>CM024267.1:32167536-33367536 GCA_013621005.1 Aeschynomene evenia
AACCTCAGACATGCTAAGGTCCCTAGACAGATTCTGTAACGTTTGTCCTACGTGTCAGTCCACCACAGTGCACCCATGCTGACTTGGCCATTTAATGCTTGAAACAACGTCATTTCGTTAGAAATAATTAACATTAAACATGTTTGTTATTGGATTTGAGTCACAAATCATCTCATCCTCAGTAGTAAAAGATGTTTAATGTTAATTATTTCTAACGAAACGACGTCGTTTCAAGCATTAAACGGTCAAGTCAGCACGAGTGCACTGTGCTGGACTGATACGTAGGACAAACGTTACGGAATCCGTCTAAGGACCTTAGCGTGTCCGAGGTTTGACATTGTGAGGGACTGAGTAGGGTATTTCTAATTGTTAGGGACCAACTTGTCCGACGCGAAAATTGTCAGGGACCAGTTTGGGGGTTTACACAAAAAATATATAATTATAAAAGAGAGTTGCAAGAGAAGATACCCTTGAAGAATTACATTCTCTTTAGAGAGGATAGGAACCACAACTATGTTTTATATTGTTCACTGCTCTCTGTTACTTTCCTCTTCTATTTTCGACCTAATTCAAATTTCGATTTCCCGGTAAACATGGCGCATATCCTCTAACACAATCTCCATTGCAGGTTTGTTGAACAAGTTAATGCAACTCTTGCCCTTCTCCATCCAATTAACTGCACAAGAGAGAGAAAAGTACACATGGTTTTCGACATGACGACAATTCCAGCTTTCTTGGTTGTTTTAGGGTGTCTTTATATGGTTTTGAAGCCAAGGCGACCAAAACCAAAGATTAATTGAGGTTTCAAGCTACTATAAGTATAACTAATTTTGATTAAAATAGGATCATTACAAAGATTTTGTGTTGGAAAGGTCTTTGAGCTGAAAGGATTTACAATTATCTTCATGATAGACGTACATAATTTTATCTTTTTGTTTTCTTTGGGTCACAGAGACGTACATAATCTTGTTGTAGAGGATTGTAAGGTTTTACAGGTTCAGAATGATGTCACAGCAAAGTGTAACTTTATTTATACCGAGTTCTTTTATGAAGCACCTTTTTCGCCTTTCTGCAAATCAAGTTATTCAAAACGTTGTTATTTATTAGTTTCTCTCAGCACATTATTTTCTCAAATCTTGTATTAGTGTAGAGGATGATCTGTTAGTCAAGAGGCAAAAATTGAAAGAAATTGCTCGTGATAATTGATAAATATTCGTTCTTCTTCTTTTCTTCTTTACAGTAAATCTAAAGGTAGAAAAATAGATTTCTAATTGAAACATTTTTTTAAGGAATTTCCTTGTTTTTTTAACACTTCTGTTAAAAGAATAGTTGTATAGTGATAGTTTCAGTAAAAATAAAATAATGCTCCTAAAGGATTTAGCTATGGTAGGGGGTTTAGCACATGATATGTTATGTGGTTATGTGAACTATTGTCTATTACTCCCTCCGTTTTTTTTTTAATTGTCCAATTTTTCTTAAAATTCAATTCACTTTCATTTAACTATCATGTACTATTGTCTATTACTCCCTCCGTTTTTAGTGTAGTATAAAAGTTAACAAAATGTACACCTACTTTACTAATTTACCCTTTGTTACTCATCTCTCCTCAATTATTATTGCTATTAGTGAGTAGTATTAAATAAGGGTAAAAGAGGAAAAAAATAATAAATGTTGTCTCAAATTTTAAAATGGACAATTAAAAAAAACGCACGCAACTCTAAGTTGGACAATTAAAAAAAATGGAGGAGTACAATTTTCAATCATAGTTTCCCAAATGCAATGAATCATTTTGAATTTCCTAAAATCTATGGGTAGAATATCGATGACGGTTGACCAAGACTAGTCAAATTAGATGCAACCTAGCAACCATATCGGAATTGGACTCAATAATGTGGCTCTCTTCTTGCTTTGGTCAATGAAGAGAAATAGATAAAAAATAATTTAATTTGTTAAACACCTTTTTCACATGAAATAAAAATAGTGCTTAAGTAATTCATGTAAGGATGTTTCATACTAAAATTGTATTAAAATTAGAATACTTGTTATCATCCAAAAGAATTGATATTTGCTAAACCCTTAAATAAATAATTAAGGCATCACTAATACTATTTTACAAAGTCACAAAATAACATTGGATGAGTACATTTGGTGAGAAATGCATAATTAAACGGGAGAAATATTTAATGTATACCGTCAGTCATCATCAGTCATTTTGTATACTAATTCAACATTTTAAAATTAGTAATTCAACTTTTAAAAATATTGCATTAATGTATATAATAAAAGTTGGATTAATAATTTCAAAATGTTGGATTATTACACATAGTGACCGATAGTGATGAATTTTATAATGTAGATGCAACATCACTCTTAAGAAGCATTTTTTTTTTTGGTTGCCCACGGTGTCCGGAGCTTCGTCCCGACTAATCCATCGCCCCGAGACCTTGCTTAAGGGACAATAAGCCGCTTACCACTTGTGTCAATCCTTTTTGGTACTCTTAAGAAGCATGGTACTCTTAAGAATCATTTGTTATAAGGTAATCCGGATAGAAGTAACAACTTCTAATTAAATTATCGGCTAATCCATTGTTTGTGTCCAAACCTCACTTGTACAAGTGACATTGCTCATCATTTTTTATGTCCAAACCGTTGTAAAAAAAATTGATTGTGTTAATTCTGTATTTTTGTTATCACTTTTTTTTTTAGAATGATTTAATCTTGACCTAGAAACAAAGCAATGAGCACGTGAATCCTCTCGTCGTTCTCCGACCCTACGGGAAAATTCCAGAACATCGTCGTCAAATTAATTAATTAATTAATCAATTAATTAATAATTCTTCGTGTTACCTTTCCCTTTTTGTTTTGTTAGTGTCGTTTACTTCATTACATTGTGAGTTTCTGTCTCCGTTCTCTTCTCTGCACGCTCGTCGTTTCCTTCCTCAATCTTAGGTCAAGCTTCGGTTTCGTTGAAATGGCGGAAGCAGATACACTCGTGTCTTCTTCGGAGAAGGAAGAGCAAACGCAACAAGAAGGAGCATCTTACAGATATTGGGTTCGCAAGATAACCGAAGATGCAGCTCCTTTACCTGTTCCTCAGAAGCTCTCACCTCAAGATCCACAATCTCAACCTAACACTGCTACCCTTGGTTCTGCTTGGAACCGCGTAACTCCGTTAGCTCTGTTTTTTTTTTTTTTTTGAATTGGTCGATTGAATTTAAATCTGAATGTGAATTGAATAATGAATGCTACTACAGGCTGGGACGTGGGAGGAGAAGAGTGTTAACAATTGGGCAACTCCAAGGATTAAGGTTTGTTTCTAAATTCCAATCAATCAACTTCTTACACCTACTGGTGTATTTGTTTCGTATTATTTTGACAGTAAAAAAAATGATTTTTTTAGAACATGTTTGTATAAAAATTGTTATTTTATGTTGTTTTTGGCTATTGAGTTGAAGTTGATGTAAATAGCTTTTATAATAAGTGATTATTTTTAAGATGAAAGAAATCACTTTTCTGTTAAAATAATAAGAAAGGCACTCATAGTCATTTGGATTGGAGTTTATAGTTTAGTCTTGATTAAGCTATGTGTTCTGTTTTCTTTTGAATAAAATAGAGAGAATATTTTCAACTTTCACCCAATAAAAATTTAACAAATCGCTGTGTCACTGTCCTTTAATTTGAAAAACGTTGACATGATAATTTGTTAAAAACTTCCATTGGATGACTGTTATATTGTTCAAAATTATTCTCTAGAACAGAAAAAATATAAGAATAAGAATAATAGTATGTATGTACATATTTCAAGTTAGCGGTCGTATTCAAATGTTAGGGGTATCAAAGGAATCTCTTATTTTGGTTTATTTTGGAGTTATCTTATGTTTTCCTGTTTCTTTCTTTTTTTTTCAGGAGTTGCTTGTTTCTGTGGGCTCCGTAAAATTATCCTCTGGCACAGCACAAGTGATAGAAGTAACCAAATGTGTTGGGGATGTAAGTGTATTACCATTTTACTTTTATTCTTTGTATTGTATAATGTATATGTAGTCTATCACATTGCCATATACTTGCTCAACTTTGGCTCAGTTTGGTGCGGCCTTAAAAAAATGGATGAGAAGTTATGGAATGAAGAAGTGTATATGATTGATTTATTAAAGAGGTTCAATTTCCTTGGAAATGATAGGGAAAGAGAGCTCTAGGTCTATAAGAAATGTATGGGTGAAGAAAGTAGAAACATAATCCATTCTCAAATAGTGTGCCATTACCTGCTTCTTAAAGGAGATACACAAGAATGAATATGGTTGTTGTTGGCTATTGAGCTTGAGAATCAGTAAACAGCCTTGACATTTGACCAAGTGAAAAATTTTCTTTGAAGGCAATAGAAGTGTACTTTCAAGTTTTTGGCTATGTTGATCAATGCTCTTTTGATTCTGATTCTAGTATGAAGTATATATGAACTTCTGCAATACCTAACTTCGATACTTTTACATTCTCCTCCCATTTGGATGTCAGTTGATATGTGCTCCACTGCTCCTTGTTGGATTGACTATCACTAATTATAGCTTTCAAAAATAACTTTCTATCTTTAATTATTCAGCATTTCCCTTTTCACCTTTTTTAACTGGTCTAGCTATTTTATTACGACGTATATTTTCTAATCAATGATAGCATCTATATGGTTTTCCTGAATGATTTTTGTTTGGGCCTTTGGTTGACTGATTAATACTTTATGATCATACTTTCCTTAGGCATTCATGGTGATCGTAAGGAACAAGAAACGAGTGGGTTACACGTATGAGTTGACCTTAAAAGTCAAAGGTAAGTTGTCATCAACCGTCTTAATTCAGCACTTCAATCTACCTGTTCATTCTTATTTTTCACTTCAATCTAATTACTTTGTATATGACTTGCTGATTTGCAAATGCAAACAGGGGAATGGAATATACAGGGAGAGAAGAAGTCAATTGGTGGCCATATAGATGTCCCAGAATTCTCATTTGGTGAGCTGGATGACTTGCAGGTATCTAGTTGATATTCATTCAAGCACTTTTTTGAGGCACAAATAAATTGAAAATGGCTTCTCTACAATCTTTATGTCTAGCTTTAGATTAGGGTTTTGGGTTATCATCTTGCTTATTGTGTCAACAGTATTTCTAGTATTAGCTCTTGACATGTGGCAAGTTCGACGACCACACTTTCTCCTGATATGCATTAGTCCCATTTGATTTTGCATTGCTAAATAGTCTATAGAGTTTTTGAGGTATAATATTATGCCTTTTGAGAAATGATAAGGAGGGTAAAGTTTTGTGAAGTGTGGTGCTTATGCTGCCTGGAATGATGCAAAATGCATAGTTGGAATCTTGGGTTGGAATATTACATAACAAAGAAGGAAGAGAGACTGCTAGAAATATTTGCAGCAAACCTCTCGACCTACACATGGCAGGAAAGAAACATCCTGGTTAACAAACATAAACAAGAGAGGCCATGGCATCCTATGACACATGTTGCTGACCTACCTTGTGGAATGAAGCCTGGCTTGTTGCTTTATGTTAGTTTTATTTTTTTTCCCCTTATTACTACACATAATGATGATGATGAGGATCATGACCAGCTTTGAGTACAATAGGCGCGTACTTTCATGGGCAGCTGAAATTGCTTGATTATTGCTGCCTGCAATAAATTCACCCGTTTTACTTTGTTCTTAGCTGCTGCTCTCCATTCTACTTCTCTTCAATGCTTTGACCTGATAGCTCTGGTAGACATCATTAACAATTTAAACCATCAAAATCCTACCGGACTTGTCTGCCGGTTCTCCTGAGAATCTCGACGTAGAATCCATCCAGACCCCATAACTGGTTCAGCAAGTGTGTCAGCACCCTGAATGTCACTCTATTCTTAATTGCGGGCTGCATTTGCTTTCACTCCCTTCAGGCTGCCAATTTTTACCTATAATCTGCCCAAGAAAGCTGTAATTGTTACCTACGAAACGAAACCAGTATAATACTTCATGTTACTTATCTAATCACCAGGGTTGCTAGGAGGCATCTTTGGGTTCTACATTGGATTTTTGGATTATTATATTCATGTTATAAAAATCATCCACATTTCTCCTTTAATTTAAATTATGAGCAGTGATTTGAATTGATGCCTGATTCTTGGTGGGAAAACCATTTTGTGCAGGTGCAAGTGAGGCTGAGTGAAGAGAAGGATCTATTGCCTCAAGATAAGACAGAGATATGCAATGACTTGAAGCTATTCTTACAGCCTGTTCGGGAAAAGTTGCTTCAATTTGAACAAGAACTCAAAGATAGATAGATAGGAAGTTGTATTAGCCTTTGGGATTTATTAACAAAAGAAGAAGAAAAAAGCCTTGTTTGTACTCTTCAATGCCAATTATTTTCTAGTATGATCTATCCAGAAATAAACTCTTTAATTTATATTATTTTATCTGGACCAGAACTGCTAGCATTGAATTCCTTCCTCACAAGGTTCAAGCATTGTCATCATACATTCAATATGATGTATGTGGTTTGGTTTTGCTAATGAATCTCAACATTATTTAACGATCTCTTGGTTTAGGTACATGTCATTCTTAGTATTTGAAATTAGTTCTCACATTCAATAATATAAAGTGAGGAAATTGTGAATAGGAATTAGGATGTCGATATAGATTTCTTTTCTCAATTTCTGTATTTCTATTTCTGCCCTTTGTATATGTGTCTTTGTATTTACTATCAAACATTACCGGTTTTTAAGAATTTAAAGACTCTGCTTGGTAAGATAGTGAAGACAAAGGATACAAAAATATAAAGTTTTCCAAATCACATTTAGATTAATGTAAATATAATGATTTTCACTTCTTTTTGTTGTATCCTTTATATTAAAGTTTTTTTTCTGCAGTAAACTTTCTGTCATAATTTCATTAGATTTCTATGATGCAGAGTTCCACACCGGGTGAGTGAAATATGAAGAAGAAGTTTATATATGGTTAGAGTGCATACAATTGTGCTGGGCTTAGGTAACGCAGGCTTGTGACCCAAGTGGGGGCAATAAAGTGGTAGGAACAGTGTTGGGTGTTATAACTCTCTCAGGCGGGGCCTGAGTCTTCGCAAGAGCTTAGTGCCCTTACAAACTTATCCAAACCTTGATGAGGTTGGTCTGTTTGTTTGTTTGTGCCTTGCTTGCCTTATCAGAGCATGCAGGCTCTTGCTTGGGACCAGTCCCTCTCTGATTGCTACAAACCTCAATTCACATTGGACTCTCACTTTTTCTTTACTCTTTAAGACATTTGGGCCTATACCAACCAATTACATCGTCTTTTCATTTTCATAGCATTGTGTTTGTGTGTGGAATACCCTAACATCAAATAAATTATTATTATTTTTTTTTATAACCAGGAGATGTCCATTGCCAATAACAATGCTTAGTCCCCTTGTTCCGAAAGCTCACACTAAGCTGTAAAGGACTAGCCGCAAGAAACTTTCCATTCCCATGAGTTGGGGATCGAACCCCAACCACATGGTTAAGGGACATGAAATAAATTCATTCTTATCCACCCAAAAAGTCACCTATTCCTTCCATTACCATAACTTATTAATTAATACCCAATTACTATAGTATATTAATGACACCTATCACAGTTAATAACTAATTAAGCTCTTTAGACATTTGGTTATGTTGGATTAAGATCTCATCTTAAAAAGGTTATAATGAATATATCTTGAGTGTTAAAACAAAATTATAATACATAACTATACAGTAACATGTAAAGTTTAAAATTGTAGCTTGAGACAAATTACCCAACAGGAAATCGAGAGTTTAGTTTAGATAACAAATAACATATTATTGTATTGATAAAAATAAAAAATAAAAAATAGAATAATTGGAAAAAGGGTTAGCCGGAAGGTTTTAGAACGTGGCGGAACAGCAGCCAACGTTAGCCTCTGACTCCTCTTGTTGGTTCTCTCTCAAGCTAACTCACTCAGAACAGAATAATTCATTCATTATTGTGTATACTTGTACACTACTCTACGGATTCCTCTACTATCTGCCACCGTATAAAAATACGAATATACGTACAAACACACTCTTCTTCTTGTTCTTCTTCTTCTTCTTCTCTGCGGATAACAAGAAGAAGAAGAAGAGGAATCCCTTTGAACAATGCAGTTACTAATTAATGCGATTATTTGTTAATTAATGAGCTCTTCAACTTTGTTATGCCACAACCTAATCTTCCTTAACCACTTAACCACCTCTACCTCGCATGCTCCTCCTCCTTCTTCTTCTTCTACTTCTTCTTCTTCTATTTTCGCGCTTCAATTTGGTCCCAACCCAAAGCCCAAACGCTTCAACGGCGTCGTTTCGAGAGCTGAGAAGAACGGCGATAGTAGCAGTGGCAGCCATTCGAACAAGAAGAAGAAGAAGAAGAGTAGTTGGTGGGAGAGGTTCTTCTTCGAGGACGATGGGAACTGGCTTGGATTGAAGGAGGATGACATGGTGGAGAACGAGGAAGAACTGAAGAGCGAAGAGGATTTATCGGGAGACGATAAATTCGAGGCGTGGAAGCAGCGAGCGGAAGCGATTATCGAGCTTAGGGAGGCCCAGGAAGATAGGAGGAATCAGGAGTATAGAAAATGGGAGGACTGGCTTTTGGATGATAATGGCAATGATGATACTGAGAGTTTTTCTTCTTGGAGTGATGGTTTTGGGAATGGGGAGAAGAAGAGTGAGGAGGAAAGGGATTATGATGTTGTGAATGAGGATCAAAGGGACAAGGGTTTGGTTGAATCTGTTAGGGCTATGATTTTTAGAGGGGTTGGTGGTGATGATGATGATGATGAGGATGAGGACTTGCTTTATGAGGATCGTGTTTTCAAGTATGCATCAACCAATTCGGTGAGTGTTTTTCTTCATTTTTGTTTTCTCTGCTGTTTACATGACAATGGATTCATTTGTGTGCATGAAATTAAGTTAGTTTTGATCACTTCTTCAAATTCCATGAAATGGACTGCATTTAATTATTCACAATAGAGAGCAATGACGTCGTTTGATCCATGTACCCGATCCGACATAGTGGGATAAAGCTTGTTGTTGTTGTATGTTTTTACTCTATTTAGTTTGTATGTTGATTTGTAGGATGATTCATCATTACTTGTGCATCTATCTGTATGTATGTTCCATTAATGTGTTAGGTAGATGGAGAAGTTTGATTGTTTGTCCCAAGTGAAGTGTTTATTCATTAGCCATGAGAGTTAGGTGTATTGATAAGCTGAATTGTATTCATATCTTGAAGAAGGCAATTGTTAAGAGGGTTTCTTAGAGGGAATCAATAGGCAATTTGTATGGAAAAAAGCTAGAGTACAAAATTATCCTGTTCGAATTTTTGTGATGAACATAATCAACCAATGGATCATCATATTGGTCCAACTTGATTTTGTTCTAATTCACTCTGTTTTTTCTATTTTTCCTCAAGCCATTGAGTGTTCCTCAAGTTGTATTCTAGGAAGAGAAGGCAAATGTTCAGAGGGAATCTAAAGTTGACAATGTTAACGGCCCCATGAAGAAGAAACATAATTAATTTGGATTATTTTTTACATCACCTGGCCTCCAAATGTTGCCATGCCAAGTGAATGATGTGCTAGTGCTTGCTAAATGCAAATGTATACTCTTCTTCGTTGCTCAATTCTTTTACTAACTTGCAATTACAGGCTAAATTTTTGGCAGTGTTGATTGTTATACCTTGGGCCATGGACTTTCTGGTTCATGACTATGTACTCATGCCTTTTTTAGACAGGTAATTGTTGGAGAATGACTTTCTTACTCTACAATTTTTCCATTATCTATCTTTAGGTTTGTGTTTGTTTCAACTTCTTGAATTGAAAATTTTTCTCATCAAACTGGTCAAGTGACTTCGTTTTGTTGGCAGATATGTGAAGACAGTACCACTTGCAGCACAAATGCTTGATGTGAGGAGATATCAAAAACTTGAAATGGTTAAAGAATTAAAAACTGAGAGAGGACGATTTGAGTTTGAAATGGAGATTGGTAAATCTCCACCTCTTTCTGAGGATGAGATTTGGTGGGAACTAAGGCATAAAGCGTAAGACCATCCTGTTTTCTTTTCTTGAAAATTGTCCTTTCTTTTATCTATTCCTTTTAGAGTAGCTGTAGCCAGAGCATGAGCATTGAATGGAACTATAAATTCAGTAAGAAGCCAATTGAGCTAAACAATGTGCACCATAACTATAAATCCAATTTATGTATGCCCTCATTACTCTTTGCTTGAACTATGCATTATAGAAATCCCTGTAAACTGGTGAAGCTTTTGAGCAAAAGCGAGAATCAATCTAGTACTTGATTTTTTGGTTTGTTGTCATTTAATTTTGTACAAATCATTGTTTGAAATGACCTTGTTGACCTTCAATTGTCATATACTTGTTCATTGTTATCCTCATTGCTCTTCCATTTGTTGTTCCAACAGATTAGAGTTGAGAGATGAATGGAGACTGGAGAATCGCAAAGCATTTGCCAACATATGGTCAGATGCGGTTTACGGGATCTCTTTATTTATTCTTTTATACTTCAATAAGAGTAAAGTAAGTTTACAATTTTCTCTCTGCTTAATGTTTCGATGTGTTAGTAGCTTTGTTGAACTTGTTTTCTATCATTGATATCATTTTGATGTATATAACTATTAACTTTTGTGAATAACAAAGGCATAAGTATACTTTTTTTAATAGATGAAGAAATTCTCTCTTCTTATAGAAAAGAAAGTAGATCTAGGTGATAGCCAGAGCATTGCTTAATATATTCTTGTTTTCTGAGATCAAAGTATAGGACATATGTGGTTGTTGATTACAGTTATTTGTTGTTCTTGGAACGGAGTCTAAGGAAACAATGAAGCATTTAGAAGAAGATTAATCACCATATGCAAGTTTCTAGACTGTGGCTTTCTTTTAGACCACAGTTCATGATAGAATTGCCCCTAATGACAGATTTCATATTTTGTAGACCACCTGTAAATATGTTGTATGTGTTGCTTGTTAAAAAATTACTCCTAGTCCACTTGTACGGCTTTACCTTGTACTGCTGCTGTTTCTTTATGGAATATATTGTTTGGCCAGATCGGTGAATGAGTGTACCCTAGGTTGCTGTACCAATTTTTCATGGCTAGCTTTAGTGAATAGATTAAAAGTGAGGTTGCGAAATTTTAATAGCGAAGTGTGATCTTAGCTTACTGTTTGTAATACTCATATCTTTAAGGAGGCTTCTTTAGCGCAGCAGCTGGTTTAGGATATGTTTAGGCATTTCTTTTTCAAGCATTTATTTACAATTCCTAGTTTGTTTTCCAAATTTAATTGTTAATATCTAGTTATCTACTAATATTTTATTTTATACTTTTATCTGAAATATGCCTAATAATTACCCTTTGTTTTTATTTCTTTGCTTCTGTTCTGCAGGTAGCTTTGCTCAAATTTACTGGTTATAAAATTATAAATAATATTTCAGATACTGGGAAGGCATTTCTAATTATACTTATCACAGATATATTCCTTGGGTAATTTCCTTTTGCAACTTGGTATTTGCTTTCCTTTCAGCATAGCTTGGTTTTCTAATGACGATATCACAGATACTTTTATTAATATTAATCAAGATATATTTAGTAGGAAGGCATTTCTAATTGTACTTATAACATATATCTATTAATGAAGATATATTTAAATCCTAAGGAGGAGATATCACTTGTTCCGAGTAAAAATGCATATTTAAAGAGGCACCATAGAATTTGAAAAAGTACCAATACTTCAATAAGAGAATACCTTTTCAATGTATTTGAAGAGGTGTTAATGGTTAACTTTCTACCTTGCCAAACAAGATAGGAGTTCGTTAAGTAAAGGCTCTGACCAAATAGCATTTCGAATTATTCTTCTTTGAATCTGTCCAGTTTAAGCTATAGACTATTGATGAGAGGAGGAAATTTTCTTTTTGCATGCATTTAAATTTTAATGTTGTGTTGCCAATTTTAGATGCTGTTACATATTATTGACATTGGCTTATAAAGGCATGTGTTGTTGACTGCTTTTGATGCATACTGGGATGCCCTGCAGGTATCATTCTGAATCTGGTTGGCAAACTTTGATAGAGGTAATTGTTGAGCACTATGGTCTTGAAGTTGATCAAGCTGCTATTACTGTTTTCATTTGTCTGATACCGGTTGTCATCGATGCATGCGTGAAACTTTGGGTATGTTATTGATTCCATGTCCTTTCTATTTTTTTATATTTGCTAGTGTTACAGATATAAAATTTTCTACTTTACATACAATTACTATTTGAATTGAATTTGACCCTTTTCAATTACTTCATATATAATGCTATATATCACCCTTTGCTGTTTTCTGTGATGCAGCTATTCAAATACCTCCCAAGATTATCACCAAAGGTATCGAATATTTTCCAGGAAATGAAACGTCACTGATCGAAAAATTTACTGATCTGGACCAGTAGAGAGATCTTCAGCCATGTGCTCTGGCTTTGTAGCCTGAAATATTTTTCAGAATTTTCACCCTAACTGTGCATTCTTGTGTGCAGTTATTCATATATTGCAATGTGCATCATGTTTCTCTTTTTCCTAATAATTACATTACACATTAGGAGAAACGATTTTTGTGTGAAATTTTTCTCGTTCTTCGTGTCGACGAATGCTACACTACCGTGGAATGAATGGTGGGTACTACTTGAATCGATTCATACTCCATCCAATGGTCGGTGGAGTGCTCGCCGATACGGATGCTAAGAAAAATTTGGTACAAATAACGTAACTCTTACATTGCATATAGTGTAAGTAACTATGTTGTAATTTCTTCCAATCATGCCGCCAATTGGGCTATTGGCATATTTGGCCTTCCTTTAAAATATATCATTCAATATTCACTAATAGATAAATAAAAAGTCTCTTGAGTACTGATTTTATCTTGAAACTTGGTAGGTCCTTGAATTTTTGTTTGGATTGAACATTCTGAACTGAAAAATGAGGGTTTGATTTATGAATATTCAATCGGATGATACTCGAGTGGGATGAAAAAAAAAAAGCGTATCCTTTTCTCAAGCGTTTAATCTCAATTGATAAATTATTTCAAACCATTGTCAAAGACTTCATCTACTGCTCTTGATAAAAGGGGATAAAAAAGAAAAAGCAAATCCGATTATATTTATTACATCATTTTGCTTCAAACAGATAAATCAAATCAATTGTCCAATTTATCAAGAAATTTGCGTGAATAATCTCAAAAGGAATATAGTTTATGTTGGTAATTAATAATTTTCTAAAACAATATCAGCTTGTGACTGTACCAATAATGGTTTTTCTTCAAAAGAAATTATTAGATCATCAGTAGAAAATGGCATAAACTTGAAGAGATTTCGTTGATTAACCTAAGAGACGAATCAAAATTGTGAAGTTAAAACGCGAACGTACACACACAGCATAAGTTTTCATCCAATATCTGATATTCCATTTTGCTTTCAAAGCAAGCTATACATAATAACTGTAGTGCATGCATGCATGTATTACATACACAATCTCCTCTTACTAATTCAGAACACAGAAAATAGAAAGCAAATAAACAAAAGGTCCCCAGTTAAGATTTTTCAATTTCTCCTCAAGAAAAGAAATTAAAAACACACTGATACACAAAGCTATAATATAGTCACCCTTTACTAACCGAGTCTCATGTTCCCTCCAAAATATCAGTCTATATTCTTACGACTCTCATTTGTTTTTTTTTTTCTCCATCAGGATCAGTCAGTAGTCATCGGTTGCGTAATGCAACACCTAAAACGGGCCTTCCGAACAGTAGTCATGATCTCTGTCTCCGCATTCTCGAGCATTCCAACGATCTCAGCAAATGGTGGCCTGACATCGGGGTTGGGATCCCAGCATCTTGACATGATTTCGCGGAGAACAGGTAGGCAGTCATTGGGTATGATTGGGCGAACATTTTTGTTCACAACTGCGAATGCTGCCTGTACTGCTGTCATGTTCTGAAATGGAAGCATTCCAGTGATGAGTTCCCAGAGAACAATCCCAAAGCTATATACATCCACCTTTTGTGTGTAAGGCCTATGCTGGATCATCTCCCTGACACAGATTGGAAAATGTATCACATCAAAATGTGCATTTCTTTTTTTTATGAAAAAAAAAGAGTATAAAACATGGACAAACAATTATGCATTTCAACACTTCAAATTAACAGTCACATAGGCCACACATGAGTATATGATAAATGAACAAATCATGAGCTGGATTTTGATGGTAGCAGTCTAGCAGAAACATGTTAAGTATGCTAACTCAATTATGGAAACATGATTAGATTATTACCTTAGCTATGAAATGTAACTATTAGATTGCTATCTTACACAACTACAAACAAAACAGAATGTCAACAGAACTTGCTTCTTTGAGGAATGGTGAAGCCCAAGTTGCATTCTGATGCAAAGAAGTCAGACAGATATTTTCTATCATTTCTTCATGCATGAAAGATATAGATAAGAACTAAGAAGACATTGCAATGTCATTAAAAGAAATTATGTGAAAATATTATGTGGGCAAAAGTATTTAACTAAAGATTGAAAATTTAAACAATCAAATAAGAGGATTAACCACAGCCAATATACAAGACCAGAAGAGGACAAGCATGAACTAATCAGGAAGTGATAAGTTTCCTCTTTCAGTGGTATACTGCATGCAATTTCTGTAAAAGGGTCATGAATAAAGGAAACATGATGACTCAAAGCCTACAAACTACAGATATATATAGTAAGTTTTCATTGGCAGCATTTAAAATTTTATCAATCGTTCCTACATTGAGATATCAAGGTTTTACAACAAGAAACTTGAAAAAGAAAACCAGAATGCAGTCAATGCACATTGAAAGTTAACATCCAAAGGAAAAAAGAAAGCAAAAAATCTTACGGAGCCATCCAACGATATGTTCCAGTCTCAGGCGTCATTCCCTCTGTTTGCACCTCAATCCGGGCAACTCCAAAGTCAGCAATTTTAATTGATTTGTCACCAAAAATCAAAAGATTATCAGATTTCAAGTCCCTGTGGATCAACCCAAGTCCATGAACATATGCCATCCCTCTAGCAACATCCAAAGCTTGTTTGACAGCCAATTTGAGGGGAACTGATCGGTTCTGACGCTTCATTAAGAACTGTCTAACAGATCCCCCTTTGGCATATTCTGTCACAATGCACCATACCATTGGCTTACGGCATGCACCAATGAAACGAACTATGTTAGGATGCTTCAGTGTAGCCAGCATCATGACCTCCTGCTGAAACTGCTGTTCCATCAACTGAGCCTTCGATGCATCATTTTCAGGCCTCTCCAAGATTTTGATAGCAACATCTTCACCATTGTAGGTTCCCCTGTAAAGTTTCCCAAAAGCTCCTTGAGCAAAAGGATCTCCCATATTAAGCTTTCTCAAATCAATTGTCCACTCATCAAAATTTTCAAGCCCCTCAGTTGGGGAACTACTATCCATTAAAGCTCGAGCCAAAGCATCATCACTCAAAGCATGTGTGACTCTCCCTCGACGATTTACACTATGTGCAACAGAGTAGTTGTCATTTGCACGCCTCCGCAACCCTTGGTGGTTCAATATGCGAGTGTGGGAATCATTGGAACCAACACTGCTGTTATCAATAGACATCGCGACAGATCCTCCACCATTACTTGTTTGCAAGCTGTCAATCGACATATTGGTACCCTCCTCGAGCTTATGGTAAAATCCTTGAGAGAAATCAAAATAATTATCAGTATTTTTGTTGAGGTCTATCAGTCCAGGGAATTTCGCACCACCTTCCAGCATCTTTCTCAGCAAATAGCAAAGCTTGAAGTCTTGTTATTTCTTCAGCATCAAAAGTAGTAAACTAAAGAACCTAGAAGAAAACAAAAAAAGAAACTAAATCCATACCTTGACAAGCTTTAAGCATGTGAATTAATAAACTTCAATTACAGCAACAACAAAAGGCAACTCCTTGAATGCATTATATTTATCCATAATAATCACTGCAGAAGATCTTAACCAAACAATCAAACATCAACAAATAAGAAAAACCACGGACTACATCTAAAATCAAGAGGTAGGATTTAATTTCACCGATCAAAATTAATGGGTAAGAAAAACCCTAATCAATATCAACCTTTCGTTCAGAATCAAAGCCGTGAATCAAATGCACGTAAAGCTACACATGGTAAACTACTAACAATTTGCTATAAATAGAAAAATTTAAAAGGATTCCAATTTGACAAGTCAATGCATACAAAGACTCCTCTTCAACAAAATCATCATCATCAACAACAACAACAAAATCAATTCGTAGAGACCATACCACAGAGTTCACATCTACATAATCCTTAATCCTTGCATCAAGAGCTACCAAAATCAGCTGAAAAAACATGCGAACAAGTGAAACAACACGTTAGTCAAACGAATTACATAACTAGAATAAAAAAAAAATTAAGCTAAATTCTCGGCGATGAACCAACTAGTCAGTGAAATCTAAACCGAACAAGCAAGTGATCTCCAAAAATAGTAAACAAAAAAAATAGATAAGTTCGAAAACCCTAAAAAATCCGTCAACTCCCCCAATTGAAGAAGCAAAGTAAGAGACGGCGACTTGGTAGAAAGATACCTTAAACAAAGAAAGAGAGAGTGTGTGTGTGAGAGAGAGAGAGAGAGAGCTCCGATTGATGAAATCGCGTTGTGAAGAGATCGAAGAGAATCAGAATTGGAACAGAGAGAAGAGAGAAATTGAGGAAGAAGAAGAAGAAGAATAATGAGAAACACCAAAGAAGAGAAGACCCAAACAAAGGAGAAAAAATAAGAAAACAACAAAGGAAAAAAGAAAACGAAACGGATGACTCTTTTTTTTTTCTAATTCATTTTTTATTTCTTCTCTGTTCTCTTCTCTCACAAGAGTCAAGCCTTGCTTCTTTGTTTTTCCTCTCTCCTTTCTATTCTTTTCCGTTTCCTTTACTAATTATTATGAGATTATTTATTTTGTTATTTAATATTTATTATTATCAATTTAATTATTTATTTCTGACTAGGGAGGTGGGATAGCGTGAGGCATGCTTCAGTCACACATTACGTGCGCTCTTCACTGTCACTGCAAAAGCTTACTTACATTACAGCGTTACCGTTTTCTTTCACGTTTTCTGTCACACCGTTACACAGGTTTTTCATATTTTTAAACGCTCAAATTAATTTCTTCTTGACTGAAAAGAGAAAAAAAGGCGGTGAAAAGTAAGTTTAGTTTCATTAAAAAATATAGAAAATATAAAATCATTTAACAGTAGATCAAAACGTGTGTATATCTATTATTTACTGTACAAAAGATAAATGGATACCCTCACCAAAAAAGGAGATAAAAGGAAACTTTCAGTTGTAATAATTTTCCTAAGTATTTATATGGTAAAAGAGTTTGAGTTTAAAGGAAACTAGTAATTGTTACATGTAGTGGAAATAAGTAATTACATCTATGATGTATGGATGAAAATTGAAAATAGGGCATAGCGTTTTGTGTTTTGTGTTTTGGGTCGTGAAGAGATATATATACCAAAAACGCTAATGGGCTTTTCGACCAGAAAAAAATATAAGGGCTATGGGCTTTGTATAAAATACAGAACAGATAAGCTAGCCAATCCCAAAGTCCAAAATTTCTGATCAAAATAACTCCAAATTCCAGTGCAGACTTTATTTTTGAAAAATAAATGTGACATTATTTTGGCCCTAAAATACAAGTGACCTCTATTTAATTTGATCCCTTTTTTCTACCTAACACTTTTATCATAATTAGATGTGATAGATAACTAAATAAGTAACTATTATCACAATATTTATTAATGATAGATACTGGGCTAATCTCAAATGTTTAAATAACATTTTTCTGTTCAATAAGCAGATGAAGGTAAGCTTATTTTGTCACGTGCATTTCTTAAAACTAAGTTGATATCACATTTATATTTTAGAGACTGAAATGATATCTTAGTAGATCCATCGTTGCTAAATAATAATAATAATAATAATAATAATAATAATAATAATAATAATAATTGCATCTATGCTTAGCTATTATATGAAATAATTATTCTTTATTATATATAATCTTTGAAATAAATAAAGTTGAAGAAATCTTAAGTCATACCTGTATAGGTATATGACTTGAGAAAATGAGAAGCATCATGCAAAGCATGGCGAGTAAATTTTCTTCAAATAATTAGTTATATTTTTGTTTGCTTGCAAAAATATCAGCGCTCACATGTAAATTACTGTACTCATCCCTCATAAAGAGGAATAAACCCCAAAGTAAGCCAACCAATTAATATAATGCAATGATGAATCTATGTTAATTAAGCATGCAAGATATAAAAAAAGAAAAATGTTTGATGATATACTAGTTAAAAACTTCATGTAAAATATCGCAATAGTTTAATTGATTTTTTGGATGGATACAAGTAATGAAAAAATATTTAATAAATAATAAAAAAAACAATTAAATCAGCAAATGGATTCACTTGGTATCATTTTAGTGAAAAAAACTCTATTTAAAAAATTAATTTTTAATAGGTGAGTGATTATAATTCAAAATATCTATATTAATTAATTTTGATTAATTTTATATCGTGAAAAAAAGACATAACCATTTCACATATATACTTGTATAAAGGGAAATCAAATTAGACTGAACTGAACAGCAAACTAAACATTTGGAAGAAGCTATCGGAGAAAATTAAAGTGAAGATACAACAAGAAACAATTCATTATTATGTTGCGCAAATTAAAAGTTTATGGAAATTAAACTTGTCAAATCAGATCAAAGGAAAATACTAGAAGCCCGTTAAATTACGTTGAACAGCAAGCTACGTAATTAAAGTCCAAGCTAGCTACTGTATTAAGTACCAGAATCTCATTGAGATATGATCCACAATATATAAAGTTATACACTATCAGAAAAAAAAAAAAGTCAAAATAATTAATAAATTGTGCATAACATATAATGTGTAATATGTAGAATGTATATTACATACTATATACATTATATATGATATGTTGTGCACATATATTACATATTGTAATATCATCTTTCTTTGCGTATAATATGTGATATATATTGTACACATCATGTAATATATGTTGTGCATATTATATAATACTTATTGTACATGACATATTGACTATTTTGACTGTTTTTTCATCGTTACAATCCTCTAATAATAATAATAATAATAATAAATGCAATTATGCAAACACCACCACCCCACAATACTATATATATCTTCTGCCATGGTACCCTCATCCTCAGGAACAAACAAGTAATTATTTATCAGTGATATATCGGTATGTATGTGTCCACAATCTTCATTCAATTCCTTTCTATTTCTTTTCCAAAGTTTTGATTTCCATTCATTATTATTTAATTTTTTACGAGTAATACTTTCAAATTTCAAATTTACGATATTACTATACCCATGCATCCACCTCGCTCTTTTCTATATGTTACATATAATTTATGCACAAAAATATGAAAGTGTATATACTTCGAAATATCAGTTTCTCATATAGATGACAAGAAGATATAGTTAATAGTCATGTGAAAAGAATTTAAAAAAAAAAGTTATATATGATTTATTTAGAGATTAATTTCTATATATATTGACAGTATAAAATTATTGTACACCATCATTCAATAAAAATTTAAAAAGATATTAAATCATGATAAATAGTTAATATTTTTTTCGATGATTAATCATGAGTGTCCAAAGATGAGTTCATCTACATGAGAAATGGTGAGTAGTTTTACTATTTTGTTAAATTTTTATTGATTAACAGTGTAAAATAACTTTATACTATCTATCGATATGAAAATTAATTCCATTTTTTTTTATATGTATATGCAATAACTTATTTCATGTACATATTGCTCCTATATCTTAGAGAAAAATTCTATTTATATTGATAATAAGTTTATGAACTCATCATTATTATAGACACATGCATAAAACAGAAAGATATGGTGATTGGAGACGTCAATTTTATAATTTACATTGTACTCACTTAAAACGTGATTATTCTATTGATTATGGAAAGAATTAAGAATGTTGAAATATGTTTGTTTGTGTTGATTAGTAATTATTAGCTGGAGCATAAGGGAAAAATTAAACATTACAAGAGATAGATCATCAATCATAATTAAGGGATAATAATGTGGAAGTTGAAGATAGCAGAAGGAGGAGAAGGGTTGGTGTCGGTGAACAATTTCATAGGACGACAACATTGGGAGTTTGATCCAAATGCAGGAACACCTGAAGAGCGTGCTGAGGTTGAAAGGCTACGCCATCAATTCACCAAAAATCGATTCTCCACTAAACAGAGCTCTGACCTCTTTATGAGAATGCAGGTATATATTCTATCTACAACAGGAAAGTTTATGAGAATTTAATTTATATTGCAAAAAAATATACTATATAATATGATTGCTAATATGTATTGTTTTATTTTAGGGAAAAAAAGTGAAATTTTGAAGAGAAATAAAAAAGTGAACTTACGATTTTCAATTTTTTGGTTGATAATATCTAGTTACTACTTACTAGTATTGTTGTAGGTTACAGTTTATCCAATTTAGAGGAAAAAAACCTTCTAAAATGCCCCCAAAAATACCATAAAGAAATGTAACTGTGCGCATTCTTATAATTTAGGTGGTATACGTTTAGAGTTTAATACTGATATATTGTTAATAGAAAACTCAACATATATCTAATCAAGAATATATATATATATATATATATATATATATATATATATATATACCATTTCAATATTCATGGTGTATGCATATATATAAAAGAATGAAGAATTTAATTGAATAATAAAATAAAAGGGTTTTACACTATTATTGTATTATCAAATTAGATAGGTAAAATTAATTTATAAATACAAGAACTAATTAAACACGCAATGCACATGTTGATTAAAAAAATAGAAATACTTTTTTATATCACAAGATTAATCATCACATATAATGATATAATATTTTAAAATTATTAATTTAAATTTTTAGAAGTTGAATTAATAATTTTAAAAAATTGAATTATTTCATATGATAATTGATTATGACTAATTTAATAATATATATGTAATATTATTAAAAAAATAAATTACCAACAATAATCATTGTAATTGTGGTGGTTGTGTGTTGATGATGATTAATACTGACAGCTCATAAAGGAGAATGAATGTGGGCCAATTCCAGAAGCAGTGAAAGTGAGAGAGGAAGAGAAGATAAGAGAAGAAGCATTGATTACAACAATAAGAAGAGCTCTCACTTTCTATTCATCTATTCAATCCCATGATGGCCACTGGCCTGCAGAGTCTGCTGGCCCTTTGTTTTTCCTTCAGCCTTTGGTCAGCCCCTCTAATTATGATATTTTATTTAACAATAATGCTAAGTGAACCATAAAAAATCAGCCCATACAGTCAATGGACCTATTTTGTCTTTGATTTTGACCCAAATAATCATTGAGATTGTAATGGGTTGAGTAATTATAGCCCAAAATCTCATTTATTGGCTGGTTGAGCTAGTTTTGTATTGTTCATTTAGCATCACCCTTTATTTAATATTATAACTATTAAAAACCAAAAATAAACCAAAAATATTTATTGTACAACACTAAAACCATATAGTAAATATTATACATTCATAATATATTTTAGTAATAACACACATGTATGATGTGTTTTTTATGTGCTATATATTTTTTGTTCTTGCTCAATCAGTTTCATACATGCATTGCATGTATGACACACATTACATATAGTGTATAATAAATGTTGAATAGTTGTTAAATAGTATCCATGTTATACATATAATATTATTGATTAAAAACTATCAAATATATAGACATAATAATGTAAAATAATATTGAAATTAAAGTTAATTGAGACTTATTTGTTAAATTACTAATTTTAGCAATACTCCTATAAAAAAGTTTTACATTGTCTATCAATTATGTGCGTCTATTTGTGTACTTTTAGTTAGTGATGAGTAGTTAAATTAAACTAATTTATTAATATTATATGTTTGATTGGTTAACTTTTACAATTTTAGTATATTAAAACTAAACTCATATCAAATATTGCTTTCTTCTATGAATTGAATTAATTATTGTACGTTTTAAACATAATAATAATTATTATTAATTATATTGAAATGGTGCATGCAGGTAATGGCCCTCTATATTATAGGGTCCCTCGATATAGTTTTGGGAGCAGAACACAAGAAGGAAATTATTCGGTATTTGTACAATCATCAGGTAATTATATTATATTCTGAACAAATAAAAAATAGTTCTTAATTAACACTCAACAGAAGGTCCGTATTCTAAATAATAATGTAAGATTTGAGCACTTGATCATATTTAAAATCTTTGACATATATACTTTCATAACACTACATGTACAGAACGAGGATGGTGGTTGGGGATTCCATATAGAGGGTCACAGCACAATGTTTGGATCAGCACTGAGCTATATTGCCTTGAGGATTCTTGGAGAAGACCCTGAATCAGGTGGTGAAGACAGAGCAATGGCCAGAGCCAGAACATGGATCCTTGATCATGGTGGTTTAGTCGCTATTCCCTCATGGGGAAAGTTCTGGGTCACGGTAATATTAATAATAATCATCTCATTTTGGGTTTAATTAACACTACTTCTTTATGATTAAGACATGATTTGATTTGGTGAAGGTACTTGGAGTTTATGATTGGTCAGGCTGCAATCCACTTCCACCTGAGTTCTGGCTTCTTCCCAAGTTCACTCCTATTCATCCAGGTTCCTTATTATTTCATATATATAAATATATTTATTTGCTTGATTGTTGTGCCTTGTTTCTCTCTGACTTTGGCAAATAATTAATCAAATTAATACTGTATGATGGCAGGGAAAATGTTGTGCTACTGTCGCCTGGTTTACATGCCAATGTCATATTTATATGGCAAGAGATTTGTGGGACCTATCACTCCCTTGATTAAATCCCTAAGACAAGAGCTCTACAATGAGCCTTATGATCAAATCAATTGGAATAAAGCTCGAAACTCTGTTGCTAAGGTCCATCAAATCTTAATCATTAATTAATACTTTTTGTATTATAACTACAAATTTTAATTTATTTCATTTATCTTCCCTGTTAACATTCCTTAATTTAGATAAATTTAGTGCAATTTTCGGCTAAATAACGACGGGATGAGTTTTACAACTCAGTGAGTAGACAAATGTCCATAACCCACACAAGATAGAATAATTGCCTTAAATACAGTAATAACATCTCAAGTTTATAAGAATGAAAGTATCTTGATTTATATGTGAATTAACTCAAATTACATATATATACAATATAATTTCAGGAGGATCTATACTATCCACATCCTTTAATCCAAGATATGTTATGGGGATTTCTTCATCATGTGGGAGAAAATTTTCTGAATTGTTGGCCATTTTCTATGATTAGACAGAGGGCACTAGAAGTTGCAATTAATCATGTGAGATATGAGGATGAGAACAGCAGATACCTTTGTATTGGATGTGTTGAGAAGGTATATATGTACATATACATATGTATGTATAGCTACCATTACCATATATTAAATTATTATTGCATTTAATTATACATTAATTCAAAATTACTAATAGTCACACTTTGGAATGAAAAAAAAAAAAAACAGGTGTTATGTTTGATTGCGCGTTGGGTTGAAGACCCCAACTCGGAGGCATACAAACTTCATTTGGCTCGAATCCCTGATTATTTTTGGCTTGCTGAAGATGGATTGAAAATTCAAGTGAGCATTAAATTTTAAAAAAACTTTAAAACAAATTATAATCTTAAACTTCATATAAAAAGCTCTTGAACAAAGAAAATATTATCTTAAGCAATGTTACAATAATAGAAGCTTCAATGCAGAGTTTTGGCAGCCAAATGTGGGATGAAGCATTTGCCATACAAGCAATAATTGCTTGTAATTTGAGTGAAGAGTTTGGACCTACACTTAGGAAAGCACATGACTTTGTGAAGGCTTCACAGGTAATAATTAACAATTGACTTTAATTTACATGTCACTAATTATTAATATATTTTTCCTCCACTTGATATAGATCTTAATTCTTACTAATTAAGAGCAATAATAATGAGTGCTAAAAGAGGGTTAATTAATGTTATGTTATGTTTAAGGTGTGTGAAAACCCTTCTGGTGATTTCAAAACAATGCACAGACACATTTCCAAAGGGGCATGGACATTTTCAATGCAAGATCAAGGTTGGCAAGTCTCAGATTGCACTGCTGAAGGATTAAAGGTTTAATTTGTACAAATAATTCTATCCAAAATTAATGACTCAATTAATTATAATATGAAGTTTGGGGAAACATGTACAATATAATTGAATATCGTGATGGTTTTCCTGCTATACTAACTAAACTTTGACACCAAATTTATGGATAGGCTGCACTCCTCTTATCAGAAATGTCAAGTGATCTTGTTGGGGAAAGAATGGAGACACAGAGATTCTACGATGCTGTTAATGTTATCCTCTCTCTACAAGTATGGTTTTCAATTTAATTCTCTATATTGTTTCTCTCCATATCTTGACTATACAGTTAAATAACGAAAACATAAATGATTGGACATAACAAAAAATCACTTAAAATAACTAACAAAATTCATTTAACACTTTATGACCCAAATAACATTTTTAATCATGAGTATATTTTTAATTGACTGAGTGATTGTGACTCAAATTCCTAATTGTTGGCTGTTTTGGCTGGTTTTTTATTGTGCCTCTAGCAATGCTCTAAAAATATTATTTGTACAAATATGGAATGTTTTCAATTTTCATTTTCTGCTTTTTTTTTTAATCAATTTTCTACTTTTGTTTTTTACAATTTTGCGAAAGATATAATGGAAACAAATCGAGAATAGAAATTGAAAATTTTCTAAAACTAAAAAAAATCTTTATGTATCACCTAAATATTGGTTGAAAGTGATTATAAACTCTTATTCTAACCAATATTTAAAGCATATCTAACTAAACGTTAAAAGGTGTCTAAAAAAATAATAAAAATAACGCAACTCAAAATAATTAGATAAAATTCTCATCACATGTCCCTTTTAATCACAGAGTAGTAATGGTGGTTTCCCTGCTTGGGAACCTCAAAGAGCCTACCGTTGGTTAGAGGTAAGAATACGTACATTCTAATCTTCCAAATACAACTATGGATATTGTTATCGTTTTAATTTTAACTAAGTGAGAACTTATATGTTTAATGCAGAAATTCAATCCAACAGAATTTTTTGAAGACACTCTGATTGAGATGGAGTAAGATTATATTACATTATTTAGAGATGACAAAACGGACTAAGCCCGTCGAACCTACCATTTTTATGGTCTTTTGTTGGGCTAGCCCGAACCAAGCCACTTATTTTGACGGACTATATTGAATTTTTTAACCATTTTTTACAGTCTTTTGATTAAACATGCGAATTGACGCATTTTGCCATATCTAATTAGTGTTTTAGCCAAATATTCTGACCAACAATAAATATGTTTGATTATGATGTTATGAAATAGGTATGTAGAATGCACAGGATCAGCAATGCAAGCCTTGGCTCTATTTAGAAAAAGATACCCAAATCATAGAAGAAAGGAAATAGATCGCTCCATTTCCAAAGCAATCCGTTACATTGAAAACACTCAAAACCCTGACGGCTCATGGTAATAATACTAATATAACTAACTAAGATATCTTGTAAGTGGCTGTTAGGATAAGGGATTTTTCTGTTGAGTTAGAATAAAAAGTGGGTTAGGAAGTAAATTTCTTTATTTTGTATTTTTACTTCATAAAATTTATCTCCCTTTAAAAATAATTGATTTCAATATAAGTTTAAAATATTAGTTTTTACTTTTAATAATTTACATTAATTCTCTTCAACTCTTTTTTTTACTATTATTTTCAAACACTAATAAATTATTTTAAGAGTTTATATAATTACTATGCATTGTCAATATTAAATAATTTTAAACTCACATTTAATAAAATATTATCAAATAATTAAAAGTATAGTTTTCTTTTGAGATTGTAGAGTTGACAAGTTAACATATGATAGATGTAAGTGTAAAACTATTTTGACTTTCGAGTACATTATTTTTAAAGTAATTCAACATAAAATGAAAGAGACCCTGAATATACGATAGCTAGATTTTGGCTAAAATAAGGTAAAAGAGAAGAAAAAACGTACATAGATTATAATTGAGCATTGATTGAAAAGCAATTATTGTGCAGGTACGGTTGTTGGGGGATTTGTTATACTTATGGGACATGGTTTGCAGTAAAGGGGCTAATAGCATGTGGAAAGAACTACCATAACTGTCCTTTCTTACGTAAAGCTTGTGACTTTCTCTTGTCAAAGCAGCTTCCTAATGGTGGATGGGGTGAAAGTTACTTATCAAGCCAAAACAAGGTAGCTACATACATACATCTATATTCACTGTTCACTGTATACACTATATATGGATATAATAAAGAAATTAATTAATTATTTAATTAAAGAATTATTGTGTGTTCTTTGATTTCCTTGTCAAACAGGTGTACACAAATCTAGAAGGGGGCCGTGCAAACTTAGTTCAAACTTCATGGGCTTTGTTATCCCTTATGGTTGCAGGGCAGGTTAGTACACAATTAAATTTCCATGTTCTTATTATTATCGTATGGTAATTTTGTGTAGTAATTATCTTCTATTTTAATTTAAAGCACCGTTATATCTACAATGAAAAAACAACTAATATGTTATGCACAACAAGTATTATGTAATGTGCACGACATGTATAATATGGTGTACACAACATATATTACATATTATGCACAACATATATTACAACATGTTGTAAAGAAAGATGATGTTACAACATATATTACAACATGTTGTAAAGAAAGATGATGTTACAACATATATATGATAAATGTTGTACACAACATATCATATATGATGTGCATAATATGCAGGAGCGAAGCTAGGAATTTATTTTATAGAGGGGGCTAATAGAGATAAAACTAGACGTTTTTCATGATAATAATATTAAATGATTATAAATATAGGCTTGTGATAAGTGACACGTACGACAAAATGATGAAACACTTATTTTTTATTTTTTATTTTTATTTATTGATTTTTTGTTTGAATTATTGGTTAAATTTGGTCATATTATAGAAAAATTTTAGGGAATCTAATTTTCTTACTAGGGTGAATTTTTTATAGTTGAGTTGTATATCAAATAAAATTCAATGAAAAATGATACGAAAAAATTTACTGGAGGCTAAATGCATAATAATTTTATTTTCACAAATAAAACTAAAAATTTCAGGGGGGTGTCGCCCCTCTTTCGTGTAACCTAGCTTCGCCCCTGAAAATATGTAATATATATTATACATATTACACATTATATATTATATATTGTGCACAATATATTAACTGTTTAACTATTGTACGTCAAAATTTTTCCTCTAATTCAATGTTCTCTTAACAAGTCGCTACAAATATGTAATGGTCTTCTTTTATCTATAAAACCGTTTGCAATCCCCGTGAATCCTTCCCTGAATTGGACTACGTACCAAAGTTTCTTAATAGATAAAGGTATGTTCACGAGTTGAGATTAATTTTTTTAAAAAAAAATTTCATGTTTATAAGTTATAGAATTTAAAAGAAAAAGAATCTTGAAATTGTTTATTAATCACTTAAAATTATTCAAAATTTTCTCTTATTTTTTCTCTATTTTCTTTTAAAACCTTTATTCGAAACTCTAGAACAGACCTTAAAATATGACATTATTGTGTTAATTATTAATATATATACTACTGTTTAAAATATATATATAGGCTGAGATAGATCCAACACCCATACACCGTGGAATAAAATTAATAATCAATTCACAAATGGAAGATGGAGATTTTCCACAACAGGTAATTAATTAATTAATTACTCCAAACTAATTTAATTAGTTAACTGTTTTACTTTTCAATTGTGACCGTATTTTTAATTCATTACAGGATATCACAGGAGTATTTATGAGGAATTGTACCCTGAATTACTCATCATATCGAAACATATTTCCCATATGGGCTCTGGGAGAGTATCGTCGTCGAGTTTTGTACACATGATGGTCCAAGACCAAATTAAATATTACAATAATATTTGTCATACGATAAAAATATGTCCAACTTACATCCAACATGTGATATACATAATATAATACAAAATGTATGTTATGTGTACGTGTACTATATATATAACATACATTATATATGTATTATGTAATAACACATGTTAAATGTTAATTTGACGTATTTATGTTTTACAATAAATATTGTTGTAAATATTATTGCATCAACTCAACTCAACTTTACATCCATTCAATCAATTATTTTATTTCAATAATGCTAAGTGGACAATGAAAAATCAGCTTATACAGCCAATGAGCCTATTTTGACTTTGGTTTTGACCCAAATAATCATTAAGATTGTAATGGGCTGAGTGATTATGGCCTAAAATCTCATTTATTGGCTGGTTGGGCTGATTTTGTATGGTCTATTTAGCATTACCCATTTTATTTCAAGTGCTTATGTGTCTTCCCCTCAAGCATCACTTATACACACATATACTTGTCATGAAAGGAAACTATATAAGAAAAAGAGTATTCAATTTCTTATTAATTCCGTTTTAATTATTGGACAGTGATATTTATCTGTCAGTTTGCTCTACATTTCTTATCTACATTTTGATTTATTAATAATTTCCTTGATGATTGGTATGTCAGGCTTAATTTTTATTTATTTTTTGTGTGTGTAAATATAAGTTTTTAATTTTGACTTTATTTCCTCTAATAAATAATGTTGACGCTTACTCCTTCATTTTCTTTTCACTACTAGGTTTTTATTTTTTATTGTATGTCATCACTCTATATTATTAGATGATGATATTTAATCACAAAAAAATGGTGATATTATAAAAATTGAAGAAATTAAAGATCTTTTTTATCAACAATATAGGATTTAAAGCCCTAGCAAAAAGGAAGACGTTTTGAAAAATTATAAGGACAAAAATATATTTCAACATTCGCAATATAAGATACTATTTTGAGTTACTTAAAGAGATTTAAATAACAGTAATCTAGAGTGCATATATAAGAAAAAAGTATAATATGGACTATGGGAAAGGAGTAGTGCTATATATATTTACAATACAAATTCAGTTATATATAATATTAAAAGTTGAATTAATAATTTTAAAAAATTAAATTATTATATATAGTATCTGATAATAATTGATTTTGTAGTGTAAAAAAATAATTTTTTATGAGAAAATATAGGGATCAAAAGTTAAATAAGGGCACATGCATCACATGCATACCAACCATCAACCCAAACCGCGGCTACTCCCTTGATAAGAAAAAGGGTAAATTACACTGACCTTCCCTGAGGTTTATTAGTATTATACTTGGCACCCCTCTATTTTAACACCGGACATTTACCTCCCCTCATTCATTAAAAAACTAACGGTGTTAAGTTACATTTAACGAAAATGTATAATTACATTTCTATCCTTACCATTTAAAAAACCCAAAAAAACCCTACCCATGTAAAATGCTTTTCACTGCCTCTGCTTCTTCTTCGTGACCACACCACCGCATCACCCATAGCCACCGCCTCTGCTTCTGCTTCCGTTTCACCCATAGCCACCGCCTCTGCTTCTTCTTCGAAGACCCGCCTCTGCTTCTGCTTCCGCTTCACCCATAGCCACCGCCTCTGCTTCTTCTTCGTGACCACCGCCTCTGCTTCTTCTTCGAAGACCCGCCTCTACTTCTGCTTCCGCTTCACCCATAGCCACCACCGCTTCACCTATAGCCACCACCGATTCACCCATAGCCACCGCCTCTTCACCGTTCTGCTTCTGCTTCTGTTTCGAAGACAACCGCGCATCCAAAGCCACCATCACCACCGCGGTTCTGTCTATCTTCTATAGCAACAACCGCGGAGCACCGTGCTCTCTCTGTCTTCCATAGCCACCACCGAAGGTATGTTAACTTCCCCTAATTTTGATTAAATTTCCCCTAATTGGTTCTGATTTCATGAATTTTCCCTAATGGTGCTGATTTCATGAATTTTCTCTAATTGGTACTGATTTAATGAATTTTCCTAATTGGTACTGATTTAATGAATTTTCCCTAATTGGTACTGATTTAATGAATTTCCCCTAATTGGTTCTGATTTAATGAATTTCCCCTAATGGTACTGATTTAATGAATTTTCCCTAATTGATACTGATTTAATGAATTTTCCCTAATTGGTATTGATTTAATGAATTTTCCCTAATTGGTACTGATTTAATGAATTTTCCCTAATTGGTTCTGATTTCATGAATTTCCCCTTAATTATCGGCTTCATGATTTCATAAAAAAAGTTTATAAATTGGTTCTACAGTAGGATCACTTTGCAAATGGGTATAATGTTGGTGCTGCTGTAATGTTGTTGATATTTTATTCATTGCTGTAATGTTTTAAGGAGTTTCGAGTAACATGACTCTAAGATATTTTATTATGTTGATGTAATGTTTTATTAATTGCAGAGGCAAATAATTGCTCTTGCTATTGTTGATAAGTTTTCCAAGCCAAATCAACCCCTCATCAACTCGCCAAAAGATCAGCCAAGAGGAAAAGGAAAACAACAAAATACATGAAGTTCTAGCATTTGGAATATTTTGTTTTTGCTTTTTGAAGTATATTGACTAGTTATTTTAGTCCACTATTGATACTTTATATTTGGATAGTGAAAAATGTCTTTTTGTTGCACAGTTAGAAAAACACAAACTAAAAATTTGTGAATATGATATTGTTGTGCTCAGGTTTTTTGAGTTTGCACAGCTGGGTATAGTTGGGGTATATAAGAAATATATGCCATTTTTTGAGTTTGCACAATTGGGTATAGCTGGAGTATATTTGCAAGCATATTGTTGAATGTATTTCTTTAAGAATTCATTCCGTTGAAAATTGAAATGAACTTTTGTACTGTGGCAGATTTTGATTCTTATTCATACGGTTTTTATGTTGCTTGTTTGGTGTTTAGGAAGTGCAAGAGTGTTCTATTTGATGTTTGAGTAATTTAAAATATACTATAAGGGCCTTTTTGTCCTTTTTTATAAAAAAAAAGTTAAATTTACAAAATTGTCATTAATGATCATGTGCTTGTCACATGTTTTTTGGACTGTTAGTTTGACTGTTAGTCAAACTTTTTTGAGGGGATGTTAGTGTAGATTTTTAAAAGTTAAAGGGCTTGTGCTGCATGTTTTGAATATAGAGGGGTGTCAAGTGTAATACTACTAAACCTCAGGGGAGGTCAGTGTAATTTACCCTAAGAAAAATAATCAATGGATTTTGGACCATATTCACATATAATTAATTGTTGAGGTACAAACTTGTTGGGAGGTTTCTAGCTCATTAATTTTTTTTGTTGCCCATGATGTCCGGAGCTTCGTCCCGGGTCGCGTACCTGGGAATGGTAGGTGAGGCTCTCAGCAAGAATTTTTTCCATCCACAAGGCACCGAGACCTTGCTTAAGGGACAATAAGTCACTTATCACTTGAGCCAATCCTTGTTGATTTTCTAGTTCATTAGTGAAGAATGACTTGGTGATAAGTCATCAACATTGTTGTTGACATAAAAAGGAAAATATATATCCAATTATAATTATTATACATATATATTAAGAAATTGAGATCAACTTATAATTTAAAATAAATATATGTGATTATACTAAATTACTATTATTTATTAGGATTTTATTGAGGAGTGTCCTAAAGACATTCTTTAAGATTATTAAAATAAGTAATTTAAAAAAATTATGGGACTCTTGCCTAAATAATATAAAATTATATATTTCTAAGATCAAACTTACTCTTTTAAAATTATTGGAAGTATTATCGGGACATTCATCAGTAGAACTCTGTTTATTATCACTTTTATCAAGTTCAGATATTCATAGCTAGGCAAGTAAATGTGTAAATTAAAAGTTGGATAAATGGAGTGAAAAAATTCATTCAGGAAAAGTAATTAATATTACATATATTTTTTAAATGGACAATCATTAAAAAAATTATAAAATGGAACAATTATTTTATACATATTGTGAGAATGAGTAGTTATAAATTTACGGGGATTTATTTGGTACCCAATATTTTTGTTGGGTACTCAATTACATGTTTAACCTATTAATATATGCTAAAGTAAATATAATTTGGTACCCAATTAATTACATGTTTAACCTATTAATATATGCTAAAGTAAATATAATTTGGTACAATGGAGCACGGTGATCGCAGTCGTAGCCTTCCTAGACGCGTCTCCTTTCCAATCAGACCTCTTCTTCGTCTCTCTCACATAATGCATGCTCTCTCTAGCGACAAGTTATGGATTGAATTTTTTTCTTAAATTAATAAAATTAGAGAATATCAATATAAATTAAATTAATTTTTAAAGATTACTAACCTAACATGTTATATGAATTTAAAAAATTTAAGTTAATTTTATCTATAAATCATGATACATACATATGTTGGGTATCGGTACCCTATATTTTTCTGGGTACCCAATCAAAATACTAAATTTATAATCAGTAATCACAATAAAGACGCGTCACACAATTTCAAACCAAAAAGAAAAAACCGTCTTAAAAAAGTCTACCTTTATATTTGAGAGTAGTTAGTCAATCTATCGTCAAAATAATCTCAAATTATTTTTCTAAAATAAAAAACAGAAAAAGTAATGCCACCGACTAGTGATTTTTTTCAATAAATGACGTGAGTTTTTAAATAAGAGGAATAACTCGTGAAACCAATTAATGGCAATGGGAATGGCAATGATCGTGATATTTTTTATAATTTATATATTATTGCTATGAGTGTTTTATTTTGGTAGGAAATTTCCCAAGTGCTTATTATCTTTTCCAATTTTATCTCTAGCTAGTACATAGGTAGCATCATTGGTGACAATTACTTTCCGTATCAAATAGAATTATGCAAACTGCTACCATACTTGTATATGTCTAATTGAAAAAAAATTAATAACGACCACCTAGAATTTTTAAATGGACAAATAGAAAAAAACTTGTATTCTTAAAATGGATAAATAAATAAAAACGGAGGGAGCAATAATTAATCTTGTCTAAATTTTTTAAATAAACAACTATTTTCAATGTACAAATTTGTTATAAGGTGAATAGTTATTTTAATTTAATGCGCTTGGATTAAAAAAAAAATCATCTATAAAATATTATTTATCCTTATAAAAGAAACATAAATAACTGCATATGTAGTATATAGTATATATAGACCATGAATCATGATGATCTCTTATTTAGTTGAATGTATATAGAGAGAGTTTTCATAATCAATGTAAAAACAAACAATAATGATATTTGTACATATATTTTCTCTTACATATATTAATTCTCTACCCATTTCATTACCTTTGGATTTTAATGTGATATCACTTCATCATTTACACTTTTTTCTCCACCATTTAATCAAAACATATGTAATATCTTATACATACCATACCATTTGATATGTACCAATAACATTACTCAAAAACAAATACATTGGTTGTGTTGGATGTATCAAATTTTTTCCCATAGTTAAAATTGCCCGACAATACTTTAAGAAAGGGAGCAACGAAACATATGGAAATCGATTGCTTTGTAGTAAGAGACAAATACAGTTGAAAATGCTTTCATTAAATTCTATCTGCTGAGTTCCGTGTGCTTTCTGTTTCTTCTATTGCTTTAACTTTCACTCCTTTACTTCCTCCATTTTTTTTAATTATTTAATTTAGAGTTGCGTATTTTTTTTTTAATTGTTCATTTCAAATTTTAAGACAAACTTTATTATTTTCTTCCTCTTATACCCTTATTTAATACTCACTATCTCTAATAATTAAGGAGAGATAATAATAAATAAGTAAAGGGTAATTTAATAAGGCTACTACTACATTACATTTGTTTTGTAAAATTAAAGTACAATGGTGGTGGTTGGGGTGATAGTGGTGGTTGTGGTGGTGGGATAAAAACAAGGGAGAAGAAATCTATGGTGGTGATGTGCAGGGGTTCAGAGGTGGGGGGAATTGGGATGGTAGGAGGGTTGGAATAAAAAATTTAAGTAGGGGTAAAATTGTATTTTTATATACATAATTTTGGCAACTGTACTTTAATTTTACAAAATAAATGTACTGTAGTAGTGGCCATTTAGTAAAATATATATACATTTTGTTAACTTTAATACTATATTAATTATCATCTAAATTCTCGCGCGCATTTAAAACTGGACAATAAAAAAAAAGGAGGGAGTAATAGTTTTGAGTCTTTTGACTTTTGATATCAATCATTGCTACATGTATAATTGAAAAATAATCAAAACAATTATTATTTTATGTACAATAAATATTATATATTGTGCAAAATATATATATTACATGTTATGTATAACATATATCACATATTATGCATAATATATATTACAATTGTAAAAAAATAATATAATAACATATAATATATATTGTACATAACATATTATATATAATATACATAATATATAATATTTTATATATTAATATTGTGTCTAATATATTAACTGTTTTACTTTAATACCTCTCCAATTAATTAGTTAATCATCTCAAAATTTATTTGTCAAGTCACTAGCACCAACTGAATATCATGGCTATATAAAATATTAAATATTAACTTATAATTTTTTAAATTATAAGTTAATATTTTATTTTTGATAAATTAAAAATTCATGTGTTTATATTTTCTTTCTGTTTATAAGTTCTTTTAAAAGCATATTTTGCAAAACTAAATTGTGATTTTTAAAATTAAATAATTTAATATAAATTTACATATTATTGAATATTTGCATTCAAACTTTATTAAATTATTAATTTATATATGTGTATTATAGTTATTTTAAATTTAAAATTAATTTTATCAAATACTATTATTACGTGCTTGTACTTATTGAAAATAACTTTTGTTTCTTTTACCAAACAATGCTGCTATCATTTTTTTAAAACTAAGTAAGATAAGCAACCCAACAACATTAAACTCATACTATAAATAGACCCAAAGTAGTTAATAAAATTAATCGATTTATATTTTAAATTTAAAGAATTTAATATTGATATTGAACATGATTTTAATTGTTTATATATAAATATTATTGTTGTAATCGAGTAAACTACACTAATCTCCATCAATATCCGGTGAAATTCACTTAATATTCTCTTTATTAGTAAATTTTGCTCAAGAGATACATGGGTTTATAAAATTATTATATTAACCTTTTTATGAATAGTACAGTTAGGGAAGTCAATATATATATCTGGAAGTTTTGCCAAATTTTATAAATTTTCAAGGTAGATAAATGTAGTTTATCTTAATATTAAATGTGTCAGTCTCTTACACCAACATCTGTATCATTATTAATTTATCATAAATTTTGAAACATTAGTTTGGTTTAAACACAAGCTACTCTACTCACCAAAAAAAACACAAGCTACTCTAATTTAAATTAACTCGTAAATCCAAAAGCAATGTTATTTTTTTACTTTGCAAACCAAATTAATTTTACTAAGGAATACTTCATTGGAGAAATTTGTAACACAGAAATAATACTAGTATAGTACTCCTTAGCTTCTTGTTTATTTTAAATGTTTTTTTACCATTTTATTTTGTTAATTTAATTTATCCTTTATACAAGTTTAAGAAATATTTATTTTTTTCCTATTATATCATTTTATATCTTTGTCTATTTAGTGAAAAATATAAATTATAATAATTAATAGTAGTGATAGAATATTTTTATCATTTTAATTTTAATATTTAAATTTTTAATAAAATCAAATAACTACCTTAATTTAAATGCATACCCAAAAAAATATTTAAAAGAGATCGAAGTGAGTGAAAAATAAATGAATAATACTATACTATGTAAAAATAGCATTCCTCCTAATAAAAAGCTAAAAAGATTTGCGAGCGCAGCATGATTAGGAATTACGAAATTTTTTATAAAGTACAAAAACTTTATGTACAAATGGTTCCTATGACGTGGCATTCCCATTCATTCTGTTCTTTTTATCCATACCCAACTAATGCTGGAAGTGTAAAAATTTTAACAGTGATGTTGTCACATATAATAATATTGGAAAATAATAATGTAGATTTAAGTTTATAGTGAATCCTATATGTGACAACATATCAACTAAGAGTTTTATAATATTATTATAGTTATAACTTTTAATTATGTCTTGAATAGTTGATATGTTGCCACGTGTAGGGTTTATCGTGAACCCGAGTCTATATTAACACTACCCAATAATATTATCCATTTTTCATTTCTTTATCCCATATAATATTGACAACTTTGATTAATATATTGATAATTTGTTAATATATTTATCAAAATTAATAACATTTTATAAGATGAAAAATAAGTGGATGGTAGTATATACTTTCAGAATTTTTGAAAAAACTTTTAACTTTTTTTGTAGGTGATGAGTACGAAGTTTCTTCCTCTTTAACTTTAATTTAGGACTTGAACCATTTTTCATGAGACATGACACTATCTATCTATATATGTATATATATCTCCCTTTGTGGAGTCTCCTCTTCAATCGTCTCTGTTTTTGTATGTCTCCAAAACCTTCAATATGTTCCTTTTCTATTTAATTAATTTGTTGCTTTTTTGTTTCCAAATTTAAATGTTTCTATCTCCATCAGCACTACTTGTGCATCTCTATTTTGATGATTCATCTTTTCATCTTCTTTAATTTGAAGATCTTCCAAATCCCGGTGTTCAACCTTTGATTACCTCTCCTCTGCTTTTATTTTCTTGATCATGACCCATGAGCTTATATATATATTCATATATAGGCGCAATTCAAGTTAAAGGAATAATTCATATGATTTTTTTAAAAATGATTATGTGGTTATCACCAATTCACTTTGATCATGTGTTATGATCAAAACTAGTGAATTGGTTAAAAGTTGAAAAAAGTTTAATTAGAACAAGTAGCTAGGCTATTGTTTTCAAAACACCATTTTAATGATTGTATCGGATTTCAAATTAAAATTTTCAAATAAACCAACCCACCATCAACTCAATCATAATGGAAACCTAGTATGACATAACATATTTTTCTACTGTTAAAATTGTACTTTTGCTTATAATAAATTTAATTTATTGCATAATCTTTTAATTCCTATCTCATTCTCACTTATATCATTTTATACTCATTTATATAATTTTATACATGATACATGAGTTATTTTATTTTTAAGCATTGTCATATGCATATTGAAAAAACAGTTAATATGTTATGTACAACATATATTACATGTTGTATATAATATGCACATCATATATCACATGCGGTAAAGAAAGATAAAATTATCATGTGTGATATATGTTCATTGTGCACAATATGTCATATATATTATGAATAATATGTAATATACAATGTCCATATGACATATTATATATTGTACACTGTATGCACCCAATTAATTAATGAATACTAGCTATTTTCTTACCTAGATGAATTACTATTTCGGTCCTACATGAATATATATAGCATGCATACTAAAGAAACTTCTTGGTTTCGATTGAAAAATTAGGAACTAATATATACTAGAAAAGAGACAAGACACATACAAGAGAGAAATTAAAGTTAAGGATCGATGTGGAAGCTGAAGATAGCAGAAGGAGGAGAAGGGTTGGTGTCGGTGAACAATTTCATAGGACGACAACATTGGGAGTTCGATCCAAATGCAGGAACACCTGAAGAGCGTGCTGAGGTTGAAAGGCTACGCCATCAATTCACCAAAAATCGATTCTCCATCAAACAAAGTTCTGACCTCTTAATGAGAATGCAGGTATATATGGATATATTAGGAAAAAATACTATCTTGATATATATATATATATATATTATTTAATTTTTATCACATGACACTCTACAACTTGTTTATATATTCATTCAATGTGTGTTGTCACGTCAATTGTAATTATATTTTCTCTCTTCCACTACTTAAAAAATCATGCAAACGGAGTATTTTAATTGAATGATAATATAATATTCTTTTAAACTGTCAGTGAATAAAAAAATATATATATATATATATACTACAATTGAACATCTAATTTCTTATTATTCAATTAAATACGATGATTTTCACTTATCATATTTATTCATGGCATCCAATTTTAGGACGTGTTTATTAAATTATAGTATAGAGATAAAGATATAAACATACGATAATTAAATATAAAGACATAAATACAAAGATATAGAAGGTACAAGAATACAAATATACAAATAAGTTTAATTATGACGCACTGACAGTGTAAAAAATTTTATATTATTGATTAATTACATCGTCCATTGATTTGTGTGACTTTTTAATTAGTGGATAGTTGAGTTAAAAAAGTCAATGAGGGTTGGCACACCTGATTCAGCCTTCCGCCCACGCTAGGCGTGGCTTGGGTTCGAATCTTGGGAGCCCTCTTTGGTAGGCGATCTGTAAATTCCACTATAAATCCTCGTTGAGGTTGGTGGTATACCCTGGCCCTGCATGAGAGTGTGCCTCCCCTAATCTAAACTTTTTTCATAAAAAAAAAAATAGTTGAGTTAAAAACTTTTGTTGATGTGTCAATCCATGATTGGATGTTTATGTAAAATTACTTTACACTGAAAGTTGATTAAAATTAAACTCTACACTAAAAAACATAATATTAAAAGAAATTTCTTATTTTATCTCTCTATGTTATCAAAGTAAAACAATTAAAAGTATAAAACTTTTATTCCATAACAAAAACAAAAAATATTTGTCTCCGTCTATCTTTAAAATCAATACATTTTTATTGTGTTCTCATTTATGAGCTGATTCATAATTTGAAGCCTCCAAACTTACTTTTGACATCTGAAAATAAAAAGGTATGGTAATATAACTTGACGTGTTTGGTTATATTTTTTAAATTTAATTTTTTACTTTCTGTTCAATAAAAGTACTTTTACTCATATGAAAGATTATTCGTTTCATCCTCATTTCAGTTGCTGAAATTATAACTATACTTTTATACACTTCACTATTTTGTCATTTTGTTTCATCAACGTAACTACTTTATACTAAAACTTTATTATGCCTTTTTTTAAAAATAAATTATACTCCTAAAACTATTTTTATTTTATCTTATCCAAACAAAAACAACGAACTTCATTAAACTCACTTTTAAAATATCTAACCAAACATAAATATATTTATTTTAAAGTAATTCTCCCAAAAATAATTATTTTAACTTAATTATTTTAAACATATTCTTAATATTAAACCAAACAAGCACATATATTTGTTTTTATTCATATTATCGAACACTAATGATTTAAATATTATTTTTATTCTTAAAAAAATAAATAAATTTTGATCTTGATGATCTCTCAACAAGAGGATACTATTAGGAAGAAAATCAAAATGATAAGGGTGTTAGTGACAATCAAAATCAAAATCCATTGACTACTAATTAGATTAGGTGTCTTAAAATGACATTGTCAGAAAAAGAATGATGATAAAGAATGTGAAATTATTTTGCTTCTCATTACGACATATCATTGACGATCATTATCAGTAATGAAGAAACTATGGAATTTTGAACATATTTCTAATTAAGTACCACCTACTTCTATGTTCTATCTAAGAAATTGCCACATTTAACATTTTATGGCTGGAATCATAACCAAAGCCCTAATATTAATTTAATATACATACTAGCACTATGTTACATATAAATTTTCATAATAAATATAAGGATAACTATGCATAAATATTATTATTGATATATATATATATATATATATAATTTTTGACAACTACTAATAAACACACAGAAATATGCCACTACCCTGATTTTTATCTACTTAAAAAAAGTCTTATTATTATTATTTTTAAGTAAATTAAGGATATTAGTGAATATGTTTAAATGATTTTTTGTGTTATTTTGGAAATATGATTTAATTGGTTAAATTATTATTATTTTTTTAATTTTAACGTCCTTTTCTAACGCTTTAATACGTGTCGTCCTATTAAATGAACAATATGCTCACTAAATATATCGTCAATTATCACAACTCTTGAAAGAAACACACTCACATACATATCGGCGATATCGCCATGTTGATCGACACCAAAAAGTAAACATTTATGAGTATTGATAAATACAAAGATGCTATTTGTACGAGCAAACATGCTATAATATAATTAGAATAAACTATACATTCTCTTTTATTTATAAATTTTTTTAGATATTTATAAGTTTATAAAATTATTACAATAATTTTTTCTTAAAAAACTATATTGATCTCTCTTAGATAGTACTTTAAATGAAGGTTCGTGTCACTTGCATAAATAAAAAAAAAATTGAGCTGAATTTCACCATTTTTTTTAAAAAAATCATTATAATTTGCCTATATAATTAAGTTGATCACAGTCTTGATAAGAAACAATAGTATTAATGCAGTCTCATCAACTAACCATTTTTTTTCTCATCAATTAATTATTAATCATTTGATGATGAGTGTTTAAATCTGTAATTATTAGATATCTTTGTAAGTAGTATTTAATGAGTGTCAAGGCATATATCTTGACCTTGTTTCTAATCATTTTAATTTATTTTAGAAAAATTCTACTGAATTAACATCACAATCAATACCATCTTTAACAATTAATCTTTATTTAATTAACAGTTATTCACATATATCAATTTCTATGTTTAATCACGGTGTCTAAAATTCATGGGTGATACTAAATGTACAATAAAATTTAGTCAAACCAGTCAATAAATGAGATTTTAGGTCATAATTAATCAACTCATTACAATCTCAATTATTATTTGGGTCAAAACCAAAGTCAAAATAGACTCATTAGCTATATTGACTGATTTTTTATTGTACACTTAGCATTATTGAAAATTAATTTATATATCATTGATAAATATTGAAATGAATTGATTTGCAGCTTAGCAAGGAGAACCAATGTGGGCCAATTCCAGCAGCAGTGAAAGTGGGAGATGAAGAGAAGATAAGAGAAGAAGCATTAATTACAACAATAAGAAGATCTCTCACTTTCTATTCATCTATTCAAGCCCATGATGGCCACTGGCCTGCAGAGTCTGCCGGCCCTTTGTTTTTCCTTCAACCTTTGGTAAGCTCCAATTTTAGTATTTTAGTTTCTTTTTTATACCAAAATACTAGTGTTGCTATTTGCACGATCAAAAATCAGTCATTTATAAAGAGAGTTTTTTTTTGCCAAATAGTTGCTATATTGATTCATTAGTTGGTTTCACTTTTTTAATACTTTTCACCAAGTATTATTATACTATTATTTGTACAATGAGAAACTAGTCAAAACAAGTTAATATAATGCCACAATTACTCAAGTCATTAAAAACTATCCTTTTAAAGAAAACTTCTTTTACGGTCAAAATATTACCAAATGGGTCTATTTGCTGGTTTGAGTGTTTTTTCCATTATTCACTAAGTAATATTAGTAAATAAGAAAATGATCTCTTGAGTAAAGCGTTTGATTGTGGGCACATAAGAGATATTGACTACAGAGATACTTGACACGAAGAAATTCAAACATATATTTCTTTGGTGAAAACGGAGGACAAAATATATACAAATATTTGAAGTGGAAGCCGTCTAGTGAATGAGGTCGGTAACATTAAGTGACGACGGTGACTAGAACAATGGGTGTGACAATAGAGATTGTGATTCGAGATGGGTAATAATGTAAATATTTTGTGTAAGTTGTATCTCTAGTATATCTTTCTTTCAATAGCACACAAAAATTGTTATTTTGTGTGCTGTGACACAATGTTTCAGTGCTCAATCTCACACCGTCTCTATTACTAAATAACTCATACTGAGTCTCTGTTCCATTTTAGCGTCTCTATGCTTCCACTACCAAACACAATATTGAGCTGCGTTTGGTTCTAGAAGAGAGATTATGGATTAAGAACGAGAGATTTATTTGTTCTGTGTCACTTATATTTTGACACATTAACTATTCTATTTTCTTATTTGAAACTTAGCCTCCTCTCTTTTCACTAAGTTGACATTTTAGCTTATGTATGTCATACAATAAATAGTATAGAACAAATGAATTTTTTTGTTCATAGTGCACCTAATATTTTTGATTCTGGAATTGAAATCTTACTCGTAACAATAGTATTTCCGGAAGAACTATTCTAAGGAATAATATTCTTTCGTGAATATAATAAGATGTTTAGTTTTCGGAATAATATTCTTTAAAATATATTTCTTTTCAAAAAATCTCATAACTATTGAGTTCTAATAATAGGTCGGCGAGTCTTGGTAGAGTTCCCATGGGCCCGTGGGTTCAAGTCGTGGTCCAAAAAAATTCAATATTAATTTTGAGTTATGTTAAATGAATAATATAAAATCAGTCTATAAATGAAATTTTGGGCTATAATTATTCAGCCATTACAATCTTAATGATTACTTGGGCCAAAATTAAAGCCAAAATAGGCCCATTAACTGTATTGACTGGGTTTTCATTGTCCACTTAACATTATTGTTAATTTTTTACGTGAATCCAACATTATATTTCAACGTAGAATTTTAAAATAAAAATAGGACATTTTTAATCCCCAAAGATGAAATTTTTTTGGACATATTTCTTCAAACTTTGAACCAAACAAATATTCATTTCTCCATCGCTGAAAATTCTAAATATTTTGTGAACTAAACGTCCCATTGTAATATAATCAGACGATAAGCAGAGATCATATATAAATGGTGACAATGACCCAATTTCAGGGCATTAATCAGTATTCAAAAAATCAGACCGAACCGGCCGGTCCAACCGGTTCAACCGGATCCCTGTCCGGTTCAGTTCTGAGATAAAAACCGATTTTCAAAAAATCGGTGAAAACCGGTGAATTGGCGAAAAAATTGCTTGAACCGGTCAAACTAATTTAAAAATAAAAATTTTAATTTTTTAAAATTTAATAAATATTTTATAATAAAATATAATATAAAATATGATACAATTGTTAAAATTAAGGACTATTAAACCTCTATATTTATTAAATGCTCTATATTTTAACTTTCAATCAATATTTTTAATATATTTTCATTTTTATAGCATATAATTTATCAAATGCATATATATTGTTAGATAAATATATATATTTTATATATATTTAATTATATACAGTTGAACCCCAGTCCAACCGGTTGAACTTCTGAACCTGTGAACCACTCCCCCATCCGGTTTAATGTCCGGTCCGGTTTTTAAAACATTGGCAATAATATATAATATAATTTATATATCCTTTACATTATTCTTTCCTTACCAATCCTTTATATTTTAATTAGAGTGGTGCTAAATGCACAATGAAAAATCAGGTCAACCAGTCAATAAATGAGATTTTGAGCCACAATTACTCAGTTCATTACAATTTCAATGATTATTTTGGCCAAAATCAAAGTCAAAATGAACCCATTGTCTACATTGGTTTTTCATTTTTCATATAGTATTATTGTTTTAATTAATATGTACCACGTGTGCATGCAGGTAATGGCACTTTATATTACAGGATCCCTTGATGTTGTTTTAGGAGCAGAACATAAGAAGGAATTTATTCGCTATTTGTATAATCATCAGGTACGCAATAATAATAATTAACTGTTCACAAAATTGAACTGCCAAGAGTCAAATTTAAACCAGTAAAATTAATGTTTACCTGAATTTTCAAATCATCAGAATGAAGATGGTGGTTGGGGATTCCATATAGAGGGTCACAGCACAATGTTTGGATCAGCACTGAGCTATATTGCCTTGAGGATTCTTGGAGAAGACCCTGAATCAGGTGGTGAAGACAGAGCAATGGCCAGAGCCAGAACATGGATCCTTGATCATGGTGGTTTAGTCGCTATTCCCTCATGGGGAAAGTTCTGGGTCACGGTAATATTAATAATAATCATCTCATTTTGGGTTTAATTAACACTACTTCTTTATGATTAAGACATGATTTGATTTGGTGAAGGTACTTGGAGTTTATGATTGGTCAGGCTGCAATCCACTTCCACCTGAGTTCTGGCTTCTTCCCAAGTTCACTCCTATTCATCCAGGTTCCTTATTATTTCATATATATAAATATATTTATTTGCTTGATTGTTGTGCCTTGTTTCTCTCTGACTTTGGCAAATAATTAATCAAATTAATACTGTATGATGGCAGGGAAAATGTTGTGCTACTGTCGCCTGGTTTACATGCCAATGTCATATTTATATGGCAAGAGATTTGTGGGACCTATCACTCCCTTGATTAAATCCCTAAGACAAGAGCTCTACAATGAGCCTTATGATCAAATCAATTGGAACAATGCCCGGAACAATATTGCTAAGGAGGATTTGTACTATCCACATCCTCTGATCCAAGATATGTTATGGGGATTTCTTTATCATGTGGGAGAACGTTTCTTGAATTGTTGGCCTTTTTCCATGCTTAGAAAAAGAGCATTAGAAATCGCAATCAATCATGTAAGATATGAGGATCACAACAGTAGATACCTTTGCATTGGAAGTGTAGAGAAGGTAATTTATATAACAACCTTTACAATTAGATTATTTGTAGTTTTCTATAATTTGACATTTTCATCCATAATCTCAATTACTCACACCTGAATGAAAAATTGAAAGGTGATGTGCTTGGTTGCACGTTGGGTCGACAATCCCAACTCTGAGGCATTTAAGCTTCATCTAGCTCGAATTCCTGATTACTTTTGGCTTGCTGAAGATGGTTTAAAAATTCAGGTAAACATACTCAAATCTCAAATAATTTCAACATATTATAATTTATAACTTTTGGTCTATAAGAAGTGTTAATTATATTGCTTGTTAATTAATTTTGATGGCAGAGTTTTGGTAGTCAAATGTGGGATGCAGCTTTTGCAATACAAGCAATACTTGCTTGTATTCTAAGTGAAGAGTATGGACCTACACTTAAGAAAGCACACAACTTCGTGAAGGCTTCACAAGTAATAATAAATTAAACAACTTGTCACTTAATTAACTAACAAATAAATAATTATAAGCAATAGTTATTACTAATATAATGACAGAGACTAATTAATTAATATAGATTGCAATTTATTTTGTTAATAATTAGGTTCGTGAAAACCCATCTGGTGATTTCAAAGCTATGTACAGACACATTTGTAAAGGGTCATGGACTTTCTCAATGCAAGATCAAGGTTGGCAAGTCTCTGATTGCACTGCTGAAGGACTAAAGGTTCTAACCCAAATTATTCTATGACATAACTAATGTGTGTGTAAGTGTGTTTCTATGGTTCTTGAAAATACAAACACTACATATATTAATAGTTGATGCCATTAGTTAAGACTGATAAATAGAGGGATGAATGTAGTGTTCGCTATATCAGAAATGCTTGTTGTACATCGAAAATTTATTTATCGAATATCCAACGTATGTTATATGTCATATATAATGTGTGCTATAAGTATAACACATTACGTATAACATATAGCACACGTTGGATACTCGTTGGATGTATTCTCGATGTACAACAAGCATTATATACTCTCTCTATTTCATGTATTCACATACTTTAATTTTTCAATGTATCGAGAAGGTCAAAATTAAACAAGAAATATTATGGATCAAAGGGAGTATTCGGTTGTTGATCAATTTTCACATCTTGTGTGTTTTTTTATTATTTTTTAAATTTTTTTCTCACTCACTAAACTTTGACATTTTCTACTAAATTTAATTACGTATAGGCTGCACTACTATTGTCAGAAATGTCAACTGATCTAGTAGGGGAAAAAATGGAAACAGAGAGATTCTATGATGCTATTAATGTCATCATCTCCCTACAAGTATGGTTCTCCAATTTAGTTCCTTCATGTCATTTCTTAATGTAACTTTGTGTTTACAAATCATAAGTAACTCTTATGGATGATCACTTTTTGATTACAGAGCAACAATGGTGGTTTCCCTGCTTGGGAACCTCAAAAGGCCTATCGTTGGTTAGAGGTAAATCATTTAAGAAAACACAAATCATTCTTATTTTTGTCAAACACAAGTTTATTAAGGATATATTTGTTTTAATCTAATGAGAACTTTTGTTGGCTGTAGAAATTCAACCCAACTGAAGTCTTTGAAGACACACTCATTGAGATGGAGTAAGATTAATTAGTTTGATTAACATGTAAATGCATTATTTTGACCTATTGTATTACGTAAACTCTTCGATGACAAAAAATTAACCGCCAAAATCAGCTAAAAAGTCCAATTTGAATTTTGCACAATTTGGTAATATTAGTTGGACTTGGTGATCCAATTTGAATTTTGACCCATAAATCCTATTTTGACAGGTTTGACTGCTCATTTATTGTTACTCTATCATTATTGATTATACTATTGCCATTAACTATATATTGTGAAATTAATTAATAGGTATGTGGAGTGCACAGGATCGGCATTACAAGCCTTGGCTCTGTTTAGAAAGCTATACCCAAATCACAGGAGAAAGGAAATAGATCACTGTATTTCCAAAGCAATCCATTACATTGAAAATACACAAAATCCTGATGGTTCATGGTACTATATCTTTTAACTTGTATTGTTTTTGTTCTGCCAATGAATTTATATTGTGGTTTATGTGAAACTAAAAAAAGGAAAGAAGAAAAAACAGAGACAAGTTCATGATTTAGTATTGAATGTTATAATGAAGCACTTAATTAATTAATTATACAGGTATGGATGTTGGGGAATTTGCTATACCTATGGTACATGGTTTGCTGTAGAAGGACTAACAGCATGTGGAAAGAACTACCACAACAGTGCTTCATTGCGCAAAGCATGTGAATTTCTGTTGTCAAAGCAACTTCCTAATGGTGGATGGGGAGAAAGTTACTTGTCAAGTCAAAACAAGGTATATTACATTATTAATTAAATTCATTTTGTTTTGATAGAAAATAAAAAAAAAAAAATCAATTGCAATGGAATGATAGAGGTACAATAAAAAATTATATAATATTCATTCGTACTATGTTATATAATTTTTTATCAGTAATATTTGTTGTACAATATAAATACGTCACATTATTATTTAACGTGTGTTATACATAATATATAATATATGTGTTATATGTATAACACATGTATGTATAATAATTATACGTTGGATACTAGTTGGATATATTCGTGTTGTACAACAAACATTATTAATTTTTTATTGTATACTAATCATTTTGCGATTATAAAAAATGTAGAGACATATCACATGCTCATTTGTTGTCAAATAGGTGTATACAAATCTAAAAGGGAACCGAGCAAACTTAGTTCAAACTTCATGGGCTTTGTTATCACTTATTGGTGCAGGCGAGGTTAGTATACATTAAAACATTTAATTATATAAAAAAAAAGAAACATTAAAACATTTTGGTGAATCCTTACAAATTGCAATATGGTCATCTATCCTTTTGGTTACATATGGGCCTCTATCTAATAAAAGACATTTATTTGTAAAGGTTGTTAAATATTGAAATAAGTGTAATTTAACATCTTTAATTTTTTAAGAAGAAAATCACAAAATACATGTTACACTATGAGTTAAGTATTATATACTCCATTCATTCTCTAATATTTGTCAACTTTATACTATTCATTTTTATACTAATACTTTTTCATTTAAAATTATATTTATTATTAAATATTTTTTCATTATATCCTTGTTAAATATTAAAACTTTTAAATTAGGGAGAAAATAATAAAGTTGTAATATAAAAGTATTATAGTAATTTTTATTAAAAACTCTATCATTTCAATACAAATATTTTATTTTCTTAATAAGCCTGAATAATTACAAAAATGACATAGGAGTATTAGAGAATATTGAGTTAATTAGTTCCTTCCAACTATGTTGTGTTAATTATTAATGATTTGCTGAAAAAAAAGGCACAAGTGGACCCTACACCAATACACCGTGGAATGAAGTTATTAATCAATTCACAAATGGAAGATGGAGATTTCCCACAACAGGTAGTAATTCATCCAAACTAATTTAGTTAGCAACTATCAGCCATATATATGTATATTTTTCTCTCACCAATTTATTTTTCTTAATTCATTGCCAAAAAAAAAAAAATACAGGAGATAACAGGAGTATTTATGAGGAATTGTACCCTGAACTACTCATCATATCGAAACATATTTCCCATATGGGCTTTGGGAGAGTATCGTCGTCGAGTTTTGTATGCATAAAAGGATAAATGCATCCATCAACTTAAGCTTTATAATCATTCATATAGAAAACACATATAGATGAATGAAACTGAGAATAATAAATTTGGATGATTAGACTTACTTGAATGTAATATTAAAATATAAATAATGTAACTTTTTAAGATGGTCATGTGAATTTTTAAGACATTTTAATTTTGACCGTTCATGTATGATTATATGGTCTAAATTTACTCCATTTATTCTCATATAAATTTAGTATTTCACTAAGTGAAATACATCTCATATATATATATATATATATATATATATATATATATAATAAATAAATAAGTGCTTGATTGTAACTATGTGTGTGTGTCACTTAGAGGTACCATGTGTAGTAGTGATTTCCATGAATTATAAAAATTTGATTTTATACGTGTAAATTGTGTTTCATACATTATATATTGATATATACATCCATCTATCTATGTGAATGTGATTCAAGTATTCTTTCTTTTCAAGCATCTCATACATATGTAAATGTGTAGGATGGAGTTCACAAATGTACTTTTTAGGTTTCCATTCCTGATACCGGAACCTTATATGATGCTGTTAGTTGGAGAATATAATTCAAAGATGCTAATCTTAATTAATTATTTCAAAATTGAATATACACCCATGTTATGCATGTATTATATATATATATCATCGCACAAAGTTTCAGACAACAACACTTTTTTAGTCGAAACAGTTAAAAAAAACTCATTTTAACATTTTTGATCCAAATAATATTCTTAATCATATGTGTTATTTTATTGGGTTGAGTAATTTAGACTGAAACTTTAATTTTTGATTGTTTTAACCGGTACAATTATGTAGCCATAAGCTAATATCATCACGAGCGTCACCATCTCCAAAAATCGAACCATGTGAATTGAAGAAGAAGAGTCACTCCATCAATTTAGGGGTTTACATCCCCTGTTCTGTATTCTATTTGTTGTGAGACTTTGACTTGTATCTCGTTTTGTGCTTCATTGATATAAATAATTAACCTCTAACTTGTGGGGCACTCAAAATATATAATTAAGGTAGAGAGATACGTAGGTATGTATATGATCTTACTCACCCACATTTTTATCAATAATGTTTGACGTATAACAGAAATACGTCCAATTTGTATCCAACGTGTGCTATCCATGTTACAGGATGTGCACATATACGTATATCACACATTCTGTAACATGGATAGTACACGTTGAATACAAGTTGGACGTATTTCTGTTGTACGTCAAACATCACTGCATTATTATTATTATTATTATTATTATTATTATTATTATTATTATTATTATTATTATGATAAGATACGCGCCATGCTGCCATATGTTCGATCAGAAATTTGATATATATTGATGCAATAATGATATAGATGAAGCTAGCTAGCTAGCAACTTGTAAAAGTCAACCGTTAAGTAGTTGCGACAATAATATATAATTCCAAGTCTTGTTTGATTGATTGATTTGTGATCCGCAATGTCCGGGATTTGAGCTAGCTCTTACATACATTATTACTCAATTAGAATCAAATAACTCACGTTTTTATATCTCTTCTTCTTAAATCTTAATTAATTCTTCTTCTTCTCACCCTCTCCTCGTACCTTAAACTAACTAAACTATAAATAAGAGTACTCATTACCCAATGAATGAATGAAAGAGTCAAAAGCAACAGTAGTACGTAGCTAGCTAGGTACAAACTGGACAAAGAGACTAAAAGATCAGAGATCGAGTAATAAAATAAGAAGCAAGAGAGTTAAGGGATAATAATAATAATAATGTGGAAGTTGAAGATAGGAGAAGGAGGAGAAGGGTTGATTTCGGGGAACAATTTCATAGGAAGACAACATTGGGAGTTCGATCCAAATGCAGGAACTCCTCAAGATCGGGCTGAGGTTGAAACACTACGTCAACAATTCACCAGAAATCGATTCTCTTCCTATAAACAATGCTCTGACCTCTTAATGAGAATGCAGGTAATTAGAAATATATATTTTTGAACATGTAGTGTTTTAGATTATGTTAATTAATTAAGTGTAATATTTAATGAGCATGCAGCTTAGAAAGGAGAATGAATGTGGGCCAATTCCAGCAGCAGTGAAAGTTGGAGATGAAGAGAAGATAACAGAAGAAGCATTGGTTACAACAATAAGAAGAGCTCTCACTTTCTATTCATCTATTCAATCCCATCATGGCCATTGGCCTGCAGAGTGCTCTGGGGATATGTTTTTCATTCCACCTTTGGTTAGTCCCTATGTTATACAATCATCATAAATACATTCGACTAGTATATAATGTGTGATATACATAATACGTAATGTGTGCTATATATATAGCACACGTATGTATAATACACATTTCATATTATGTATAATACACGTTAGATACTAGTTAAACGTGTTTCTGTTGTACGGAAAATATTATTGTTATACTATATACAATTCTCTCTTCATTATTACATGCATGTAATTACTTTTAAATAATTAACTGATTTTAAAAAATAAACTTCAAATTATACAAATACACAACATTTTCTTATGAAGTAAAAAAATAATGATAATAATAAGATAAATTACATTTATTTTAGTGAACATGCACTTACGTATTGATCGATCTTAATGATTACCATGTGTGCAGGTAATGGCCCTATATGTTACAGAATCCCTTGATGTAGTTCTCGGAGCAGAGCATAAAAAGGAAATTATTCGTTATTTGTATAATCATCAGGTACATATATACATAATATAATTATTAATTATTCACTGATTAAGTTGAAAAGGATTTGACCAATAATTATCGGTTGACTTAATTTTTGTCAATGATGAAAACAGAATGAAGATGGTGGATGGGGATTCCATATAGAGGGTCCAAGCACAATGTTTGGGTCAGTGCTGAGCTATATAAGCTTGAGAATACTTGGAGAAGAACCTGAAGATAATGATGGTGAAAACAGGGCAATGGGCAGAGGAAGAAGGTGGATCCTTGACCATGGTGGTTTGGTGGCTATTCCCTCATGGGGAAAGTTCTTGGCCTCGGTATTATTATACACATTAATAATAATTACTATTATTTTTCTCATAATAAAGAGTTTGTCAACTTTTAGTTGTATACTAATAATAATAATGAATTCAAACAAAATGTATTTCAAAATTAATAATGTTTATCGTATAACACAAGTACGTTCAACTAGTATTCAACGTGTGCTATATATAATATAGAATGTGTGCTATATGTATAACACACACATACGTATAGCACACATTTCATACTATGTATAACGTTGGATATTAATTGGATATATTTTTATTGTACAATCAACGTTATTGTTTCAAAATAAGCACACATATGTAACATACTTTGATTATATATTTGGTGAAGGTACTTGGAGTTTATGAATGGTCAGGTATCAATCCACTCCCACCAGAGTTCTGGCTTCTTCCCAAATTCGCTCCTATTAATCCAGGTTTGTCTCATATTGCAATTGTATAGTAGATGATTCATTTTAATTTCAAAAATTAATTAAGAAAATTGTTGCTTTTGGTATAATATTCATACTAAAATCACCAAAAAGAACTAATTTAATTACTATACGTACATATATATACATATATATATATATATATATATATATATATATATGCATGTTCTATATATATATTTTCTCTAATTAAGTCCATTGCAAAATAATATTATTGTAGGACACATCATGTACTATTGTCGCTTGGTTTACCTGCCTTTGTCATACATATATGGGAAGAGATTTGTGGGCCCTATCACTAATTTAATTAGATCCCTAAGAGAAGAATTATACAATGAGCCTTATGATCATATCAACTGGAATAAAGCCCGAAATACTATTGCTAAGGTATATTATATTATATATAATATAATACTTATTATTAACTTATTATTAACTTTTCCATTTTTTATTAAAAATCTTATCCTAATGCTTATTCTATGTCTATATTGTCTAATGCATTCAGATTCATATGTATAGATCCTACTAATATTCCTTCGAACAAATTTTGTGACATATTTAATCTTTAATTACTTCCATACCCAATAATTAAGGTATAGATGTGATTTAATCTTTCACTTGATTTTAAAAAACAATAATGCTAAGTGTACAATCAATACAGTTAATAAGTCTATTTTGACTTTTGTTTTGACCCAAATAATCATTGAGATTATAATGGACTTAATAATTATGGCCCAAAATCTCCTTTATTGATTGGTTTGGTTGATTTTTTATTATTTATTTAGCATCACCCAAATTGAGTTAACGAAGTATGTAATAATTTATTTATAACCACCTATTACAATAAGATATAAGTACCTTTGAGTTTTATTGGATCGAAAAAAAACTGATATATTTAATTGAATATGGAAAATGTAATGTTTTTAATTTGTATTTTTGTTATTTGTACAAAAAAATATTAACATGCATATCAACAATTTTATATCAATCATTGAATAGAGTGTGGACATCAATTAAGTATGATTCATATTTTCTCCAATAGTTAATTCAAAATTATCAAGACAAAGGCTAAAACATTTTTTAGTCTAAAATCATTTCTCTTTAATTATTTGAATGTATATATGAAATAATTTAAAATTAAATGGTATGCAATTTCAGGAGGATCTATATTGTCCACATTCTCTGATCCAAGACATACTGTGGGGAATGTATTATCACGTGGGAGAGCGTTTGCTGAATTGTTGGCCCTTTTCCATGCTCAGAGAGAAGGCACTAAAAATGTTAATTAATCAAATACAATATGAGGATGAGAACAGTAAATATCTTAATATTGGAATTATTGTGAAGGTATATAGCAAGTTTAATTTACCACTAAATTAATTTATTCATAGTTTTGATCTATAACCATATTTAGTGATGACTGACTAATGCAAATATAATATAATTGAAGGCTTTTACTTTAATTGCGTGTTGGATTGAAAATCCTAATTCAGAAGCCTATAAACTTCATTTAGCTCGTATTCCAGATTATTTTTGGATGGCGGAAGATGGCCTAAAACTTCAGGTATTAGAATTATTTTCTTTTTCTTTTTCAAATAACTGTCTAAGTATATATTTTTTGTATTCTCTAAAATTACACTGAGCTTAGCTTAACACTATATATTATTTTCTTTCTGAGTAGAAATTGCTAAGACCAACTAATTACAATTGTGAAAACTTATAGAAAGCATTAATTAATTAATAATTTGTTACAGGCTCTGGGTAGTCAAACGTGGGATACGGCTTTTGCTACACAAGCAATACTTTGTTGTAATATGAGTGAAGAATTTGGACCTACACTTCACAAAGCACACCACTTCTTGAAAGCTTCGCAGGTAATAACTAACTAACTAACTGTTATATATATATATTAGTCACTTTATATTAATTCTTCCAATTACTGAAAGTAGTGACATAATAATAATTAATTAATTAATTAATGTTGCTTGTGTTTATTAAGGTTCGAGAAAACCCATCAGGTGACTTCATGGCAATGTACAGACACATTTCGAAAGGAGGGTGGACATTGTCAATGCAAGATCAAGGTTTACAAGTCTCTGATTGCACTGCAGAAGCACTCAAGGTTAATTGATTTTTCACACATATAATAATATTCAATCAAATAATGTGCAAACGTATATATATATATATATGATCAAAGGATATAATTATCTAACTATGTTAACTACATACTAACTTTGACATTATTTGCTACTATATATATATATATATAATTTTTATGAATAGGCTGCACTTGTATTGTCAAGAATGCCAACTGATCTAGTTGGTGAAGAAATAATGGAAAAAGAGAGATTCTATGATGCTGTTAATCTCATCCTCTCTCTACAAGTACGCATTTTAATTTCTATCTTGTATTATTACAATTGAGTATGTAATTAATTATTAATTAAACATTAATTATCCCTTTTTAATTAATTACAGGGTAGAAGTGGTGGCTTCTCTGCTTGGGAGCCTCAAACAGCATATCAGTGGTTAGATGTAAGAAACAAATTTTGAGACAGATCGACTAAAAACTTTTGTTGAATTGAATGCAAGATTAATACTAGTATTAATTCGATTAGATTTGCAATGACATTAATTAATTGGTTGAGTGATCGAGAAAATATATATGTGTATTGCAGAAATTCAATCCCACTGAAATGTTTGAAGGTTGTTTCATTGAGACAGGGTAAGATTATATATACATATATTTTGAATAATTAAACATAGCTAGCTAGATGGTTGAATATGTAACAATATAGTATATGTTACCTATTATTTATTATTCATGCCACTTACTGATTAATTAATTAATAGGTATGTAGAATGCACAGGATCAGCACTGCAAGCCTTGGCTCTATTTAGAAAGCTATACCCAAACCATAGAAGAAAAGAAATAGATCATTCCATTTCCAAAGGAATCCATTTCCTTGAAAACAATCAAAATCCTGATGGCTCCTGGTATGTATGTATGTATGTATTGTATATATATCTTTTTGTCTTTCTTTCCTTTTTTTCTCTACTACTATAAGCTTGATCTAATGCATACGCACTAGCACTACTCTTATTTACAATTGTAATAAGTTCCAATTGGGAATAGTAACCATCAAGCTCCTCTAATCTCAAATCAGATGACTCTTATATCATCCTATGAATTATCTTTTTTAAATGTCTCATAAAGAAATTAAATTAGGCTATCTACCGTGATAAATAAGACTTTTTTAAAATTATTGAATTTGAACTTATATATATATATAGGTATGGTAGTTGGGGGATTTGCTATACGTATGCTGCATGGTTCGCAGCAGAGGGATTGGCAGCATGTGGAAAGAACTATCATAACAGTGCTTCATTGCGCAAGTCATGTCAATTTTTGTTGTCAAAGCAACTTCCTAATGGTGGATGGGGTGAAAGTTACTTGTCAAGTCAAAACAAGGTATACAAACACCAGTCTTTATCTGTATAACAAAACAAAAAAAATAACAGTTCAAGTATTTTTTTATTATACTTCAAGTATTTATCATGTATTAATGTACAAAACTTTATAAAAGATAAGAAAATGGGAATATCATTAAAGAATTATGTTCCCATATATGCAATAGAATAGAATTTTTAATTTTTCACATAAAAATTAACATGTTTTCCATTGTCAAACATATATTATAAGCAGGTGTATACAAATCTAGAAGGCAACCGTGCTAACTTGGTTCAAACTTCATGGGCATTGTTGTCCCTCATTAAATCAGGGCAGGTTAGTAACAAACATAATATATTATATTTTGGAAAGGAAATGTGAAATAAATGTTGCAATATTTAATTTGCATATAGTTATAAATTTTAAGCTCATATCCTTTGGCAAACATACATTTGCTGCAATCTATGCTAGCTATTGTGCTAATTATTATTATTATCATTATTTATTTATTTATTTATTTTGCTGAAAAAAGGCTGAGATAGACCCAACACCCATACACCGTGGAATAAAGTTAATAATCAATTCACAAATGGAAGATGGAGACTTCCCACAACAGGTAATTATTAGCACTTTATTTTATAATTGCAAGCAGGTATATATATAAATAATATTTTTGTTATTAATGATAACACAAATTAAAGAACAATTACACATATTATATATGCAGGAGGCAACAGGTGCATATTTTAGGTACTGTTCCTTGAACTATGGATCATATCGAAATATATTTCCTATATGGGCACTGGGGGAGTATCGTCGTCGACTTTTGTCTCTATATTGAAGACCAAATGCATCAACTTCACCTCCTTAGCTTCCACCTTGTTAATTATGATTTTGGTCTATTATATATATTCATCATTTAATTTAATATGGAAAAATGAAAGGTTGTAAAAGACAAGCGTGGCTGCTTGTGGTCCTGTATTAAAAAATTGGGTAACTTTAAATGTGTAATAAAAAACCAGTCAAACCAGCTAATAAATGAGATTTTGAGACATAATTACTCACCTCATTACAATCTCAATGAGTGTGTTTGGAATGATTTATTATGAAAATGAAATGAAATGAAATGAATTGAATTGAATTGAAAGCTAAATCATTTCTATCAAAATCCTCTCCAAATCCATGATATTTGAAAATACACAATTATCAATTCCATGAGAATTATAAATCAATTCATTTCTCTTATCTCTACATTTCAAACAATAGAATTGATTTAGAAATCAAATCATTTCTCTTTTTATTTGGCTCCAAACACACTCAATAATTATTTGGGTCAAAATCAAAGGCAAAATAGATCGTTGTATTGACTGATTTTTCATTATACACTTAGTTGTAAAAAATTATATATATATATATGTTATGTGTTATATTAAAAGGAAACTTCTATGATGTATCCAAAACCCCTTGGCATGACATTAAAATGAAAGACGAATATAATAATAGGTCAAGATATGCAGAATAAAATCTAATTACCTAGCATGTATAGATATATTCGTCATATATATGAAGAACAAGACTAATAAAATTAAGACAAATAACCAATTTGGGTTGGTCAATTGCTTAGCTCACTTGCCCGCTTAAGCAAGGGTCGGGGGTTCGATCCCCGCCTTGCTGTGTATGCAGCAATCCATTGGCCAACCTTAAATGGAGCTCAGATCGATCCATGATGGATTAATCTTTGACCTTCAATTTCGTGATGGGGAATTCAGTGGGAAACTTAAAAAACAAATCAAGTCAAATAGCCCTACAGCTATAGGAATACTACCAGTTATATTAATTGAGGTCGTTCTAGGTTATTTAATTTACAAGTTGTTATTACAACAAGAAATATATATACCCATTCATAAATCATTGCAAACTAAAGCTTCTACTTCATGCTTCGCTCCACCTTTCACATTAATATGTGTAATTAAGTAAAGGATTAACATGACTATTGTCCATTGATGATATTATCAGGGGGGCTTTTGTAGATTTGCTAGATATATGAAATTATAGTTTATAGGATGGGTCAGTTTTGTAATTTTATAACCAGAACGTATTCTGTTTTATATGATAATTAAAACATACTTTATGAGAGATGAAAGTTTTCTCGTAGATAAGAGGTAAACCTATAATCAAAATATCATTTTCATACACATTGTCTTTGACTATAAATTTAAGAAATTCATCTGATTAGTAAGGAAAATATTTCGGGTACAAAAAAAATTCAGTTAAAATAGTCAAATATATTGTGCACAACATATATAATATAAAATGCATAACGTATATCACATAAGATGCACAACATATACCACATATTGTGCACAACATATATCACATGTTGCATCATCATCTTTCTTTGCAATGTGTGATATATGTTGTGCATATTATGTGTGATATATGACGTGCATAACATATAATATTTGTTGTGCAATTTATTATATTATATATGTTATGCACAACTTGATATTAACTATTTGTTGATTTTTTTGTTATACCTCTCATGCTCCACTTCTAATTGTCTTGCACCATGTGATTAGTATCGTACCCTATGATGATAACATGCTATTATATTAGTTGGAGAAATCAATGATTTAATCTTAATTTTATTTCAAAATTCACTCATATTACGCATGTATGTCTTGATCATATTTTAACTTTGGTCACATCATAATCACAATCATTCCTTTTCTATTACATATATACTTGAATAATTTAGATAACTAGACTCTTAATTAACAACACCAGTTAAAATTAAAAGATAAATTAAAATTGTTACATATACATACTCATTTGTAGATCTCACTAATTTTTATTGTTAAAAGTTTCAAAACATGAGTTGTTGGAACCGTGTCTATATATATACAATAATTTTTGTATATTCATATATTGTGTAACTTTTGACTATTTAATTTAGAACATTAACATGTATATAATAAAAAATTGATCAAAACAGTCAATATATTATGCATAATATATATAATATAATATTTATAACAATATTAAATGATGTGCACATCATATATCACATTATGTAAATAATATGTATCATATATTACCATAATAGAAAATATATGATATGCACAACAACATATTGATTGTTTTAGCTCATTTCTTATAATATACCTAAGTATTTACCGTTAACTTACTACCTTAACTATCTATTTAAATACCAATGAGTTAAGTGAGAAATAATCATTTACACAAACAGGTCAATTATTATTAATCTATATATATATATATATGAGAGATCAGGTTTCATGCTTGAAACTCAATAGTACATTACAAATACTATATATATGATTGGATGTGATGGTGATGGAACGACCACAAACAATAGTTGCAACAACAACTACTATAAAAACGACTATTTTTAACAATTAGAGTAAAATAATTAGATTATAAGTAAAAGTAATATTATTAATAAGTGATTATTGAACATACTTAAAAGTAGTTTATAAATATTTTCAATAGATAATAATTATTAAAAAAATTATACTTATTTTTTCAATAATCAATAAATATTAATATTATGTTTTTGAAAGTTATTTTGTTAATAATTTTTTATAATTAAGTATTAAAAATGAATATTGTTTTTTTAAAAAGTTTCTGCCTCTTTTGTAGGTGAGAAAGCCAGCTGAAAGATCAGGTACGACCATGAACCATGAATGTATGTCCAACCATTAAATGATTGTTGTACAACATAAATATTTAAAAAGTATCTAATATGTGTTATACATGATATATATGAGATGTGTTCTATTTATATAGTACACATACGTATAGCACACATCTCATATTATATCATGTATAATACATGTTGAATATTTGTTGAATGTATTTCTATTATAAAAAAATAAACATTAATTATTGGACATGCTGAGTGTGAGTGTGACCACTCTTCATTTAATACATGACAAGGCGTTCCTGTTGACAACCAACAATACTACTAATTCAAAATTTCATAAGAATAGAATAGATAAATATCAATATATTAATCACTCGATCCAACTACTTCTAATTAATGCTACAGCAGATGCTTTTTAGTTTAGATTTGGACTTTAATTTTAGAATCATCATCTGATCTCAATGCAGCAATGACGGAAGCTCATCAAGATATACAGTTCAACCTCCATAACTCATTTTGCACATTTTTTCCATAAAAGTCTGAATCAAGTTTTAAATATGATATACCACTTCTTCTCCTTTTTAGTTAAATTTCAATTATAAATTAAATAATGGAGTTAATAGTGTTATGGGTTTTAATGAGTGTAAGAAGAAAGAATCTATATGTGTCATTATATTATCATAAAGTTTTGAATAACAACATTTTTTTCAATTAAAATAGTAAAAAAAAACACATTTTAACATTTTTTGTTCAAAAAATATTTTTAATCATGTGTATTTTTTTAATGGGCTAAGTAATTTAGGTTCAAAACTTTATTTTTAACTGTTTTAACTGATACAATAATTTTGTACCCCTAGCAAAACTCTTATATTATTTGATTGCAGTGGTAAGCACGCAACTTAGACTTAAGTTTTGACATTTTGTTTTTTATGTTACTAACAACTACCTACTAATCTAAAATAACAGATTCTTTTCATATTTTATTTTAATTTATATTATTTATCTCTTTAAAATAAATTAATCATACATAAATTAAGTTTTTATAAGTCTAATGTTTAATACTTGAATTTAGTCATATATAAATTAAATTAAATTATTTTTAACTATACATAAATTAAAATAAACATTTATTTTATATAATAAGTTATCATGTGTGAAAAACATTTCCATCGTAATATCATTTATCAGAAATATGTTTTCATACCAAAAAGAGCTAATTTAATTTTTTTAATTGAAATTTTCTGTACAACTATATATATGTGCATGTTCTGTATATTTTGTAAGCTATACTTATTACCCAAAAAATACTTTTATATATATTATATGCAAACAATTTAACTCAACTTCTGATTCATAATTCATTGTTCTAATAAAAAGTATTACCATCATTTCATTCAAGTGTATATAAAATTTCTGATTCTATGTGTTTCAGGTCATATGAACAAGTACTTCTCTTATAATATTATCCAAACGAGCCAAGCAAATAATTAATTTGATTCGACTTTAATCAAAATAGTTAGTAAGTAGAACCAAATCCAATTAATACATACATGCATACGCGTGCTTGAGTTTGATTTGGACATTCATATTTAATGATATTTGGATCCATCCAATAATATCAATGATATGATAGAGTTAATTGAATCTCTAGATATATAGTTCCACCTCCCCAACGTCTCTTATATATTTCGCCAATAACATTTAACAATAAGTCGTGTATAATTAAAAATAACAGCATTGCTAAATGTACAATAAAAATTCAGCCAAAACAGTCAACAATAGAAAAATTGAGCCTAAATCACTCATCCCATTAAAAAAATACACATAGTTAATAATGCTACTTGGGTTAAAAGTGTTAAAATGAGCTTTATTGGCTGTTTTGGCTGTAAAAATATAGTTTCCCAAACATTTATGTAAAAATAATAATGATTTATGGAAATAATAATAAATATCATCTAAAATTTTTAAATAGATAATTATTGATAAAGAAAAGTAAAATTCGTCTAAATGTAAACAGTTATCTGAAAACAGAAAGAGTAGTAACAATCAATTATCCACTGCTAGAAATTAGCCATACATCATGGACACATCTTTTCTCTTTATAGTTGTATTATATATCGTTAGATTTTGTAATGAATTTTGTATAAATAAATTAATAGCTGGGGCTTTAGTGAGGGAAGAAAATGTTGAATTATTCTAATAAGATTCGTTATAATTTTACTCAATTTTCAATTCAATTTTTTAGTTCAAAATTTCTTAATTGAATGAAGTTATTTTTGGTCCACTCTTTTTCTTTTTTGGTAGTTATAATTTGGCCCATTATTGTAATCTGGAATTAATGAAAAGATGAAAACAACATATATATATCCTCGCTTTTCAATTAATAGTGTATGATAACAAAATTTTCATGTGCATTCAAGAGAAAATCCTAATTTTCAATCGCTATTGAAATGACTTATTAAGGGTTTTTTATTTTAAAATTGTGTGTACAAGATAAGATTTTATTAATTTTTGTTAGGATTTGAAATTTTTGCAACCGTGCTTTGAAGATTCTTAAATGATTGTTGTTTTGTGTTGTAAGAAATCTGTTGACTAAGTGAGAGAAATCATGAAATAAAATAAAAAGGTTTATGTCACCTGCTGGAAATTCGAGAGTGAAAAGGTTGGTGTGATTTGAATTAGGTTTTATGAGCTAGTGGACACATTTCTTATTTTTATATGAGTGGATGAATAATATGATATGAAAATGATTAATCATTCTCACTTGAACACATAAATTCTGCACCACACAAAATACTCAAAACAATGCCAAAACTCACTTTATAAAAAAAATGAGAACTACAAAGTGATATTAGAGTACTTATACCCTCTTATTCTAAATCAAAATATAATTAATAATCCTAGATTCAAGATAATCATAGGCAGAATAAATAAAATAAAATAAACTACAAATTCTAGATACATATGCTAAAAAAATAATAACATTATTATTGTTGATTTGTCCAATCTTCTTTAATGTTTGAACGTTCAATTTAACCCTATATATTGAAGTACATCGTCTCATCTCATATATACTTTAAAGTAAAATGCTAAATATATATATATATATAGTCTCATTCCATCTATTTTTCATTTCACTCAAATATTGACAATTTTGATGAATATATTTACAATTTGTCAACATATTCATCAAAGTCATTAACATTTAAATGAATGAAAAATGAATAAAGGGATATTATACTACGTATCAATAACACTTCCCTACTTTAAATACTATATGGAGCATTGTAGAACGGGGCAATCAAGTAGTGCAGATATAAGATTATACAATAATGTTTAATAATGTTTGACGTACAACTTGTATCCAACGTGTGCTATTCATGTTACATGATGTGTATTATACGTATATATATATGTGATATACGTATAGCACACATTGTAGAAAACCATGGTATCTAGAGAAGAGAGAAAATAAAGATGAGAAATATGAAATGTATTGAATGGATAGCACACGTTGGATACAAGTTGAACGTATTTCTGTTGTACGTCAAACATTACCGTAAGATTATATACGAAAGAAAAGAAATATCTTCCTCACGCACCCATGCATACTATGTTATAAATACAGCCACTACCCCTTTCCATTCTTCTTCACCCGTGGCGGCAACCTGCACAGCCCAGCGGCTAAGTTTCAGTTTTGTATGTCTTCAAACCTTCATTTAATTAAATTATTCCTTTACTTTACTTTATTATATCATCAAGCTTCTCCATTTTCATTTATTTTTCATCTTCTGTTTTAATACTACTTTCTAAGCATTATTTACTTAGCTTCTGCCTTAGTTTATATATATATAAATAGAGAGAGAGAGATGGATCTGATGGAAAAATATATGTATTGTAAAGGGGAGTGGAAAGGTAATAGATTGAGTCATCGAACAAATATTTTAAAAATAAGAACCTATTTTACAATATTGTTAAAGGTGAATAAGCTAGTCATCCTTAAATTTATATCAATTATATATTTTTCTTCCTCGTTTTTCATTATTTAAAAATAAAATACAACATGAAATTAAACTGCTATTCCAACAATTTTGTTATATGTTTTTAATTGTAATTGGAATAGATCAACATAAAATATATTTTCCTTTTAATTAGTATACAAAATATATTTATATTATTAAAAAGAGTATTGCTAGAGGCACAGTAAAAAACCAGTCAAATCAGTCAACAATAGGAAATTGTGCATAAATCACTCAGTCCATTAAAATAATACACATCGTTAATAATGCTATTTGAGTAAAAAATATTAAAATGTGCTTTGTTGACTGTTTAGACTGGAAAAATGTTGTTCCCCAAATATTTATGTATTAAAAATATTAAACCGAAAAGAAATAAAAGGACTAAGTTGGGTAGTGGGAGAGTTTGAACGACGGGAGAGAGTTTTATTAAAATAAAAAAAACTTAAAAGGACCAAGTTAGGTAGTAGAGAACCATGCATGCATCAATGAACACATTTAATAGGCTCATTAACCCCAAATTAAAACAATAAAATTATTTTATTATTCTGTATTTTATGTATATATTTAATTTATGATCTATAATTTTTATAGGATATTCATTTATATATTATTTATTTTATTCTTTATCAATAAATTTAAATAAATATTTATAGACATCCACTTTATGGATGTCAATATATATAGTAATATTCAAGATAAATAATGCTACTTCTGTATAGTTTTACTTCTATACATTTAGTTTAGTTCTATCCTATGTATATGAGGTGGCGATAAGGTAAGATGTGTTGTTTATATATGAAAATGATAAGAGGTTGATATAGATTGTACAATGAATTCAACACCACCCTAGCTTGATATATCCTCATTCACTTCAATAAATTTAACTTGAAAATCACTAGGCCGAGTTCTTTAATTTAAACATCATATTAGAAATTTCAATTATTGACAGTAATGTGCATAAAAAGGGTCTTGTGGTTAGAAGTTTATCCATTTAGAGGGAGCTCTAGTCTTAAAAAATTAATCACTATTATTGACAATAAATACCTAAATAATAAATAAATAAATTTAAGAGAATACTTTTTGGAGTACAACAAAAAGAATTGTACAAGACTTGTCTATATATTCACACCATTGAATTTTAAGGTGAATTATTCAAACTCTTGAAATTCAATAATAACAATAAATATTATATATGTATGTGTTGTACAATTTTTTAATTTTTTAAAGAGATATTAATGTATTGATTTTTGAATCAATCTAATTTTATGAAAGTGACAATGATATTATTATTGATGGGAATAGTAGTAGTATATAGTACTTCCCTTAAGATAAATAGAGTGAATATTAACTAATTAACTAGAAGATATTGGTAGCTGTGCTGAGGAAATTAAAAGAAAACAGAGGCAATATTATATTATAAGGATGTGGAAGTTGAAGATAGCAGAAGGAGGAGAAGGGTTGGTGTCGGTGAACAATTTCATAGGACGACAACATTGGGAGTTCGATCCAAACGCAGGAACACCTGAAGAGCGTGCTGAGGTTGAAAGGCTACGCCATCAATTCACCAAAAATCGATTCTCCATTAAACTGAGCTCTGACCTCTTAATGAGAATGCAGGTATATATATATTTTGAGTGTTAGTTACAATAAAAAAATAGTTAAAATAATCTGGATAACATATCTATTACTATCTATAAACTATAAAAAGAATTCTTAAAAAATTGATTACATTTTTTGTCTTTAAAAAATTAAAAGGAATTAAAAAAATTTAAAATCAAAGTAACTACTATTTATAATTTCTGCAATTCAATTTCTCTCTTTCTTAAAATTCATCTTTTATAGTAATATTATAATAAATTAAAATGAGATTTAAGAGAAATTTTAATTATATTAAATAATATTATTTTATAAAAAATTAAATTAAATAAAGTTACTTTATAAAATACTCCCATAAAAATAAAAAAACTTGACATGCACGAAAGTGTCTCTCGAGTCAATAGTTATAAAATAAAGACTATATGTTTTAAAATATTAAATTACATGAATTATTTTTCACATATACTAGAAATTGAAGGCTATATACTTTAAAAAGTGAGATTTTTCTATTTTTTATTGTATGATAAAAGAAGATTATACGCATTAAAATATTGAATTACATAATTTTTTACACATAGTAAAAATTGAAGGCTATATATATATACTTTGAAATGTGAGATTTCATTATTTTTTGAGATCAACTATAAACTAAGACTATATAGCCTTTAAAATATTAAATCACATGAATTTTTTAGATATGGTACAAATTGAAAGCTATATACTTTATAAAAACTGAGATTTCATAATTTTTTAGTTGTATTATAAAATAAAGTCTATAGCCTTTAAAATATTAAATCATATTAGTTTTTCACATATAGTAGAAACTGAAGGTTATATACTTTAAATAGGCTATAGGCTTTAAAATAGAATTACATATAATTTTTTACATATAGTATAGAAATTGGAGGTTAAATATTTTAAAATTAAAATTTCATAATTTTTTATTGTATTATAAAATAAAGATTATATGCTTTAAAATATCATATGTACGTGTACATACTAAAAAGAGAAATCTCAGCTGAAACCTTAATAATTAAAGACTTTGTCATGTATATTTTGATCAAATAAAATTCACATACACCTCATTCTATAATGAAAGAAGTGAGAGTCGACCCAAAATTCAAGGTAAAATCCAATTAATAAAGAGTGATGCTATTTGCACAGTAAAAAGAGTATTGTTAGAGACACAATAAAAAATTAGTCAAAATAGTCAACAAATTAAATAGGAATTTGGGTCACAATTACCCAGCCCATTAAAATGTTATTTTGGCCATAAAATGTTACATGAACTTTGTTGGCTGTTTTGGCTGAAAAAATGTTGTTTCCCAAGCATTTGTAAAATAAAAAACCAGTCAAAACCAGCCAATAGAAAGATTTTGGCTCAAACTCACTCAACTCACTAAAAATAAACTTCTTAAATGGAGTTTTTTTTTTTAAAAAAAAAACTACCCAATAAACTCATTAATTGGTAGACTTTTTTTCTATTGTTCATCCAATATTTCCCATAATAAATAAGTAAAAAGAGAAAGAGAAAAAAATATGTATATAGTGCATGCATGTTAGTTATCAAGAAAGATGAAGTAAATGGGTGATGCAGCTGAGAAAAGAAAAAGAGTGTGGAGGGATTATTCCAGAAGCAGTGAAAGTGAGAGAAGAAGAGAATGTAAGCGCAGAAGCATTGATCACAACAATTAGAAGAGCAATCAGTTTCTTTTCATCCCTTCAAACACATGATGGTCACTGGGCTGTAGAGGCTTGTTCTGGCAATAACTTTTTCCTTCAACCCATGGTACGTACCACTATATATATATATATATATATATATATATATATATATATATAATAATATTTTTCATAGAACATAAATACATTTAAATAATATTTAACATGTGTTATACATAATAATATGTGTTATATGTACATACGTATAACACACATTCTATATTATGTATATAGCACACATTATTGTATAACACACTATAATGTTTATTATATAATATAAATACATTTAATAAGTATCCAATATGTTCTATATACGATACGTAATAAATGTCATAAGTAACGTATTATACACATGACACATATTATATATAATATATAACATGCGTTAAATATTAGTTGAATATATTCATATTTTACGACAAACATTATCGTGGGTTGCATATAAGTGTTAATGAACAATTCATGCACTTTGGGTATTATTGATGTTAAGTATTACTACTACCATGTGATGTGCAGGTAATAGCACTCTACATTACAGGATCCCTACACGAAGTTTTTGGAGCAGAACACAAGAAGGAAATTATTAGATATTTGTATAATCATCAGGTACAATATTTAATTATTCACTTAATTGAACCACCATAACATTGCAAATATATACATGACGAGTGAAATTTTAACAGGACAAGTGGGAAGTTGTTACACATTATATATTATATAACATACACACCATATATTATATGTTGTGCACACTTTATATCAGATATTGTAAAAAAAATGATATTGTAACATAAAAAACATGATGTGAATATTATATAATATATAATATACACAATATTAGTTATTTTCACTATTTTTTTATTTTTTATTCTATATCAAATATTTTTTTTTTTTTATGGGCCTTATTACAATTGGTGGGAGAAATGTGGCCCTTTTAGCCTTTTTAAACTAATGTTGACAGACTTCATCAACACTTAAATATTCTTGCTAAAAGACACATTAAAATTAGTAGTTATACATATATACACGTGATGTGAGCAATATATTATTGGTTTGCATTTTGTGATGAAAATAGAACGAAGATGGTGGTTGGGGATTACATGTAGTTGGTCACAGCACAATGTTTGGATCAGCATTGAGCTATATCGTCTTGAGGATACTTGGAGAAGGCCCTGAAGATGGTGAAAACAGAGCAATGGCCAGAGCCAGAAAATGGATCCTTGATCATAATGGTTTAGTAGCTATTCCATCATGGGGAAAGTTCTGGGGCTCGGTAATATAATTATCTAGCTCATTTAATGCTATTTATTTATTTGTTAGAGTCCTTTTAACTTTTAGGGTATGCTTCTTGATTATATATATATATTTGATTTGGTGATGAATTAAGGTACTTGGGATCTATGAGTGGGCAGGGTGCAATCCATTTCCACCCGAGTTATGGCTTCTTCCCAAATCCTTCCCTATCCATCCAGGTTTGTTTGTCTAAAGTGTCCTACCCTAGGCTTTCTTAGGAACATAACCTTGATTTCTTTTTGCAACCTTTAATTTTGCATGATATTTCATATCTTTTTAAGGAAAATCTTGATGTACAATAAAAAATCAGTTAATAGACTGTGTACAATATATAATATGTAATATGCACAACGTACATTACATATTATACACACTATGACATGTTGTGCACACCATATATCACATATTGTAACATCATCTTTCTTTATAACATGTGATACATATTGTGCATATATGTTATGCATATGTAATATATGTTGTGTAGATTATATAATACACAAATACTTGGGGCACAACAAAAAACCAGCCAAAACAGTTAACAAAGCTCATTTAACACTTTATAGCCCAAATAACACTTTTGATTATGAGTATATTTTTAATGGGCCGGATGATTGTGGCCTAAATTCCTATTTGTTGACTATTTTAACTGATTTTTTGTTGTGCCTCTAACAATGCTCTATATAATACTTATTATGCATAACATATTAGATGTTTTTGTCTGTTTTTACATTCTATATGTAGCTATGCTCATCTTTTTAATTATCTAAATCCTTTGCCAAATAATATATATGCTAGGGAACCTCATATGCTACTGTCGCTTGGTGTACATGCGTTGTCATACATATATGGAAAGAGGTTTGTGGGCCCAATTACTGATTTAGTCACATCTCTGAGAGAGGAATTATACAATGAGCCTATCATCAAATCAATTGGAATGCAGCCCGCAATAATATTGCTAAGGTCTATCTTAGCTTATGGAATCTATCTTTTAAATGAATCTATACCTTTATCTTATGCTTAATGCCAAACACAAGTTTCAATTTCATTTATCTACACTACATGAACATCCCTTTGGACAAATTTCAACATTTTGAATATATATGCAATTTCAGGAAGACTTATATTATCCACATCCTCTAGTGCAAGACATGGCATGGGGACTTCTTTATTATGTTGGAGAGCCTTTGTTAAAGTGCTGGCCTTTTTCCAAGCTTAGGGAGAAGGCACTAGAAATCACAATGGATCACATACGATATGAGGATGAGAATAGTAACTATCTTTGCATCGGAGTTGTGGAGAAGGTGTTGTGTTTGATTGCTTGTTGGGTTGAAGATCCCAACTCACAAGCATATAAACTTCATTTAGCTCGCCTGACTATTTTTGGATCGCTGAAGACGGCCTAACACTTATGGTTGGTATAACTTATTTTTATCATTTGATTCAATTTTTTATCGGTGTTGATCTTAAAATTCTTTAAAATTATATGGTTGAGAATTCAAGTGTGATGAATTAAGTCTCACATTGATTGAATTTGAGACAAGTGAAGTGTATATAAGTTGGAGGACCTATAAACTAATGTTTTAAGGTTTTGGGTTGTGATGGGGCGTCTTGTCCACTTGTATGATGCTCACTTGATCCATTTATTGTAGGAAAATGCTAAATGTACATCTAATAGTATCTTTCATCTATTTTCCACCCATTTGAAATATTAGCAACTTTGATATATATATTAGCAACTTGCAAACATTTGCATCAAAATTGCCAACATTTTTAAATGGGTGGAAAATGGATGGAAGATGCTTTTATATGTACTAATAGCATTCCTCTTTATTGTATCTTCCAGGACGTTGTGCTCCCCGACCTCTCTTATACTATTACTAATTGCTTTGCTTGTTAATTATTTTTCTCCTAGGGTGTTGCCTCTCAAACGTGGGATGCAACTTTTGCAGTGCAAGCAATACTTGCTAGTAATATGAGTGAAGAGTTTGGACCTACACTCAAGAAGGCACATGATTTTGTTAAGGCTTCACAGGTAATTACTACTAGCCACTTATAATAACCTCATGCCTTCAGTTTACATTCGATGCAATTATGTATGGAAAGAGACAATTAATCAATGTTGTCTTTACTAAGGTTCGTGAAAACCCATCCGGTGACTACATGGCAATGTATAGACACATTTCGAAAGGGTCATGGACGATATCAATGCAAGATCAAGGTTTGCAAGTCTCTGATTGCACTGGAGAAGGACTTAAGGTATGAAAAGTACCATGATTCAATCAAATGTGTTCAGTTTACACAAACAATGTTGCATATATCTGATCATTAAAGATTTAATACAGACTAACTTTTGCTACTATATAATTTTTATCAATATAATAATATAGGCCGCACTTCTATTGTCAACAATGCCAACTAGTCTTGTTGGGGAAAAGATGGAAACAGAGAGATTCTATGATGCTGTTAATGTTATCCTCTCTCTACATGTACGTTTTTTATTTACAGAAAAAGGTTTTATATCCGATAAAAGAAGAATCTGCCAGAATTATATATACTTACTCCAATTACATGGTAGAATAAGAGTTTCTTGAATTATAACATGCATGTCTGTGAGAATTATATGCTGTAGATTTCTGAAGCATGATTTTTTCTGAGTTCTCACTTAACTTTGAGTATATATCTATCCCTTTAAACTAACTACAGAGTAAGAATGGGGGTTTCACTGCTTGGGAGCCTAAAAGAGCATATGATTTTGTGGAGGTAAGAAAACTTGGAGGCACTCTTATTACACTTGAAAGCAACATTAACAGCTAGCATTGCCTCAATTGATCAGTGAGAAAACTTGTTTACTGCAGAAATTCAATCCAACTGAATTCTTTGAAGGTTGTTTCATTGAGATGGAGTAAGATTATAATTATATTACTTACTCAGACAAACATGTTAATGTACTCTCTCTCTCTCTCTATATATATTGACCTATTCTTGTCACTTATTTGGTTTCAATTGTGAAATAGCTATGTAGAATGCACATCATCAGCAATTCAGGCCTTGGCTCTGTTTAGAAAGCTATACCCAAATCACAGAAGAAAGGAAATAGATCACTGCATTTCTCAAGCAATCCCTTTTATTGAAAACGCACAAAATCCTGATGGCTCCTGGTACTGTCTCTTTTTGTTGTCTTTTTATCTTTTGATAATAAATTTAAGTTATGCATGATGCCCTAATTTATGTTATACAGGTATGGTAGTTGGGGGATTTGCTATACGTATGCTGCATGGCTCGCAGCAGAGGGATTAGCAGCATGTGGAAAGAACTATCATAACAGTGCATCATTGCGCAAGTCATGTCAATTTTTGTTGTCAAAGCAACTTCCTAATGGTGGTTGGGGTGAAAGTTACTTGTCAAGTCAAAACAAGGTGGAATATTACATTATTACATTCATTTTGCTCTGAATAGTTCACAAAACTGAGAAGATCATCAGGAAATGGATTAAAGAGTTCTCATACATCACGTGCTTTCCTTGTCGATCTAACAGGTGTATACCAATCTGGAAGGTAATCGTGCAAACTTGGTTCAAACTTCATGGGCTTTGTTGTCTCTTATTAAGGCAGGGCAGGTTAGTAAACATTAAACAAAGGTTTGAACTCTAGTTTTGTATGATTATAAATTTTAAGCTTTTGATGACATTTGGTATGCAATAATTCTTCATGAATAAAATGATGATTTAGAATATATTTAGTGAATAATTATGAAGATAGTTTTGAATTCAAATAAAAATAACAAAATATCTAAATAACATAAACTCTTGGATAACAATATTTTTCTGGTCAAAACAGCTACAATAAGTCTATTTTAATATTTTTTGGCCTAAATAACATTTTTAATCATGTGTTTATTTTTAATAGATTTAAGTCCAAATTTCTATTTTTGACTGGAATAATTTTGTACCCTTAGCAAAACTCTCTGAATAAATACAAAGCATGTTACATTGTGCTTATAATTTATTTATGTTTTGGTTGAAAAAGGCTGAGATAGATGCTACACCAATACATCGCGGAATAAAGTTAATAATCAATTCACAAATGGAAGACGGAGACTTCCCACAACAGGTGATTCATTCCTCTAATCTAATTAAATTTAGTTAGCATTATTTAGTCATATGTACGTAGGTTTCTGTTGTGAAGGAAGATATATATTTTGTATATGATAAGAGTAAGGAATGAATGTGCAGGAGGTGACAGGAGTGTATTTTAGGAATTGTATCCTGAACTATGGAGCATATCGGAACATCTTTCCTATATGGGCTCTGGGAGAGTATCGTACCCGAGTTTTGTATGCATGAACACCAACCAAGTGCATCAACTCACAGCTTCATCTCCTTAGCTTCAGCTTATCAATTATGTCTATATGTATTTGTAACCTAGCTACCATGCCCTAAACTTATAATTTATGTTTGGAATAAGAGAGGCTGGTCAAATGTGAATTGTAATTTATAATGTTACGTTGAAGAGTTTAAGTGTAATGTAATTTATCATTTTATTCTATTTTGTTTCAAAATTTGCTCCCTCTATGTAAGTATTTAATACTATGGTTTTAAAATTGCAATGTTTTAATCGAACTATTAACTGCAGACAACTCAGAAACTACTCCCTCCCGTCTTTTTTAAGGGTTTTGCTAAGAACGTTTTTAGAACCATCTTAAGATATTAAAAATAGAAAATTTTATCTTAGAATCATTTATTTTTATATTTTCTATATATTAGACCCATCACAAAATTTTAATTTTTTCTTAAACTTTCTATTTATGGTATCCTTAACAAGTGTCCTAAGGACACTGGTTAGCAAAACTTTTTTTTTAATTGTTCAATTTTAAATGCGTACTAGAATTTAGATAATGATAAGAGTGATATTAAATACACAATAAAAAATCAGTCAAACCAGCCAATAAATGAGATTTTGGGCCACAATTACTTAGCACATTACAATTTCAATGATTATTTGGGCTCAAACCAAAACTAAAATGGGTCAATTGTTTACATTGGCTGGTTTTTCATTATGCATCTAGCATTATTGTAATGATAAATATATATAGTCTTAAAGTTAACAAAAAAATTATATCTATTTTACTAAATTACCCTTTATCAATAATTAAATATGTATTTAATTATTTATTATATTACTTGATAAAAGAGATATGAGTACTAAATAAAGGTACAAGAGGAAAAAAATAATAAAGTTTACATTAAATTTTAAAATGGACAAATAAAAATAAAAACACACCTCTTTAAATTAGACCGTTAAAAAAAAAATAGATGAAAGTATATGATTAAATGTTTTAAGACATAAAACCAACCTTTCCTGCAGCTTTTAGTGACTCTAGCTAGCTAGACATAAAACCAATCAATGATTAATTGCATAGGAGTATTATAAAAAATATTGTATTATTTTTCAATATAATATAAATAATATCATATATAATTTAAAAGAAACTCATCCTATCAATAACTTTGACAATTAACTTAATTTATACCCATTTTAGTAATTTATCATAAAAAATGATTATTTTTAACAATCCAAACATCACATATTAACTTAAAGTTACTTTTCAGCTAAATCATCCAAACATAAATTGATCCATAAATAAGCAATTATATAAAAAAAACGATTATATGAATAAACGATTGCTGAAATAAATTTAATTTTCATCTTACCCAAACATACCATAAATCTTTAACAATCGCGAAAATGTAGAAAAATTAACTAGAGAAGATAACAATCAACATCATCTTGACATCGATATATAACCATAGATAAAATACACAATATTTTCAATAGTACTACATGTACATCAATATATAGATTCATCAACCATCAATCAATCATATTATGCTATTTTGGGCCCACCATTTTAAATAAAAACCAAAAAACTTACACATATCTCTCAATCGCCAATTGAAATAATATCTGATGGATGCTTGATGGATAAAAATATGATGTACGTCTATCATTATTTTCAATACCAAACAACCAAAGAAAACTGCAGCATCAGATTTCAGAAGCACTAGCAATATAATGAATTGAATTATTGACTAAACCCAACGGCGGAGTTCGCTCACTACCAAAACCGGCCACATACATACAACGATAACCGACTGAAATCTGGCCAGATATTCTTCTCCCTAGCTCGGTGCACCAGCTCATCTTCTCCCTCCGCTCACGATATTCTTCTTCTCCGATGCAAGGGCGGCCACTTGCGCAGTCAAAGCTTCTCCGGACCTCCGGCGAAGCTTTTAGGCCACAAGCAAAAAATTAAATGGAGAAAAAGAAAAAACACACTAGAATTTTTTAACATGGTTCAGCACCTCAAGACTCCACAATCTTAATGGGATAAACTTTAATATTAGTAATTTTTTGGAAAAAAAAATTATAAATCATCTACAATATTTAACATATATTGCCTAAAATCTAATATAACATTTTATATAGATTGAAGGATGCGATATAAGTGAATAAATCATATTACACTCTTTTATATAAGTCTTTCACTCATCTCTCTTTTAAATCCCGTGGGACTTGAATGAACACAATACAATAGAAACACACATTGAAATCCCGATGGAGATAAGAAGAACAACCCCTTTGCAGACTAAAATCAACAAGAATGCTATTTGAATATATATTTATCATTGCTCATTTTTTTCATTATTAAAAATACGTCAAACAATTTATGTAAGTTGGATATACATTCGGTATATATATATATTATATGAAACATTTTTGTTAATTCATCTAATATCTAAAACTCTTGTCTTTGTTAAAATATAAATACAATTTTAGATAAACACAAATGCTCAGGGCACAACAAAAAATCAGTCAAAACAACTAACAAAGTTTATTTAACACTTTATGGCCCAAATAGCACTCTTAATTATGAGTATATTTTTAATGGGTTTAGTGATTGTGGTCCAAATTTCTATTTGTTGGCTGTTTTTGTTAATTTTTTATTGTGCCTCTAGCAATGCTCTTAGATAAATAAGTCCGAAATTATTTATAATTTTCACTGTTGTCTACTCAAGTAAAAGTGAGTTCTATATCTAATTCTATAGGGAAATACTCGGGGCACATAAAAAAATCAGCCAAAACAGTCAACAAATTGTGCACCACATATATAATATAAAATGCACAATGTATATTATATGTAGTGCACAACGTATATCATTTATTGTGCATAACATATATTACATATTGCAACATCATCTTTCTTTGCAACATGTTATATATGTTGTGCACATCATGTACTATATGGTATGCACAACATGTAATATTCGTTGTGCAATTTATGATATATAAATTGTGTAAAATTTATTGGCTGTGTTGACTATTTTTTTTTGTTGTGGTTCTAGCATTGTTCAATTCTATATATTCGATATACAAGTACTTATTTATGGATTTTTTGTGAATTAATTTGTATAGCTAATAAGAGCTTTCATCACCATCCAACCAACCCGTGGAGAGTGTGGCCATACTTCATTTAATTTAAAGTGGGAGACAGAAATGGGTTTGATATGACTACATATTCATTGATAATAATAATAATAATAATCTTCTAAAATAGCACTGTACTCACGTAGTCTTCACATGGAAAATTATTAGATGCACAGAGAGTAAGAGAAGTTTTTCTCTGCACTATTTCTTGGATGACACATAATCCAAAAAATCTGCGAAGGGAAGGAATTAAGTTTTCAATAAGGGGATAGAATTGTTAATGTATCATGCAATGAATGTACAAAGCAAAAAATTCTCTTACTCTTTGTGCATCTACTAGTTTCTCGTCTGCTTCCTCATGAAGTTAGACTGTTAGAGCATGACGAGGTCATTCATTCTGCCAATCAATAATAATTCAATTTAATGAAATACGTATGAATATATATTTTAAACAAATATAAATATTTAAAAAATAAAAAATAAACCGAGCATGCTTTGTCTTTAATGCCATTATCATCATGCGTGGAATTAATATATGACATATATCAGTTTGAAGAAAAAGAAAAAACAGTAATATTTGTTGTACAACACATATATATCCAACTAGTATTCTACATGTGCTATGTGTCATACATAATGTGTGTTATATGTAAGAAATATTATGTATAACACATATTACGTATGACATATAAACATATTGGATAATAATTAAATGTATTTCTATTGTACAACTAGCATTAATTCACATGTTTTGTGAACCATACTTATTTGACTTTTTTGTATCATGTTTACTTTTGTAATAAATGTAGTGGGTTTATGTTGTTGCATATAAACATCATACTACGAGAGTTTACTAAATTATTGTAATATCAAAGGTTTGTAGCTTTTGTCTTTCATGTTATGCATGTTATATTTGAGTGAGTGATGATAAAGATTCTTTTTCTATATTAAATTTTGATTGTGCAATGTTTTGTGAGTGGTCGCACATTTTTAATATATTTTTTTGGTATCCTAAGATGTGAGTATTGTTGAGTAATATACAACGATGGTTTTGAATAGCTAAAAGGTGCAATTGAATTTTATAGGATATTGAAAAAACTCAAAATTTAAAAAAAAAGAAAAATATTAGTTGTTAAAATTAAAATATTTTAGGTCCAAATTTAAATATTTTTGCTTGTTTTGACAGGTATAATTTTATATCCTTATTAAAATTTTATAAACTAATGAATTCAATAATAAGTATAATTATTGTGTAAATATTATATAATTTTTATTCTACACGTAACATTTTTCTTTAAATTAAAATTAAATAGAATCATGACTAGGAAAATTTATCATAACATAAATAGAATCAACTAGCATCCAACGTGTACTATATATAATAAACCTGTCGACATTATAACCACAGGTTTGTATATGAGATCCTGATATTTTTTGTTGCCCACGGTAATCGGGACGAAAATGACAGGTGAGGCTTCTAGCGAGAATTTTTTCTATCTACAAGACTCAAACCCAAGACCTTACTTAAAGGATAACAAGCTGCTTAGCACTTGTGTCAATCCTTGGTTATGAGATCTTGTTATTGATCGAGGTAAAAAAAAAGCCTATGGAGCATTGCACTATGGGCCCATCAAGTAGTTCGGAAATAATATGTTCAGTACAATACATATAATTTAATATGTATAATGTATATTATATATCACTTATTATATATAATATATATATATATATCATATTTTATAATATATACTTTTATAATATATAATATTATTACGTACATGGTGTGTATAGTATAGTATATATTCTACAAGTATAATAGGAGATATTATTTGTAGTAGTCGTTTGCATTCGTTTTTTAAAACCCTTTATTAACACATGGGTTATTTTGGTCAAGCTATTAATTGCAATCAAATCCGGTGAGAGTGATTAAATTTCGGATGTGAAGTATATATGTGTGCATAATTAAAAGAGTTACTTTTATATATTTTAAAAAGAAAAAATAAAGTCAGAAAATATGGAAATGAAAAAGTAATTTTAGAAAAATTGAAAAGAAGGTCGTGTATGAGCCAGAGAGAGGAGCTGCGGCGGCACAGCAGTAGGCTGGCGGTATGCGACGGCGGCGATTTCCTTCCCTCTCGGGAACTCAAATCCTTTTCTCCTTTCGCGTCTGACTCTCTCTCCTCCCCCTACTCGGGCGCAACGTCTCGCGGCTGCGGCCACCATATTCTCTGGCTCCCCTTCCCTCTTTTTCCAACTGGAAAGCAAGTTTGTCTAACTGAGAACAAGAACAGTAGCCGGCGACCATAAGGACGACACCTGACTAAGGGATAGCTATTTTTACTTAATTTTCTATAATTCTCTTTCATTTTTTCCCATATAATATCATAAATGTATTTTTTTTCCTTCTAAATATAATATATAATCTACATTATCTAATCCAGCTCTTAATTAAGAATACTAAACAATCACTTATTTCTTATGTTGTGGGACCCACTAAAGATGTCCCTTATTAAAGACAGTTCAACACAACCAATTAAAAGTCGAATACAAACATTTGTAAGGAAAATGGAATGCATAGACCAAGCCTAATCTAGCTAGCTAGTACCTCTTTATTTGTTCCAAGTGAAACGAATGAAGGAGAATCGCTCAACTTTTAGGAATAGTCTATGTTGGTTATTTATTAATTTTAGAATTGCAGATAAGCTGAAGGGATGGCAAATCATGATGACTAGGAAAATGACAAAACAAAAGAAAAAAGAAAAGGAAAATCATAAATCTGTTGAGGATACAAAACAGCAGATTTGAGATTGAGAGGGCATAAACCTGCCAACATTATAACCACCGGTTCCATGTATATGAGATCCTGTTCTTATTGAGGTAAAAAAGCCTATGCAGCATTCTACTATGGGCCCACCAAGTACGTAGTTAGGATATAGTAGGTCAAGGAATATTATATGTATAATAAAAATTATATGATATTTGTACAATAATTATATCTACCGTTAGATTGTAATAATCCGTTATAAACTAATATAATTTAACGGTAGATATAATTATTGTACAAGTATTGTACAATTTTCATTGTACATATAATATTAATAAATAGGTAAATATTTAGTATATAAACAGTTAATGTGTTCAGTACAACACATATAATTTAATATACACAATGTATATTATATATAATTTATTATGCATAATATATATCACATGTAATATTAATTTTTATAACATGTAATATTTATTATGTAAATTATATAATATATAGTGTGTACAACATGTATTATTTGTTTCACTTGTAACAATGCTAGATATCATATTATACACTAAAGAAATTTCTTCCTAGAACACCCATCCTATGTTATTAATATACGCACTCCTTCCCATACTTGCACAGCCCTGCGTCCAAGTTTCAGTTTTGTATGTGTTTAAACCTTCATTTCAATTCTTCCTTTACTTTTATATCATCTCAGCATTATTCACTGGCACTTCTCAGCAAAAATGCTATTTGTACCACTAACACTAACAGTACCTTCATCTCATCATCTAACCTAAAAAAAAATGTTGGTAGATTTTATTAAATCTCTAATATTTATATTGAAACTATATCAACAATTTTTAGGTATAGATGAGATGGATGTGGAAAAATGTGGATGAGATGTAAGTTAATTGTCTCAAGATGATTATGTTGATTTCTTCTTTTAGCTAGGGGTACTTTTTTTTTTTTTTCCATTTAAGTGTAAGGGTTTTTAATAATGAGGTTTTCTAATCAAGTATGTAGAAAAAAAAATGTATGTATAAAGGGCAGTCGAAAGTTAATAGATTGGGTCGTCGTCACATATTTTAAAAATATAAGAACTTATATTACAACATTTGTTAAAGTTGAATAAGCTAGTCATCCTTAAATTTATATTATATATATATATATATAAATTGTTTCCATTGATAAAAAGCTAACTATTTTTCTTGTTCATGTTTCATTATTTAAAAATAGAATAAAAATAAATTAAATAATAATTCCAACAATTTTGTTATATGTTTTTAATTGCAAAAATCAATATAAAATATATTTTCCTTTTAATTAGTATACAAATATATACATTTATATTATTAAAAATATTAAACTGAAAAGAAATAAAAAGGACTAAGTTGGCTAGTGGGAGAGTTTGAATGAGAGGAGAGAGTTTATTTATCATAAAGGGGAACAACACTTTATCGGTGAAAACAGCTAACAAAACACATTTAATATTTTATGGTCCAAATAGTATTTTAATTATGAGTATATTTTTAATGAACTGAGTGATTATGGTCCAAATTCCTATTTGTTAACTGTTTTGACTGATTTTTTATTGTACCTCGAGCAATACTCTTTATTTATTTATTTTTGTTAAAACCTTAAAAGGACTCTAAGTTAGGTACTAGAGAACCGAACCCATGCATGCATCAATTAGCACAATTATTTCTTCTATTTCATTATAATAGTTATTTTAATTTTTTTATTGAAAAATTATTATATTCACACATAAAATACATTTAGATACGTTAAATTTTTAATGTAGATACATTAATTTTAACATGAACTTACTTTTAGATTTAATCTCTTAAAATTCAATGATAAAGATAAATATTGTATAAATATTATACATTTTTATAATTTTTTTATTGTATGCCGAACAATAATGTTTGTTGTACAACAGAAATACATTTAACTAATATTCAACATGTGCTATATAACATACGTAATGTGTGTCATATGTATAACATGTCACCTATAACACACATTACGTAAGGTATATATATAATACACATTAGATACTAGTTGAATGTACTTATATTGTAAAAAACATTACTGTAAAGTGAATTGTTTAATTGAGATAATGCATTGATTTTTAAATAAATATAATTTTATGAAAGTGACGGTGATATTGTTATGGATGGGAATAGTAGTTCCCTTACTTAAGATAAATACAGTGAATATTTAGAAGATATTGATATTTGTTTTCAATAAGGAAATATTAGTAGCTGCTCTAAGGAAAGGCGATATTATAAGGATGTGGAAGTTGAAGATAGCAGAAGGAGGAGAAGGGTTGGTGTCGGTGAATAATTTCATAGGACGACAACATTGGGAGTTCGATCCAAACGCAGGAACACCTGAAGAGCGTGCTGAGGTTGAAAGGCTACGCCATCAATTCACCAAAAATCGATTCTCCATTAAACTGAGCTCTGACCTCTTAATGAGAATGCAGGTATATATGGATATATTAGGAAAAATACTATATATATATATATATGGCATTGCTAGAGACACAAAAAAAAATCAGTCAAAACAGTCAATAAATAGAAATTTGAATCACAATCACCTAGCCCATTAAAAATATACTCATGATTAAAAGTGCTAATTGAGTCATAAAGTGTTAAATAAGTTTTGTTGACTGTTTTGACTGATTTTTTGTTGTGTCCCAAGCATTTATGATATATATACGATTTAATTTTCATCAAATAAGGCAGACTCATCCAATAATTAAGCAAAAAGAGAAAGAAAAGAAAAATCATATAAATGTACGTAGTGCATGCATATGTTAATTTAGAAATGTCAAGAAAGATGAAGTAAATAAGTGATGTAGAAAGGAAAAGGAGTGTGGAGGGAATATTGCAGAAGCAGTGAAAGTGAGAGAAGAAGAGAATGTAAGCGCAGAAGCATTGATCACAACAATTAGAAGAGCAATCAGTTTCTTTTCATCCCTTCAAACACATGATGGCCATTGGGCTGTAGACTCTAATTGTGGCAATAACTTTTTCCTTCAACCCATGGTACGTACGGTGATGACCTCCACTTATATTAATTGAATTATATGATGAATGATTCAAATGCACAATAAAAAATCAGTCAAATTAGTCAATAAATGAGATTTTGGGCCACAATTATACAACACATTACAATTTCAATGATTATTTGGACTCAAATCTAAGCCAAAATGGACTCATTGTTTATATTGACTGGTTTTTCATTATGCATCTAACATTATTGTTATATGTAAATCTTGATGTACAATAAAAAACCAGTTAAAATAATTAATAGATTATACGTAATATATAATATGTAATATGTACAACGTATATAATATATTTTGCATATCATATATAACATGTTGTAATATTATATTTCTTTACAACATGTGATACATGTTGTGCATAATATTACATATTATGTTAACAATGCTCTAATTGATATATCAGTACTATAGCTTTGACTTAACTATCTATTATTAACTAAATATTGACAATTAGTTAAAATTAAATTTTTTATTTAAATAGATGGTAATTTTGTAAATGTATTACTATTTACTACTATTACTATTACTAGTAATATATTCATTCTATTCTATAATAACAATTGTTTCAACTAGTAACATATCACTACTAGAAGTTTTTAAGTGCTCTCATAAATTATTTTTTATTTTCCGTCACTTTTCAACCACTTATTTATGTTTTAAGATTATCTTTTTCTTACTTTTTAATATAATATTTGTGATTAAAATTTATCCGGAACAAGAAAAATCAATTATTTTTAAAGCACCTAAGAATTATTGTATTATTACTTCTATCATGTGATGTGCAGGTAATAGCACTCTACATTACAGGATCCCTACAGGAAGTTTTTGGAGCAGAACACAAGAAGGAAATCATTCGGTATTTGTATAATCATCAGGTAGTCACTTAAATTGAACCACCATAACATTGCAAATATTTGTATACAAGAAAACACTCGGGGCATTTATTATAAAGTAATCTAATTATCGATAATTTTATAATTAAATTACATAGTAATTTAAATTAATTTGTTTGATTGTACAATAATATTGATAATGTTCAAAGTGGTAATGTAAATTACCCATCTCTATATCAGGATTATCATTCCTAGATTATTTTATAATTTTTTATTATCCAAATATTTTTTTTATCAAATATTATATTACGTTTACAAACTTAACCTATCTTTTATTATCGAATACTCTTTTTATTATCAAAATACCCTTTGTATCTAATTTTTTATTATCGAAGTATCCTTTATATCTAATTTTTTATTGTTAAAATATCTTTTGAAACATTACTTTCTGTTAAGAATCTTGATGTAACTGAAACACAAATGTTTGAAGTAGCAAAGATCATTGCTGCGTCTTCCTCCAATGCAAAATTCTTCTTTGCTATACCCATAAATTTGAGGAAGACTTTTGTGTAGAAGAAGCTTGGTTTAATTTAAGTCTAGATGTTTGATTTTTCTATATTGAACTTTTTGTAAGAATAAGATTGCTAATTTTTTTAAGTTATATGTTTGATTTTTCTATGTTGAACCCTTTGTAAGAATAAGAACACTGAATTTTTTAAGTTATTACAATATATAGGTATTTTAATTAGATAATTTTTATTAAAGTAAAGACTATAGTATTTAAAATATTAAAATATGGGATATATAATTAGATAGTAAATGTTAAACTATAATGTGAATAATATTGAATAATATGGAGTGATAGGTATTTCAAACTATAATGTTAGTATGTAAAAATACATAAATTTTCACATAAGTAAAAATAAATATTGCAATACATAATTTTTTTTTTAAAAGTAAAAATTGAAGGCTATAGACTTTAAAAAATGAGTTTTTACTATTTTTTTAGAAACAATATAAAAGTAAAGACTATAGTTTTTAAAATATTGAAATACATAATTTTTTTTAAAAAAATAAAAATTGAAGGCTATAGACTTTAAAAAGTGAGATTTCACTATTTTTCTAGAAACACTATAAAAGTAAAAACTATAGATTTTAAAATATTATATTACTTGATTTTTTAAACAAAGTAGAAAATGAAAGCTATAGACTTTAAAAAGTAAGATTTCACTATTTTTTTAAAAACACTATAAAAGTAAAGACTATAGTCTTAAAAATATTAAAATACATAATTTTCAAAAAAAAATTTGAAGGCTATAGACTTTAAAAAGTGAGATATCACTATTTTTTTAGAAACACTTTAAAAGTAAAAACTATAGTTTTTAAAATATTGAAATGCATAATTTTTTTAAAAAGAAGTAAATATTTAAGGCAATAGACTTTAAAAATTGAGATTTCACTATTTTTCTAGAAATACTATAAAAGTAAAGATTATAGTTTTTAAAATATTGAAATACACAATTTTTCAAAAAAAAAAAAGTAAAAAATGAAGGCTATAGACTTTAGAAAGTGAGATTTCACTATTTTTTTTCTTCTAGAAACACTATAAAAGTAAAGACTATAGTCTTTAAAATATTGAAATACATAATTTTTCAAAAAAAAATTTGAAGGCTATAGACTTTAAAAAGTGAGTTTTTCATTATTTTACTAGAAACACTATTAAAGTAGACTATAGTTTTTAAAATATTGAAATACATAATTGTTTTTTAAAAAAGTAAAAATTGAAGGCTAAAAAGTAAGAATTCACTATTTTTCTAGAAATACTATAAAAGTAAAGACTATAGATTTTAAAATATTAAATTACTTAATTTTTAAAACAAAGTAGAAAATGAAGGATATAGACTTTAAAAACTGAGATTTCACTACTTTTTTAGAAACACTTTAAAAGTAAAAACTTATAGTCTTTAAAATATTGAAATACACAAGTTTTAGAAATGATGTAAAAATTTAAGGTTATAGACTTTAAAAAGTGAGATTTCACTATTTTTCTAGAAATATTACAGAAGTAAAGACTATAGTCTTTAAATTATTAAATTACTTAAATTTTTAAACAAAGTTGAAATTGAAGACTATAGACTTTAAAAAGTGAGATTTCACTATTTTTCTAGAAATACTATAAAAGTAAAGACTATAGTCTTTAAAATATTGAATTACATATTTTTTCAAAAGAAGTAAAAATTGAAGGCTATAAATTTTAAAAAGTGATATTTCACTATTTTTTCTAAAATACTATAAAAGTAAAGACTATAGTTTTTAAAATATTAAATTACTTAATTTTTTAAACAAAGTAGAAATTGAAGGCTATAGACTTTAAAAAGTGAGATTTTACTAATTTTCTGGAAATACTATAAAAGTAAAGACTATAGTCTTTAGAATTTTGAAATACATAATTTTTCAAAAATATAAGTAAAAATTGAAGGCTATAGACTTTATAAAGTGAGATTTCACTATTTTTCTAGAAACGCTATAAAAGTAAAGATTATAGTCTTTAAAATATTGAAATACATAATTATTTAAAAAAAAAGTAAAAATTGAAGGATATAGACTTTGAAAAGTGAGATTTCACTATTTTTTTAGAAACACTATAAAAGTAAAGACTATAGTTTTTAAAATATTAAATTACTTAATTTTTTAAACATAGTAGAAATTGAAGGCTATAAACTTTAAAAAGTGAGATTTCACTATTTTTTAGAAACACTTTAACAGTAAAGACTATAGTCTTTAAAATATTGAAATACATATAATTTTTCAAAAAGAAGAAAATTTGAAGGCTATAGACTTTAAAAAGTGATATTTCACTATTTTTCTAGAAATACTATAGAAGTAAAGACTATAGTCTTTAAAATATTGAAATACATAATTTTTTTAAAAAAAGTAAAAATTGAAGGCTATAGACTTTAAAAAGTGATATTTCACTATTTTTCTATAAACACTATAAAAGTATAGAATATAATATTTAAAATATTAAAATACATAATTTAAAATATATATATAAATTGAAAGCTATAGATTTTAAAAAAGTGAGATTTCACTATTTTTATAGAAATACTATAAAAGTAAGGAATACAGATTTTAAAATATTAAATTACTTAATTTATTAAACAAAGTAGAAATACATATAAAAACTATAATGTAAGACCACTGTAATAGGTATTTTAATAAGATATATACTATAATTTATTTTAGATTAATTCTTTTTATAATTAATAGCGACTCGATAGGCACTATCGTGCCTGTCAAGTTACTTTTCTATTAGTTTAATAAAAAAATAGTGCTAGATTGATAAAGACTGTTAATTAATTATGAAGGGTTAGAGTGTTAAATAGGGATACAATATAATGTTGCGTAGGGATACAATGTTACATTGGGAAAGAGTGTTATGAAAGGCGCGACTATTAGTGTACCGTACCATATTTGAAAAATTCATGTCATTCAATATTTTAAAGTCTAAGTCTTTATTTTATAATTAAGGCAACCTATAAAATTGTAAAATCTCACATTTAAAATATATAGCCTTCAATTTCTACTATAAAGAAAAAATTCATATGATTCAATATTTTAAAGGATATAGTCTTTATTTTATAATACAACCAAAAAATTGTGAAATCTCAAATTTTGAAGTATATAACCTTCAATTTCTATTATATGTGAAAAATTTAAGTCATTCAATATTTTAAAGTCTATAGTCTTTATTTTATAAGACAACCTATAAAATTGTGAAATCTCACATTTAAAGTATATAGCTTCAATTTCTACTATATAGAAAAATTTCATTTGATTCAATATTTTAAAGGCTATAGTCTTTATGTTATAATACAACAAAAAAATAGTGAAATATCACATTTTGAAGTATATAACCTTCAATTTCTATTATATGTGAAAAATTCATGTGATTCAATATTTTAAAGTCTATAATCTTTATTTTATAATTAAGACAACAACAAAAATTGTGAAATCTCACCTAAAATATATAGCCTTTAAATTCTACTATGTGTGAAAAATTCATGTGATTCAATATTTTAAAGTTTATAGTCTTTATTTTATATAAAGACAACAACAAAAAATTCACATTTTAAAGTATGCCTTCAATATCTACTATATGTGAAAAATTTATGTGATTCAATATATAAAGGTTATAGTATCTTTATTTTATAATATTATCAAGAAAATTGTGAGATCTCACAATTTAAAGTATATAACATTCAATTTCTATTATATGTGAAAAATTCATGTGATTTAACATTTTAAAGGCTATAGTAGCTTTATTTTATAATACAAGCAAGAAAATTGTGAAATCTCATAATTTAAAGTATATAACCTTCAATTTCTACTATATGTGAAAAATTCATGTGATTCAATATTTTAAAGACTATAGTCTTTATTTAATAATACAATAAATAAAATTATGAAATCTCACAATTTAAAGTATATAACCTTCAATTTCTACTATATGTAAAAAATTCATGTGATTCAGTATTTTAAAGTAAATAGTCTTTATTTTATAAGACACAACCAAAAAATTTGTGAAATATCACATTTTAAAGTATATAGCCTTCAATTTCTACCATATTAGAAAAATTCATGTGATTAATATTTTAAAGGCTATAGACTTTATTTTATGATACAACCACAAAATTGTGAAATCTCACATTTGAAGTATATAGTCTTCAATTTCTACTATATGTGAAAAATTCATTTGTTTCAATATTTTAAAGTTCATAGTCTTTATTTTATAATATAATAAAAAAATTATGAAATTTCACGTTTAAATTATATAACCTTTAATTTATACTTTTGTGTCTGTCAAGTCACTTTTTTATTTTTCGATGAATATTTTATATAATAATTTTATTTAATTCTATTTTACTGATAACTTTTTTATAAAGTAATACTATTTAATATAATTAAAGTCACTCCTAAATCTTATTTTAATTTATTAAAATATTAGTATAAAAGATTAATAGAAAGAATTTAAATTATAGAAGTTACAAATGGTAGTTATTTTTTATTTTAATTATTTTTATTTTTATTTATTTATTCTATTTTTAGAGACCAAAACTAACTAACTTTTTTAAAATTCTCATTATAAGTAGTAATAGATTTAAAAGATATCATAGTAATATACATATAATACCTTGTAATTTTTTTAATATATTAAATAAGATAATATAGATTATCGATTATGTTATTTGTATATATTAAACAAGGTAATGTAAATTACTGGTAATTTAAATAGTGATAATTTATCATTAAAGTAATCTAAATTACCAATAATCTTATTGATAATGTGTTAAACACTACCTTAATTTAGCAACATCCGAAAAGTGTGGCCCATTACTACTATATACACGATCTTCTAATAAATGTCTAATTAGATTAATATACAAGTATTTAAAAAAAAAAAGATTGAATTAAACTTAAAGAAATAATCTTATTATATTTTACTGTAATATCCTTATACTACCACCTACTTACTATTTCACCTTATTTATTTTGGGTAGGACTATTTCACCTATTTGATCTATCTAGCTAGTACTACTAATTAATATTCTCTCTCTTACTTAATAGGGATATAAAGGGAAAAAATAGTTAAAGCTACCAATCAATTTAAAATGGACATATATTAATAAAGAAATCATAAATTAACACTTAATAAAGGATAAAGGAAGTACGGTATATTAACATTGCTTGTTATTAAATGTGTTATTACTAAAGTAACTATTCAATTATAATAGAGAAATGTTGATGGTACAACAATAATACATCGAACCTCTCATCCAACGTATAAAAATACGGTCATGGCCCACACTTATCATTAATAGTATATAACCTCCCATAATTTTCAGACGCTTAAATCACAATTAAAAGCTCAAAGAGAAATTAAGGAAAATCACAATTAAAGCAAAAAGAGAAAGGAAATCACAATTAAAGCAGAAAGAGAAAGGAAATCACAATTAAAAATATTTAAAGCTGAAAGAAAATTTCCGAAAAAATTAATAAACGGGTAGCATTTTTAGGGAATCAAATATTTTTTCCTTTTGGTAATCAATATTTCCTTTCTCTACACACATGTATCGAATATTTTAATCAAATCAATTGTTGATTGGGCACAAGTTAAACTTGTTGCATTACTTCTTGCAGCACACAAGGTCACACAAATGTTATCTCTCAATGTCGAGAGAAAAAAAGTAGAAGATGGAACTAAGTGAAGTGATGCACCAGACAAGAGACTATTTTAATTTCACATCTAGTAACGTGCATCCTATTTCTTTTTCATTCTATGTTAATCATTTTTTTTTATTTTTTTAATAATAATGATATATATCCTTCATGTTTTTGTGATTAAAAAATGAGGCTTCTGTAGATGAAACTTGTGTCAACTTTTATTTTTAGCACAAATTTATAATTAGGTGTGCGATGTTAGCATTGTTTATTTTTTAAATAACACACCAAAGGTTCTTCGTATATGTGCTAGTCACAACATTGTTATTCTTTTGATAGTTGAGTTTTCAATGAGTGTTATATTATTGTGCTCAGTGTTATTTTTGTGAATTGAATATGTGCTACTACTGTACAGATGATGTGTGCTATTGTATTGAGGCGGTGCATAATTATAACTGAATGAATATATATGTGTGTCATTTACAAAATGATAATATAATGTGTGATATTCATTGGGTAATGTGTGACATCTACGAAATAATAATGTGTGCTATTAAGTAGAATCTGTATGCTCTAAAAGAATCAACAAGATCAATGTGCTTTTGTATTTTTTGAATGTCTTTGTGTGTTCTTTCCTCTATTTTTTCATTGATTTTTTTTATTTTGTGTTTGTTTCCTAATTTTGTTCTCTTGAAATGAGAGATTTCAAGAGTGAATTAAATGTGTGCTACTGTTGTGAATTGAATGTGTGCTATTTTTTCTATTTGAAATAAAATGTGTGGCATCTATTTAGAATATATTGTAGATACTAATTGAAATAATGCACAATGTTAACATGTATTGTGTGTTGCAATATATTTTAATCTGTCTAATTTGTATGCAAGGTGTGCTATTTTTGTGAATTGAATGTGTGCTACTACTGTACAGATGATGTGTGCTATTGTATTGAGACGTTGCATAGTTAAAACTGAATGAATATATATGTGTGTCATTTACAAAATGATAATATAATGTGTGCGATTAAGTAGAATCTGAATGCTTTAAAAGAATCAACAAGATCAATGTGCTTTTGTATTTTTTGAATGCCTTTTTGTGTTCTTTCCTCTATTTTTTTCATTGATTTTTTGATTTTGTGTTTGTTTCCTAATTTTGTTCGATTGAAATGAGAGATTTTAAGAGTGAGAGATATTTGGGGATTGAGAGAGATCTTGGGGAGTGAGAGAAATTTTAGGGAGTGGGAGAGATTGAAAATATAATTTTTCTATTAATGGGGCTAATTGGGATTCAATTCTACATTAATGACATACGTTGGTTGGATGAGAGTTGGATGTATTTTAGTTGTACGTGTAGTATTACTAAGTAATTTTATACAGACATTCAATCATGGATTGACACATTAATAAAAGTCTTTAACTCAATCACCCACTAATAAAAAATTACACAAATCAATAGATATGATTAAGTGTAAAATTGTCTGTACATTATAATTAAACTCTTACTTTGATGACTTATGACTTAAGATAAATGTATGTAATTATACCAAATCATCTCTACTTACCATCAAATAATCACGTTTATAAAAACCAAAAGTGTACGTGTAAATCAAGATAGAGTTAGATAAGTAGAGTAAACAATCTCATTTATTAGAAAAAATTAATATATAGTGTATATAGAGCATTGCTAGAGGCACAAAAAAAAAATCAGTCAAAACAGCCAACAAATAGTGATTTGGGCCACAATCACCTAACCCATTAAAAATATACTCATGATTAAAAGTGCTATTTGGGCCATAAAGTATTAAATGAGCTTTGTTGGCTGTTTTGGCTGGTTTTTTATTGTGCCCCAAGCCTTTGTGTTTAAATTTTATACATTGCATTTATATGACATCAAAATTAAATTCATATATTATATCATAAGATTTTTCAACTAATAAAAATTATAGAAATAAATTTTTAAAGTGAAGTTGACACACTTTAATTTTCTTGCTAAAAGACACATTAAACTTATTAGTTATACATACACAAGACGTGATGTGATGTGAGCAATATATTATTGGTTTGCATTTTGTGATGAAAATAGAACGAAGATGGTGGTTGGGGATTACATGTAGTTGGTCACAGCACAATGTTTGGATCAGCATTGAGCTATATCGTCTTGAGGATACTTGGAGAAGGCCCTGAAGATGGTGAAAACAGAGCAATGGCCAGAGCCAGAAAATGGATCCTTGATCATAATGGTTTAGTAGCTATTCCATCATGGGGAAAGTTCTGGGGCTCGGTAATATAATTATCTAGCTCATTTAATGCTATTTATTTATTTGTTAGAGTCCTTTTAACTTTTAGGGTATGCTTCTTGATTATATATATATATTTGATTTGGTGATGAATTAAGGTACTTGGGATCTATGAGTGGGCAGGGTGCAATCCATTTCCACCCGAGTTATGGCTTCTTCCCAAATCCTTCCCTATCCATCCAGGTTTGTTTGTCTAAAGTGTCCTACCCTAGGCTTTCTTAGGAACATAACCTTGATTTCTTTTTGCAACCTTTAATTTTGCATGATATTTCATATCTTTTTAAGGAAAATCTTGATGTACAATAAAAAATCAGTTAATAGACTGTGTACAATATATAATATGTAATATGCACAACGTACATTACATATTATACACACTATGACATGTTGTGCACACCATATATCACATATTGTAACATCATCTTTCTTTATAACATGTGATACATATTGTGCATAATATGTTATGCATATGTAATATATGTTGTGTAGATTATATAATACACAAATACTTGGGGCACAACAAAAAAACCAGCCAAAACAGTTAACAAAGCTCATTTAACACTTTATAGCCCAAATAACACTTTTGATTATGAGTATATTTTTAATGGGCCGGATGATTGTGGCCTAAATTCCTATTTGTTGACTATTTTAACTGATTTTTTGTTGTGCCTCTAACAATGCTCTATATAATACTTATTATGCATAACATATTAGATGTTTTTGTCTGTTTTTACATTCTATATGTAGCTATGCTCATCTTTTTAATTATCTAAATCCTTTGCCAAATAATATATATGCTAGGGAACCTCATATGCTACTGTCGCTTGGTGTACATGCCGTTGTCATACATATATGGAAAGAGGTTTGTGGGCCCAATTACTGATTTAGTCACATCTCTGAGAGAGGAATTATACAATGAGCCCTATCATCAAATCAATTGGAATGCAGCCCGCAATAATATTGCTAAGGTCTATCTTAGCTTATGGAATCTATCTTTTAAATGAATCTATACCTTTATCTTATGCTTAATGCCAAACACAAGTTTCAATTTCATTTATCTACACTACATGAACATCCCTTTGGACAAATTTCAACATTTTGAATATATATGCAATTTCAGGAAGACTTATATTATCCACATCCTCTAGTGCAAGACATGGCATGGGGACTTCTTTATTATGTTGGAGAGCCTTTGTTAAAGTGCTGGCCTTTTTCCAAGCTTAGGGAGAAGGCACTAGAAATCACAATGGATCACATACGATATGAGGATGAGAATAGTAACTATCTTTGCATCGGAGTTGTGGAGAAGGTGTTGTGTTTGATTGCTTGTTGGGTTGAAGATCCCAACTCACAAGCATATAAACTTCATTTAGCTCGCCTGACTATTTTTGGATCGCTGAAGACGGCCTAACACTTATGGTTGGTATAACTTATTTTTATCATTTGATTCAATTTTTTATCGGTGTTGATCTTAAAATTCTTTAAAATTATATGGTTGAGAATTCAAGTGTGATGAATTAAGTCTCACATTGATTGAATTTGAGACAAGTGAAGTGTATATAAGTTGGAGGACCTATAAACTAATGTTTTAAGGTTTTGGGTTGTGATGGGGCGTCTTGTCCACTTGTATGATGCTCACTTGATCCATTTATTGTAGGAAAATGCTAAATGTACATCTAATAGTATCTTTCATCTATTTTCCACCCATTTGAAATATTAGCAACTTTGATATATATATTAGCACTTGCAAACATTTGCATCAAAATTGCCAACATTTTTAAATGGGTGGAAAATGGATGGAAGATGCTTTTATATGTACTAATAGCATTCCTCTTTATTGTATCTTCCAGGACGTTGTGCTCCCGACCTCTCTTATACTATTACTAATTGCTTTGCTTGTTAATTATTTTTCTCCTAGGGTGTTGCCTCTCAAACGTGGGATGCAACTTTTGCAGTGCAAGCAATACTTGCTAGTAATATGAGTGAAGAGTTTGGACCTACACTCAAGAAGGCACATGATTTTGTTAAGGCTTCACAGGTAATTACTACTAGCCACTTATAATAACCTCATGCCTTCAGTTTACATTCGATGCAATTATGTATGGAAAGAGACAATTAATCAATGTTGTCTTTACTAAGGTTCGTGAAAACCCATCCGGTGACTACATGGCAATGTATAGACACATTTCGAAAGGGTCATGGACGATATCAATGCAAGATCAAGGTTTGCAAGTCTCTGATTGCACTGGAGAAGGACTTAAGGTATGAAAAGTACCATGATTCAATCAAATGTGTTCAGTTTACACAAACAATGTTGCATATATCTGATCATTAAGATTTAATACAGACTAACTTTTGCTACTATATAATTTTTATCAATATAATAATATAGGCCGCACTTCTATTGTCAACAATGCCAACTAGTCTTGTTGGGGAAAAGATGGAAACAGAGAGATTCTATGATGCTGTTAATGTTATCCTCTCTCTACATGTACGTTTTTTATTTACAGAAAAAGGTTTTATATCCGATAAAAGAAGAATCTGCCAGAATTATATATACTTACTCCAATTACATGGTAGAATAAGAGTTTCTTGAATTATAACATGCATGTCTGTGAGAATTATATGCTGTAGATTTCTGAAGCATGATTTTTTCTGAGTTCTCACTTAACTTTGAGTATATATCTATCCCTTTAAACTAACTACAGAGTAAGAATGGGGGTTTCACTGCTTGGGAGCCTAAAAGAGCATATGATTTTGTGGAGGTAAGAAAACTTGGAGGCACTCTTATTACACTTGAAAGCAACATTAACAGCTAGCATTGCCTCAATTGATCAGTGAGAAAACTTGTTTACTGCAGAAATTCAATCCAACTGAATTCTTTGAAGGTTGTTTCATTGAGATGGAGTAAGATTATAATTATATTACTTACTCAGACAAACATGTTAATGTACTCTCTCTCTCTCTCTATATATATTGACCTATTCTTGTCACTTATTTGGTTTCAATTGTGAAATAGCTATGTAGAATGCACATCATCAGCAATTCAGGCCTTGGCTCTGTTTAGAAAGCTATACCCAAATCACAGAAGAAAGGAAATAGATCACTGCATTTCTCAAGCAATCCCTTTTATTGAAAACGCACAAAATCCTGATGGCTCCTGGTACTGTCTCTTTTTGTTGTCTTTTTATCTTTTGATAATAAATTTAAGTTATGCATGATGCCCTAATTTATCTTATACAGGTATGGTAGTTGGGGGATTTGCTATACCTATGCTGCTTGGCTCGCAGCAGAGGGATTAGCAGCATGTGGGAAGAACTACCACAACAGTGCATCATTGCGCAAGTCATGTCAATTTTTGTTGTCAAAGCAACTTCCTAATGGTGGATGGGGTGAAAGTTACTTGTCATGCCAAAACAAGGTATATAATAATATATATAATATTCGTTAATGCTATATGTACAATGAAAATTGTTATAATATTTATACAATAATTATATCCACCATTGGATTACATTAATCTGTAACTCCTTATTACAATCTAACGGTGGATATGATCATAGTACAACTTTTATTGTACATATAGCATTCCTATATTACAATATATATTACTTTCATTTCATTTTCTCTATGGATATATATATAGTGCACAAGACTATATATAAATATAAGAAGAGAAGATCATAAGGAAATAATGCTAATTAATATTAAAGAAGAATTATATAATAGAATATAATTAACATGCATGTATGTTTTCAATTCCCTTGTATGTAGGTGTATACAAATCTAGAAGGCAACCGTGCAAACTTGGTTCAAACTTCATGGGCTTTGTTATCCCTCATTAAGGCAGGGCAGGTTAGTAAACATTAAACAAAGGTTTGAACTCTAGTTTTGTATAATTATAAATTTTAAGCTTTTGATGCCATTTGGTGTGAAATAGTTCCTGAATAAAAGGATGAGAATAACAAAATATATGCGACAAAGAGGGATACACATGACATGATAGAATGATAAAATGGGTTGAGCAAGAGATAGTTCTGAATTCAAATAAAAAGAACAAAATATCTAAATAAATACAAAGCATGTTACATTGTGCTAATCATTTATGTTTTGGTTGAAAAAGGCTGAGATAGATGCTACACCAATACATCGCGGAATAAAATTAATAATCAATTCACAAATGGAAGACGGAGACTTCCCACAGCAGGTGATTCACCTAATTAAATTTAGTTAGCATTTACTCATATGTATGTATGTATGTATGTTTCTGTTGTCAAGATATTATTATTGATTACAGTAAGGAATGTGCAGGAGGTCACTGGAGCGTATTTTAGGAATTCTGTCCTAAACTATGGAGCATATCGGAACATCTTTCCTATATGGGCTCTGGGAGAGTATCGTAGCCAAGTTTTGTATGCATGAAGACCAAGTGCATCAACTCACAGCTTCATCTCCTTCAGCTTACTATGTTTAGTCTATGGTTGTATGTATTTGTAACCTAGCTACTATGTGTAATGTGTTATAACCTAGCTACCATGCCCTAAACTTATAGTTTATGTTTAGAATAAGGGAAGATGATGTAATGTGAGAGTTTAAGAGTAATATTGATAGATTTCAAAAGAAATAATGTAATTTATCATTAGTAAATACTTGGTGTATAACAAAAAAACCATCCAAAATAGTCAATATATTATGCACATTATATATATCATATGTTGTGCACACCATATATGACGTGTTGCAATATTATCTTTCTTTGCGACATGTGATTATTTTGAAAAGTCAAAACGACCATTATTTTGAAATGAAGAGAGTATTTGATTAAACATTTTAAGACATAAAAACCAACATTTCCTGCACCTTTTAGTGACTCTAGCATGAATGTTGTAATTTATGACCTAATAATGGTAAATAAATCTTTAACAATCATGAAAAAATGTAGAAAATTAACTACAGATGATAAAAATCAACATTTTGACATCGATAGCCATAGATGAAATACACAGCTCAAGGAAAATACAATATTTTCAGTGTCACAGCTACCAAACAACAACAAAAACTGCAGCAGATTTCAGAACCACTAGCAATGAGTTATTGACTAGACCCAACATTCGCTCACTAGCTAAACCGCATACAATGATAACCGACTTTTCAAGTTCAACCGGGACAGAAAATAGCAAGATGCATGATATCTTTTTTTCTTTTTCCTAAATGCACAAACATTATGAACTTTCAGTAATATCATTCCATATATGATGTAATTTCATTGCTAATTCAGTAGCACACCTTCTTTCTGCATGATTGAAATTATTCAGGTTCCCTGCCTCCTGAACTGCTGATAAAAGCTGTTCCTTGACTTCATTAGAGAGAGCAATGCAGTTTGGTCCGTGGATAGTACTCATTTCAACAACCTAAAACAACAAAGATTAACTTAAGAAATATTTCCCAAGGTTAACCGATATACTTAGCGGATAACATGTAAATAAACTCGAAGACAAACATGCCGGACTTAGTTTGCTATACTTTTAAGGGTACCAATTCAAGAATAAGATCATAAATTTTAGCACCAGTATTTCATGATTCTGGACTTCTGGTTCAAAAATCTGGAGGAATTCTATCTACAGTATGATATGAAGCCACAACTTTCCATGCTTTATTTTTATTTTAATTATTAGCTAGAAGAATCTTAGACTTATATACTCATTCATCCCAAGAAGATACTTAACAAAAAAGGAATGAAAAACTCAAAATTATAACAAGTAAACAGCTGTACTATGATTTGTAAAGGTTAGTGAACTTGCCTGCTGCAACCATGGGATTATCGTGTTAAAAAATCTTCCTTCAAGAATATATGATGCTAAAGTACTAAGAAGAACATTGACAGTCTTCATTGATAAGCTTTCTATAACTGGGCCAGTTTTATTCAGGAGCTCAACAAGGATAAGTTCATCATTGGAGCACAGAGCTTCCATGTATGCGGAGTTTAGATTCCCTTCACTCACGAGTCGTTTCACACATTTCCAGTAGTTGCTGTTACTGTCAGAACAACCACTTCTGGCTTTGGCTCTGGTAGCAGAGGAAAATATACCATCATTTTTTCTCACTTGAGTAGAACTCTTACTGTGTGCTTCATTCCCTGAACTATTCAAAATGTCCTTCTCTGAAAAATTCCTAACACTCTTTACCTTGTAACTTTTCCATGTATCAGAAGTATCTCCAGCAAGAGTCCTTGGTTGACTCCGCGAAAATGTTTTTTTCTCCCAACTTTCAGAATTTTTAACTGATGACAAGCCTGACTGCCTATTATTAATATCAACTGATGGCCTTGGAGTGCAAGTGGAGTACCTGGGAGAAGCCATATTTTGCCTCTGCCTCATGAATTTGGAGTTTTCTGAATAAGAAGAATGCCTTCCTCCTTGTACAGATTCTTGAGTTAATCTATCAATTGCATTCTCTAAACCTACCATTCTTGATTGGATTGTCGAAAGGGCATCCATTATGCCACTTGTAAACATCTGAAAAAGATTTGGTAGTGTACTAAGTAAAAGGTACATTATATACCATGTGATGGATAACTTTAAAAACTCGAGTTCAATTTTGAGATTCTATCTGTGCCCGTGTGTGCCAGAAGTTACAAAATTTACATTTTCCTTTATATATTCCCTCATGATAAAGCGCATGGATGTTTGACTTTGTTGATTTTGTGATCAGTAGGTGAGTGAGAGTGATTAACAAGCGAATTGCATGCAGGAATGTGATTAACAGCAACATAGTTTAGAAACCTAGAACATGAAATGTATATATGTACTCATAAAATGAAAAAGAGAGGGTTACCTGAAACTGATGCATCATGTCTGACTGTTTGATTTCGATGTCTGAAAGTTGATTCTGAATACAAATCATTTCATTTGCTATTTGCACACAACATTCATGTGTGGTTTGGGGGCTTGACTCTGTGACTGTAGAACCAGAACTTCTAGGATGCTGTGCCTTTATAGAGTACATTTGTTCATTACAACTAACATCTTCAATAAACTGTTGATTTCTTGCAATAGGCTTCTGGAATCCACTCTGTATAAAGCATTCGTGAGAAGCAGCTAAAAACTTGGTCTCAAAGTTATCGGTGGTAAGATTAGAGACCGAAGAGCATTCCTGCTTGTCATCCATAGGCACGTATTCATAACCAACATCCTGCATGCTTGTAACCTCAGCACTCATTGTTTCTAATGGCTTAGTGACAGAACTACTCTCAGAGTCTTCATTCTGGTTCTGGAATTCCATGGCAGAATGGGTTCTGGCCACTGCAATTTCAACATGCCAATCATCTGGTTTGAGATGGTGAGGATTTCCAACATAATTTTGACCTGCTTTTCTGGCAGACAAAGGAACTCTTCCCATAGTCGCTTTCATGTGAACCTTTTGGACCCTGACATCCCTCTGTCCGGATTCAGTAGTACTACTAAGATCAGCCGAGTCACCTCTGCAGATATTCTCTGTGGAAAGCACACAAGGAACACATCATGAAAAAATAATTAAAAGAAATGAAAAGCCTGTCAATGAATAAAAGGATAACAATCAGAAGGGTACATAAAAAATTCCCAATACCAGATGATGATGTGTTCAAGGTTAGTAAACTAAGATTATCGAAAAAAATAAAGATAGACCTGATGAAAAATTTCTATTAAAAGTGAAAGTAGACCTTTTATGGAGGATCCTGTTTCAGAAGGCTCAGGAGTGTTGGGGCCTGGAAGACTTCTCCAATACTTCAGTGTTTGCAAAACAGCATCCCTAACTGGTTTAACCTATAAGCAACTAGAACAAGTATGAGACAAATTCACAAGAAAAGCAACATTCACTTCATTTCTTAAATGTATATACATAATATAAGATTAACAAACACCAACCTTGTCAAATCTGCATGACTCAAGAGAACGAATACAAGAAGCCCTAACACATGCCAAGAAAGGAGCACCACTCAAACCTATCTCTCCTAACGCCATGGAAGCCGCTTTGCGTGTCGCCCAGTCACTGTCCTTCAAGGCCTCTTGGATACTACCAATAGCAGTTGAAAGAACACTCTCTGATGGAGCGCCCCCACCCTGGAAAAAAAAAAAAAAAAACAGCTACTCAGCTAGTCCCTCTCACCCAATCACTCTAACCAGAAAGCACTCATCACCAATTCCTCACACATTTTCACAACTACACCGAGTTAATTGAATATAAACTGTATTGTCTAAGTGCTTATTTGGCTATAATTTTGGGATATAGTCGTTTTTTTAACTGTTCAACCAAACATTCGATTGCAAGCTATTTTAAACTCAAAATAAGCTAATCCAAGCACCAATAATATTGTTTCAGAAAAATTAATCTCTGGAGAACTCTTCATTATAAGCTTTTTTCAACATAAACTAAGCTAATCTAAACATGTATAATACTATATTATAAGCATTATTCAACATACACAAAGTTAATCGAAACACATACTACTCTGAAAAAAATCAAAAACAGCAAACCTGGATAATGCTCTTGTTGAGCTCAACAAGTGCAGGTTTCGCCATAAAGTGCTGATTCTTGAGCAACTTGAGCGTTCTAGTCAACATCTTCTGCAAAAGCGAAACAGGAGGATCACGCGTGTTATCAACAATCCTCGCCAAACACATTGCCGAGCCATTCTGCACGTGCTTGTTCTGCTCCCCAAGCGCCTCGAAGATTGGCCTCACCAACGCCACAAACGCCCTGTCGTTCACTTCCTCGCGCCCCTGTCCGTTAACGAGCTTCGCCGCCAAAACGCCGACCGTTTCGACGCACACGTCTCTCACAACAGAGTCAGTGTCCCGTAACCGCTTGACGATGCTGGTAACCATCTTCGGGAGGTAAGGGAGGACGAGGTTGCCGTGAACGGCGGCCGTGGAGGCCATAAGGCGGACGCACTCTTTCCTCACGGCGGCCTTCTGGTCGGAGTCGGTGTCGAGGATGCATGAAAGGAACGGCGGGATGGAATCGGCGGTTAGCGAGTGTAACGTCCTCTGGAGATCTTCGACTCCGATCTGGTGCGTGTCACGGTCGGCGAGTTTGTTGAGGGCGATAACTACCTTGTGCTTGAGCTCGAAAACCGTTTTACCTTGCGTTTGTGCGTGTGATTTCTTCATCTTGCCCAAAACTGAGATCGATGTTGAGATGAATTGCGCCTATGTCTATTATTATACTATCTTCTTCATCTTAGTATTATGGTTATGTTGAGATTTGAAACTGAATGTGTATGGGTTTTCGGAGATTAAAGTTAATTAAGGTTAATGATTAGTGGTTTCAATTAAACTTTTTGTGATTGAAATTTGAAAGGGGACAAGGGAGGGAGTGAGGGAATCTCGAAGTTGGATTTTACTATTGCTTCTTCATTGGGTTGGGGGAGGTCTGGGTGGCAGCATCTTGCACGGAAAAAGAGAAGAGTGAGAGAGTGAGGCAGGTTGGTTTTTTGGTTAGAGACTCTTCTGACTTGTGAGTTACTTCAGGCTACTTTAAATTTCGCGCCCTATATATTGAATTTGAATTTTGGGGATGGGGCCTTGGGGAGCGTATGTGGGCTCCGTTGGGCTTTGGGCTTTTAAGATAAATAAATATTAAGCTAATTAGCTTTGTAAATTTGACTTGTTTGTCTGCATTTAACACAAACAGGCTCAATTCAAGATTTTTCTTTTATGTTAGAAAGACGGTATGTTCATGTATAATTTTTTTACTTGATATGACTATATGAGTATAAACTTCAATATTGTTATCACAAGCGGTTCACAATCAAACCCCCTCCACTTATCTTAGTTAACTATCTAATCATTAAGGCAACTCTTCCATTTCATCATTTTTTGTTTCTTTTCTAGTGCCAAATATGCAATTGTTATAAATTATTACAACATGATGCTACCCTTATTTGAGATGTTACTAATAAGGAACGGCTTCAAAAATTGGTTTGAAAAGCATACTCTTGTCTTCCAAAGCATATTTTCCATTTTGATTTATTTAGTCACGGGAAAGCTGCTGTGAGCAGTACAGAGACTTCTAATTTTTCTCAAATGGTAAGGGGCTTAATGTTTTAGAAAATATATTTAAGGGTTCAATTTAGAACACAAGTTAAGTGATCTCATTTTTAACATTTCGGTTTAACAAGGAACAACTCAAAATTTGAACTATAGGGGGAAGAACTGGGTTATTGTTTTTTTTTTGGCATTAATTTGGATGGTATGGACGGTCAGGAATAAATGCATTTTTTATGACAATGATACAACGATAATTGAAGCCAAAGAACAGGTTGTGTTTTGGATTAATAAGTGAGCGTTAGAGAAGGAACGAAGTGTAAGAGAGTTTTTAATGATTTCGAGTTGGGCTGAGGGAGAAATTCTGGCACTAATCTAATACTGCTGCTGTGACTTGGTGTACTTGTGATGCATGGTTTGGAGTTTCTAGTCATACTGATTGGATAGGCGGGGGCAGTAGCTTGTTCATTCTAAAGGAAGGAGAATCTGTGTTTTTTTTTTTTTGTTGAAAAGTCATGGGGGTTGTTGGGTGTGGATAGTGTGTTCGGAATGGTGAGTTAGGAGGGTCCTGAATGTATGATTGGTGACATGAGTTATCAATGAAGAGAATAGGGTGTGTCGTTTGCACGTCGCAATGCTGGTGTGGTCAAGGAGGGTGTAGAATTGGTTGGGAGCACGACATGAATCTGTCATGAGTCAACATTATTGATCATGGGTGACTGATGAAGGTTTTTTATTGTATGGTGATTGGTGTGCTATCTGCAATATTTCACTATGTAAGCATGAGCCCCCAATGCTTTATTGCACTATGATACTTTTTTTTCTCCTCAATAGGTTAGTTTAATAATAGGCTAGGGTTTTTTTTAATAAGGCTAGAGGAGTCTAAAACTTGAGTGTTCAAATTGCATAGTGATTAGGTTTAGATTGTTTGAACCCATAGGGAGTTGTAGATGGTGATAGGGTTTTGAGTTTAGGTGCTGTTGGTGCTAAGTCATTGGTGTTTCTAGAGATTAGAAGATACTTGGTAGATATTCGATTGTGAGCTATCGAAAAAACACACCACATTCACTTAAAAAATGCAAGGCTATTGTGCTCCTTCGTGCCAAAAAAGAGGCAAGACACAAACATTCCTCAATATATATTTAGTCACTCGACCAAGGTGGAAGCAATAGAGACCCCTTTTATGGTTATTAAACTCTCGAATCAAGTGAAAGAGACGCTATTAGTAATAGAAGAAGAAAAACAAAAAAGAAGGATTTTCCACTCATTTACTTTGCTTATCTCACTACCAAACTCATTGGTCATAAATAGTCAAGATTAAGGGAACCAACAAAACGATTAACATCGACATAACTCAGAAAGCATCCGGACCGGAATGAGATTAATGCGCCTTCAACACGCAACTTCTGTATTCTCCCAATGCCCAGATGGGGAATATATTTCTGTATGCAGCGTAAGTGATCATGCAATTCCTATTGAATACTCCCATGATTTCCTGAAGTGGCAGAGAAAAGCAAGATTACACAAGTGATTATTTCTTTTTAGGTATTTAGACGATTTGATATATGGGGTAAAAGAAGGAGAAAAAACAAAGCAATATATGTGATTTTGTCTTCAGTACCTCTTGTGGGAAGTCACCATTCTCCATTTGACAATTAATCAAGTATGCAGCTGCACGGTGCAAAGGTGCTGGGTCTCTCTTAGCCTGTTTAATTATTTAGAAAGGAATGAAAATGTGAAGAAGAAAACGAGAAAAATCTTGAATAATTTATCTGCATCTCTTAAGAAACATTAGAAACACATTATTCACACACCTCTTAGAAACATATTGAAATTTGAAAACTAAATAGAATATTTGCATGAAACGAAAAGTATATGAGAAATATCAGTACGATGTATTATTACTTATGCAACAAATGGATCAAAACAGTTAGGATATGTCTAAGTTATTTAATTAAAAGACAGAACATGATTTTAACTATCATGCAATGAACCGGAAGATGGGGTTTGTGCAATAATAAAGTAATCAATATTCAACACAATGGCAACATCAACATCGTAGCAAAATATACCTGCCCAGCATCAATGAGAGACAGCATAGCCCATGCAGTGTTTACAATATGAGACTTGTTGCCTTCCAGATTTGAATACACCTGAGTAAGGAGACATTGCTTATAAGATAGCTCCAGAAATTTTGGCATTTAGATTGGTAAAAGTTATCAAGTATTCCCGCTAAGTGTTGCTTAAAACCAAAATGCAATTGTAGATTTCCTGGAACAACCTGTATCACTTTTGTCTATATTCTTGACTAATGATTTCCATTAATATTTTCCTTGCAAATCTAATATACTTGATTCAATCTCTTTTCCCTTTGTCTGTTACTCTGTTCTAAAGAATTGTAAAAGTCTGAATTCTCTGATTCTATCTATTTGTAAATGTGATTGGACAGAAGCAAGTGCTTACTTATTAGTTATCATGGACTTCACAGAAGAAAATATAGGACAATGACATTAGAAACAGCAAGATTACCTTGTTTTGACAAGACAGGTAACTCTCTCCCCAGCCACCAGAAGGAAGCTGCTTGGACAGCAGAAATTCACAAGCTTTGCGAATGCTTGAGCAATCACTGAAACTCTTTCCAGCAGCGACCAACCCTTTCACACCAAACCATGTGGCATAAGTGAAGCAAACGGCCCATGAGCCATACCTGTTAAGCAGATTTGTGTGGTTAGAGGTCAACTAAACTAAAGTTCCATTCATGCAGAAGTTGAAGCAGCCAGAGAAATGAGAATCACAAACATTTTATATCAAGTCAATAGAAAAGCTTGGAAAAAGTAGTTTATCAAAAGAGAGGACCAAACCATGAACCATCTGAAGCTTGAACATTTTCAATAAATGCAACAGCTTTATCAATACAGCGTTCTATTTCTTCTTGACGATGCCCAGGATATAATTTCCGAAATGATGCCAATGCTTGAATAGCCGCTGATGTACATTCCACATAACTATAGCATATATAATAAGGAAGCATTAGAAAGATATTAAGATTGGAATGGTGGGGCCATGAGAATTGAAGAAGAATACATAAAATGATAGTGAGCAAGCATTGCTTACCAATAGTCAATAACGATGTCACCAAAAGTTTCAGCAGGATTGATTATCTGCCCAAATAGAGAGCATTATCAGCTCGTGTGTATCTAATCCAAAAACAGTTGATTTCAAAATTTAGTAGCTTTGGCAGCATAAGTTCAAAATCATGTGCTTGACAAAATGACACATGAATGGAAGGAGTTGGAAAAAAAAAGGCTGTGTTCTAGCAGATTTTGTCATGCTCTACTATTCTCACTTAAGTATTTCAAGTAGGCTATTTGCTTATTTTCAAGGGTTTTGCTAACAAGTGCAGGACACTTGTTAAGGATACTACAAATAGTAAGTTTTAAAAAATTTTAAAAAATAATGGTGGGTTCATTGCATAAAAAGTATAAAAATGAGTATTTCCAAAATAAAACTTTCCTATTTTACTTCCTTAACAAATGCCCTTAAGGCACTTGTTAGCAAAACCCTATTTTCAATTATTCATGGTTATAGATTTGTCCGTACAGATATGTATTTATTGTATGAACAACTTCAATACAAGAATAAATGTACACGGGGAACATGGCATTGAGCACACTAAACTAAGATTTTAACCTTTGAATATGTAAAGGCACATATTAGCATGTGTCCGATTCTAACAATGATAGTAATAGTTTTATCATTATGCTTTTTGGTTAAAACACTAGTATATTCAAATAATAGAAGGCTTTGTTATACAAAAAAAAGCAGAGTATTTATTCTGCTCTTCCTAGGGAAAGATAAAATGTTACACATGCCATCACTTGCTTCACATTTCAGAGAAGATATACTAACAAACGATGAGAACAGTCCAAATAGGAAAGAAAGCTACCTCCAACCAGCTGTAAGATCGTGTAAGCTCATATGTTGCAAAGCCACCATCTGCATTCTGCAATGATAGGAGGAAATTATATGAATAAATACATCTATGGTTAATAACATTGATTCTCCAAAGAGTGGAATTTACAAAATAATACGATAAAGTAAAAAGAAAAACATGTAGGCCCTACAAGATTGAGCCATATAACACAAGGGAGAGGAAAGGAGAGGTGTGAAAGAAGATAAATCTGAGAAATAAACACCCAATGACTAGCATGAGTAGCTCTTGAAAAACTCAAATGAAACCAAACTTGCCACATATAACCATCCAGAAGGAAGAGGATTGTAAAGGAAAGCAGCAATAACCAATAGTTCACATTTAGTAGCATAACATGATCACCGTGATTTAGTTGCTGCAACTATAGAGATAATCTGGCTTGATTTGAGGAGTCTAACTACCTGTAATGAGAGAATGACATTTACAGCATCGTATAGCCGTTTTGCTTCCACAGGCTCACCGACAATATCTGGTGAAATTTTAGAAAGTAATAGAGCAGCCTGAAAAAAAAATATAAATCAAAATAGAAGAATAAAACAATCAATTTTAAATTTTTTTTATTAATAATTACTTTTAGTCCTTCAGCTGTGCAGTCAGATATTGGCCATCCATGATCTCTAGTTGAAAAAGGCCAAGCTCCTTTTGAAATGTGACGATACCAATAACTAAGATCACCTGGACAATCTTCTAAAACCTTTCAAGAAAAAAGAGAACATATTCTGATCAACAAGGGAAAACCAACGCAGCTTATAATGATAAGTGCAAAAATACACCTGTGCTTTCTTAATAAACGAATGAACTTTTCTTAGAGTTGGACCGTATTCTTCATTGAGGTTAGCTGATAGAATTGCTTGGACAGCAAATGCAGTATCCCATAGTTGACTACCATTGTATCCCTACAACAAAAATTGGTTACAGGTAAAATTTGTAATGCAAACGTTTTCTATAGACACAAGCATATAGCCTTAATATTTAAGGGAAGCTCAACAGTGCTGTAATTGTTTCACATATTACATCATAGAGAGACCAATGCTATGCCATATCATTCTTAATCAGCTGTGAGTATGTCCAATTATATGTGTTACATACCCTAAGAAAATTAGTGCAGAAAATGAAATAAAATATAATAGTGGGATAGAAAATAGGTCCACCATTAAGGAAAGGAAGATTCCTCCTTTACTATTTCATTATTCTAAAAAAATAGTGGGGACAAAGAGCTGCTGGAGGAGATGAATTGGCTATCATTACAGCTGTGCCCACTAACAAGTAATTATGGAATTATGGGAGCCTATTATTTTAATTGGGAGAAAGGGCTACAGAAGCATGGAGGGGGCTGAAGAGAAAGCAGACCAGAACATCATCAAAATAGGACTAGAGGGTGAAAGGCTCCTTTTGCCTAGGAGAGTGATAGGACTCTATAATTTTCTATATTTGTATTTTCAGTTCTGTTTCATGTTATTTCCTTTCAATTTCATTTTAATTTTCACTTAATAAACACTTCAGAGAGGAGTGCAGAAACCACACTGGTAATTGCTCCAAATCTCTTATTTTCTATATTTTTCTGTTCTTCTTTGTTGTCCATAGATACCCGTTCTTACAATATGAAAAACATCTTTTGATCACTGTGGTAAGGTGAAAATAGGTTGATTTATATGTGGACCTGCATTTTCATGCCATCTTCAGCAATCCATAGATAATCATGGATCCTTGGAAGATGCAATTTGAAGGCCTCTGAATTTGGATCTTCCACCCAACAGCAAAGCATATTTAGCACCTGAATAATAACCATGCAGAATAATAATAAAAGTAGTAAGTGTTTCCTTCTTATCCAGGAAAAAAGGTAGTCAGGCAACCATAAAAGTATAATCAAGGCTATTGAAAACAACAAGGTAAAAGTGGATTAATGGTTCGTTACTCGTTAGCTAAAGACATCTATTGATTGAGTTAAGCATCAAAGAAATGAGTTAACTCGAAGATCACCAGATGTTACTAACACTGTTACGCAAAGCTTGGAATGTAAAAGAAGTATGAACTATTGAAGGAGAACCCTCCCTCCCCCCCCCCCTTCTCTTCTCAACAATTACCTTGTTTACAGGACCTATGCAAATATAACGAGTATTCTCATCTTCATAATGTATATGCTCCATTGCAGCCTTTAAAGCCTTTTCTCTCAACTTTTTCCCAGGCCAATGCATCAAAATGGGCTCAAGGCCCTTGTGTAGAGTTGCCCAGAGAATATCTTGTAAAAGTGGGTGAGGGTAGTACAGGTCTTCCTGCACAAGAACAAAGATAATCACTTGTATCCCTTAGTTAAGTCTAGTCAATAAAATTGGTAGATGACAATGTTAGAGCAATCAAAAGCTGAGTTCTTTTTATTATAGATATAAAACCATTCATGTGTCTTCACTTTACAGGTTAAAGTTTTGGAGAGTTAGTCATTAAAATAGTATCAAAGCCCCTATGTCAAGAGTTGCATGCTTCCTACCCCATTTCTTCTAAATAAAGTTTATTTTCAGCACAAAATAAGTGGGCCTTGAGAGCAAGTGTTAAAGAATATAGATGTAAAATCATTCTTTCACCAAACAGTTGAAACTTTTAGGAGCAGAACCAGTCCTTGACACTGGACATAACATTCTATACTGGTTGTTTACAATGGGATCAAACTTTATGCTAAGGATCATGATAACCATTTAAGAATAGTAATCCTAGTAACTACTGGTATTGAGGATCTCTTGTCCTCTATGCTCTGTATATTATTCATCTCTTCTTGAGTTCTTTTAAATGAAATTTCTTCTTTTATTAAAAAATAAAATGGAACATGACATATGGTTTCATCAGAAAAAGAAGCCAATGAGAAGGACAAAGTTCAGATGCTATTTTCCATGCAATTATTAGTATAAGTACATCCAATATTTTCTCTCGTGGGCCTCACCAATGATAAAATCCAAGTGAAATATCGCTCATATAATGCAATGATAAAATTACAGGCGTTACTAACCTTAGCACACAAATTGCGAGCCTGATCCCAGTCTATATCATGATATGCTATGTTATAAAGCTCTTTTCTCAAAGATAATATTGTTGGTGTGATTGGACCAACAAACCTCTTGCCATATAAATAGGACATGGGCAAATAGACCATCCGGCAGTGACACCACATCCTTCCTGTGAAGAATAAAATGATAAAAACATGATTTATTTTCGATTTCAAGCAAACACGTTACAATGTTTAAGATAAATATAGAAAAGCAATTTAACAAGTAAGTATTTAAGAATAAGAGGTCTTTGTCAAGGATAGCATACACTTGATTAAATTGTACAAATCCTATTGAGCACTCAATTGTAAAGGAATAAAGGATGGAAGCTTAAAATTTAGGGGAAATTACAGGAAAAAATAGGAATTTCAAGTAAGAAAATTCATTATTTAAGAAAAGGCTCATGTAGCAATTGTACCCAGTTAAGTGGCTAGTTGTTCCAAAATAGGAAATATTTTTACCAAAAGTTCTCTTTTTTCTGTAATTTCCCCTAAATTTATGTGTTATATCTGAACAGATTGAAACAAATAGAATGAAGCACAAGAACCTGGATGAAATGGGAGCAAGTATGGAAGGAGCCATATCTCAGGGGGCAGGGGATTATTTCCAGACCATTCATATACTCCAAGCACCTATAATCGCAACAAGAGTAGAGAATAAACATACCACAAAGTTACTGGACTCTCTTTGAAGCTCAGCTATTGCTTTATTTAAGGGGGTTACCATTCCTGATCAACATTTGGATCAGGCTGCCATTTTCCATTTTTATTCTTGAGGCTTGTGTTTGTCAGTTCATTGTAATTTTCGTTTTTATCATTTTCTGACGGAGGAAATATTGTCCAGCCTTTGCAATTCCCTTCTTTTGTAATGAATTTCTTTTTCTTTAAAGAAATTAAAAAAAAAAAAAAGAACAAAGTAAAGCTAAGATCTTAACTGAAAGCCACATCTTCCCCCATGATGTTATATAAGTAGCACCACCATGCCCTAGAATCCAATCACGTCCCTTCTCCATTTGCCCTTCTCCATCATTAGGTCCCTCACCAAGCAATCTCAGAGCAACATAAGTCAAGACAGAGCCAAACATGGTGCTTGGACCTTCAATATGCAGACCCCATCCACCATCCTTGTTCTGCAATTACATTTAACTAATTAGGAAAACACATGGAACCCCATAGGTTAAGGGGAAGGATGGCTGAAAAGTTCTTACCTGATGATTATAGAGATAACGGCACATTTCCTTTCTATGCTCGTCGGTTAAGACTGCATTCAGTGCTCCAGTGATAGAAAGTGTAATTAGCTGTTTAATTATATATCCCAGACAGTATCAGCATTCTCACAGTAATTAGTGGGGAGGGAAGACAAAAATTCAAAGACACTGTTTATGAAGGTAAAAGTTGCACTTTGTCAGAACTGTGCCTTTCGGAATCTTGGTAATATAGCATAGAACATGTTTCACAATGAGATTGTGCTAAGACAAAACTTACCAAGCCAGGCATAAGAAACATGGGACCTCCATAATCTCCTGGCCAATGTCCATCATGACTCTGGAGGGTTGAATGGAAACTTATGGCCCTTCTTAGTGTTCTTGTCACAGCCTCTTCAGTAACATCTTCAATATCTTTCACTCTGACTTTCGGTAAGACTTCACCTATTGGGTTCTCTTTTGCATACTAAATTGTTTCATAAAATGCATCATTGAGCTTAAATGGTCAATTTTCCAACATAAGAAACGTATAGCTTTGGCAACAAAGCAAAGCACTAAATATTATATAAAACTTGTCAGCATACAAAACAATAAAAATGATTTTTTCTAGAATAAACTAATTTAAAGATTAAAATTCATTTCTAAATTGATTTTCTCATTTTAATTAAGACATAAGTTTCAACAAAGGCATGGTAATAACTAATAACTGCTTCAATTTTCTAAGCCAATGAACCAACCTCATTCAACCATAAATGATAAACAGGGTATGAAACTGCAATTAAAACAAGGAATTATTTGTGCTTTAAATTTCTGCAAGAGATCCACATAAATGTTCATGAGCAAAAGTGTACACATTATGCCAAGTGAGGGGGCTATTAAGATGGGGGGAGTAGAAAAAAAATAGTTTAAAATTAAAAAAGAAAACATAAATATATACGAAAACTTTGGAAACATCAACTAGTATAAAATATCTTACAGCAGTAACTTCCATTATATCATATCTGAATCTACATGATATGAATTCTATCAAGTTCACCAATGTTCACTGTGTCCTGGGGCTAAAGTGAAATAACTAACTGAATGGATTGCTACTGAATCAATTTCCAATCTGTCCTTTTAACTCAATTACATGTGTCGCAGAAATATTTTTTTGAGGCAGCCGCTCACCTATACGGTTGCTCTCTTGATTAGATACGACAAAATTCCTTGCTAAATTCGATATTCGTGAGGGTTTCCCAGCATAGGTCACATGGGAACTTTTCCACATTCAAGTTCAATAACTGGGGATGTAGGCAGGGATCGTTTTCCCCGCGTCCAAATATTCATTAATGTCGCTACGAAAATACCTTGAGCATATAAAACAAACTCTAAGCCTCTAACCACAAGATGTAGCTCAGTTATCAAATAGAGTTTATTGGAATTATGGCATTTTGAAACCCATAGGCCATAGCAACCAAGTTGTAGCCAGGGCCAAGCCAACACCAAAGCAAGGATTAGCTCCACCCCCAAATGAAGTAGACACAACTCATGATCTTATCCCTTTCCACCAAAAAAAATATATCAATTCAACCTTTAGATATGGTGCGGCAGAAACTTAAATCATTTCCCCTCTAGGCAAATTATAAACCAATGAGAATTCTATTCCTGATCATTTTTCAAAAGGATGGGTGCTGTTTTCTTTTAGTTAAGTGGATATTACAACCAGACACTTTACAACTTGGTTTTGACTTTTTTTCAATGAACTTCAATATAATTTCCCCAGGGATAGAGCTGCATACAGACCCCGTCCCCGACCCGGTGGAAGTCTTGAACATTGGGCCGTCTTTTTTAATCAATGCATCACCACATAATTTTTATCTTACTATTATAGAAAAATTAATGGGCCAGCAGGCTCATATTAGCAATGAAAACTCAAAGAAGAATAAGCACAGTTTGTGGTTACAAGCCAACTTGCTAATAAAATTCAAGATATTGACAAACAAAACAGCTTGGTCTGATGATGCACGCAATGTCCATGTAGCTATTACATGATCAATTCTTAAAGCATAAGACAAGGCACGCCATGTGGTAGCAAGTTTCACTAATCGCCACCATCATCATCATGTTTATTATTATTATTATTACTATTCATTTTCTTTCATATTTTTTTTATCTCTCTTTGACAATGACATCACACAAATCAAACACGCAACGCAAGCAAGCAAAAAAAAAAGAAAGAAAGAAAAACATTTCTAATCAAAATAAAAAAACTACAATAAATTCGAATTCGAATTAACCAAACGAAGAACTACCTACTACTTATAACTATCACAAAAACCAAATCAACCAATCTGGACATAGAATTTGTGACAGTTATTAGTGTTCCAAGCGAGTTAAGAACAAAAAAAGAGGAAAAAAATTACCTGAATGCGCATGAGTAGATCAGCGCTGTGCTTCTGTGTGAATCGATTCTTACGAAAATCTTCGCGAGCGGTTTCAATTTCAGCCAATTGCTGCGGCGATCCGAGTTTTGGATCGAACTCCCAAACCTGTCTCCCGACATGATCGCACAGAGTCCGAAGCCATGGGCTTCCACCTTCCGCAACCTTCAGCTTCCACATTCTTCTTCTTCTTCTTCTTCTTCTTCTCTATGAGAACGAGTCAATGTCAATAAGCAAAGTGAAATTTCGAGTGGAAAACGAAATGCAAATGCAAATGCAAATGCAAATGCAAATGCAAATGCAAATGAAAATGAAAATAAATTAGCGTGAATAACTGATTAAGTGGGGAGTATTATATACTGTAATTAATTTTACCTGGTGGTAGTTGTGGTGGGTTGATTGTGTTTAAGGGTAATAAGAACGTGATTAATGGAAGAAAGAGTGATACTGTCTGAAAGAAGGAATGAATTAATGGGTTAATTAAATTTATTTATTTATAACAGCTGTGAGTGAGTGTTGTAATTTGTGAGAGTGAAAGTGGGGACGGAGATTACAAAGCCGCCCTATATAAATGGAAGCTGCTATTTCAGCCCAAGCCTAAGTCACTCTCTCACTAGCATCTAGCTAATACTATTGTTCAATTTTATTTGTCTTTCTAACATACAAGATACAGTACTCTCTACTTCTTTACTAACGGTCTATTTTATATTTTGTATATTTCTTCTAATAATTGTAATTTCAAGTTTCTATGTAATATTAAATATTTGTTTCCAATTGTAATCTTATTTATATTAATGTAGGGGAGAGATATTAACATATGGATATTGTAGTAATATTAATTGAAATTTCTCTTAAATCAATACAAATTAATTATTTTCTTGAAAAATATTATAAATGAAAAGTGGATATTTAATAGAGAACCGATAAAGTATTACATAATAATACCTCCATTTTAAAATAATAGTCATCTTGACGACGTATATAAAATATTAAATTTTATTTCTCGATAATAATAAAGAAAATTGAATATGATTTTTCTTTCATATAATAATAGAATTAATATGAGAATGAAGTTGAAAAAATAAAAAAAAAATTGAAAATAATAATAATAATAAATATTATTGAATAAATATAATTACTAAAAAGACAGTTGAAAGTGTAGGAAGAACTATTCTAGTTAGACAAAAATGGGAACGTGTGTGCAACTAATATGAATGAATGAATATGGGTTGGGTTCGCAACGTGTATGTGGCTGTTATTATTCCTTGATTCGTTAACCCATGCTTTCTGCACGATTCACCTGTGGGCTTACACTTAATCTCTTTTTTATTAAGAAAAACGAAAGAAATGTGACAAAAATACTAATGTATTATTGGTTTTGTCTTTGTGGGTTTCTTTTTTAATTTCATGATGACTATGCTGAAGAGCATTGTACTCCCAAAAACTAAAAAATAATGGAGACTAGAAATGGTCTTTTATTCCGCTTAACCGAGAGTTAGGGGTTCGATATCCGCATTGTATATGCAGCAATCCAACTCATTGATCAGCGACAAATCTTTAAATGAAGCTCAGATTCGCGAAGAATTAGTCTTTGGCCTTCCGAGCAGCCAAGGAAAAAAAAAAGATCTTTCATTTGACCATATATTTATCTTTTAAAGAAGTCATTATTTCTAAGAATTAATTATTATTGTAACGGTTCCCTATTTCGAACAACAAAAAAGTGGATTAAATTATATAACAAAGAAGAAACTAAGTAGAGAAATTGATATGGCAAACAAAGGTAGCTAGCTACTTAAGAATATCTCCCAAGAAATATTGATATAAATGTTAGGATAGGAGTGCATGGTGTAAGAGAGTTGTATTTTCGTTAGGATGTTAGAAATATATATTGAACATAGGATGTTAATTCTAAGGTGAATGCTACCATGCTCTGATCAAATTTTGGGGCAGCTTATCCTAAATGAAGTGGTAAGTGAATATTGGAGGAGAGATGAAAATTGGGTCCTACACAAATGAAGTTAATAAAATTTATGTATAATTTTAGTTTCATCAACATTTTTATATTAATATCTATTACGCCTCAATATATTCTTAAATTTATAATTTTAACCATATATTTTCTTTTTCATTTATATTGTTTATAAATAAAAAAATAATATTAACACAATAAATTAAACTCAATGTCAAAAAAATTAAGCACAAATGTTTGGGCACAATAAAAAATCAGTCAAAACAGCTAACAAAGTCCATTTAACATTTTATGACTCAAATAGCACTTTTAGTCATGAGTTTATTTTTAATGGGTTAGGTGATTGTGACCCAAATCCATATTTGTTGACTGTTTTGACTGATTTTTTTTTGTTGTGCCTCTAGCATGGCTCAAAATTAAGTAATTTTGTTTCACATCCGGAATTCAAGTAAAAATATTTTAAACACTTCAACTTAATCATCATCCCCAATTTCCAACCTTGTTCATCCTCCATCTCCCCCAAAGACACCACATCCTATTTTCTTTCCAACAAAGCATGCCAAGATAGTGGAGTATCTTTGCCCAGCCCAGAGGAACACACATCACTGATCTCATCATTTATGCTTGGTTTGCAAAGACTAAGCATTGCAGAAATATATAAGACCACCCACTAATTAGAGCCAACAACCCAAACACTACCCTATGTTGTCCCGTCCGTCCGAGCACTGTACGCAGGCCGAATCAATTCTCACTCACTGTCTTTATTCAAACCCTGTTAGGATTATCATTCACCATACATCTTAATCTCCCGATCTATGTTAAGCCCACCTATGGATCTCCTTTAATTGCATCAGTTTTCTTATCAGATATCTATTTATCTTTTCAAGAAATTTTTTTGGGGAGATGGATAACCATGAAGATGCAGGACGAACTAGGGTTTAAAATTGGGGATGATTTGGAAAAAGAAATGATAGACGTATATCAAATTCTTATCTATCAAGCATCCATTAGATATTATCTCACTTGGTGGTTGAGAGATTTGTGTAAATTTTTTGGTTTTTATTTAAAATGGTGGGCCCAAAATAGCATAATATGATTGATGGATAGTTGATAGATCTATATATTGATGTACATGTCGTACTATTATTTGGAAATGATGATTAAGTTAGAGTGTCTAAATTATTTTGGATTGGACTCTGAAGGTAAAAGAAAATTTCTATGCATCTTGGATATTGTGTTTAATTTATTATTTTTTTTATATAAATGAAGAATAAAATAGTTGGTCGAAATTATAAATTTAAAAATATATTAGGGTGTAGCGGATATTAATATAAAATATGTTGGTAACATTAAAGTTGTGAATAATTTCATTTATGTGGGGCTCAATAACTATCTCTCCTCCAATATTCACTTGACACTTCGTTCAGGGTAGGCTACCCCAAAATTTGGTCAGGGCATAGTAGCATTCACCTAATTTCAATTCAACTTAGAATTTTAAATTTGATATTTAGGTTTACTAGAGAATTGTATTATGATTGTCAAAAAAAATAAATGATATATATATATATTATTGCTTACTTCCACCATATTTTTTGTTAATTGTCTTTTATAATTTAAAATAATGTCCTACACGACTTCGATAAATACATGTTACATTATTTTTTCTTAATTACTATTTTTGGTTGAATATATTTTATTAGTATTACTCTTACTTTACATCATATATATTTTCAGTCAGAGCATTGCATTGCTAGGGGCACAACAAAAAACTAGCCAACACAACCAACAAATTATGCACAACATGTATAATATAAATTGCACAACGAATATTACATATTGTGCACACCATATATTACATGATGTGCACAACATATATCACATGTTATAAAGAAAGATAATGCTACAACATGTGATATATGTTGTGCAAAATAGGTGAAGTATGTTGTGCATTGCATGTGATATACATTGTGCATTTTATATTATATATGTTGTGCATAATTTGTTGGCTGTTTTGACTGGTTTTTTTTGTTGTGCCCAAAGTATTTCCCTTTTGGTTATTACCTAAAAAATATGAGCATTGTTAAAGAAATAACAAAAAACCAGCCAACCCATTAAAAATATATTCATGATTAAAAATGTTATTTGAACCATAAAATATTAAATGGGTTTTATTGACTGTTTTAACTGAAAAAATGTTATTCTCCAAGCATTTATGAAAATATATATATTTTCGATCCCTTTAGAACTTTTTGGATCGGCCCCTAGTATTGGGAGACATTTATAGAGTATAGTGCATGTATCATGGATGTATTTAATATGGGAAATACTTGGGGCACAACAAAAAGTCAGCCAAAACAGTCAACAAGATGTGCACAATATATATAATATAAAATGCACACAACGTATATCACCTAATGTGCACAACATATATCACATATTGTAACATCATCTTTCTTTGCAACATGTTATATATGTTGTGCACATCATGTGCTATATGGTGTGCACAACATGTAATATTCGTTGTGCAATTTATGTTATATACGTTGTGCACAATTTGTTGGCTGTGTTCGCTGTTTTTTTGTTGTGCCTCTAGCATTACTCATTTAATATTGAGTGGAAAATTAAAAAAAAATATTTATGAGAAATGTTTTTATTTTTACACTATAAAATCAGATATCATATGTAATAATTCAATTTTTTTAAATTATTAATATAATTTTTAATATTACATTATTAATCCAATATTTTAAAAGTTGTATTAATAATTTTAAAATTATATATGATGACTAATGCATTGATTTTATAATGTATATAATATGTAGTACTACTCTTTATTTATTTCGATATAAAAGAAAAGAATGCCATATACATGCAAGTTTTTCGGAAGTTTTTGATCTTGTCGTTTGATGGAGCTGGAAATTCGGAAGCTTAACTCTTTCATTATCATTTTCTTATGTTGATTGTTTTATGCCGGGCCTACATACATAGAGTATAATATCAATAATGCTTAACTCTTTCATTACCATTTCTTATGTCGTAATATATATATATATATATATATGACACATTGCTTATTAAGTATGATTTATAGTCCATATTGGATACTAGTTAAATGTATTTATGTTGTATAATAAGTATTATTGGAACGGAGACAAAGTTAGCTCAAAATTATAACTTATCTACCATGAAAATCACACTTCTAGAAAAATAGCATTTTTAACATTAAATGTGTCAATAAATTAATATTGACAATTAGTGGCCGTCGAAAATACTTAAAACTAGTTTTTGAGTATTTTTCAGCGATCATTAATTGTCAAATAAAAGTTTATGACTATTTTCAACAGCCAACAAATGTCAATATATCCTTTTTTGACAATACTTTTATCAATACTTTTCGACAATTACACGTTGAAAATAATATTTTTGTTATAGTGATATACAATATTTGTACGATAATCATATAATATTCAATTGAAATATCCCGTTTAAACTATGAAAGAAATATCCCTCCATGTCATTTATCCAAATAATAGAGTAGGACAGGTATATAACTATGGTTAATTACCAATACTAATCCAAACATAGCGATCAAGTCAACCTCAATTATTATTGGATGAAGGGTAAGGACGTACGATAGGGAGAGATTTATACAAAAATGAAGAAACAAATAAGGGCAATACTTCGGTGTGGTTGTTTTGTTCACTCCTATGTTGTTGTTTTCTCGAACCTGTATCTTAGCTGCACGTGTCTCTCTTTTATTTAGGTGGGGTTATGTATCTTTAAGGGTAGTTTTGGTAATGTTGATTATTCATTTAGTGAACTAAGTAGAGTCAGGGATGGGAAGAGCATATCAACGGTGACTGAATGGAAAAGGGAGGCACAAACGGATTCTGCACAGGAGCGGAGGAAGGAACTCATGAGATTTTAGCGTTTTGCCAAAATCAAAGGCAATGGAAGGCGGGTTTACTTTAAAGAGAAAAGTTTCAATGTTGCCGGCACGGCCGCCACCGATTACCGCCACATGGAGCTTGCGGTTGACGATGGACGGGTGGGTGGATCCGGAGGCTAGTGAGGATGCGAGAATGTGTTTTAGGTTTCATGGTTTTGGTTTTGGTGGAGAGTGAAAAAGTTTGAAATTTAAGTTTGAAATTTTGCAGCCATGAAAGGGACGACCATGGAGAATGAAATTTTGGGGATCGAATTTTTTTTTTTTTTCAAAAAATTTCTTTAGTAAAGTTGGCATCTTTTTTGAACTTTGAGGCTGAGACATAGAATTATTCATTCAACATTACAATTTTACTCTATTCATTCAACACCCAAATTACTGATATTTTTCAATTTTTTCCTCTACTAAAGCAATTTCAACTTACTCCTGCCAAAAACACACAAAGCCACCAACTAATAAAAGACCTCCGTCTCTGGTTTTCAAACCGTCTACCGCCGATTAGCTCCGATGAATATGCCACTTTTTCTCTCTACAACACAGAATAGCAACAGTGATTTTTATTTGAGGATCAAAGTAAATTTGCTAATAGTTTTTGCTTTAAAAAAAATTGAAAAATATCAGTACTTCGTAGAGACAACACAATTCCGAAATTACCCTTACTTAAATTAAACCCCTCTGACACTTAAATGGGACACGTGTTGTTATGTGCAATGCTTGGAAAATGACAACACTAAAACTTAAAAACAACCACACCAAAGTATTGGCCAACAAATAATACTTTTGACTTTTTTTTATGACTTGGTTTGATCATTGCAGTGCAAGTAGTAAAATAGGTATTTTTATAGACAACAAGTAATATTATTGCCTCTAGCTAGACTAGTATAAAATTGACATGACTAATCATCATATCTTGTGCACTTTAAAGATACGAACATGCAAATTATATAAATAAAATAAAGTGTAATATTTTGTTTTACTTTTAATTTCCAACAATTATTAAGAAGGTATAAATATGTATGAATGTATTAAAATTTCGACGATCACTATTTTTTTTTTATATTTTAAGTTTAGATGATATCAAAGTTTACCACAGATTGAGATATATTTTCATGCTCATTGAATGTGCTTACGGAGATACTTATAAATATCTAACCAACATATAAAACTTAATAATTGAACTAAAGTCATCAAAACAAAGATTGCCCGGATGAGTTAACTTTTAAAGTTTCAAAAATCATTATTGTTTTAAGTCATGTCTTGTATATATATATATATGTATGTATGTTTCTCAATTCTCATAACATCAATTATATAATCATTGTAAAGTCCTAGTTATATAGGTAGACAAATAATAGAGAGATTAGAGATAGAGAAGATCTATCATTAATTCATCATCATGTGGAAGCTGAATCTTTCATCAGCAGAGAGCAAAGAGAAAGAGAAGTGGGTGAGAAGTGTGAACAAGCATGTTGGAAGAACGTTTTGGGAGTTTGATCCACAACTTGGAACTGAAGAAGAGCGAGCTCTAGTTGAACAATTTCGTCAAGACTTCACCAATAACCGATTCAAATCTAAGCATAGTTCTGATCTCTTAATGAGACTACAGGTCCATATATACATATATATTACTTAGCTTTTAGATCCATTCAATTACGTGTCTCTATTTGAAAGACTTTATAATTATTAGTGGATGCATAATTATGTCAGTCACGTTTAATTTGTTTATGATGATTAAATAATATATCTCTTATGTAAAATTATATTATTTCACAGTAACATACACTATATATTCAAACTAAATTGTAACTCTTATTAATCCATGAAATTTTCTCTCTCAAATATATACATGCACCTGTCTATATATATATATATATGTATGAATATCTCTTTTGTTGGCTTTTGCAGTTTGCGGGAGAAAAAGGTGTAAAGATGAATGATAGTAATAATGATGTAGGTAATATGGTTAATAAGGAGGTAATTGAAAGGGAAGAAGATGTAAGAGAGGAAGTGGTGAGAAATACACTTAAAAGAGCTTTGAGATCTTTCTCAACACTTCAAGCTGAAGATGGTTTCTGGCCTGGTGACTATGGTGGCCCTATGTTTCTTCTTCCCGGTTTGGTATAAACAATAACAATATACAGTACAGTATAGTATTTGAGATATATATATATATATCATATATGTGATCACTGATCAAACCCTAAAAAATAATAGTATGTAATTGGATCAATAATAATAAAAAGGAGATACTTATCAAAACAATCAATATGCCGTGCACAACATATATCACTTGTTGTGCACAACATACATCATATATTGCAACATATCTTTTTTGCAATATATGATATATGTTGTGAATAATAAATAATATTGGTTATATATTTTATATTATATATGGTGTACATAATTTATTAATTGTTTTAGCTGATTTTTTGTTATACATGTATTAAATACTCGCATAAAAAATAACAATGGTATTATTGGTAGGTTATTGGATTATCGGTTACAGGAGCCCTTAATTCTGTCCTGTCTCCTCAGCATCAGGGAGAGATACAGCGGTATATCTTCAATCACCAGGTACGTACGTACAAATATATTAATATTATTATTATTATGCACTAACATACACATACTATGACAAAACAAAATGTTCTATATGAATTAAATATAGCTAGGTTGTGACTAATCGATATTTTGTTTGTGCTCAATTAATTCATTAGCCAGGACAATCAGATTTCACAATCATTCTAGCTAGCTAAGTTATATATATAATTAATATTTAAACACCATAAAAAATTAGACCCTCACTACAAAAACATTAAATCCTTTTCATATTATCTAGACTAAATAATAAGCTTATATTACATACATAATTTCTTTAATTGTTAATAGAACAAGGATGGGGGATGGGGATTGCATATAGAAGGGCACAGCACAATGTTTAGCACAGCACTGAACTATGTGACGTTGAGATTGCTTGGAGTAAACTTGGACGGTGGAGATGGCGCCATGAAGAAAGCAAGAAGATGGATCATTGATCGTGATGGTGTCACTTCCATTCCTTCATGGGGCAAACTCTGGCTTTCAGTAACCATCTATATATCATTATCAACCATATCTTAATTAACAAATTCGCCACTTCTGAACGTTTATTATAGGAAAATGCTACTTGTACATGCTAAAATACTCATTTATTAATTTTTCACCCATTCAAAAAGTTAACTTTTATGAATATGTTGACAACTTGCCAACATTTTTATAAAAGTTGCCAACTTTTGAATGAGTGGAGAATGGATAGATTACACTGTTGTATGTACAAATAGCATTGATTTTTTTAGAGATACAAAATTATATCAAAATAACTAAAACTAGAAATTTATGCCAAATTATTCAGCTATTAAAAATTTACTCATGGTTAAAAATACTATCACAAATGCTTGAGGAACAATAAAAAACCAGCCAACAAAGCTCATTTAACATTTTATGGTCCAAATAGCATTTTAATCATGAGTATATTTTTAATGGGCTAGATGATTGTGGCCCAATTTCCTATTTATTGGCTGTTTTGGCTGGTTTTTTGTTGTGCCCCTAGCAATGCTCAAATACTATTTGAACCATAAAGTGTTAAAATGAATTTTTTTGTTATTTAGATTGGAAAATTATTGTTCTCCAAATATTTGTGTTATTTAATATTTATATAAGGCTTTGATTTTGGCTACCGATATCTTCTAATTTGATAAAATTCATCATATATATTTTTCCTTTATTTATAATATTTGTTTAAAAAAGCTTTAAATTTGAAAAATTAGTATATTAACCTCATCTGAAAGATTAGACTAAACTCCCATGTTTATGCATTAACGATATATAAATTTTTTACATAGTTATTTAATTATGTGTTGTCAGTATTATAGTATTTTTTCTTTTTCATTACCTTAAAAATCATACAAATGAAGAGTTTTGATTGAATGACAGCGTAAAACACCTTTATATTGTTAGTGCATCTAAATTAAACTTAAAATCTAAACTGAATTTTATTCAATTTTAAGAAATGCAGGATAATTTAGCATATTTTTGGGAAAATAGTTTTTTAATAAACTGTCGGTACATTAATAGACAAGGATTATATATTATTATTACAAAAATGTTAAGTGGACAATGAAAAATCAGCTCATACAGCCAATGGGCCTATTTTGGCTTTGATTTTGGCCCAAATAATCATTGAGATTGTAATGGACTGACTAATTATGGCCCAAAATCTCATTTCTTGGCTGGTTTTGTATTGTTCATTTAGCATCACCTTATTATTACGATTATTTTAGAATTTATAGACACGGATTATTATTGGAATAGGTGCTTGGCGTATATGAATGGAAAGGCATCAACCCAATCCCCCCAGAAATATGGCTGCTTCCCTACTTTGTTCCTATTCACCCAGGTCTCATTAATTTATATATATATATATATATATATATATATATATATTTGCTTTACAAACATAATATTATAATTTGAGTATTATCTAGAATATTAATTACTTAATATTTTAAAAAAAATCGCATGAATGAATATAAATTTTCAGGAAGGATGTGGTGTCACACCAGAATGGTATATCTAGCGATGTCATATTTGTACGGAAGAAGATTTGTGGGTCCCATAAATATGACTATTTTGTCCCTAAGAAGAGAACTATATACCCTTCCCTATCATCTACTCGATTGGGACCACGCTAGAAATCTTTGCGCTAAGGTATTTTGTTTTCTTAATAGGTTGTGGATAGTAGTGGTTCAATTGATAAAGATATTATTATTTTTTATAGATTAAACTTGATTATGTTATTGCAGGAAGATTTGTACTATCCTAGGCCAATGATCCAGGATATGTTGTGGGGTATTCTTCACAACGTAGGGGAGCCTCTTCTAAGGCACTGGCCTTACTCAAAGCTAAGGCAAAAAGCACTTGATCATGTAATGAAACATATTCACTATGAGGATGAAAACACTAACTACATCTGCATTGGTCCTGTTAATAAGGTCTATTAAATCTTCTTATTTATCTTTTACTTATAATTATAATTACAACTTTCAGACCACCATGAGACCTAACATAATTGGTAGCTAATTGAGCTCATTAAATATCTAATTTGGAGTTCGATTCTTGACTGTATATGAAGAGGATCATGTGGTCAGAAATTTATCCCTTATTAGAAAGCTTTCGCCTCGAAGAGATTAATCTTTTTGACAAACCAATTTGACATCTCTAATAATAATAATTAGTTCAATACAAATGTAAGCATAACAAAATACATTATGCATGTCAATTAGAGTAGCATAAGAAGCACCAGATTAAGAGACATGATCCATATATGTTAAATTTACTTATTGTTTGAATTAATTAGGAAAATGATGACCAAACTGATCACAATTAGCATCCTAATGCATGTAGGCATTGAACATGGTTTGTTGTTGGTTGGAGGACCCAAATTCTGAGGCATATAAGTGTCACATTTCAAGAATCAAAGACTATCTCTGGGTGGCTGAGGATGGAATGAAAATGCAGGTTCAATTCTACATCAATTATTTAGTTTTTCCTTGTTTATTAGCATTAAGTCATCAGCATATATATATATATATATATATAAATTAAATGTGTATGGAAATTGTGAAGATGATGGTGGTTTGATGTCAGGGATATAATGGTAGTCAATTTTGGGATGTTGCTTTCTCTGTTCAAGCAATCTTGGCCACCAATCTGGATGATGAATATGGTTCAATGCTTAAGAAGGCAAATAATTTCATAAAATGTTCACAGGTACTGTATTTTTTTGACTTAAACAAAGAAACAGCACAGTGATATATGAAAATGTTGATTATATATATATATATGATGAGTAACTCTGGTTTGATTCTGAAGGTTACAAGGAACAGCTATGGTGACCTTAGTTACTGGTATCGCCACGTGTCCAAAGGTGGTTGGCCTTTCTCAACTCCAGACAATGGTTGGCCTGTATCAGATTGCACTGCAGAAGGCTTGAAGGTGATGATAAATAAATTGATTTGCTGCTACTAATTTTGATTTCAAGAGAACCTTTAATTATTAGCAAATGAGGAATTCAAGCTAATGACTATAGACAAAGATGTTGATTTATATGCTAAAAATAAAGATTTAATTAATACACATGTTCATATAGTTTCACCAAATTTTTATTTGAGTCTCTAGTTTAAAATTTTTAATTGAGTCCTTACATTCTGAAAAAAAATTCCAATTAGGTTATTAAACCTCTTTAGTCTTTACCATTATAAAACAAATGAAACTTATTAACAGAATATTCCCTAAATTTAGCAAAATATTTTATAGAATCATATAAAGTATAGTTTAAACAAAAAAAAAATCATGTAAGTTAATATATCATATTTGGTACTAACCATGAAGTATAACCTTAAAATGTTCATGTTCTTCACAGGCAGCAATTATGTTATCAAATTTGCCATGTCAGACTGTGGGCAAAGCAGTAGAAACAGAGAGATTGTTTGATGCTGTTAATTTGATTTTATCCATGCAGGTAAGACAAATTATACCACGCATATATATGGTCAATTTGGTTTTTTTGCAGAACTATAAAACTAAAACATTAAACAGAATTCATGATCCAATTTTATTTTATATATATTTTTTAAAATAACTGATTTCATCATTCCCCTGCTTAAAAAGGTTCAAGAAATTCTAGGCTAGTGTTTAAGTTTTTTTCTTCTCTAAGTTATTTCATTGAGTACTCAAGTATAAGAAAAGAATTACCTTGATCTATTTTCTGTTCCATATTATTGCAGAACAGAAGTGGAGGATTTGCATCATATGAGCTCACAAGATCTTACAAATGGATAGAGGTGAATTTTTACACTCTTGAATTATGAAGTTAGAGATTCCATGTTTTTCTAACACTTTGGTTTCTGTCACAGAAATTAAATCCATCTGAAACATTTGGAGATATTGTCATTGATTATCAGTATGTGTAACATATCATTTACTTGTAATTTTTATGCTCATACTATTACTGCACTTTGGACTTTTTGATAAACAAATATTATTATAGGTATGTAGAATGCACATCAGCAACAATACAAGCTCTTGTGTTATTCAGACAAAAATATCCAGAATATAGGAGGAAGGAAGTAGAAACTTGTATTGTCAAAGCAGCAAATTATATTGAAAGCATACAGCTAGATGATGGTTCATGGTTTGTTACTGTTTTTCCTATCATGAAACTCACTTCTTTTAGCATATTTCATTCATGAAACCAATTCAAGAAAAAGAGTAATATAATTTTGAGTAATCCTACATGTACACCATAAAATCCGTCACTATCAGTTACTATATGCAATAATTCAACTGTGTTTGATAACTCAATATTTTTCTTTTATTTCCATATAATGGTGAAAAGAAAAAGTCCCTACTAAACAAAACCAAACTCAGTTTGTCTCTATCTAACTTATGCATTAAAGGTTAACACTTGTAGCTTTTTCTTCAAGTCTGTATCCAAAAGCATTAAGATTTGCAATTAAATGAACAAGGTATGGGTCATGGGGAGTGTGCTATACCTATGGAACATGGTTTGGAATGAAGGGGCTGATAGATGCTGGTAGGACCTACAAAGGTAGCCACAGCATTAGAAAAGCATGTCATTTTCTGCTTTCCAAACAGCAACTTTCTGGTGGCTGGGGAGAGAGCTACCTCTCATGCCAACTCAAGGTAACTATCATGATTGAAACAAACCTATAATAGTTAGTGTTATGGAAAAAAAAGAGAAAAAAAAAAAACTTGGTGGGGTAAAAAGAACATGTAGCAATTTTTCCCTTCAAGTTAGTAGTATTAAATTAATCAATAATGTTTGTCGTTCACCAGAAATACGTCCAATTAGTATCCAACGTGTGTTGTACATAATATGGAATGTGTGCTATATATATAACACACGTAAGTAGAGCACACATTTCATATTATGTATAGCAAACGTTGATAATTGCAGTGACTAATAAATGGTACAAACAAACAGGTATACACAAATTTGGAAGGAAACAAGTCACATCTAGTGAATACTGCATGGGCTATGTTGGCACTTATTGAAGCTGGCCAGGTATAGTTAGGCAAAGAGTTGTGTTATATTATTTGCTGGCAACTCAGATCAGTGAATTTCAAATGTGTGATAAATTTTGATATATTGCCTTCTGTAATACTCATGGTGATGGTCATTGCAACTTGAACCTATCTATAGGGAACCCTAATGCTTATATGAGGCCATGATCACCAACTAAGTCGTTAATTTATTTTATGGTATAGGCTGAGAGAGATCCAATCCCATTGCATCGTGCGGCTAAGCTTTTGATCAATTCACAAATGGAAAACGGTGAATTTCCTCAACAGGTAACAACAGCCAGAGACATGCAGTATATATTTATCTTATACTGAATTCATATAAATAAATAGTAAGTCAATTTGGTATGAAATGAATTGGTTGACAAGAGAAAGCCTACAGTACTAGTAAAGACATAGTAAACTAGTTTATTTTCAAATAATGTTGTAACAAGATAATGTTTAAGGCTATGTTTAATAAGATATACAAGGCAACAATATAAAAATAAGGTATCTAAATAAAATTTGTATCTAAATAATCTTGAAAAGTAAGAACAAAAAGAGATACAACTGAACAAAATAGGACAGATACCATTATCTTTACATTGATCTAAATATGATATAAAAACTATATTTTTATGTCTATTATTTTTGTATTTTTGTCCTATATACCACACCAAATGCAGGCCTAATAAAGCATTGATTTGTGAAAATTGCATACACTATGAATCAGTATACATTGGAAAACCTTTAGTGTAATTGAGCATGCATCTAACAAACACCTAATTCGATCTTTAATTGCAGGAAATCATGGGTGTTTTCAACAAGAATTGTACTATCAGCTACTCTGCATACAGAAACATCTTTCCCATATGGGCCCTTGGAGAATATCTAAGTAAAGTGCTGCTTAGTGCTAGCAAAAAAGCAACATCAACTGTATAATAATAATCATGTAAAAACAAGTACATACTGTTTCAATTTCTATCTCTGTATTCCGTTTACATCACTCTTACATGTGAGCAATGGCTTTCCCCATTCAGCTACAAAACTGTAAGGAAAGGAGGAAAATAATGTGCATTAAGCCTGTAATACTTCTAATGAATAAAGCACTGAAAGAAAAAAGAAAAAGCAAATTACAAAATTTTCTCCAGTATGGAACTGAGTGCTCAGAGCTACTTTTGGTCCTTTTAAGGTATTCCTCTGTATCATCAATCATCGAAAAACTTGACGATAATAGGAAGCCTCATTGACCGGCTTTGACCAATTTGCTAGCTTGATTTCTGTGTTCCAAAGAAATGGTGTCCAGAATAAACAGAGATTCAATGTTCTGTTTACATTTTGCGCCTCGGCTATCACACAAAGGTTGTCATTTTACCAGTTGAGGGTTTGTCACAGCTAAATTTGGGAATTACCAAGAAACGCGACCACGCATCTCACGCTTTGAAACAATTTATCTACCTTCTGCCATACCATGCACTGAATATCTAGAAGCTTCCTAGCCTTTTCTTGTAGGTGCGATTGCTGTCTAATTGTCTCACCATGTATCTGGTACAATGAAGCAAAAATGTCTTAACGTATAATTGGAAAAAAGAAATCCTCATTCATTTCAAAGGAGCTCTATGAACAAAAAGAGAAGTCCCCTCACCTTCAAAAATAATCTGATGACAGCTTGCAGAAACTCAAAATTATTTTTGCAGGAGAGCTCATGGATGAAATAATCCATTAGCTGTTCAATTGATACCAACTCAGGCCTCTTTTCACCTTGCTGATCCTCATCATCAATGATCTGAAGCATTCGAAGTTCCATATCCAGTGCCGATGGGGATAATCCTTTGATATAATCAGTGAATGCTGCATCTGCAATAAGGAATGTTAAAAATCTTAGGGATGTACTTGCAACCAGATATCCAGCGAATGAAGGAACTCTTCAATTAATTGGCTGAAATAAACATATAAGGCTACATATAAAAATAAACTAGTTGTGTACTTACAATTGTCTGTCTCATTTGAGGACTTCAGAAGATACAGAAATCGGGACGGTGGTGTATGTAATCTTGTCTTGTCCATTTGTTTCTCATCACCTGCTCCATCGATCTCATTTGCTGATAACTTACCAGGCTCAAATAATATTTCTCCAGAGAGGGATGGAACTGAAGGCAAGAAAAATGGAGCCTTTTCAGGTTTCTTTGGAGGCTCAATAGGTTTATTGCGGACCTGGAATTTGCAGTTCGGAGTTCGTTATACAACAATTAGGAAAAACTATAGATCATTTGAGCATGCCCGAAAACAGAAATGAAAATGAAGGAAATCATGTTCTACATAAAAGTTCATAGCATGAGAAGGAATGCTGCTGCGAAGTACGGACCTTTATGATGTCTAAATTAATCAAGCTTTGCCACTGGCTCTTTGGCAGCAACGATAGTGTAATCAAATCTGGTATTTGCTTATCTTGAGTTAAGAAGTGTGGAGCATCTTTAGGTTGAGAGGCATTCACCGCCTTATCAGATTGTTCATCTTGAGAATGTTCTGCAGAAGAGACAGATGGCAACTTGACACCCACGACCTCTTTTCCACTTGCATATGAGTCAATACTTGAAGTACTAGAGAACATTGTCTGGTTTACCCTGATAAAATGTCTTGCTATAAAAAATGGTTTCTAATTAACATGTTCAATGTCATTTAAACCACAACATTAACATTTCCCATTCAGGATTGTTTATTTCAGAAATTTAATGTCTTTGACTAAGATGATGACACATCTCAAGTAACTTTTATCTAGAAAATGACTTTTGTTCACTAGACAAAATCAGTTTCCTCATATTGTACTGTAGGATCATTCTCGCATAAAGTCCACAAATAGATAATATTAGATGTAACAAACACTTCAAAAAAAAAAAAGCAAAGTGTTTTGCACAATTATTTATGATCCATGAGAAATAATTTCAGAAACTCACCATAGGTATACCCCATTTTGATCAACATGAGTAGTTGCTAATATATCCATGTTAGGGGAAAGAGATAATGCTGTGATAGGCACATTGACCTGTAATGCATCTATCTGTCTTGCTAAGATCACATCCCAAACTCGAAGGCATCCATCCATACTTGATGACAGAAGCCACTTCCCATCCTCACTGAAGCACAAGTCTGTTATGCGATCAGTGTGACCTTCAAACTTACGAACAAGTCTAAGAGCCACAACATCATACAATCTGATTATTAAATCATCTGCTACTGTAGCCAGGAGACCTGCAAATCATTAACACTTCAATCACATAATGAACAACAGTATGGATTATAAGACATGACTTCATCTACTCTCTTCATACATTTGTCTTGTAAAATAAACCAGAGAAACTATAAGAGATTAGAAACACAAAAACACATAGATAGAAGAATATGGGAAGTAGTAGAAACTCAGTTTACCATTATAACGATGATAAACAATTTTAACAACAGAAGAACCAATCTCCCATCTGGATTTAAGTTCACGGTCTTTAAAATCCCAAACCTGCAAAAAAATTACAAATGAGGATTTCCATTATAATGTAGAAAATTAGCAATTCTAACTAATTTGACTATGTCTTCTGTTTACTAGCTTCAATAAGTGGCAATCACAGATTGCTTTAAAACAAGAAATATTAACCTTTATATCTCCTCGATATCCAGCACTTATCATGAGAGTATTTGTGGAGTCACAAGCAACTCCAATCACTTCACTATCATGAGCACACCTTCGTGATTCTGACAAGTCAATGTAAGCACCCCGTTGAATTCCAGATTGAAGGTTAAACCTTTCAATCCAACCACCTGCTGTCCCTAAAATAGCAAAATTGCCACATGCACTGATGGCACAAGCCTGTTACCATATAAAAGCATTAGTCAAATAGAATTAACCATTGTTTGTCAAAATGTTTATACATATGAGGTTTTGCCAACAATTGATCTAGGATTAAGGAATAAAAAGTGAAAAAAAGTATGCAAAAGAAGATCATTCTTAAGAATTAAATGTTTTACTTTTTATTGAATGTTTTCCTAATCTGATTCCTTACTAAGTGTCCTCAGAGCACACTATGAATATTGAATGGAGTTGGATCCTAACCTTTACAGGTGTTGGATTTTCTGGGCATGGATTCAATATATGTTCACCAAGAACAAAATTTTGAAGTCTCCACACATAAGCCTGGGCAGTATCCATATGACAAGTGACCACATTGCACCAATCACGTTCTCTAATTTCAGCTGAAGTTGGTACAAGAAAAGTGAATAGCAGATTATAATAAAATACATTCAGCATAGTATGCGTAAGGTGAACTGACAAACAAATATGCAGGTATATATGTGTGTAAGCAAATGTTAAGTGTGAGATTTTGATTTAAAGTGCTTTCTTTATGTCAAAAATTAAAATGAAATTTATCGATTATTCTTTGGCTCAACAGCTTATAGGGGGAGTATTAGAAAGTTTTGCTTCATTTTTTTTTTTTCATGTTAGTTCTAGTTATGTAAGGAGGATCTCTTATCCTTCAGTCTCTTTGTATTCTTCTTCTCTTCTTATTAATACTTAACAGAATTCTTCTTTAATCCACAAAAAAAAAAAGAAACAAAAATTGGTGTCCAGCACAATACACCTGAATGAACAAATGGCAGAGAAAGAACTCACCACAATCAAATGCAATCACAGGCTTCAACTTTATTTCTTCTGCCTGCACAGAACATACAGACACATGCACAAACACACACAACATAAGGGATCCACATCACTCACAACTGGTATTCAGTCATTTCCAACAAAGTCATCATTAGACTTCAAATTTTAGTCTCCAAAGATGTCATATATTATCAGCAATTGAAACACACATTACTGCATAGTGTATGTTTGATTGTATTTCCATGTCCCTGTAGTTATCTACCCAATCTAATACTAAAACCTTCAGAATTTATTCATACAAGAATAGAAAAAGGAGCAATGCCTTCATAAGCTCCGTTATGCAGCAATAAGGTCAAGATGGAACACCAGTCATACCTTTACTCTAAGTTTCTTGGCGCGTTTAGAAACATGGTGTTGAGAAAGCTCCCTACTTTGTTGATCCTATTTAAATTTAAGGAAACAGATCAACACACTAAGTATACAATATTAAAACATGGAGAGGACTATTGAATATAAATTTTGGGTTGGTGTGGGTGGGGGAGATAAATGATTAAATAAACATGCCAAATGGCAACAAACTAACCTGAACCACAGAGAAAAGCCGAAAGGCACGATCCTGACCAGCAGAAAGAATATGTCTTCCATTGGCATAAAACCTGACCCATAATTTGCAGGTGCGACATCAATTACAGAACATGCCAAATTTTAAGTGCAAATCCTAAAAACCATTGCATAAATTAAAATCTACAAAAAAAGTATTACTTTATGCAAAGGGGAGGAGCACTGTGGCCACTTCGAAATCTCAAAAGGCGTGGATCACCATCACTTGTATCAAAAATCCACATCTGAGAAAAAAACATAAGTCATATTGAAAATCATCAGGCATAATAATTTGAAATACATTCAAACTAATTAAAATAAATAAATAGCAACTTCATTTATTCTTCTTCTGTTTTCTTAAGTATCAACTAGCAAACATAAAACAAAGTAATTACACTCAAAAGGAGACCATCCTTCCCACATGTCTGGTTTGCCAAGAAATTTGATAAAATGTCTATACACATGAATGTACATTACTTCACGGAAAGAAAAAAAAACTCACTTTAATAGAGTTGTCTGCTGATGAACTCATAAGCACTGGCTCATTTGCAAAGAAATGAAGTGATGTGATCACACTATCATGAGCCTCTCTTACAACTGACTGGAGTTTTTTCTTTTCAAGATTCCATACGCTAATGACACCAGATGAACCTCCAGAAGCTAGAAGGGGTTGCCCATCTAAAATATGCAAAATAAATAAACCAACAAAAATAAGCAGGAAGCACCAAATGACACTAAGTCTAAAATAGACTGAAGATGACAGGCATTTGTTTAATTTAATCATGGGATATACAAAATATCCCCCTCTTACCCGTGCTGAAAGATAAGGCAGTGACTGAACCTCGCGTAGCATGTGTAAATGTAACCAATTCTTCATCGTAGCGAATGTTGTGAACATGAATCCTTCCATCTGCACACCCAACTGCAACAACATCCAGTGCAGGGGACGAAACACAACAGGTGATCGATGAATCCCATCCCTTAAACTCAAATATTTTTTTCTTTGTGCTGATGTTCCAAAGCTGCATAGGGCCTTCCTCGCTCCCAACAAGAACCTGATCACATGTTTCTCAATCATAAGGGGAATTCTTAACTGTTAATAGTGTTAGGCTTTTATTTCCTACCACATCCACAATTGCAGCCACAATACAACAGTTTCAGCAATCTCTCTCGCTATATCGCGACTGCAATTGCAGCTGCAATTTTCAGTAAAGGCAGCTCACTGCAACTTAAATTTAAAACCTACAATTTCTATCACCCTTTTTGATAGGCAGAGAGACACAGTGCATGTTTGGTATCTAGTTACTTCCAAGAAATAATTCATTTTGATTAAAAGCCATTTTGAACCTAAAATAATCTAATCCAACATGTTGATGATTTACCTTATTTAGGTAAGTATCAGGATGCATTATACAGCTGGGGGTAAAACCCTGATCTAGGACAATGTGCCCAAATGGGCCAAGGTTCTGATCAACAACTCCCTTAAATGCCCATAACAACATATTGCCATGAACATCGACACTGACAACATGGTCTCCAAACAACAACAGCTTTTTAACTTTATCGTTATGCCCCTTCCAAGTTGCAACCTGAAAAAACATATAAAAATTTAAGGATACAGATTCAGAAAATTCTTCAAATGAGCCCCCAAAAGAGCAAAGCAAAAACACACAGAAAGAGAGAGCATTTCCACCTTGTGCGCACGCTTGAAGACTGCAATTTCGTTCCCATATGCAGCAAAAGTGTAGTCTCTGTAACATGCAAGTGCACTAATTTTCTTTGGCAGTTGAGGACCTTCATGTAAAGTTGCAATTTTTTTAATTTCAATTGAACTAAAAAGTTCCAACAAAATGAACAACGACGAGCTAAGAAGAAAAGAAAATAAGATTTGAATGTTATTAGTTATTACCAACTAGAACCAAAGTGAGCTTTGCGCACTGCAGAGACAAGGAAAAAACAAAACAAAAACAAAATTAAAAAATCAATGGTGAATTTGAATGAGATTTAAATCAAAATATAACAAAAAGAAGAAAAGAGAAAATGTAAAATTACATTGAAAATCTGAAAGGCCTTTCCGACGCTGACAGTGACGAAAGTTTCGGTGCCGAGCCTCTGAACGGAGAAGGGGACGCCGCTTGTTATGCATCCAATAGCTCTGAAAGGTTCGAATATACCCATAACGATGATTCCTTCTTCTTCTTCTGTGAAACTCGCTCCCTTTCACCACTAACGTTGGCTTCTTCTTCTGTGACTGGTTCAGGGTTTTAGGCGTTAGGGTTTTGAGCTTAGCCTTAGCTTCATGAAAAACTCAAAACGCACCGTTTTTCTGTCGCCCCTCCCCTTTCTATTCTGTTTTCTTTTTCTATATTTATTTGTTGATTTTATCATTTTAAGTTAAATTGTATTGTTACTTTAAGGTAATATTTTTTTACTTTAATTTTCTTTTTACCTAAAATAAATTTCATTGTATTTATATTTAAAATATTTTTTAATATCATTTCTTGTTGCTTGTTATTCAAATACAAATAAACATTAGATGGGAAAATATATCACAATTATTTATAAATATAATAATAACAATATTTGAAAGAGTGATTTCAATGCTTGAAAACATAAAAATTGTGTTTAATTAAAAAATATTTTTCAATCAAAGTAACAATGCACAAAAAAAAAATATTAAGATGAAAATTAGTCAACTGAAAAAGAAATTGTTAAAAAAAATTGGGGCCTTAAAAATTGATGAGAGACATTATTTTTGTAATTTCAATAACTAAAAAATTACGGTTAATCTCTTTACCAAGAGGGGAATCATAATCATAAAATTTATGATAAAAAATATTTGCTATGATAATTTTTGAAGAAAAAGAAATAATCTCAGAATAATATCGTCAGCTAGAAAAAACACATTTTTGTTATCCCCTTTTCTTTGTTGTTTCAGACGTTTTCTGTATTTGGTGTGTCCTCCGCAGCTACGATGGAAATCGCGACTGACTTAGACGCTAACGAATCCATATGGAACCAAATTGAGGTTTCTGAGAGGTAACTTATATGATTGATTCCAAGTTTCAACTAATTTGATTTAAGCTGATTTTAACTTTTTATGATTCGAATTCACTCGAACTTCATACCTTAAAATTGATTTCCAATTGAAATTATTGCGTCGGTTTTTCGAAATTTGCTCCTGGATTCCGCTAAATAGATTGAATGGGTATATGATATAGATGTAAAAATGCAATTTTGGCTTATGATGTTGATGCTTATGTATATATATATACATACTATGTGTTTGCAGCTACCTTGTTTGCTCCATGTATGAAGAAGCTGCTTCATTGGCTTCCTCTGTTTTGAAGCGACTACACGATGATGATGCCAGTGGCGTTGATTCTCAAGATATGTTGGAATCAACTGCCATGGTGTTGGTTCAGTCACTCAACCAACTCGGCAGGTAACTCGAGCGGCGCCCTCTCGTGTCAGTCTTGTTCAAATTTAAAAAATTTATGAATAAAATAGAAGCAAGAACAGTTTATTGATATTATTAGAGAAATGATGGAGAACTTGGTAAGTAGTTTACATCAATTCATGAACCTGTGGCCTGTTGCAGGACACCAGAGATTCTGAATCAACTCAGACTATATTTCCCTTCAGTGAAAGCAATTCCAGTTCAAGTTCTTCTTACTGGGTAAGCTTAGCTTCACTCTTATTCTGTTGGTCATTCTTGATTCCTTTATGATCTTCCTGTTAATAACATTTTTTCATGCCACATATGAACAGTTTTTGGCCATTATGTGTAATTGGTATTTTTATTTTTGGTTTGGACTGCAAAGAGTTCTTTCATGCCTGATTTCTGCATAGCTGAGAAGCTTATTAAGGATTCTACATTTTGTTTGTGATTGCATCTGTTGAATGTATCAGTCTGGGAGTGTCTGACAAGTGTTTTTTTTATAATTCCCATATCATTATGGGCTATGGCCATGAATAATTGGAAAGTGGCAACACACGAGGAATGTCATATTCATTTTTTTCTTCTCTTTTGATTCAGAACCTGTTTTCAAATAGCTGAAGGTTCAGTTTCCGGCAGTCAAGAATTTCTAGAGGAATTTCTTAGTGGATGGAATCTTGGGGATGCACAATATACTGCTGTTGTTGTAGATGAAAACATGGAGCATGAAAATAGACATGAACAGCACCTAGTTCTTGGAATTGATAAATATTTGGAAGTTGTCGAGGTCTATGCTTTCACACTTCTTGCTACGGCTCTAAAAGATGTAGATCATGCAATCTCTTGGGTTGAAAATGCTTCATTGCCTGAGGAAAATCGTCAGGTAAACAAAGGATTCTCTTCCGCAGAGTAAGTTTATGTCATTAGATAAATAAGTGTTAATTCTTTTGTGATTAGCTAAATACATGTACACATTTTTTGTTATCCAAAAATCTAGAAAAGAGTAAATTCCTCTTTTTGTACTTAGTGTGATTTCCTATTTGTTACTGACTAATGCTATGCCATTGTATTTGTAGGGGCTTCTTAGAAGGTTAAATTCTTTACGATCTTCTAGAAGTGTCATTTTGTCTCAAGTTTCCACTTCACAATCACCTACAAGTAAGAATACAGCTTATTCTGTGAAAGAACAGAATGTGTGTGAAGGATCGCCTAAATCCTTGAAAGACAAACATGCAGACAATAAAAAGTATCGTTCAAAAGAAATTGTTCTAAGAATGGCCGAACGAATAGAACCATGCTTCTGGTGCTTCCGTTCTATCAATTTGAAGATTGGCAATGCCAAATTTGTCATATCAAGTGGGAAGATTATGCTAGGTTGTTTGATCTTGTTCATCTTTTATGTTTACAGAAAGAAGCAAGCTACTGTGAGAAGGTACTCACTTAAATTTACGCCTTTGCAATCTAGGATATGTGCATAGTAAGTCAAAAACTCATCGTCCATATAACATATTAGAGTAGACAATATAGTCACTATTCCATATCAAAAGTAGCTTTCCGTTTATTTTTATCTTTCTTTTCACCGTTTCTGATTGTGGTTGCTGTTCTTAATGGGTTTATGGTTACTTGGCCTTATGAAAAACTGATAAAAATGTCTACGTGCTCATACTATCTTATATTGAAGTTATCCTTATTTGAATGTATACTAACTAATAGCTTGGTAAAATTGAAGCTTGTTTGTACTATGTTCTAATTGGTAACCAAATCCTGTTGAATGGATCTACTAGAAACAAGTTCTAGATGATTTTCCCTATTTACTTTTCTGAGTGACTATTCATGGTTTAGGATTTTAACAAGACAAGTGACTGCCATGAAGAGAGCTTTGGTAGATTTGTGGCAGCTTGCATTTTCCTATGAAGTAAATCCTCTAGCAGCTGTACAACCGCTCTCCGCAGCAACGCGTCAAGGTCAATGATGGAAATGCCACAAATCATGGCCTTCTTCAGAAGTCTAGAATACGAAATCCTCAGTATACATTTGCATGACTAGCCTCACAGTTCCAGAAAGGCAATATTTATTATATACTTTTGAATTAGACTGTGGTGTGTGGAAACTGCAGATTAATTCATGTATGCTATTCTCAGTACTAGGAATAGTTGAAATCAACGTACTTTACATAAGAATAATTGTAAAATTCAAAATCACATATACACTTCAAAGTGCAATTATTGTCATGATCAACAATTTTGTTTTTATTAATGTGGCAGTATATTTTACTATTGCATAGAAAAGCCACTGTAATTTTTCTACTAGACCTTTAACCCAAGTAACTAGGACATTAGGGTTTACATAATTTTATTTTTTAAATTTACATCTCAAATGTAATTTGTTTCAATGCCATTGAAGGATTGAAATAACATGGTGGATGGTTTTAAACACCCAAATCTAATCATAGTTCAAATATTAATAGGTGTAATTCTACGTTGATATCAAAAATTTGATGTTTATTGAACATTCATCATGATCAATGGTAGATAATAAACATTTGAATGTAAAAGTGAAAATTATCTTAAAACTCAAGGTGATAATTTGAATGTCGTAACAAGATACGAGGAAATAGACAGTTCTTATAAATGTAGATTTCAGCAATATAAGTATCGAATACGTTTTTCTCTAAGAATAGAGTTACATTGTATGTCAGCAAAAGGGATATGTTCATGAGGCAATTGAATAACTAAAATCTACCTATACTAAAATTGTGATCTCCATATATTAATATAGGTGTCGAATCGATATTCACAAATGATGAAATTATTGTCATATTTATCATTTTTTCTCATGATCCGAAACTCACTTGACTTGATATTCAAGAAAATCAACCTTTTCTGATATATGATTCTATTTCCTCTCCAATGGTAACTTGGCTATGTTATTCATGAGTTTCATAGACAAGATGAGAGCTTAATTATATTAGTGATGATTAAGTGTGAATTTGGTAAAGCTTATTGAGTAAGTGTTTCTCCTCTAAAAAAGAATAAGCTCTTTTTTTGTGTTTGATAACTCAAAAAGCCAAGGAGTTTTTGCTCCTAACTTTTGAGAGTTAAGGGTGCTCCTAGGAGTAGCTTTTTGAGAGCTCGAAGAACTCAGCAACTTTTTGAGAGCCACAACATTATCAAACCAAACCTAAAACTACAAAGTGATTTGAAGAGACACAACACAACACAAAAGAACCAAAATATATGCATAACATTTTTGCATATAAATTCGGTCAATGCAGAGTCAACAAAATCCTAAATCATAAGGCATGAAGATGGAGAAAAGTGCTTCTCTACACAAAATTCATGTAAATATTACCCATGCAACATAAATATTTACAATGTAATTATAATATAAACATAGAGCAGGACCTGCAGCGAGTTTGCTGCATTTTTCACATGAATAATGAACATAAAAGTTATCAAGATTGCACACATTTTTTACACTAAAAATAATTTTGATAATATATACTAAAAATGGTATGCGATACCGGAAAAAAAATGTCATATTTGCATCATATTTGTGTGTATTATTGAATTATTTTGTACATGATAATTAGGAGTGAGATGTGATTCTTTTCTAGATTGTATATTGGTGTAAGTATTTTTGTTGCATTTTACCATAAAACTGACAATAATATTCCAAAGGCTAGCCGTGTATTTCTCATCCTGTAAGAAAAGAGATAAACATAACACATAACACACCATTACATTGTAAAGCAAAAACATAGAAAAAAAGGAAAGACTTGGTCAAAACTCACACACTCTTAATTTATAAATTTTTCTGGTGTAACAAACAACCTTATTGTTTGTCTCCTATTCTTAGGTGTGTCACCATCCTTGTGTCTCTCCTCATTTCAATGACATCAAGTTGTCCACCACTCTTGGTGCCATCTCTGTTTTCCCATTTGCAGAATCAGCAAAAAGGCCTCTTCTCGAGGGTATGCACGCTGCACCTCTCCTTGTGCGTGTGCCAACCCCTTAGCCATGGCACTCATTGCTGCTATAATGCCCCGGTCGCCGCCACTCGCGCTTCCCTTCTTCATCATATCACTCCATATCATCATCTTCGGCACCTCTCACGGCGCGCCTTCGGAGGCAGACTTGCTCCTCAAATTCAAGGAGTCCTTGCACAGCAATGCAGCAGCATCATTGTTGCCATCATGGAATGCATCCACGGTTCCTTGCGCCGGGGGTCACTCCAATTGGGCTCATGTTCTGTGCTACCAAGGACACATATGGGGGTTGAAGCTTGAGAATGTGGGGCTAAATGGGGTCATTGATGTAGATTCCTTACAAGGGTTACCATATCTTAGGACATTGAGCTTCATGAACAATAACTTTGATAGTGCATGGCCAGAGCTTAGCAAGTTGGTTGGTTTGAAAACGGTTTATCTTTCAAATAACAAGTTCTCAGGGGGTGTTCCTGATCAAGCTTTTCAGGGTATGCAATGGTTGAAGAAGATTCACTTGTCACACAACAATTTCAATGGTGCTATTCCAAGTTCCATAGGCTCTTTGCCAAGGCTCATGGAGCTGAGGTTGGACGGAAACAAATTCAGTGGCCCTATTCCCAGCAATTTTCAGCCAAAATTGAAAGGTTTTAGTGTAGCTAATAATCAATTAGTGGGAGAAATACCAGCCAACCTTAGTAAGATGCCACCTTCATCTTTTGCAGGTAAGACTATTATTTCACTTTTTTTCTCCCTACCCCATTAATCATTATATGCATTATTACACACACACATGTATATGTCAGACCATATATATTTAGATGATGAATCATGACGCAATGGTAAAGTTGTTGTCCGGTGACTTGAAGGTCACAGGTTCAAATTCTATAAACAACCTCTTTGCAAAACATAACTCATATGATGGGAGTCTCGTGCATTGAGTTGTCCTTTTAATGCTTCTTGAAATTCTGAGGAAATATTTCTTGAAATATTTAGATGTGTGTAGCTAGTATTGGACACCCTACACTATTATGAGAAACATAACTCAATATGAGTGTGAGAGAATAGGTGCCTTGCATATTTGATGTCAAACCATGCATGATGCACAATCATCAAAAATCTAAAATCTGCATCACATGCATTCTGTATCTAATATGCTTGATCTTTAATATCTTGATATTTGCAAAGCATATTTAGATTTGAGAATTAATGCTAAACTAATATCTATATTGCAATTGAGCAGGTAATAAAGGGCTATGTGGAGCCCCATTAAAAGCTTGCCCAAGCAAGCAATCAACATCACTTGTCAGCATCATCATTGTTGCAATAGTTGTTGCTGTAGCATTGTTTGCAATTGCAGCAGTGATATTCATCCTCCACAGGAAAAGAAAACAACAAAGATCAGATTCAATCTCCATGGAGGATCCATCACCCTCAAGCCTCCAAAAGAAAGTAGGAGTGAAGGACTATTCATCAGAAGAGGGTAGCCACAGGTCACTAAGGTCTAATTCCTCAAGCGGCAGATCAAAAGAGAGCCTGAGGCTCTCATTTGTGAGGGATGATAGGGATCCATTTGATCTGCAAGAACTTTTGAGGTCCTCTGCTGAGATTTTGGGAAGTGGATGTTATAGTTCTTCATATAAGGCTGCATTGGTGACTGGACCAATGATGGTTGTGAAGAGGTTCAAGCAGATGAACAATGTGGATAAGGAAGAGTTTCAAGAACACATGAGGAGGTTAGGGAGGTTGAGCCATCCAAATCTGCTTCCACTTGTGGCTTATTACTACAGAAGAGAGGAGAAGCTCTTGGTTACTGACTATGTTCCCAATGGAAGCTTAGCTGTTCGACTTCATGGTATATATATACATTCATATGACTATATAATTCCATGAACCTTGTTCATAATAAGAAAATTTTGATAGAATACTTCCCTTAGAATGGCATGGTGTGCTTGTTAATTCTTACAGTGTGTTCGGTTAAAGGATAAAATTTACTCGAATGAATTTCATGCGTAAAATAAACATAGAACTGTAAAGAAAAAAGACACAATATTTGATGCAGATAGACAAGGTTAGGAAAACATTACTCCATAATTTTTGCATCATCATAGATACATAGTGGACAAACATGATCTGTAGCTATAATTGAAAACTGAATTTGTTGCTTTTGTTTTATTCAGGGCACCAATCTGTGGGGCAGCCAAGCCTAGATTGGCCAACAAGGTTGAATATAGTGAAAGGAATAACAAAAGGTCTTGCATATCTTTACAAGGAGATGCCAAGCCTAATAGCACCCCATGGACACCTAAAATCCTCCAATGTTCTTCTGAACGAGTCAATGGAACCAATCCTCACAGACTATGGCTTGGTCCCAGTGATAAACCAGGACCTAGCATCTGACCTCATGGTCATCTACAAGTCCCCTGAGTACTTACAACATGGCAGGATCACAAAGAAAACTGATGTGTGGAGCCTTGGAATACTCATCTTGGAAATCCTAACTGGCAAGTTCCCTGCAAATTTCTTGCAACAAGGAAGAGGGAGTGAGTTGAGTTTGGCCAATTGGGTTGACTCTGTTGTCCCAGAAGAGTGGAGTAGTGAGGTGTTTGATAAGGAGATGATGGTTTTAGCAGATAAGGACAAACATGAAGAGGAGATGGTGAAGCTCTTGAAGATTGCATTGGCTTGTTGTCAAGCTGATGTTGACAAGAGATTGGACTTGAAAGAAGCTGTGGAAAGAATCCAACAAGTCAAGGAGCAGAGTGGTGATCATGATCATGAGCAGGAATAATGATTATCATTGATCCCTGTATTCATCTTTAGTATGTATATATATATATATGGAAAAATTAATCAATGGTGCTTTTAAAGTAAGAAAAGATATTATTGGTTCATTAATTGACACATCAATTTTATGTACCTTGCATTGTGCTAATACAACAGTTGATGTGTCAATTAATTAACAGAACAGGTAGATATTTTTTTGTTTTTGTTTTTGTTTTCCTTTACTTTAAGAGCACCTAAAGATTCTGCCTAACATGAAGACTTATTCAAGGGATTTTTTGTAAGATGAAATCATTAGCTTCTTCCCCCAAATAGAGATGGTTGTTGGATCATGGATGTCTCCAATTGAGAAAAATGCATGCACATTCTTCATGGATGTTACATTATGACTGGGATTTTTTTCCAACATTTTTGTTGTTGTGTTCTGATTTTTCCCAGTGGGAAATGGAAAAATTTGTGGGGAACAAAAGGGCTTATTGTTGCCATATGATGATGAGTGGCCATAGGGTTGAGGTTGAAATAGAATAAACTCTTTTCTTCTTCAATATTATTTGGGAAATTAAAAAAACTTATTCTTTTATTTATACTTTTATGTACTTAGCTTGCATTTGATTTTTGTATCAAAAGAATATGATCCATCTCAAGTGTAATAAATGAAGAATCAAAATGAACATATCCACATTGACATCATTAATGAGACATGTACCCTCAAATAAATAAACATATAACAAGGACATGTAATAAACTACACTTCTAAATTATTTTTATGGAATAACTGGGATGTTGAAAGAGAAGAGCTTATGAACATTGAACACCTTTGCCATTATTTAATGGAAAAAATGCATTTTATCCCTTATTTATAGGCTTGTGCATTTTAGATCCTAAATAACTCCCTATACCTTTTAAGGTCATTACTACGGTATGATTTCCTCATTTGTTATGATGTGGTTCTTTTTCGTGAATGTATGTTAGACCAATACGTGTTCCTGATTATATAAGTGGGGTATACTTAAGTCAAGAGTAGTTCAGTAAATGCATTATGACAGTATTTCTAGTTACTTTTCCAATTAAATTTGCGAACTCAGATTGGGTGGAGAGAATTAGGCAAAGCATTGGGATTAGGGTTCCATGTTTTCAATGAGCTCGGGTGGTGGTCCAGTTTTGGTGGCAATCAACGACGGTGGTCTAGAGGGAGTCTGGTTGTGGTGGTGCTTCATGATAAGGTCGAAATAAGCGGTGGCGGTCCGATCGAGGTCGAAGTTAGCAGTCCTAGAGCAAAAATCAGGATTCCCTGCAAGTGGTGTTTTAGTTCGTGGTCCAAACCTTCTCTCCTAGATCCTTCATCAAAAACTACCTCCACCCTCTTTGATTTTAGCCTCGGCTGGAGACGGCCTTACCACCTTAACCTCCGATAGAACCCTACTGCAGAAATTTCCCCCAAATTATTTTCACCAATTATACTTCTTAGTTTTAGTTAGATAAAAGGTACTCCACTAAGAAAATTAGTAGACAAATGTTGCTCATACATACCTGCCCACAAACAACCACATCATACAAACACATGTCGACCACATCGAAGGTTCGCCCACCTTTTAAATGTATGGAGATTACTCGATCCTTTTATTTCTGATCCAAAGCTCTATTAACTCATCATAATTTCCAAAGAAATATCATTTTTTCTTATTTCAATTTACAACGTGTTCATATACTCATTTACCCTACTTAATGCATTCCCCTCACTTATCTCATTCATCAACGACTATTGCCGCCCCACTCTCGTTTCCCTGTTCGGTTAATTGTGATTGGTCTTATATGCCTCTTTGCAGTTGTGTCCTCGTGTTCGACATGCAGAGATGATACCGATATCTGATGGATATGTGTCCAACACTCGTACATATGTCTCAAAAAATATTTAAATTTTCAAGTTTATTATGTCTCTGTGTTCGTTCTTCTTAGCCTTTCACCAACATCGTGACAGCTTCCTCAGTCATTGGTTGCCTCTCTCCTCTTCTTCTCAGCTCAGTCATTTTTCGAGTCTTGCAACTACAGACAACAACCACCCATCCAACCAACTATTGGTGTATGAACAACATATATTATATAATGTGCATAACAACAAATATAATGTTACCACATAAGATATATATTATGTGTAATATGTCATATATATTTTGTATATTACATATTATATGTATTGATTATTTTGATTTAACTGTGTCGTGCTTCCTTTTCCGTTACTTTTCCCCGTGCTTTTCAATTGGATTTGATTTAGTAACGTAGATGGTTTAGCTAGTAAGGTAAATGTGTATGTGGACTCATATTGAAAATTGAAATAAGAGAAATGCAATTTTTAAATATTTAATCGAGTTATACGAAGGGCAAAAGATCAATTAACAGAATTTTGGATGAGAAATTAACTAGTTAGATAATTTGTGCACCGTAATTTAAAAGGTTGTTCATTGTAAAACAGACCTAACAAATTAAGGGACAAAATGAATTTGTCTCTTATTTAATGTCTCCGTACATCTAACTAATTCAGGTTAAGTGAATTGGTTTTGATTGAGATAGGATTGAGAGTAGCATTGTTAGTAGGTTTTAGAGTTTGTTTGATTAAGATTATAATTAATGAACATCACACATGTATGTTTTAACACTATTTTGTTGTGAAGAAGAAAAACCTCCCTTGAGTAGATGTTTCTAGAGACTGTCCGTAATTTTGTTGCGAGCAAGAAACTAAATGTTTCTAGAGAATGTACGTTTTTACTTTTTTGTTTTTAGTTCCGGTGGTTAAATTAATAAACGGAAAAACATAATCGAGTATTTTTTAATTATCTGATTTTTAAATTTTATTTTTTATTATAAATAATTTTGCATTTAAAAATTTAAAAAATAAGAATATTATTTTTTTAATATACAGCTGTTAAGTAGGAGTAATACTACATGTATACTATAAAATCAGTAATCATATGCTATAAAATAATTCAATTTTTTTTAAAACTATTAATCACTTTTAAAATATTAGATTAATATATAATATTAAAAGTTAGATTAATAGTTTTAAAAAGTTTGATTATTATATATAATAACTAATAGTGACTATTTTGTAATGTATAAAAAATATTTTTCATTAAATAATAAAGAAGATAGAATAAATGAAAAAGAGTATCAAGAGACAATTTCAGAAGAAAGAGATAAGTTCTATAGTAAGCAGAATTAATCTAAATATAATTTTAATTTTAACGCAAAAATTTATTCAGTTAAAATATTTTATTTGTATAATCTTTTAATTAATGAGAAGTTGACTCAACTATTTTGATTGATGTGATAATATATTATATTTTGACTCAACTTTTATAATTAATTAAAAGAATTATTACATGTACACCATAAAATTAGTCATTATCAACTATCATATACAATATTTTAAAATTATTAATCAAACTTTTAAAAATATTATATTAATATATAATATTAATAGTTAGATTAATAATTTTAAAATGTTAAATTATTGTATATAATAAATGATATTTGACTAGTTTTTTTAAGTATACATAAATCATTTCTAATTAATTAACGTAGCCTTACTCAAATAAATAATATTGTCAAAAGTTTTGACCAGTGTGGAAGAGTCAAAAGTTGAAAGAGGACAACTATTGTAGATAAGAAAGATAAGTGGAATGAGGTATGTAGTAGTATTTGGTCAAAGATGATGATGATGATTATACAATTAAGTCTAAATGTTATATTCCGAAAAAGAGGGATTTTTGCTATCTTAGCATCTATATCTACACTAACCATCGCTGTTATGATCTCATTAGGCAAGAAAATTCTTTGGCGCGTCAACTCTCTCTAATTTTGGAATGTAAACAACTAAAATCAAACCTAATTTTGGAACATTCTTGCACTTTACAACAGCACTTATCATCAAAACTGAAGTGTGAGAGAAGAGGTTTTCCAACAAACCAGGTCCTTAAAATATCATAGCAATACAACAAAGGTTTCATTGTGTTTCTAGTTATATTCAGCAACATATAAAAATCCCCTTTAGCTTGTTTTGATAAACTAACTACTTTCTACAGAGAAAGATCTATCTATCTATTCAGTTATTATTATATAAAAGGGAGCAAAATCCAAGAATATCTTCAAGAAATTGAATTGAAGGCGGATTGAATTTGATCATCAGCTATATATCTATCAAGAAGAAGAAAAAAGGAAAAAGGAAAAAAGAAAAAAGGAAAGAAGAATTGAAGAATTGAAGAATATACATATATAGAGAGATCATAAAGAAGGAAGAAATTAATAATTGTATATTGAAGATGTCAAAGATTATTAATAGTGGAGATGGAAAAAAGAGTGGAACAGGGCGTGTTGTGGCTGTGGCAATAGAGAATAACAAGACAAGCCAATGTGCAGCAAAATGGGCAGTGGATAATATTCTTACTAGGGAACATTGTTTCTTGTTGTTGATTCATGTTAAGCAAAGACCCTCTTCTACACCACGTAATCATTCTCTTCTTTCACAACATTTATCAAATCAATCTATCTTGTTACCAAAACATTTATCATCATATATATATATATGATCATAAATGAATCATTTTAATCTTTCTCTCCTGGATGAATGGATGGATTGATGAATGACTTTATTGCTAACTTTATTTGGATTCTTAATTATGATTGCAGCTGGAATGGAAATAGACCAGGAAGCGCTTATAGCCAGGGATAGTGAAGCCAAGGAGCTTTTTGATTCATTTCGAGTCTTCTGCAACAGAAAGAGTGTTAGTTCTTGCTGCATTCACATTAATTATATGCATATATTCAGCAACATATATAATAATATGATTAATTCTTGTTTATTAATAATTAACAGGTACAATTCAAAGAAGTGTTGTTGGAGGACATGGATATATCAAAGGCACTAATAGAAAGCGTTTCCTTGTATTCCATTGAGCATCTAGTACTTGGTGCAACATCAAGTCGTGGCATTGTTAAGTAAGTATATCATAATAATATTATTATTTACAATTAAATTATACATACATACATACATACATGTATCTATCATAGTCTTGTTTATATATTTAGATGATGATGATTGATGATGATGATATAATTAATTGAAGAACCATTTTCATTCATGTATGGCAGAAGATTTAGGGCTGCGGATACTCCATCTGTTGTGTCTAGAGGGGCACCACCATTCTGCACTGTCTACATTATCTCCAAAGGCAAAATCTCAACTGTAAGAAATGCCACGACGAAAGCCGCACCACGTATTAACAATAATAACAATGATATTCAATCTCAACAAATTTCAGCACAAGCACAATCCTATAATGTTGTTGACAGAGTGGATCTTATGGCAATTCGTAGTAACTTCCCACCTAGACGTACGTATATATTTATTTACATGCTAATTCGGTTCGAGTAATGTTATCTGTACATATAAATTAATGGAATAATGTGTCGATACAATTTGCAGCTGTTACACATTCTGAACCGAAGATGTCTACAACATTTGGTTCGCGCCATACTCAGGATGAAGACGACATCATGTAAGCTATATATGCATTATTATACTCCTATATTTGTTTATAGATGAAGAGGAAATTGAATGAATGATGTGAAAATTTAATGAAACCACTTTCTTGCATTGCATAATGCACATGCTAGCTAACCCTTGCACATAAGCTGTTTGACTTGTTGTCTAGGAGAAAATTTATTAGGTGCTCGGTTAGGATTTGTATTCTGTCTGATTATAAAGTGACATTTTTGCTTCTGATATATGTATTTATCAGAATTATCACTTTATAAATGATGCTTCATGAACTTATACAAATGCTAACATGATATATATGTAATGTTATGGACAGATCGCCATTCACAAGATTGGGAAGATCATATTGCGGGGCCTCAATGCTAGATTGTGATATATCGTTCGTGGGTGGTTCGAAGCCAACAACTGATAGACTCTTCCCTTCATTGTATAATAATGATGATGTTGATTCTGGAACAACACCAAGGTATTCTAATGCCTCATCAGATTATGAGTCCAGATCAAGCTTTGGTTCATATGGAGCTAAATCTATGGACATGTGTGATTATTCATTCAACTCCCAAGGATCATCATCAAGGTTTTCTACGAGTGAGAACACGGTATGGATATAGTATAATCTAATGTCTAAGATACAAAGAGATTCTGATTTGAAAAAAGTTGCCTTATAAATCTATGCTTTTGAATTTAAAGGATGAGATGGAAGCTGAGATGAGGAAACTAAGGCTAGAACTGAAGCAGACAATGGAAATGTACAGTTCAGCTTGCAAGGAAGCTCTAAATGCAAAACAGAGGGTAATAAGTTATATATTGGAAGTTGTGTCTTTGGTTCTGCATTTGTAGAATTGAGTTAGTTTGAATTGATTTTGAGGCGAAGTAATTTATATGTGGTAATCCGTATAAAAGTAGTGGCAATTGACACTATCTTATAAATGCAACAGGCAATAGAACTTCAACGTTGGAAAGTGGAAGAGCAGAAGAAGCTGGAAGAGTCAAAAATGGCTGAAGAGGCAGCAATTGTCCTTGCAGAGAAGGAGAAAGAGAAGTGCATGGCTGCATTGAAGGCAGCAGAAGCATCTCAAAGGATTGCAGAGTTTGAAGCACACAAAAGAATGAGTGCAGAGATGAAAAGTGGTCATGCAGAGAAGAAGAAGGGACCAGATAGTTTTGGACCTGGTTCTGCCAGGTACAGAAGGTACACCATTGAGGAAATTGAGGAAGCAACACATTGTTTTTCTGACTCTCTCAGGATTGGTGAGGGAGGTTATGGTCCTGTGTACAAGTGTGAACTTGATCAAACACAGGTTGCAATCAAAGTTTTGAAGTCAGATGCTGCTCAAGGAAGAGAACAATTCCACCAAGAGGTATGAAAAAACATGGTTTGATGTAACAACATTTCACTTACAACACCTTTCTTGCACTCACTCATTAATCATCTATTATATGAAAAGTAGATATTATTTTCTATATTTCAATAATATGATGAAGAGTAGACACATTGAAATGTTAGTTTGGAGTGTGCAATCTGAAATCAAGGAAAAAAAACATTTCTGACTGATTTGATTTATGCAGGTTGAAGTGTTGAGTTGTATAAGGCATCCAAACATGGTTCTCCTCCTTGGAGCATGTCCAGAGTATGGCTGCCTAGTTTATGAGTACATGGCTAATGGAAGCTTGGACGACTGCCTATTCCGGAGAGGCAAGATGCCGCCTCTGCCTTGGCAGCTAAGGTTCCAAATTGCTGCAGAGATAGCAACAGGGCTCCTCTTCCTTCACCAGACAAAGCCAGAACCACTCGTGCACCGTGACTTGAAACCCGGCAACATCTTGCTCGACCGCAACTTCGTGAGCAAGATCAGTGATGTTGGGTTGGCAAGGCTTGTACCTCCTTCAGTTGCAGACACTGTGACACAGTACAGGATGACATCAACGGCAGGAACATTCTGTTACATTGACCCTGAGTACCAACAAACTGGCATGCTCGGAATCAAGTCTGATATATACTCACTTGGGATCATGCTCCTACAGATAATAACTGCAAGGCCACCAATGGGATTGACTCATCATGTTGGGAGGTCCATTGAGAGGGGTACTTTTGCTGAGATGCTTGATCCTTCTGTTGGGGACTGGCCAATGGCACAGACTTTACATTTTGCCAAACTTTCCTTGCAATGTGCTGAAATGAGGAGGAAAGATAGGCCTGATCTTGGGAAAGTTGTGTTGCCTGAACTCAATAAACTTAGAGTATTTGCTGAAGAAAACATGCCTATGATGATGAGGTTTGGAGGTGGTGCAGGATTTGGTGTTGGAAGTGGTTACAGTTCCCAAATGCAAGTGAGTCATCATCATTGATCAGACATTGTTTCTTTCTTTATTTGTTTCTTTCACAAATGTATGGAAGTGAATGATGAATTAGAGAATGAGGAGAGATAAGTTTTTAAGGAGATCAAATATGGTTGTTAGTTTTGATAAGATCATAAGAAATTAATAATATGTCAATTTTGACTTTACAGTCCATGTACTTTTTTTGCTAAGTGTTGTGTTAAAAAATTATTAGGTGCACCAAGAGCAAGAGATTTTTTTTGCTCTGCACCATTCATTGTATGACACATAATCCAAAATGTCAACTATAGTGGGAAAGGAAGGGGTTAAGTTTCCAATAAGGGGACAAAATAGTTAATGTGTCATGCAATGAATGGTGTAGAGCAAAAAAATCTCCTACTCTTAGTGCACCTAATCATTTCTCGTGTTGGAATGATGAGTTAACAGATGAACTAAAAGTTACAACTAGAACCAAAATGAATTTAAGAAAAATGCTAGAGTTTATAACATCAAATGAATTTTTTTTTCTTGTAGGTGAGTGAAGCCAATTCCCAGTCTCTATCTGGATATGAAATCCGCTCTGGAACGTCATCTATAGGGGGATCATAAGAGTGCAGAAGGGTAATGGTTGGTTCTTTACCCTTTATTTTGATACAATCTTCTTATTGTCAAGTGCTTCTTCTTCTGAGCCCTCAAAGACTGAAAAGGAAAAAAATGGAAAATCTGTGTTTAAATTGGCCCAAGAATCAACATGTGGCATAGGCAGCATCAAATCTGGTTTTTGTCAACAACACTATGATCATGAAAAGCATCACAACAAGCAGCCACATTCAAGTCGAGTTTGAGGTCTCTTTGCTTCTATGAATAATGTGAATATGATTTGTACAGAAAAGTAAAAAAAAAACTAGGAGTGATTGAATATAGAGAACCTACAAAGGTACAACTTTGACAAAACCAATGTGCTAAAAAAGCAGAAATTCTCAGGAGTGTAAGTGAAACTCTTCTTTGAATAGGGCATGTGTACTTTGTTTTATGAACTGCAAAATGTATTTAAACATATCAGAGAATGCCAAACACGGTCTTGTTTTCTACAATTTTGATTACAAAAGTGTTCCTGTATGATATCCCCTTCACTTCTGAGATTTAACCTTGAATCATAATAGAGAAAATATTTATGCAAGTGATTAAAATCCATTCATTGTTATGCATGAGCATGACTAATGGTCTAATGCACTATGGCTAAAGCATGAAGCTCACACACACACAAAACAATCTGTCGCTTAGGACATGTTTGGTTGAGAAGTAAAAATAATAGGGTTTATTTTTTTTAGATGAAACTCATCTAGAGAGTTTTTACCATCATTTTTACTCTATACATCGTTATCATGAAAAATATATCATAAATTCTAATTTAAATTTGAAATATATATCTTAATGGATACCAAAATTACAACACAGCTTAGAAGATATTTCTAAAGCATTAATAAAATGACTGTCAGTGACCACAAAAATAATAATAATAATAATTAACCTTCAATTTAAATGGACCATGACAGAGGAGACAGAGAGAGGCCCTGAGTGACCCACATGGCCTGATTCTTGTGTAGAGCCAAGAAATCATTTCATTTAGCATTGAAATAGAAAGAAAGAAGTCATTAAGACCTTCACCAATCAAATATAAAGCATTTTGTGAATGAAAAGTAAACCTACAAGTAACACTGTCATGTAAAAAGTTGATTAATTTTTCTGTCTTCTGAAGAAGAAAAAAAAGTAATAAATTACTCAAGTTGCCCGTGCTGTGATATGAAGACTGAGTAATCAACTACCTAATTGAAATTGGCATAATATAAGAGACTAAGAATCTCTATACAGAAAGTTCTGATAGTTCCATAAAGGGGATGATTAAACTTAATCCATTTGTATAAAATATGGTATCACTATCATAGTTATAAAAAAGGAATCACATAAATTAATTGTTTTGAATGAATTTTCATATTTACAGGTCAATAAATCAAAACTATTTTTCTTTTAAAATGTTCTGTTTCTTGCCTATTTACAAAACGACAGTTGCAAGATGATGGACACCAAAAATGAGATAAACATGCGATTGCTCAGCAGGATATTTGGCAATTTGTGAGGTATGTAGTGCTGTGATAAGCAGTTAAGGACACGTACCATGTTGCATTTTTTCTCATTACAAAAGTCTATTTACCATAATAACACTGGTGGTACCTATCTATTTTCCATTTTGTGACCACTTATATTGAGTTTCTTAAATATCTAATCAGCAATTCGACTTTTAACTATGCATATAAAATGGTCATGTAACTATAAAATGTTTTAAAAGGATTAGTCGCTGTTGTAATAAGAAAAAAAAGAAAGAAGTTATACGTGTGTCAAGATATTCCTTTTCATCACCAGCACTACTAGCTTCTGCTTCTGGAACTTTGTTTACAAATGCCTCCTCTTCTCCCTCTAGGCATTCTTTCTCCTTGTCTTTGAAAAAGACAAGACAAGAGAGAGAGAAGACACTTTGAAAACTCATCATACACTCACATTTCAATATCATCATGGAGAATTCCAATTCCAATTCTTATTCTAAATCCAATTCCAATTCCAGAAAACTAGAGAGGAATAAGAATAGGATGATGATGTTGGAAAGAGGGGTTGTTGGGTTGAGCATAGTTGCAGCCATGAATATCACAAAAACATCTTCCACTCATGATGCTGATATTGTCTCCTCAGCTAATAAGGCTGCTTCTAATTTTAGAGGCACAACAACCTATGGACTTTTCTTTGCTTCCACTCTCAATAAGATTGGAGGAACCAATCATCATTTTGTGTCTCCCACTTCTTATTTTCTCAGTTCATGCAACCTTTGCAACAAGCACCTTCATGGGGTGGACATCTTCATTTACAGGTTATATTATATATATATATATCAAATAACTATATATGCTTTTTTGACTGTCAAATTTATTATTCATTTTCCTATCTTCATGTATATGTGTTTAATGCTTTTTCTCAAAAGTAAAATTCACAAACATGCCCTGAATCTCTCTGGCTTATTTAATTATTTTCATTTTCTGAAGCTTCTTTTATTGTTAACTTATAATATAATGTCTATGTTTTCTATGTAATTCCTGAGTTAGAGATTAAGAGGGAGTTTATGTAAAAGCAGGAATTAGAAGCTTTGTGGGTTTGGTGTGTGTGGAATTATGATTAAGAGGTGGGTTTACCCTTACAAGTTGCAAGCTATATACAAGACAAGTTTATTAGTTTACAATATAACCATTCTGTCAATATTATTCCTGCTTGTGTATCTTGAAAAGCTCATCATGTGTTAAACTTGTAGCAATTTTCCTTCCATTGCCACTAGAAATTACTTGAACAGATCTAGCAATTACTTATTTGTTTAGTAACATCTCAAATATTCGAACAAAAATAATGTCTTCTTCAATAGGAGAATTGTTAGTATAAAACTGTTTATGAGTATCTATCCATCCATCAGTTTAAGTTTTAAAAAATATGGTTTCATGCCATGATAGTGTTAGTGTATAAAATCATTTAAGCTTTTAGGAGAAACCTAAATATGAGAGTTTGAAATTATTCTAAGTATAGATACTGCAGTTTTAACTTACTAGTGTAGCTCTGCTCAGCCATTAGTTTCTCCAACATTGTTGGGACCAACTAACATTTGAAAATCTGATGAAAGAAAATCTTTCTAAAGTTAATTATGGCCTTACGTGTGTATGTATTGTATACCAAAGAGAGAGAGTCGCATTTGGGTGGGGTCCTCTTCCCTTTACATTTTGGTTGAGACAGTTTTGACAACGGAATACCAACCACTGCTTTTACCAACCCATCTCTTCATGTAATGTGATCTTGACATTTTCGGAATATCATCATGTTAGACAATATAAAGTCCTTCATGACATTTTATATCATATATATTATCAAAAATGTTTGTGGTACAACAGAAATACGTCCAACAAATATTCAACGTGTGCTATATATAAGATGTAATGTGTGCTATACATACGTGTGTTATACATATAGCACACTTATGTATAGCACGTATTGAATGTATTTCTATTGTACGACAAATATTATTGTTTTTTAATTATTCATAGGGCAATGCTCAAAAAGTTAATGATAAAATCATCATCTAAAGGATACATTTAATAAGTCTAATTTTGTGGTCCATATATGTATATAAATAAATGCAGAGGGGAGAGGGCATTTTGTAGTGCAGAGTGCCGTGAGACACACATCAGAAACAAGAAGGAAGAATGTTATTACAGAGAAAAGTGCAGGGGAAGTGGTCTGATGAAGCCACCACTTCACTCCATTCCTCCATGCTCTCCTCCTCCTTTCTCTCTTCCTGGCATTGCTGCTGCATGATATCAACCAATCCCACTTCTTATGAATTATTATTATTTGTAAATAAATAAAGGTTCCAACTCCAACTAGCTCACGTGTTACAATTACAAATTTCATCAAGTTTACCTCACTTGCTTGCTTTGATCTCCAAGGGAATAAGTTTCCTCGGCAATTGCCACAATCCTTTTTAGTTTTTATAATTGTTTATTCTAGGGTATGAAATAAAAATAATGTTACCTTGAACTTCACATTTTAATATCATATCATGATTTACGCATATATATATTTTTGGATTCCTTCTATCTATTGTTACCACTTAGTTAGTCAAATCTATTAAAGAGTCCGTTTGGTTTAAATTTTGATAGAATTGCTATTAAAATAATTGATGTTGAAAGAATTGTGTTTAAAATAATTGAGGTAGAAAAAATTGATTTGTGTTTGAAAATGATGTTAAAAACATAAGTTTAAGATGGTTGTTATGAGATACTAAAAGTAAAAGCTAATACTTTTAGCTTCCATTAGAATCAATTATTTTCAAAGTGATACGCTTTTTTTAGAAGTAAAAACACAAAACAAACACAATTAATTTTTTTCGACCCAATTTTTTTTAACTCAACGGGATTTTTAGGACAAACCAAACAGGGTGTAAGCTGTTTTAACACACAAATCAAGAATATAAATATATATAGATTAGAGAGTCACGGGCAACCATGAATTTGGAAGAATTGCAGCAAAGTACTCGCACTTCCTTGCACTTGTGTTCATTTTTTGGGATAAAATCAGATATGAAATTAGTTGGTTTTACAATATAATAACCACCTCAACAAAGACAATTTGTGACAGTATAATTATCAAAATTTCATTAAAATTTTCACATCAATGTATGGAACAGAGATATTAGAACAGAGCTGGTCTTGAAGGATGGGATCACAAAGTCATCATACATTTGCACTAGCTAGTTCTTTGGCCTGGTTAAATGGCACCATCTACACAGGAGGCTGCATACGTAGAAAACAATAATTATTTGTTTACAAAATTATCAAGCTTCATTAACATAAAGTCATAAACTATTATGTTTTGTTTAATTTTTCATTTTTTTATTTTCTCTATTTTTCATAATTTTATAAAGGAAATACTAAAAATAGAGAAAACAATAAAACTACGTTTTCTCTGATTTCAGTATTTCTTTCACAAAATTCTGAAAACAGATAAAACAGAAAATGAAAATGAAAACTAAACAATGCCTTATTATCTCAGGGACCAATGGCTAGTTTAGAACCCTTTTATTGAGTATTGGAATCTTACCATTTCCAACTCCTCCTCATGCTTTGGAATAAAAGCAGTATCAACCTTGCCATTTCTGAAATCCTGTTATACAAATACATATTATTTATTTAACTTGTGACCCACCAAGCAAATATTATTTCTAAAGGCTACAAGACACTACCAAAAGAAAAAAGTACATAGAAGGTGCACCAACCTCTATGTCAAGTATAAGTTTATGATAATCAATTGTAGTAGGAACACCTGTCATAAAAATACAATGTACTTGTTAGTTACATAAAAGAAAATGGAGGGTTTGTGACAATATTTTTCTCTTTTTGCAAAAGTACATCAAGCAAGATGCAATAGAGAAGTGTTTCTCTCTTTTCAGTCTTTTGTTGTTTCAGCATGCAGTTAAGTTAAAAGTAACAAATATTGGTATCTAAATGAATAAAATCACAATCACCAATCATAAACTACTTTTACCTGTTATAACAGTGTCATCAAGTGCCCTTTTCATACGTTCAATTGCTTTTTCTCTTGTTGGAGCCCATACAATAAGCTACAGAAGATTACAAGGCCAAAATATGAGAGAAGGTTTCAATTTTCCAATGTCGCAAACATATAGGTATTTAAAACCCTTTTTTCGTCTCATTTTTTTCTTTTTCGCACTCACTCATTCTTCCCACTATGGTGAGGAACAAAGACTATGGTATTTGATAAAATTTAATGTTGTCACCATAACGAACTACAAGTCGTATCTACTCCTTATCCATCTGCACTTCTAGCTTACAAAATCAAATCAGACTGAAGGCGTAGAAGGATGATGTCCATATTATAGAGAAGGGACACAGTGGCAAACCTTTCCAAGAAGGGAGTCATAGCTTGGAGGAACTACATAATCAGGATAAACATGGCTGTCCATTCTGACAAATGGACCTCCAGATGGCAAGTAAGCTGTTATTCTACCTGTTGTTTGAGCAGAGGAAATTCCTCGATGAGTATGAAACATTTAAACAACAAAACAATAAGATGGAAATGGTGTACAACTAAATAGTAATCAGGCAGAATTTAAATTTAAAATGAAGCTAATTGATCTGATAACCTAACATGTGCTTGTAGCTGGTATGTTTCAAGCAAGTATTACATATGAAATGAGGAAGCTGGAACTAGTACGTACTTTATGTTGCATCTTTTAATACATGTTCGTAAATGTACACTGTTAAATCAAGATACCTGGCCCTGGTCTAAAACCCTTAAAAGCATCTTCTGCATTGATACGGCATTCAATAGAGTGTCCTCTGAGCACGATATCTTCCTGAAGGCAAAACTACAATAAGAACAAGGAATTCGGAATATGAATCAAAAGTAAAATATCCCCATCAATACCTGTTTGTATCGGAGTTTTTCTCCCAGAGCTACACGAATTTGCTCTTCTATCAAATCAGTAGAGGAAATCATTTCTGTCACAGGATGTTCAACCTGGATACGAGTGTTCATCTCCATGAAGTAAAAAGAACCTCTTTCATCCAAGAGGAACTCAACTGTTCCAACACCTATGTAACCTATAGATGCAGCGGCAGCAACTGCTGCATCACCCATTGCCTTACGCAACTCTGGGGTCAATGCAGGAGAAGGTGCTTCTTCCAGCAGTTTCTGATTACGCCTCTGTATGAGAAGTCAAAATCAGCAGAACCAGTTAAGTGTAGGATCTCTTGCAGTAGAGATTGCGGCGGGTAAGTAAATAACCAGATAGCCTATATTTAGATATTTCTACTAAACAATGAATGAGCTTAGCATTGACATGACAAAACAAATTAATTTCCTTTCTTCTTGCCGTAATTTCTCATAATCAGGTAAAACTGTTATTTTGTTGTTCTGTAAAACCAGCCCTAGTTATCCAACAGCCTGTTGGCAGAGGTAGTGCACAATATGTCATTTTTGCAAATATTATTGAAAAAGTGTCAACTGAAAATTAAATATAAACAAACAAAACAACATCAACACTTCTATGATTTCATAAAATGTCGAAATTGAATATAAAAGTAGCATTATAGTTAATATAAAATAACCAATTTGACGAAGTACATAGTAACACAAAGATGCGAAATGGAACAATCAATTATTCAATAAGCATATAGTACCTGGATGCTGCAATCACGCTCTCCGAAGTGAACAACATTGCCATATTTATCTGCAAGAACCTGCAAAGCCAGGAAGCAGATAATAGATGAATTACACAATAACAAAATGGGGCAAACTAGAATGAAGATTTTCTGAAATTGCAAATAAGGAAAATTAATGTGCAAAATATTTAAGCAAGCAAACAAACCACTAATAATAGCAAAAGTAGGAAACAGATGTCAGACAAGTGCTAGGAACTCAGTAAATTAATCTCCTAATCTGTTTTCCAAACATAACACAGTTCTTGACTCAAACCAAACCATCCAAACTGACATTGAGTTTATTGATATCAACTTTATGATTGTCCAATTAACCAGACCCAAATGCACAGTTTTTGTTGTACAGAATGTTAACCGTCATATAGCCAGAAAAGGAAGCTGCAAATGAGGTGTTCTTCATGGCTAAAAACTAAAAGATTGTAAAGCATGAAATTGGCATTATGCGGATTTATTTGTTGGATGAACCCAATTAAAATATACAGTATGGAACTTCTTCAAGTTTGCAGCCTTAGCAAGGATCTGGAACTCTGTATTTGATGTAGGAGATCAAGTATTTTCATACCTAATATGCAAAATCAGTGCAACTACCTTAAAAATACCAACTTGAACATTTCCTCCAGACTCGCATTCTTTATATAAAAGTCCATCAGTGTTCTGACACTGAGGCTTCAGTCAAATTATCAAGTTGAATTAGCGGGAGTAAAGGAAAACATTACCTGGAACTCAATGTGCCTTGGGTTTTGAATGTACTTTTCCAAATAAACACCATCATTGCCAAATGCAGCAGCTGCTTCACTCTTAGCTTGCTGCAAATAAATGAAATAGAAAAAATTTCACCAAAATCGCACATTGTACCATTGTAACTGTTGATAGACTAAAGACTGTCAAGAGGCAATATACATTATACACAACAAAACAAGAGCTTCCATTTTGATAGCAATACCTGCAACAACTTCACAAACTCATCTGGTTGTTTAGCAAGACGCATCCCACGCCCTCCACCACCAGCAGTAGCCTAAGGGACACATGTGTCAGTTCATGTATAGTGGCAGACTAGCATCTAGGAAAAGTGGAACAGGAGACAATTCTATTCTACCAATTTTCTCTATTATCACAGGAAGATGCAATAAGCTAATAAGTTTCCATTTTCTTCAGTAGATCTACATGAAATTAAAGTCTAAGCACTCCATTTCCAGGAGAATTTGAGATTTAATCATTGGATGAACTAGCTTCAAATCAGATTGTACACATTTATGAATGTTCACATATATAGCATGTGTCATGACATCCAAGCAAACGGGAATTCTCTTCAGATTGAAAGTCGAAAAATAAAAGCACAGGGTAACAAATACAAAATAAGAAGGCAATCTACCTTGATCATCACAGGGAAACCAATCTCATCCGCCAGCCTGATGGCTTCTTCTGTGGTCTGTTACAATAATTATTTTCATTAAATTGATGCTGCAAATCTGAATTGGCCGCCAAGCTTTGTATAGAACACATCCAAAGCTTTTAAAACACCAAAGTCAGATATAATACCTGTAGCAGTCCATCACTTCCCGGAACAGTGGGAACACCTGCTTTCTTCATTGTTTCTCTGGCAGTTGATTTGTCACCCATAACCTGAATACTGTCAGGCTGAAAGTTCCAACCTAAATAAGTCAGTTTTACCAAGTAATAGTGCAAAGGGAAATATCCTGTACACTCCACATCACAATCTACTCACATTAGGCCCAATAAAATTGATTCCGTGTTCTCTGCACATCTCAACAAACATTGCATTCTCCGCTAGAAAACCATATCCAGGATGCAACATTGTGCATCGTCTGCTAACAGCAGCAGACAGAATATTTGGGATCATCAAGTACCTGCATAGAAACATCACAATCAAATCAGCAAATCCATTTAGTGTGAATCGAATTTTGCAAAATGAAAAACAAAAACAGTGGTTTTATTGGATTAATTCCAAAATTGTATTAAAAAATTTTATTAAGAAAAGGAAGCAGCGGCTTGTATGCAAAGATAACTGTACAAGCATCACTTTTCGTAAACATAGGTACGAATTGGATTCATTTTCACACCATTATCCATATTATACACAGAGTGTAACCAAACCATGAACCTAATATTTTCTGGTCTGAATTCTAAACTGCCAATATCCAAATTCTATTAGATTCTAACTAATTTGCCAGAGACTCAAACTTCACACCTTACTTATAGACTCAAAGAGAAGCTGTGTCGAACCACTTGAACCAACTAGTAAATCGGCAAATCTACTTTTGAATCAGTAGAAATGCACAATAATCAGGAAAAAAAAAGATAAACATAAGATTTAAATCTTTTTTCTTTCTCTGTCTAAATCACTACTATCCAGAACCTATAACATTCTGACTGTTCTTATTCAAGTCGTCGACTATGAACTAAAGTTATTTCCGTTCACGAACTTGAGATAGAAATGCACACACAATATATATATATATATATATATATATATATATATATATATATATATATATATATATGAAGAGAAAGATCCGAAATAAAGATGGAAACTGACGATTGACTGCTAGGTGCTTCACCAATGCAAACAGCTTCATCAGCCAACTTGACATGAAGCGCGTCCTTATCAATGGTGGAGTACACCGCGACGCACGGGATCCCCAATTCATGAGCCGTCCTGATGACACGGACGGCGATCTCGCCTCTGTTGGCCACCAGGATCTTCTCGTCCTGACACGTGGCACCCACAGCACCACCACCACCATGTGCCTTCTTCCCCTTCCTGGCCACGTGACTGCTAACACTATGGCTGCTCTGCCTCTGCGTCGGAAAGCACCTCACGACCTTGTTGTTCCCCGCCACGAAGCTGCATTGCGAGCTCTTGATTCCTCTGCTGGCGAACAAACCCTGCGAGACACACACACAGAGAGAGAGAGAGAGAGAGAATTCAAAAACGGTTAAAACGGTTACAACGGTTACAACGGAAATGAGTTACGCGTGAGGGAGGGAGTCAGTACCGGGGAGTGTGAAGAAGGTGGAGCAGAGGTAACGACGGACTTGCAGGCAGCAACTATTCCACACTCCATTCTCAATCTAATGGTTTTGTGTTTTGTGTTGTTGTTGATTCAGTTTTCGGTGTTTTTGAAGGAATGCTAATGCTAATATGTCTGTCGATGCAAACGAAGATTGATTGGTAATGGTGCTTGCAGATTGTAAGCTCCGCCAATGTGGCTTGAGTTGTTGTTCGACTTTTGCATTCACTGCTATCGTGCTTCTTCTCTACCCCCCTTTCTCATTTCATCACACCCGTTCAATCATTCAAGCCCTGGTGAATCCAACGGATCATGCTTGCTCCTCTAGATTCAACGGCCCAGATTCATTAAATTTTTATTACATTTTATTTTATGGGAGTATAATTTTCTTTTTGACCCATTAATTTATATATATACTATAAAATCAATCCATCGTCAAAATAACTAATTTTATGATGTACTGAATTTATTTCTCTTGGGATATCATATCACTTGGGGAATTATCTGCTAGCATTTAATTCGATCTCTATGCCTATAAGATGAAGAAAAAGCCATCCATCTGCCTGGTCAAGCAAATTAGTACTGATTTTATGATAAACCAAAAGCTCATGTAATTTATTTAAGAGATCCCCATTTTCAGTAAAAAGGAGATTCTAACTAGTTGTAATTGAGTTTAGTTATGTCAGCCAAACAAGGATCCATCTATATACTTAAACAAGGTTCCAAGTATAAATTTGATCTTACAACAAATGTAGTATTATCTACCTCTTGCCTATGGTTACCAAATGGACAAGTGGATCATCATGCTTTGGCAATAAATAGCTGTCATTATGTTCAAAAGAAGTCAGCAATTTCCTCTAAAGGGCAGAACAAACCTACAAATTTATACACTCAAAACTATGGAGTAATATTTAAACCTTTCTTTCTACAATAATACACTGAATTGAATATTTCTAACCATGCTTAGAACAATTTTGATCAATATTACAACAACATATCTACGGCTTCAAAGACATCTAACTTCGCTGAACATCGATTCAATGGCAGTGTTAACACCTTGATTGAATATGGTAGCATTAGCAGCAGTTAGTTTCTTCACCTTTCTTTGTTTGGCTCTTCAAATTTGCACATGTCCAGAGCAGTGCCAAAATTACTCAACTGCAAAAGATCACTTTTAAGTCCTAATGCAGGACAAAAACGTCCACAATGGCATAATAACCTGCCTGTGGGGACAATAATGTATGTCTCCTAGAAATAACCTAAGTTACCAACATGGAAGAATAGTTAGCATATTACTTGACTCTATTTAAGTATTCCCACCGTCAGAGCTGCTACAGGCTTGGTTTGGAAGCCCGCCATTGAAATCTCCGTCCAAGCTCATCTGTTGCACTTCTTGCGGAGAGAGTATTTTGATACAGCGGACACAGTTAACAAACTCCCTGAAATGCACATAAGAAACAATTAAGATATAAAAATAATTGAAGAGAAAATCAGAATTTTGGGAATTATGGTCTGAAATTAAGCATATGCATGGCCTTATAATATAATTTATATAATATTCAAAGATGCACATCAGTCCAGCTCTTTTGAATAAATATGCCTTTTCTCCTAGTTCTCATGATATTGATATCTTAAAGAAAATACAGGAACTGAAGTAATAAAATTGAATTCCTAGTAATTTATATACTCTAAATTGTGAAATTAGCTGCACAAGCAGATACATGGCGAACAAAATGATTACTGTACTAAGAACTAGATAAATTGTCTAGCCAGCATGGAATATGAAAACATTCACCAAGAAAAAGCCAAATTACAAAAATAGCAGACTTACTCCCAAGGGTCGTCTCCCACAAGTAGAACGTCATTTTCATGATCTACATAGACAAGTTTCCAGCCTATCCTTTGTCGGTCCTCTAGCTGGCCCTCTATGCCAAATCTACGAGCTAGATCCTGTTTAAGCTCCTCATAACCAGAATACCGCGTAATGTCTATGGACCTTCCAACAGCTCCACGTTTATAAACCTATAAGGACAAACAAAGATAATTTAGAATAGTATAATTTTGTATAAATGCATGCACACACAAGAAATGGCACAAATCCACCATCTAGAAATAGAATCATAATTATAAAGATGCATTAACAGTTTACCTTGGTATATGTCCTCATGCGCTGAAACTGTGGTGGAGGCAGTGCAGGTGGCGGTGGTGGAGGAGCCCATGCACCCCTATCCAGGAAGCTACTATCATCTATTGTTGAATCAATAGAATTAAAGGTCATATCAGGGACTCCAAATGTCTGTGAAACCATTGACGATGAAAGTTCCTGCTGAGCATCTCTGTTATTTTCATAGTTTCCAAGCATGCCTCCTGAAGCGAAATTATTAGACAAATCCTTCCCCTGCCCCAATGTGCCTTTTGTTAAAAGGGAATCTGGATTCAGTGGCATTCCCATTTGGCTATCAATGTTACTGCTGTACGGAACATGGCTCCTAGCATCTGCCTGAACATCCCCATCTTGACTATTGCCTCTAAAATACATAGATTGTGGATTGTAAGATAATGGGTTGTTATTCTGATGCATGTGAGCATCACCCTGAGATAGGCAAACTGATGTAGAAGATGATGTATCCAAATAATCTGTCTGGGCCGCACCACCATTCAAGTATGGTTGAGGAGCAAAATTCCCTTGACTCTGACTTTTGGATATGTTCAAAGAAGGCTTGACTTCAGACTTGGGCTGTAAATCTTTTACCATGTTTGCATTTGATGACATGGTTTCTAATGCACCTGAACTCAATATAGTGGCAGCAGACTGAGCCATGTCATCCCCAGTTACTGCACTTCTATGGATTCGGGAATTTATCAATGATGGAACTGCACTGGCACAGTTATTTGTTGAAGGTGAGGTGGAACAAGATGGAACATCATCAGTAATTACAGATTGCCCTGCACCAGCAGCTCCGGTCAGTATACTACTTCCTGCAGCAGAGGGCTGGTTGGTAGTGGGGACAGACGGAAGCGCCATGTGACCAGATATTTCAGGCAGCAAGCAAGGTTGCTGCTGCTGAAGCTTTGGCTGCTGAGGAAGATGAGAGAACTGAATACTGTTTCGACCATTAGCCTTTGCCATCTGATGTGTGATAGAACTACCATCAGAGAGTGAATTTTGAAGAACAGGAGGAATTTCCAGCACTTGACCAGACGCTAGTGTCCTAGAGAAGCTCTGGGATGCATCTAAAAGCTGCCTCTGCTGCTGATCTTGGATTTGAGCAAGCTGAGAAGGCTGCTGCAGTGCAGACTGCTGTGCCAATAAAGTTTGTTGCTGCTGAAGCTTTTGTAACAACTGAAGCTGAATCTGGTTATCAGACATCTGCAATGGTTGAACATGATCAGACATAGGAGGTTGGACCAAATTTTGCTGTTGATTCTGACCCATAATTGTCTGTTGTTGCTGTTGCTGCTGCTGCTGCTGCTGTGGAGGGTTCTGAGAGAGACTTCTATGGAGTTGATGGTTTTGAATGGATGGCTGCTGCTGTTGAAGAACATTGCTGGTTTGGACAAGATTCTGGGGATGCAAGAGCTGGGCCTGAACTTGACTCTGTGGAAGAGTTTGATTTCCCAAGTTCTGCCTAGGTTGTTGAGTGATATCCCCAAACTGCTGCTGTGGCTGCATGATTGTTCCCAATGTGCCAGATGTTGACGGTAGCTTCTGAAGGTGATCAAGTTGCTGTGCAGTCTGAAGTAGCCTCTGCGCATTGAAGGCAACATTGTTTGACTGTGGAATTTGGGGAGTAGAGAACCCTAGCTGACGAGAAATATCTGCACCAGGTAGATTTTGCAAAACAGATCCAGACAAGGAAGGCATATAATTTGTCTGCAATGAGTTAGCCATAGCAGGATTCTGCTGCATGTTCATCCACTGAACTAAGCTCAGGCCAGGTAGACCTTGGGGATCCTTCATGCACATATCGTCACCAAGCCAAGGCATTGTCCGCTTGAAAAGGTTTTCAAAATCGGATGGGTCATCATCTACAAAAGTAAATATGAAATAAGCCAAATAAAACATAGTTCCCACTTATCACACCACATACAAATTAAAGTTTACTTGGAAATTTGAAATAATGCAAAGCTTGTCCGGAAACAATTGATAAGCTAGAAAATGAAAGCATCTAACAGAGGTTTCTCGATAAATATCCAACATATTTCATTTTTGTATCTAGAAAGTAAATAGTAGAATAATTTACCAGGCATTCCTGGTTGTCTTGGCCTCTTGGCTCTAAAGAACGGGGGAGGGCAGATGAAAAAAGGAGCAGTCACGGGTTCAATTTCCCAGATTGAGACCCTGCTACGCTTCTCCCCAGCAGTTGACTCATCCCAACCAACCTAACCAATGACATGTGATTTAGCAAACACTGTTTAGAGCTTTAAAAAAAGGATATATTCTGAAAATATAAATTTCCCAGGTTCATCCACCATAGATGAGAAAAATTTAGATCGTAGAATTGTAAAAGGATCATAGAAATTGCACCTGCAAATTACGCCATTGTGAATTTTTCCATCTCACAGGATCCAGATCACTGATACCTGTAATTGTACCCATATACCTGCAATACCACAGAAAATTATAACTTAATATTTACAAACAAAATACAAAATCATTTCCAAATTAGAATATTTATTCCTCACCAAACATCTCCAATCCCAAGAATGATATATTAAAATGTAATTGTACTGGATTGAGGAATCAAACAATGCTTAGGGCACCAACTAAGTTGCAAACCAGGCTAATTACATCTACCAATCTTAAGATCCAACCACCCATGCTAACTTCATGAAGGCATTATATATAATCAACCACAATTTTACAAAATTATTCTTCCAGGTACATGGACTCAAAGTGAGGCACCTTCTTGTTCCTGAATCTTCAGTTTCAAACATCATTCGGAAGCGCATGCCGGCTGATATTTGATGGCTGTACACTGCCTTGTAGTACTTGGCTAAAGGAATGACAAATTCCGATGGACTAGCCCTGCGAACAAAAGAAAGATGTAAGATTGAAATTTTATGATTGAGAAAATGGGTTCATTAAGTAATAAGTAGTTAATCCAGGCCTCTGCAATCTAATTAAACAGACTAGGAAGAAAGTAGTATTCAGAGATATTATGCATTAGCACCATAATGAGAAGTAGAGATATTGACCTAGGATTAAAGAAGATGGTGAAGGGACTATTGTTTGCAGCAGCATGAGCAGCTGCAGCAAGAATCCCAATGTGCATACTATCACTCGATAGTACTGAGGATGATATGTTGGTCGGTTGCCTGTTAGCTCGTCTGATACCCAAAAGAAGCTGCTGCTTTTCATCTCTGCTCATGACATTAAAAACCAGTACGCAGAAGTGAGTTGAGGCTTAGCGTGAAAGTTTGATTCCAATGGTTCAAAAATATTAAGACAATTTTGAAGTCTATAAAAAATCAACAACACAAGAGTGATCAATTTATTACCCTCACCGTATAAATAAAACAGAGTCTCCGGCAAAAAGCCTCTTTCCACTGACAAATAGGCTCCATCCAGTTGTAAGCAAGTGACGTTTTGGTTGCCCTAGTTAAGGTAAAGGATATAATGAATAGGAATAAAGATTTTCAGATATGGATTGACAAAAATTGAACAAATTACAAGCTAAGTTTTTCTTATGGTGTCACACAATGCATACCTCGGTATATATGGCGGAATGTCCAAACATTATCATGCAAATCCCTAGCCACAAGTTCTTGAGCAGGAGGTTGCATAGAATAGTCCTATATGGAAACAAGGAATACATCAAAAGTCTGAAGTTTTAATTTAATTTCTTGAAACAACAATTACACCTACAAGAGGAGGGAAAATCTTCTCTGCCGCTCGGCGTGGCACGGAAAAACCTCCATGGGTACTTGTATCGCTTGCTGTCAGCTGTTTGCAGAAAAACTCAGGCTGTGGCTTATTTGACTTGAGAGCAAGATCTGATCTCAACAATGCTTCCTTATCAAACTACATCGAAAATGTAAGCAGATTAGTAGTATTTCTACTAACTTCTCTTCTCACTATACAATTAGGGGAGAAAAATCTACAAAGTGAGGTTTTCATGTCATATTGTTTCAACTTTTAATTGCAAATGATGCTTACAGAAGGCACAGGTTGAAGTGTCATCTGAGCATAAACTTCATCAGTTTCCGGGTCAGCCTGCCAAAAAAGAGGCAAAAAAAAGCACAAAATCATTACCAATAAAACTATAGATTATAGATGCTGCTATATTGATCAAGCTTCAAAACAAAAATTCCAGGGAGAAAAAATTCTTACATGCAAGGTAACATTGTGAAGGAGACACAGCAACTTGGAAGGAAGATTAGGATAGTTTGGAATCTGTGCATCAGCATCTTTCTTCAAAGACGCAGCAACCTGAAAATGAAAAATGGAAAAACACCAATAGGCCGTGTTTGGATTAGCTCTTTTTTGTTTTGGATTCAAAACAGCTTATAATCGAGATTCGAGAGATTATTGAGACGGTTAGGATCGTCGAGACCTGCTCGGAGTGGCCTTGAGGGAAGTAGATGACGTGAGTCCCCGCCGGTGGAAGGTTCACCAGTGGCCCCGCACACGCTTGCCATAGCTTCGGGTTTATGCTCTTCTTCTCTGCTTGCCACGTGTCCACAACTAGTTAGTCCAACAAAAATGAAGAGAAAACAAAAAAACACCATCGCCTCCTCCTCCTTCGCCTTTGCCTTGATTCTCGGAGGAGAGAATAAAACAGAGCGAAGCGAAGCGAAAGAGGAAAGAAAATTGGAAAAAAAAGACAAAAATTAAATGCGGAATCTACGAACAACAAGAGCCGAGTTAAAGATAATGATTAATGAATAACATTATTGAGAAATAAGACAAAAAAAAAAAAAAAAGTGGCCGGTTCTTCCGAAGCGTTCTAGCTCTTTTTGTTGCTTTGTAGATGGAGAAATTAGAGAGAGGTAGAGAGGGAGAGGAGACCTTCGGCGGGATTGGATGCGGCGGAGGCAGCGGCGGCGGTACCGTCAGGGTGCGTCTTCATCGGAAATTGCTGAGGTGGAAACAGTAACTATCAGCAAATCATCTCAACAGAGAAAAAGAGTTGGAAGTGAGCTTCAGAGCACAATAATCTTAGCAGAGGAATGTGCAGCTTTTTCTCAGATCATGGAAGAAGACCAGTAATGATGAAAGGTAGAAAATAATTTAAAAATCAAATTAAAAAAAATAAGCAAAGGATTTTTGTTTTTATTTATTTTTTGGTGAAGAAGAGAGAGAGGTTTTTGGTGGAAAATGAAAGAGAGAAAGGTTTAGGAAGAAAAAGTGGTGTGAAAGGCTTTGGTGTTGTTGCCCCCTGTGTTCCCCTACAACGCCCAGACACACATTTGCTTTCTTCTCTCTCGCTGTTTTCTTTCTCTCTGCAATTGAGAATGACGAGTGGAATAAGCGATTAGACACCTTATTGAGTTTAGTTTGTTTTCCAGCTTATAATTAATTAATTATTAATAATTAGAGTTGACCATCATTTTAGTCTCTCACATTGCATATCTGTTTCACTTTAATCTTTCACTTTACTTTTTGTTCGATTTAGTCTCTCACATTACATTTCGTGATTCACTTTAGTCCTCCACTTTACTTTTTGTTCAATTTTAGTCCCTCACATTGCATTTTGTGATTCATTTTAGTCCTTCACTTTACTTTTTATTCGATTTAGTCCTCAAATTGCATTCCGTGATTCACTAATTTGATACAAATAGTGTAATGACTAAATCGAACTACTCACTTTGGTTGTACACGTCATTTGTCACTTGGCATTTAACAGTACATATCAGCAAAGCAATAATCGAGTTAGTAATAATGGAGTATTAACAAGGGACTAAAGCGAATCACATAATGCAATGCGATGGACTAAATTGAATAAAAAACAAAGTGAAGGACTAAAATAAAACAACTATGTAATGTGAGGGACTAAAGTGGTGGTTAGCTCTTAATAATTAATTAAATTAAATTAAGTGTTTTACTAACAAGTGCCCTGAGAACACTTATTAAGAAATTAAAAATAGAAATTTTCATCTTGAAAACATGTATTTTTATATTTTCTAGGCAAGAGATTCATTATTATATTTTAAATTTTTTTCTAAAATTATTATTTTAAGTATTCTTAACAAGTGTACTTATGGCACTTGTAAAATCCTTAGATGAATACTAATGAGAAAAGAGAGTTTTGAGGTGGGGGTTGTTGACCTCCGGAGTTGTGGACGGTTCGTCACTCTGATAGTAGTAGTAATTTTCTTTTTTTTTTAATCATAGTTAATTATTAATTATATTATTTATTATTAGTATTAATTAAATTGATTATTATTTGTTCTTATTCACTGCAACAGTACCTGCTCATCCCCAATATATTCCCTTATTGCTATCTTCTTTTTCTAGCGAAACTGAATAACCCTCTCCTCCCAATACTTGTCACTTGTGGCACTAGAAGAGAACCATTATTAATATAATATTAAAATATATTTTTGTATTCTTTATAATTTATATATATTATTTTTATTTTTATTTTTATAATTATGTTGAAATTAATTTTCATGAACTGCTATTATACTATTTTTTACACAATCATTCAATCATATATTGACACGTTAGTCATGATTGTGTTTTTTTTCCACTATTTAGATTGAGTGTTTTGATTGAATGATAATGTAAAATTAAACTCAATTCTATTTGTGTTGATTCCTTTTTCTTTCATTTCTATACTTTATAATATACATTATTCAATTTTGACAAAATTGTTAGAATATGCTAAGTAGTTTCTTTAATAATAATAAATAAAGTATAGCATTTGTACTGTAATTGTCATTATGACTATGTGGCGAACAATGATAGTAATCGATTAGTTTAATTGCTCTTTTAGAAAGAAACCATAATTGCCATGAGTACACACACACAAAGAAATCATGGAAAAGGGCGAAATGGTCATTGCAGCAAGAAAAGAGAGGGAAATTTCATGTGGCTTTCTATTATTGGGTTTGATAGCAAATTCGCTTGCGTGCACATGGCCGCTGCGTAGCCAGTTCATTTACTATTATTTCTTTATTTGATTAGTATTTATTTAATGATAATTATATTATAATAATTTATATCGACATTAAATATTTGATCTTACTCAAACAACTCCTCTACCTCAAAAGATGCCTATCTTGGGCTTATCTTAATAATTTATAAACCGCTTTATATTTTAAGTGAAGATATTATTGTTATTATCATAAAATATTTTAATAGTATACAAAATTTTCCGAAAGTCTTATAAAATCTTGTATTGAATTCATTAAATCATATAAAACATATTATTAAATATAGGTATATCATGTAGATTTAACAATTTAAAGTACATTTGACAGCGCGAGCAACATAACAAAGCAGGTAGTATAAGGGTATGTTTGGGTAAGCTGAAAAATTAAACTTATTTCAATAATCGCTTATTTATACAATCATTTTTTTATATAATCGCTTATTTAAGGATAAATTTATGTTTGGATAGTTTAGCTGAAAAGTAACTTTAAGTTAATCTATGATGTTTGGATTGATAAAAAATAATCGCACTGCTTTTTCCTTCTTAAAAAACAGCTTTAATTATTTAGCTTAACTATCCAAACATCTTGCTTTTTTTCAAAACAGCTTTCTTAAAAAATTTAAGCTATTTTTGTCACTTCCCAAACATGCACTAAGATCGGAGAAGTTTTTAATATTATATATTTTTCTGAATATTGTATAAAATATAGCATTTTATATTATATAATATTTTTCAATTAAAAATATAATTTTTAGTATTATACTAAGCATGTAAATTTATTAATTAAATGTAACTAATATTAATATTTTTATCTATCTCAATATTTACATTTCTCTGTTATTATATTAGATTATATGAATTATATTCTTTTATATATTTTAGTACCTTTCTATTTTAATTTATTTAGTTAAAATTATTTTATATTAATTAAATAAAAAATAAAAATAAAGCTGACCTTGTATATTAAAATATTAATAAATACTATTATGTCCGATACAATATGCCTAATGCACTCTACATAATATACTAGTATTTTATTCGAGTCAAAAATTTCATCTATTGTAATGAAAAAATTGAAAGGCATTAATTATGATAAACTGATATTGTAAATATATTTTATATTGTCAATCAATTATAATATGATACATAGAATATAGTTGATGATTTTTTAGAATTTATAGGATGTTTAATAATAAAATAAAATACATGATATTTTTTATTTAATAGGTAATTTTATGTAGGTATCAATCAAGGAATTATAAATGCTAGTGGTACTTATTAAATCAGCAACATTCACTACAACAAATAGTAAAGAAAAGAAAAACCATAATTATTTCCACCCAAAAAGAAAAATAATAATAAAAGAAAGCATAATTAAGTTAGGAGTAATAAATGAAGATTAAGAATGAGAAAGTAGAATCACATGTTGAGCACAGAGCACATTTCTGAGTTGGTTGTGCAGTGTGGTGGACGACATCGGCCAGTGGGTCCCGCGCGCATATGCGATTGTGACGGCTCTGAGCTTTGCTTCATTCTATGTGCTTTGCGTCTCCCACAAAGCACACGCAAATTTGGTCAAACCTCTATTCTCAACTTTCTTCATTACTATAATTATTTTTTCAATTTTTAATTTCTACCTAATAGCAATACTGTACATTTTTGTCACATTAGTTATTATATAGGTAAAAAAATTAATAAAATAATTATCTTTAAATATGTTAAATAAAATTAGATACATAAGTTGTCATACGCGCGGGTAAAGCTTTTTGCCCGGGGTGTTGATGTTTTCAGAAAAAAAATGAAACTCTTTTTTGTCTGTAAATTAAAAAGTTAATAGTTTTTATTTATAACTTTTAAGAGCAGAAATAATTTTTTAGAGTCGTAAATAATTTTTTAGAATTAACTTTATATTTCTGAAAAGTAAAAATATATAAATAATATTTATTTATATAATCTATATTATAAGTATCTTATAATTTGAGAATCATGTTTATATTATTTTATAAAATATTATAATTATAACTCCTATTACTTATTAAAATATATATATAGACTATTTTATCAAGGCAAAAATATCATTTTGGTCCTGTAACTTTTACTCGATTTTGATTTTGGTCCAGTATCTTTTCTTTTTTTGATTTTGGTCCTGTAACTTTGCAAACGTCAACTATTTTGGTCCTCCGTCTAAACTCCGTTAGTGAGGTGCTGATGTGGCACTAACGGTGCTGACGTGGATGCCACGTGGTGCTGACATTAACGTCACATGACGCTGACATGGAAACAGGACCAAATTCACCTTCCTAGAAAAAGAAACATGACCAAATTCAAAATTGGATAAAAGTTACAGGACCAAAATAAAAAAACTAAAAAAGAAAATGGACCAAAATGAGCTTAATAAAAAAATGAAAGAGGACTTGCGTAAAATTGATGTAACAAATAAATTGTCTAATCTAGATAATATATAATGTTACTCAAACGTGTTTTTAATTTGCTTGAAACACATAATTTACTTAATTGCTATAACAATATCTATTCATAATGTGACTAATAAGTTCACAAAATGTTACGTAAGATTTGACTACATCGAAAAATAAAAATAAAAAATTGAATATTGTGCACATGAAGTATGAATATCAACTAAATATATCCAAAAAGTTACTAATAAGTTAATAATGATAGCAACAAGATTGCAAAATAAAGCTAAATAGTGTGCAAATATAATGCGAGTACCCCAATATGAGATAAAAAAAGTTAAATACAAGTACTTCCAATATGGTTTTAGCTTGCACACTTGTTGTTATATATGAACTTATTAATAATTTTTTGAATGTAATTAGTTAATGTTTATGTGCACACTAGTTAATTTTCAGATCTGATCGAATCTTAGATAAATTTTGTTGAACTTATTAGTCATGTTATATATTAGTATTATTATAGCAATTAAGCAAATTATGTGTTTCAAACAAATTAAAAGCACAGTTGAATAACATTATATATTGTCTAGATTAGACAGATTATTTGTTACATCCAATTTTATGTAGGTCCTATTTTATTTTTTAGTAAGCTCATTTTGGTCCTGTTTCTTTTTTAGTTAGTTGAATTTGGTCTTGTAACTTTTTTAGTTAGTTGAATTTGGTCCTGTAACTTTTATCCGGTTTTGAATTTGGTCTTGTTTCTTTTTTCAACAAGGTGAATTTGGTCATGTTTCCATGTCAACGCCACGTGGCGTCCATGTCAGCACCATGTGACATCCATGTCAGCGCCATGTGACATCCACGTCAGCACCGTTAGTGCCATATCAGCACCTCACTAACGGAGTTTAGACATAGGACCAAAACAGTTGACGTTTGCAAAGTTACAGGACCAAAATCAAAAAAATAAAAGTTACTGGACCAAAATCAAAATTAGGTAAAAGTTACAGGACCAAAATGATATTTTTGCCTTTTATCAAATAGTACTATTATAATTTTCTAATAACAAATTTTTTAAACGCTCAACAGCTGTTTAACAAGTGTAATTTATCAAACTCAACCTTGTTCTCTTAAAACTGTGTCTGCACGACAATTTTTCTTTCTCTTTCTTCGAAAGAACTTGTGTACCTATAGTTGGAGTGAGTTTTCTTATTATAAATGTTAAGGATTATTTTGACAAATATTCTTCAAATATTTTGACAAGTTATTCCGACATTAATTATAAAAGAGTTTGGTTCTGTAGATGAGAAAAAAATCAAAGATAAATCATTTTCTTTATCCTATGTCATAGGTTTTTCTTAATCAAAAAAACTATAGGGATTTCTCCTGATTAACTTTAGAAACTTAGCCATGCCCCCCCTCCCCCCAAATTTTTTAATATGAATTGGATTGTCCAAAAAAAAACTGATCTATTTAAACCACCTTAAAATTTAGGATAAATTACATTGAATCCTCTTGAAATTTTATAAAATTTATTTTGATTCTTTTTTATTGATCTTTTCTAATGCTAATACAATGGATGTTAATATAATTTTAAGATGATATCAGAATAATAACTTAATAAACATAACGAACCTTTGAACATACTTTATAAATAGATAGAAAGTAAAGTAAATTTCAGTAAACATCAAAGTCCTTTTTAATAAATTTTATAAATAAAAAAAATGAGATGAATTTTTTCAAATTTTATGATATTTTGATATAATTTACACTAAAATTTATTAGGAGTAAAATACTCCACTGAAACTCGTTAGAGTTACGTTAGTGATGAAAAATAATAAGGGTAAATTGACCAAAATAATATGGTAAATGATAACATCATTGAACAGAAGAAGACAAATAAACATATTGTTTTCTTGTCTCAGTCCTGTCTAGGTTTCTGAATTGATGCATTCTCCGATACAGACATCATGTTTTTCCTGTATGGTGCAGGAATGTGGTGGTACAATATCAACCACATATGTATTTCTGAAAAGTTATAAAATATAAAAGTGAAAAAATATAGAAAAATAATAAGTTAAGTAATAAGTCCAAAATACCCTTACAATAAACAAAACATTGTAAATGAAAGATAAAAGGTAGGGATTTCTTGCTCAGTAGTACTGTTCAATTTCTTCCTCTTTATCACCGATGTTCTTCACAAACATTGTCCTCTTTCCCTTCATATGAACGCGGAGTCGAACACGGCGCTTTGCAGCTGGCGTTTCGGATGCCATAGCTAAAGTCATGAAGAAATGAGGGTTTGCATTCTCTATGTTTATGGTTCAAGAAGAAGCTCGACGGGCTGTTGCCATAGTGTTTAAAACAAAACAATAATAGACCCATAATTTAGAAGGGGAACAAATTGCAGAGAGCATAATAAAGTATAAACGTAATGAGTAATATGCAAATCTAGATAGGTCACTAGCAGCAAAATAAACAAAAAGATATTTGTTAGTTCCCCTAGTTAATACCAACATGGATTAACCTTAGAACAGAGGATTGTAATCTGGAAGTGACATTATTAACTAGTTTTTTGAGATTGTGCTACTTGGAGAAATGCTTCCACCTAGCACCAAATTTAACTCTAGTTGTGGAGCCATGGGTGAAAATGAGATGCTTGACACTTTCTCACTCAAGATTCTGCATTTCATAAGTAGAGAAAAGTTTTTAAAAGATAAAAAATGATCTAAATAGTTAATTAACACAAGTATACATATTAAATAAAAGACAGATAAATTCAAGAATGACTATAAATACTAGATAATTCTCTTAAAATATTATATAGGACAAAAATTAGAACCAAAGATTTTCTTACATTTGACAAGCTACGTACTAGAAAACAGAGCAAATATGAAATATGATCTCTAAGTAATCAACTAAAGTTTCGGAGCTCATTTTCTAATGAATTTGTTATGTGGATTCAAGTATCTTTCATATTAAAACTGCACAAAGAAGAAAATATATTTGAGACTTATTTTTTCCTACAATACTTTTCTCTGACTTCAAGAAAAGGAACAATATAGAACGTCACATTTACATGTACCAAATTAAATGGTGCGAGGCACCGGTGAAGATGGAACACCGATGATAAAGAGGAAGGAATCGAAGACTGAGCAAGAAATCCCAATATTTTCTCTTTCATTTACAATGTTTTGTTTATTGTAAGGGTATTTTGGACTTATTACTTAGCTTATCATTTTTCTATATTTTTTCACTTTTATATTTTATAATTTTTCAAAAATATATATGTGGCTGATATTGTACCACCACATTTCTGCACCATACAGAAAAAAAAAGGATGTCTGTATTGGAGAATGGTCCTTCTGAATTTACTCATAAGAATGTTTTTTTCTCTTTAGCCATCTAAATCTCACGAAATTTCAGTTAATACAGTCAGCAAAACAAACTAATGTCATCATTGTTGAGAAATTAATGTTAAATAGTTTGTTGGCATACATAATTAACAAACTTTAATTAAAGCATCATACGCCCAATAAATTTTATCTATGCATGCAAATGTAGTAATATGATTAATTATAACATTATTAATAGAAAATTTGTCTTTTGATCTCATTTCATAAAATAATGATTAAAAAAACCCTTTGAATAAAGATACCAAATTACAAACTGACTTGATAAATTTTCAAAATTAGTTTCTTAAATATTTTGTAACGCAGCACTGCAGAAAATTACAAGACAATTTTCAAACGGACAAGGAATTAGTACAGACAACATAATTGGTAATAATCAAATAACCAATATAAACTACTACGTATACAAATTCGAATTCTATTTATTATGGATTTATTAATTAATTTAGATTTCAAAAGTTTCTTCAATGTTTTTCCCTTTTCCTTTTTAGAGTTGGAATACTATTTGACATGCATTATCTAAAGACACTTAATACTTGTTATTAGTAAAACTCTTATTATAAAACCAACTCTCAGATACCGCTGAAATTAAGTGTATATAAGAAAGTCAAATATACATATTATAAGGATAAAATTCCCCGAATAATATAATTAGTTTTCCTCGATATTTAATCTTGAATTCAATAATATATAACCTATAATTCTATATATGCAACTTGGTTAATATTTTCTTGGACCAAAATTACTCATTTATAAATTATGTTTCATTTTCTATTTCATCAATTATATTTTTTTCACCATGAAAACTTAAGGATTTAATAATATATGTTTTAAAATAATTAATAAATGTAAATTACTTATCTTTCACGTTAAATAATTGATTTATATATGGGGTAATTAAAAAACCATACTAGCAAATTAAAAAAAAAAAAGTGGTTTTGTCATCTTCCTAGTATTGACAACAAGATTGTCTAATAATACAATTGTTTTTTCGTCCGAATTGCTACTTACTTGGATGTGCATTGTTGTATCATGTATGGACTATCGAATACTTTTATTTAATTATTAGTATTATTGTTAGCTGCACAACCCTTTACTCCCTTCGTACACAAATAATTATATTTTTAGAAAGTTCTCTTGTCTAATATTATTTGTCATTTTAAAATTTTATAAAAGCATTTATTATTTTTTTTAATTTTATCATCACATGCATTCTCTCTCATATCTCTTTTTTTTTTATAAAATTCTCTCTCATATCTTTTATAATAATTATTACATAAAAAACTAAAAGGACAATTTAGTCATTATATATCATTTTTACATATAAAATTGTGTACTTTAATTACATTCTTAATAACCGTAAAAAATCTAAAATATCATTTATTAATTAATGAACGAAAGAGAATATATAATAGTAGTAATTGAGTTATTGGAGCAGGGAAAGAAGAAGCTAAGGGGTCCCAATTCCAAAGGCCATGTTCCCTTTATGGGTGAGTCGTAGGTCCCAACGCTTTGACCTTCAGCTTTCAACCGTGTGCCTCTGTTTTCCTCATGGACAAATTAAATACTCTATGCTTCTACCTCCTCCATCTGCCTACATATTTTATTAATTACTCCCTTCGTCCACTTTTATTTATCTTTTTAGGAAATTTATTTGTCAACTATTATTTGTCATTTTAGATTTTTAATAAAACATTTACAATCTTTTTCCAATTTTATTCATACATACACCTCTTTTTATCTCTTACAATTATTATTGCACAAAAAACTATAAAGATAATTTTATCATTGTACATTTACTTCTATAAAAAAAAATTTATTTTCATCATCTTCTTAATAAGTGTGCAATACTCTAAAATGTCAAATTAAAGTGGACGGAGGGAAGCAATAATCTCAACTCATATGATATAAGAGTACATGTATTGTAAAGGTAAAATAAATAAAGGAGTCTGGATCAAAGAGCGTTGTTACAAGCGATAAAGTTATGTATGTATTGTAGCCTACAAATGTTTAATTAAGGTTTAGGATTTGGTATTAGAGTAATAAAATTTAGTTTCGCTTGCTTTTTATATTTAATTTTATCATTTTATATCTATATATGTTAATTTAGTCACTTTAATTACAAAAAATATCTATTATTTATAAATATGTTATTAAAAATTATGTTTGTCTTCACATGTCTTTAGAATCCTTAAATTTGACTAATAATTAAATATTTTCAGGAGAGAGTAAATATAATTTTAATAAGATAAAAGATCACATTCTTGAAATATCATACTATATGAATATAATTTACCCTTAAATATAAATAAAATACCTCTAAAACTTTTGTCTACACCCTCAATTTAGTCCAAAAAAAAAAAAATTCTCAAAGATGAGAATCAACTGCAACCTTCCTAGTAAATATCTCAACGATCAAATTTTCGTTCCCATCCTTATATTAAAGATAAACATTATTATTTAAACAATCAATTATTTTTAAATAATCAAACATTCTACTAAAAAATATGTGAATTTTATCTTCTTTATTATTTATTGTTTTCAACTCAGTTGCTTCTCGTAATTTTGCTCACCTATTTTGAATTTCTACAACTCTACGTCTATTTGGATGTACAAACAACATTTTAGATATATTTTTTGTTATGGATCGATCTCTCTAAACTAATTGTCATCATCCCTATACTTATAGTATACATCATCTATCTCATCACATAGAAACAGTTATGCAAATTAATTATTAAGAAGCTTATAGTTATTGTTTTTATGAAATAATTCGTCTTTATGTGAATAAAAAAATAATTCGTCATTATTTCATCTTAATAATAGATGCTCATATACATAATCTTTTGTATATTATACTCATCCTACCATTTACAAAAAAAAAAAATAAAAAAATACTCATCCTACCTAGTTAGAGTCAATCACGTAAGTCTCAAGTTAAACAAGCATCGATGTGAAATAAAGTAAACAAAAAAGCAACTAAAATACCCAACTCTTGGATTATTATTAGAAAAATTATTATTATGACCATTGCTAGAGACACAACAACAAACCAGCCAAAACAGTCAATAAATAGGATTTTAGGTCACAATCACCAAGCCCATTAAAAATATATTCATGATTAAAAGTGCTATTTGGACTATAAAGTGTTAAAGGGATTTTGTTGACTGTTTTGGCTAATTTTTTATTGTGTCTCAAGCATTTATGTACTATTATTTAATAAACCCTAGGATTGTAGTAATATAAAATGAGTCTAACTTTTTTTTTTTTGCACGGTCCTTAAAAAATTTATACTAACATTCTATCAAAAGTTATTATATTAGTAATGTTTTTAAAAGAATTAATAGAATGTGAAAATCTACAACAAAAGATTATATAATTAACAATATATTAGTGTAATTTTTCAAAAAGATTAAAATATATGCGACTCATATAAAATTACGGAAACATGTCGAAAAACCTAGACCTAGCAATTCTTATCCAATGCCTACTAGAGTTGGACCTAATTAATATACATCAAATTCAAAATTTAGTGTTGTATACCCAACATCAAGATTATTCGCACCATCCTAGCTAGCCTAAAGAGAAAAATCCAGAACAATCATGTATTGAAAGTCTCCCACATTAAGTAGGAACGAACATTATGTAGAAACCCGATCATATATGTTCATTTAATAATTCATATACTCGCCGTTCACTTTTAATTGACGTTTTATAGTACTGCACACTTATTAAGAAGGTGATTAAAATACATAAATTTCTATAGAAGTAAATGTACAATGACAAAATTATCCTTATAGTTTTTTTTGCAATAATAATTGTAAGAGATAAAGAGAGAGTGTATGTATGGATAAAACTGGAAAAAAATTGTAAATGTTTTATTGAAAATCTAAAATGACAAATAATAGTGGACAAATAAATTTCCTAGAAAAACAAATAAAAGTGGACGGAGAGAGTATGTACTATGTGTGTGTGGGCTATGTTTGTCCCATATTAATTTTAAAATGTTATACTAACTCGATTAGATATGTCAAGGACAATAAAATGTTAACTTCCCTAAGCTAAAGCCAAGATAATGTTAATTAACACCAACATTTACTATAATAGAAGCTTGGAGATCACCACTACATTTGAATGTGTAAATGCCTATGTGCACGTTTGTTAACGTGTTTTATGTATTTTAATATCGTTTATTTATTCATCTATGAGCATGATTATATGTATAATAAAAAAATAATCAAACAGTTATCATATTATGTACAAACAAATATTATATATTGTACACACTATTATCAAGTATTATATATATCATATATTAAAAAAAATAATATTTTAATATATTATATATGATTGCACAACATATTACATATATTGTACATAATATATAATATATATTATGCATATTACATATTATATATATATTATGCACAATTTGTAAACTATTTTATCTGATTTTGTATGTGCAGGGAGACTTTCCCTTTATTTATAAATTTAATTTTTATACACTTATTTTTTACCCACTCGTTAATTATCTATCATCATCACAAGCATGTGGTAATTGAATCATTCATCTATTATTTAAGAAGTCACACAAACTAAATAAATATGTAAAATAAAGAAATATTTCATGTAATTTTTCAAAATCAATGTGAAGGATAAAATAATCTTTCAAGATAAGATATAAAAATGATAATTTAATTTCTCAAAATTTAACGTGATAAAATTTGATGTGATGGATAATATAGTCCTTCAAGATATGAAAGTGATAACATGGTCATTCAAAATTGAAATTTTAGGACAAATTGATGGATAATGTTCTAAAATTTCAATCTTAAAGAACCATGCATATTATCACATTCATATCTTGAAATACTATTTTATCCATACGTTAAATCTTAAAGAATCACATTATTATTTTCGTATTATAAAGAACTAATTTATCGCCGACATTAATCTTGAGGACATTTACTCTAAAATGAAACTTTTTACTTAATTTTTAATAATTTATTTCGTTAAGAATACTATATAAAAGGTAAAATTTTAAAAAAATTAAGTTATGATAAGTTTCTCCTATAAAAATATTAAAATACATATTTTTAATATAAATATTTCTACTTTTATTATCTCAAAAAATATTCTTAGAACATTAATTAATAAAATTCTTTTTCTAATATAGTTTGTAATAATTTAATAATTAGAAAGGGAATGGAGTGAAAATATTAAAATGTGAAATAGGTGGAGAAAGAAAAGATAAAAAAGTTGGGAGGATAGAAAGCAGGTGGGGGGGCCGGGAAAGCGTGCACCGTAAAGCAGCCGAAATTGCGGCTCGTTTAACGGAGTTTCAGTCCCCGACGTACTCCATTCAACCACTCATATCTTTACACGTGGAACCACGCAACAGGTGACTATTTACACTTTGACCCTTACGCTTCAATAAATTGCAAATTATTTCTCTTTGAGCTTTCATAATTTATGTCTCTCTGCTTAAGCAAGTAATTGGATCCTCTGATGTTATTAAAATGAGAAAGGGTCATATTTTATGCTATAAATTCATGTCATAAAATAATTTTACCTAAAATTTTAAGTTATTAGGTTAAAATTTATTTAATAATTTATACTCTAATATATATGTTATTTAAATTTTCCATTTCTAGATCAATTATTTATAGTATACACTCTAAAATATAAATATATATGCGAAAAAGTTTAGATTGATTATGGTATATATATTCCCTAGGTAGGTTGGTGAATGGGTAGGACTGTAGCTATGGATATTACAAACAGTGGATTGTTTATGCGATATCACAAGCTCTAATAATGCTATGTGTACCGTTAGAATTTTATAATATTTTTATAACAACCATGTTTATCACTAAATTATTGTAATATGTATTTAAAAATTAATATAATCTAATAATAGATATAATTATTGTATAAATATAATTTAATTTTTCATTATACACGTATCATTAGTACCCGAGAAGAGGACTATGCAATGCAATGCAAGCATCCATCAAAGCAAGATGAAGATGCATTGGCTATCTATCTATCTATCTATCTATCTATCTATCTATCTGCAACACACTCACACTACTGTTGGAAGGGGGACATTAACATAAACCACAGCACCTGAGACAGTGACATTACATAACCACAATTCTCAATACATACAGCAACAAATTAAATACAGAACCAGATTCACACACACCACACTGTTCTTTCATCACATATATACATACATTTATGTATGTTTTGTCCACAAGATCAAATTCCAGCCTAGTCAAATTGTATCATAACCTCTTATCCTATCCTATGAATAAGAATAATATTATAATAATTAGGATACTAAAAGAGGCCGATATGTGCACATGTATCTCACAGTGAAATGTTCTCTTCTGTTACTGTGCAAAAATGCTAAAATGTAAGTAAGAGATTTTTCTTATGTAAAAAATTTCAATCATAGAATTATTTTATTACGAAGATATATCTCCAAATATTATATTACATTAGTTTGTAAATTCATATTATAATTTAATATATCTAACTAGTATATTGTCCAACATTAATATATCTAACTAGTATAAAATATATAATACACATTATAAATAAAGAAATGACATATATTATGCATTTTAGTAACAATATATATGGTGTATTTTTTGTGTATTATTTCCTATTTTTGTTCAACCAGATTCATACATGTATGACACATATTACATATGATATACATTATGTATAGAACATTTTAGATAATTGTTGAATGATATTTTTGTTGTAATACACTATTATTGCAAAAATAATTGAGCCGGAATTTCGGTTATATGCCAATTATTTAATTAAAGAAAACAAACAAATAATTTCATTTAAATCGATACGGGAGCTGTTGGAACATGGTTTAGGTGGAACAATAATTATTCATGAGTATTTTTTATATACTTTATATATACTACCTCCATTTCAAAATAATAGTCGTTTTGACTTTTTTGGTTCATTGGAAAACTAATGAAGCTAAACACAATTTGCATCTAGGTACATTAGTTTTCCAATGAACCAACAAAGTTAAAACGATTATTATTTTAGAATGGAGGGAGTATTTGCTTAATTAATTAAATAGATGGATCCGCCACTGCATGATGTCAACAATATAAAAATCCCAATGCAAACAAATACTGATACCTATGCATGCATTTTGTTTTTTTATACATTTGATTTCTGATTTTCCGTGTGAATCAAATTGCACGACGCTTTCTCTTTTCAATATTGTATATTTTCTCCTTCATAATGCATATTTTTAAATAATGATTAATGATGGTAGAAAATAATGACTAATTTCTTTTGGAAAATAAAATTACATGGAGTTTTGCATCTGATCATAAGCATTCATACCACCAGAACATCAAATCTCTGACTAGTGATTTAAATCAAAGAATTTTGCATGTTATTCTCCTCATTATGTATAAAAAGCTATATATATATATATATATGTTTTTTATGGTTAATTGATATTATGAATATTAATATGACAAAAAATATTCAAATGGCTTTGAACTTTGAAGTTTGAACTATAGTACTCCGGTTGGTGCAGTTTGAGTTGGAGCTGATTCCTACTTTCCTTTTTCCTTTTCCACTTTCATGTTCCATCCATTCAAATCAAGAGGGAACTTCTGACAAATAGGAAAAAATTATCTATAGGGAACTTTTTTCCATTCTAAAAACAATTAAAACAATAATTATCTATATATTGATTAAAAATTAATTTTTTTCGTTGAACCAGAGAGAAATAGAAAAATATTTAGTATATGACATAAATATTTATAACCGTTCTATAATATATTAATATTTATTTTATTTTTGAATTTTAAGTATTTTTATGTAAAAGTAGTGAGATTCACTTGAAATTTAACAGTGAGGATAAATATTGTATAACTGTTATAAATATTTACATTGTACATATAATTTTATTAGAAAAGTATTGAATTTTAGATAAATTATATACATATTTCAGTGGAATTTATTTGACCTCTATTTATTTATAATTTTTATTTAAAAAATTTTAAGTTTATAAAACTATTATATTGATTTTCTTTAAAAATTATAACGACCTTCCATTTATCAACATGAGAAGTAGTGCATTTAAAAATGAACGTTGTACTTAAATTAATAAAGAGGATTAAATTGAATTTTACTACGAGTGTATGTAATTTAACTTGAAAAATTAAACTTATTTAAATATTTGTGACTTTAATAATAGTTCCTAACCAAATCAACAAACCCACGTGTATATGGCTGAAAACCAATTATAATACTCACACTGACATGATCTTTGCTGTAACAAGTTGGGGTCAAACTCCAATAATTTAAATTAATGTCATAAATAATTACTCCCTCCATTTCAAAATATTAATCTTTTAAGATTTTTACATTTAATTAAGAAATTTAATAAATATTTTTAATTTTATAAAATGATATATTAAAATGACTAAATTACCTAAAACATTAATGAGAAAGAAAGATGATTAGTGGTCCCTTGGAGTAATATTCAAGAAAGAAAGAGAAATGATGCTAGGGGTATAATAGGTATGAAAAAATAAATTGACATTGGAAGTTGAAAATGACCATCATTGTGAAATTTTTTTTTCTCCCTTAAATGACTAATATTTTGGAATTACAGGAGTATATTGTTCATGTATATATCTCCAAAGGGCCATATATGACACATTAAATATTCAGTGACACGGAGATGTTTGTCATAATTAAATTAGTTGAATAATAATGCATTCTCTATATGTTAAATGCAATATTTACCAAAAATAAAAAATGTTGGATTCCTATAACACATAACACCAATATATGTGGTGAACTATATTAATAAGTCATGAAGTTTGATAAATTATATGTTATCTCTTTTCTATTATGTGATACTATATCTGTCTATTGCATTGTTATGACTCATGTCATCATGTGTAATAGAGTGAGGTAATTATAATTTATAGAAAAAGTTGATTTAATAATTTTACAAACTTACAAAATTTCTAAATAAATTTTACATATATAAGAAATATGGAACACATTTTACCAAATTTAAAAAATAATTAATATATAGTTTACCATAAAATTTATGGACTGTTGGGCAACATCAATAGAAAATTTAAGGATTGAATCTAATTGATCACAAAAAGGTACAAACATACACTAGATATCTAAAATGTTTAAAATTAAATATCATGTTGATTATAGTTAGAAATATATTATATATAGACTTAAATTTAACTTAAACCAGAATAAATAATTTAGATATGTACTCATACATACATACCATGTCTACGAATTAATCATAAAATTAAGTAGATATATAAAATAAATTATTTAATTTTTATTTATTGACAATGTACAAATTTTTTACAGAGTCATTTCAATCATATGTTTTCATGTTAACTGCGATTGTGTTTTTTCTTTTGAACTACATGAAAAATCATATATACGAAATATTTTGATTTGATGCTTAATGCATCAAAATTAACTATAAAATAAAAGTAAAATTTTACTTTATTGACTTATAACAAAATCAGGAAAAAGATTGTAAATAGGAAATAACAGAAAAAGACAATTATTTGGTGATAAATAGGTTCATTGGCCCCAGACATAATGTGTCGTGCTCGTGCTGGTCCAATCGACCCCATGTGTTGTTATGTTGGATCGTTTTTTTCTTCGTTCTGTATTTTTAGACTACGATGATACATCATTTTCTCATTCATCCATTCAAATACTAATTCAGACAGACTTCATGTGTTACATACAATAAAATGGGTTTTAGGATTTGTCAAAGTCGTGTACCTTTAATTTTAGCCAGAATGATGCTATTAATTTCAACCTTAAAAAATGCATGTATAAGATTGTAATGGTAGGAAATAAGATTATTGTAAATATAGGTTGCATAAAATTTATGGATGTTAATTTAAATATTTAGTCGAAGTATGTAATACTAGAGGTCAAAATATTATTTTATTTATCTCTTGATTGCTGAATAACGAAGCTAAAGAATATAAATAAATAAATAAATAAATAAATAAATAAACATAAACGAAGGGATTAATAATTCTTTACATTTAAAATTAATGTTTAAGCCAATTATAAGATAATTTCAGTTTTCTTAAACTGTTTAAAGTTCTTGTTATAATTTAGGGGGAAAATAATTAATCCTCCTAATTCGAATTGAGGGGAGTTAGAAATATTTTTCCCTATAATTTATTATATGATTTACTAAATTATTAATTGTTTTGTTAAAACCTGTTTTTTTTGGGTCGAGAAACCCGACTTTAAACAGAGTTAAGAGATAATTAAAATGAAGGATACATAAATAAAGATTAATGTTATTATCAACAAAAAAAGAAAAAAAAAACAGAAGATAGTACTAGCTATATATGTTAAGTTTTTTTATTAATAATTACACAAATATGTAGAGGGTGTTGTTTTTAATCAAGACCATAAAATCAAGATTCGTGAAACCTATGGAAGGATAGTAATGTTTTTTACTCCCTCTGTTTTTTTTTTTTTAACTGTCCAATTTAAAGATGCGTGTGTTTTTTTTAATTGTCTATTTTAAATTTTGAGATAAAATTTATTATTTTCTTCCCCTTTTATCGCTATTTAATATTACTCACTAATCTCTTTTACTATTTTACCAAGTAAAGTAATAAAGAGTAATTTAATAAAGTAGGTGTACATTTTGTTAATTTTTATACAATACCAATCATTTCCTAAATATATGCACGTATTTAAAACTGAACAATTAAAAAAACTGAAGTATTAGTTTTTCTTTTAGGGGGTTGAAAAGAGAGAATGAGAATTTTATGCCGATAAAATGAGACAAATTAAAGTGATAATGGTATAGGTCGGCAATGTAATAATGTTAGCTTAATAGTAATCAAAAGCAGATTTGAATAGGAGCAGCTAAGGAGGAATATGATAATAAACCTGTCAATCAGAATGCACTATTATATATACCAAAGTGAATTATCTACAAGAAATCAATTAAATCAATTAATAAATAAAATTTTAAATTATAATTACTTTGTTCACTATAATTTTAATAATTATTTAAATAAAAAATAAAATTAAAATGAATCTACTAACTATATTGACTGTTTTATTATTATTTATTATCAAAGTAGCAAAGACAATAAGATGATAATATGATATGAAATGATACAAGATAAAAACATCTTATTAGCTTCAAACCGATCGAGCATGGATGTGGATGGATAAGTCTAGGTGGCATGAAACCGACAAGACCATAAAAGCCCACACAATCTAATTACCTCAATATGTTTTAAGTTGAATAACTAGTAGTGTTGAATGTCTATCTCCTTTAGGTTGTTTTTATAAGGTAAAAAAAATTAGTATTTCTAAAAAATAGGATAAAAAAACTTATAATTAAATAAAATGAGATAAAAATTAATATTTTTTTACTAATCTTAAATAATATAAAAAATTTATTTTTTCTATTTATTCATATTGTCTTTATATTTATATCATGTCATGTTCTGAACATCATAACAAGTTCATACTTAATGAAGTGCACTCTTAGATTGCAACCGATAAGTTGTATAAAATAAAAATATAAAAAAAGGTATTTGGAGACAAAAATATATGAATATCATCTAAGGCAATCTTAAGGAGATAATAGTTTAAACTAGAAGATGAATTTGACACCATTCATTCCACCTACTTAAATTAGGGTAAAAACTAAAACCCAATGAACACAAAAGAAAAAAAAAAACTAAACCTACATAAGATGGCCTATTAAAAGACAAAATATGTTGAATTCTCATCTTTGTAAGATTACCAATTGTGCCAACTCCCTTCAACAAACTAATTCATGCTATGAACAATATAATGTATAGAAAAAAAATTGAAAATGAATTAAGTATTACAAATGATTAATTATTTGGTGCTTGTACCAAACTAAAAGTCCTAATTATTAAAAGCTCCCTTCTACAAAATATGCAAATGACATTTTTCTATATAGGGGAGAAAAGCCAAAGGGCATTAAATACAAGGCACATGGTATGTTATGAGTATGACAATGGAATTTGTTGGATTTGGATCCCACAACCACAAAGACAGGCTAGGCCATCTTCTTCAACAAGTAGGGAATACTTGACTCTTCTTATCTTCCAATAATTGAGGCAGAAAGTGACCCCCAAAAACTAAGGTTTATTTGCTACAAGTATCATGTTCCTTATCTCTGTTCATCTGCCATATCCATTGCTAGTAAATGTAAACGAACCAACCCTACCAAACACACATGTATTGGGCCTTGCTGCCCCTTATTTAAGGGCCATAAGGGGCAAGTGGGTTTTCCATGTTATTGTCTTAGGGTAACCCAATTACACAGCACAAGTACCTTGATGTATCCATTACTTGTATACTTTCACCACAAAAAGATAAAATACTTGTTTTCTTTCCTTCCATTCTAAATCATGAATTATATTTTTCCTTTTTAAATAAAAAACTATTTGTCTACTATTTTAATATTCCTATGCAATGTTCAAATAATTAGATTTTTTTATTTTTTTCAATTCATGACATTGATATCCACCCTTCAGTGCAATGACTATTTCTTACTAGCTTATAGGTGGGAAAATCAGTTCCAACTATTTATTTACACTTTGTCACAGTGTATTGAAAGAGAATGATAAATATTAAGAGTATGTTTGAATCAATTTTAGAACTATTGTGCCTTGGACTCCTATAACACTTAACTCTGACTCATTTAACTCTGCCATTAGAGCAATTAAAACAAAAACCACCATAATGAAACCAAAACAAAAACTTTTCTCCTTGCTTTGTAAGAACACAGTCAAGTGGTGAAAATTGCAATAGATGAACTTATGAAGCCAAACTAATGAACACATTAACAAACAGCCCTCTTGCTCAATCATCACATTTTTTTTCAAATTAAAACATTATTCACTGTCTTCTTGGTCTGTCATATTCTTTTGGGACAAGCAATCTTTCATGCTAGGTAAACTTCACAGAAGCAAAGTACAAATTCACAAGGAACCCCCCAATATATTTGATCTCATCACGAACGAAACACAAGGAGAAACTGGGGGAAGATTGCAACATACAAAAAAGATTGCTTTCTATACATTGATCTCCGAATGACTTTGGCATGCTTCAGATTACACCTCAAATAGTAGCAGCCCCACCAAAAAGGTATACTTTCCATCTTCCATAGCAGTTCATTACTAATACTTAGGGTGTGTTTGGTTGAAGGGTGACAAAGAAGGACAAAGTTACATAATTGAGTATCGTGTGTAAAATAATACAAACTCATTCAGATAAATTTTTTACCCTCATTTTTACCCTCTAACCAAACATGCCCTTACTTTCCTTATCAAAAGGGTAATCTATTTCACTATTAGAAAGACAATATATGCAAGCTAGGTGCACTCAGTCTTCCCAAAAGCAACACAAAAAGGAGGTGACCAACCCAAAAAATAAAAGAGATTTGATCAGTGCTCTTCTGAGCTGATAATCTTCAGAACGTAGCATCTTTTTGGAAGGAGCTCTCAGTTGCTCGCTTCTTTGTAGGACGGCTGATAGGATCGAGAACATCTGATCCCATGGATGGAGCAGGAAGTATTGGTCTTTCCTCTGGCAACTTTGCAGAGTCTTCTGGAACTGCCCATGCTATTGGTCTCACTGCAACATATTATAGCAGCAGCAATAACAACAACAACAACAACCAAGCTAGCTATCATGAGGGATTAACTGCATGGATTAGATGATGCCATAGTGGCTTATCATAAACCACGTTTATACTAAACCATTAAAATCTACTTGTCATCCTTAGTGCTGTTTGATTCAAAACGAGGTTCGCAGATTGACAGGAATTCCTCTTGTTAAATTCTAAGCTAGTTGAGAAGTTCACATCTTTCAGATCAAATGTTATTTTTCATGATTTGAATAAAAAAGTGCAGACAAAATCAGAAATAGACGGATTTCAGGCAATAGGCTTAAGGATTAATTTAAAAAGTACATAAAATATAATGCACTGACATTGACTATTTAAGAGAAATAGAAACGTGCATTGAAGCCAAAGAAAAGAGAAAAAGAAATGACAAAGTGCATCTATCTCTACAAGAATATTCTGAAGGATAGATTGCAGCTCACAACCTAAAATTTTTATCCAAATCAATTTCGGTGCATCAAGTTTAGATATATCATTTGACCAGCTATACATTATTTTTTATATATAATACATACCTTGATCAGCTTCAAAAGGTCTTCCGTCTTCATACGAGGATTTAAGTTTAGCAGGGCGCTTCCTCACATAGTTTTCTTGCAGTGGCTTTGGTACTTGAAATGAGAACTGTGAAAGTGTTACCCCGTTTTTTATATATTCTGGATTATCTATCAAGAACCTAAAAACACAGATTCACCAGAGCACATTATAAGAAATGTCAAAGCAAATATTTAACAAATAATAATGGTAACATCAAGGCAAGGAGACTTTCAAGGTCACATTGAAAAATTAGTAGAGCAGAAGCAGCAGGAACATACTTTTGGACCTCTACCATTGATCGCAGCCTCTTACCCGTTGGTGACACATAATATCTGAAATATTAAACCAGAAATAAAATAAGATTGATGATTGACAAATTAGAATTTCCATGACAGTACACTTCCTATCTAAAAAAAAAAAAACCATTAATGGATGGGTAGCAGTATTTTTTTTATCACTGAAGAAGGGTGTATCTATTCCTAACAAATGGAAAAAATTACACCAATAAGACACATACACATCTGCAAACTTGGTGCTTCCTTCAGCTCTGATACGCAATAGTCTCTCCCATCCAGGCGGAGGCTGTGCAATGTTTGGCTTATCAATAGCCCAAACCCGGCTGCCATCCTGAGAAATATCCTCTGGATCATCACAAGTTACATCTGGCCTCCAATCCCGAGCTTGCTGACAAGTGAAAGGCTGTTCAATAATATGCTCACGTATTTCTTCATATTTTTCCTTGGTTGGAATCAGCCTCCATTTAAAGCAGGATGCACACTGAACGGTAAAAGCACCTACTGATGGCAAAACTCTAGGAGTTGAACTAGGAGGTTTGCTTCTTGGAAGCAGAGGAGGTTCACACCGAATTGGATTGGGGGCATCTGTTTTGTTATCATTTGCCGCAGGTTCATAAAGGACTAATTGATTAGATACGGCATCATTAGAGGTGTCATTTTCATCATCTGAGGATGACGATGAAGATACATCTATGGGATCTGAAAGACCGGTATGTTTGTAACTGGGAAAACTTGCCTCTGATAAGCCCTTGACATCATTCTTGGGTGTAAGGGAAAATTTACCACGAAACATCTGATTTCTACTACAAGTCTAATGCCTGCTATATTAACAAAAAAAGATTAATAAAGGAAATAGTAAAAAATCAAACCTTAATGTTGTTACATAAAAAGCTTTATGATTTTTTAGTTGACATGTTTCATGTGATTATTAAAGTAATCCCTTAAGTGCAACACATTTTGTCTTGGCAAGTTCATGCACATCTGTGGCTGTGCCCTAATAGAAGGAAGATAAATGGTTTAAGAAATAGATTACAAAACCCATTTTAACCTTTGCAAACTGGATGTCAAACTCAGAGGCAATCTTAAGGCCTGTCCAATGTCAAACAAAATTCATGTAACAAAACAAAAGCAGCCAAAGTTCAAATACTGTTTTGGAAAGTCAATTTCATTCCTTTATCAAAAAGCACCTAGCTACACTTCAAACAAAAATCCTAAAGCCCCTTGCTCAGACATAAGAATGGGTAAAGGACATAAGAAAAAGAAACTACATGAAATGATAAAGCGTATAATACATAATGAATGATTTTGGAGGAGAAAAGACAGAATATGGAAAACATGTGCTTGAATTTGGGAAAAAATGTCAGGTTAAAAAGAACAAAAGATAAAAAGCATTACAGTGGGTAACTTAATGGATTAACTAGGAAGAGAAAAAGACACGAAGAGCACAGAAAGCATGAGGGAGGGAGCATCAGGTCGTGTTAGCCAATGGAGATGGCAAGAGACTCTGAAGCAGCAAAGTGTCATTCATACACCCCCTTCAATATCAGCATACTGCAAGTTGCAACAATAGAATGACCCGGTTTTGACAAAGCAAAGCTCAACGAGACATTTATCTTAGCTATAAAACCTAATTACTCTGCAAACCCTTCCTTCTCCTCCAAAACCGAACTCATAAATATACCCTAATGCCCTTGCCACATTACCTTTAACATTACAGTAGCACACAACAACAATAAAACAACCAGATTTTGACAAAAGAGAACTACACAAGACATTTATCTCAGCTATAACACCAACATGCTGATGGATAAGGATAAAGATAAAGCACAGTATGGGGATGGGGTATAATACCAAAAGGTCCAAAAAAGCATTGGATTCTGACAAGTTAATTGGTCAACAATTCTTGCGAGCTGAAACTCATTAACTCTAAAATCAAAACCCAGAAATAAATCTCATCTCAAGGTTTACACACTAAACAACCACATGAAAAGATTGTATTGTCCTCTGTTTTCAAATTGCACATTACAAACAGTACAAGGCACTTTGTGCACTAGGTTTTCTCTTTATCATGGATACATCAAATCATGCCAATCTAAAAATAAAACAAAATAAAAATGATGAAAAAACTACTTGTGGATCTCAAAATAGTAAAAAAAAAAAAGGAAAAGGAAAAGGCAGATTCTACCAAAGGTAATCTCAGATTTAATCATTTTAAGTAAAATATAAAAAAAAAACGAATTGTCACCCTTTTTTCCCCTCATGTAAAAAATCGAATTAAGAAAAAAAACAAAAATCCTAAATGTTCAAAACCAGACACAGTAAGCTGAGGAACACAATGCTTCCATTTTAAATCAAGGATGCAAGAAAACGGAAATCGCAGAGCTAGCTAAGCTAGCTACCTTCCAATACAATCAAACGTCACAAAAGAAACTAGAAACGAGAACAAAAGAAAAAAAGAACAAGGAAAGAGATAAAAGATAATCTGAGAATCGCAAGAAATTGAACACCCATTAAAAAACATGTCTTCTAGTTCTCTCTGTCTCTCTCTAGCATTGTTGTTCAAGGCATCAAGAAATCAATGATCAGAACCACAAAAGGCAAAAGAGAAAGATCTAAGAAGAAACAAGAACGTACGAAAGATTGCGGAGGAAGCGTCGATGGAAAAACCTCCGAAATCGTGAAAGCTTGAGACGCAGAGAAGGGAGAAAGAGAAGCAAGAAGGGACAATAAGGAGATTGATGAAACTATTATATTATGTGATTTAAGAAAATTCTTTTAAAAAAAATGTTTTTGGTGCGACCTTTATTTATATTTATTAAATGGAAATAAATATCATCCTTTTTGGAATATCACGTTAAAAATAATATAATTTACATATATTGATGTAAAACAGTAAAAGTATTAGTTCATATTACATAAACAAAGAGTTTTCATATAATAATTGTATTTTTAGTATATTATTTTCTCTCTTATAATAATTATTATACAAAAAATTATAATGATAATTTTATTATTTTATACTTATTTCTATATAAATTTATATATTTTAATTATTTTTTAATAAGTTTATAATTTTTTAAAATGTTGATTAATATTAAATATAGGGAGTAACTAATAAAATAATTAATTTAAAGCTTTGTAATTATTGCCACATGTAATTTATCATTTATCCAGCTTTAAGATAAGCAGTTCCCTTAATAACGGGACAGCGTTTGTTTTGTCCAATGTAAAAGCAAGCCATGTCGCTTAGATTCTCATTTTATAAATTTATTTAACTCATTAATTCTTCATTAATTGTGAGGCATAGGAATTCACAAGATGATTTGTAAATCACTAACCGTGTTTTATTCTGTTAAAAAGCAAATTTTTAATTTTATCTTAGATTTATTTAAACTGATATTAGTTTTGGTTTAGGAATATGTGTTATCTCTTTCTAGGTTAGACAGCATCTCAATTATACAATATCATTGAATTCAATTTAACTATTTTCATTATCTTTCCGATTTTGTTATTTTCGGTATTAGAACTTCTTTTGACTAATCTGTCATTTCAGGTTATGTATCTAAAAATAATTACATGATGTTCTCAAATCTCAATGAGAATATTTTCTATTTTTAAGATTCGAATCCGAGACTTTTTTTTTTTGGATTTCTCTATGATATCAACTGGAGCGATTCCGATAACTAATCATTCGCCGATTTATGCATGCACCTTAAGGGTGGGACGACTGCCCAAGGTCCTCCCTGCGTACACACCACCCCGGGATCGAATTCGGGACTAGATACTTAAGCAACCCAAACCATTACCACTCGTACTAGGGCCCTTGGTTCGAATCCGAGACTTTACTTAAAATAAAAAAAAGTTATTATAGATAGTAAGAACGACCAGGCCGGAAGAAAGGGTAATTGTATTATAGATGGACTGAGCCCATGTTTAATGGAGGCCCAGGTTGAGAAATTGGGCCTAGATGAGTCCAATAGGCCCAATTAAAATGAGGTGAGCTAAGTTGATGGGGGATGGTGTGAGTGCAGAGTGAGAGAGATATAGAGAGAGAGAGAGAGAGAGAGAAGCTTCGAGAAACCAAATCGAATCGAAGATGGGAGGAGGAATGGAAGCACACAAGAACAAGTACATAGAGGATTGGGGCACAGTTAGGGAGAATCTTGAGCACAATTTCCGATGGACTCGCCGCAACCTCGCCCTCGTCGGAATCTTCGGCCTCGCCATTCCAATCCTCGTCTACAAAGGCATCGTTCGTGAATTCGTATGTCATTCTATCATTCATTCCCCTTTCGAATTTTCCATTTTTCCATCGTTTTTTCGCCTTAGATCCCCCAAAACCCCCCCTCCTATTTCTTCATATCTATAGGTATTCGTGACCTAGCGCATTTTCCTGATTGATGTTTGTATATAGTTATATTTTTCACGTATCAGCCTTTTATAAATTGGAAAGCTCGGAGTGGATTACTAGGGTTATTGATCTGTTAACACCTAGAAGAGGTAGCTGTAATGATTTTTTTTTTGTGTGTGTGTGTGTGTGTGTGTGTAGGGTCTGATGAGTTCGTGTGGTGCTGAGAAAACGATTTAATTTTTTATACATGTTTTTTATACAGTGTGAAAAAGGCTTGTTTACAATAAAAATTCAATTGCCGATTGCTATATCATCATAACACTCATTTGTTAGGTGATACTGATATATGATTGTTAAATGTTAATGTGAATGAAAATCTGGTACTCGGTTTTGATGCATCTTTCCTGAGATTCTAACTTATGGCGTGTTTGGTTAGGGCTAAAAATAGGAGCTACACGGAGCTTATGGAGCTCATTATTGAAAATTTCACCCTTATTTTTTTTACCCCTTAACTTAACACACCCTTAGTTGTGAAGCCTTTTGAATGTGTTTGTCTAGTTATTATTGCATGACTCTGGTAGATTTCAAATTTTTATTGATTAACTCTGGTGATCTTGAGAACTCAGAGCTTTTATTTATAGCATTAGGTGTAGGATGGGGCTTGGGTTTTCAAATCTTGACCTCAGAAGTTGCTCCATGACATTGCATTTTGAGGATTGAGCTTCTGTATAATGTACAGGCTCTTCTATTCTACCTGTGATTGATTGTTTTGGTTGACAATGGTGGATGCTATGGCTTGGATTGTTTTCAATTTTGTTTTTCCTGTGAGCATACTATTTTAATCAATGTTCGGCTTCAATTTCCAACTTCTGGAAAGGTGAATATTGTGTCTCTGAGTAGAAAATAGCCAGTAGGCATGCTTGCGGGTAGCAATTGTGAATGTTAATTTGACTTGTTTGTTGCAATATCTCCAAATTTGTGATGTTCAAGTTTGAGATGCATTATTCATGGGGTGCTAGAAGTTTATAATTCTTGTCCTCAAACATGAATTCTCTTAAGGAGTCTCATCCAACCAAATGTTGAACTCTTGCACTTTGGTTTTCCTGATTAGCTTCATGCTTGGCTTACAATTTTGTTGCTAAATTACTTCGCGCGTAGTTTCACACTGTTTCATTGATTCTTTGGTTGTAATGTGTACTTAATTTTTGCACATATATGCTAAAAGTATCTCATCTAATTTGTTAAACTTTTCTTTTGTGTACTTCATATGAATCATATTATTTAACTGTACCATATATTTGTTTTCGTTGTTACAGCATATGCAAGATGAGGATAATGGACGACCATACAGGAAGTTCATGTGAGAACATGGAATGATGCTTGGTAATAATTTGAGGGTTATAAAAGTTAGACCTTATTTTGGCCAGACCATGTGCTTTTTCATAACTCGCAAAGGGTTGTTGGGTTAAAAAATACTTTAGATCTATCAAAGCACTCTATGTTTATCTGTCTTAACTCTTAATTGAGATTTATGTTATGTTGTTAACTTGCAAATGTTGTTCAAAACTAATAAAATATTTTCCCCAAAAGTATGCATGGGTTTGAGAAAATATTATGACTAATCAAAATGAACATTCATTCATCAAGAATTATTAATTATGCTAAAATTACTCTAGTACATGTTTTTTTTAAGAGAATTGTTTTTTGTACACTATAAAATTAGTTATTATATATAATAATTCAATTTTTTAAAATTATTAATTTAATTTTTAATATTATACATTAATTTAATATTTTAAAATTTGGTTTAATAGTTTTTAAAAGAGATTATTATATATAATGATTGGTTTTGTAGTGTATATATAGCATTTTTTTTTTGAAACATGAAAAATCAGAAAATACATCAAAGTCAACTATGAGATCATTATAGAGATTGTGTGAAAAAAGTATGCCTGCTTGAAAAATTATTAGTTACACAGAGAGTAAAAAATTATTAGTTACACAGAGAGTAAAAAATTCATTTGCTTTGTATTATTCATTGCATGAAATATAATTAAAAATATAACTATAGTTGAGAGAGAGAGTTAAGTTCCAAACAAGGGGATAAAATAGTTAATGTATTAAAATATAAGTGATATATAGTAAATAAATCTCTTCTTCTTCGTGCACCATACTTGCGTAATAAACATACTAGACTATGCTCTCTAGTTTCATATCCTAACACAACAGCAAACGACAAGCATCCATCCCAACAACATCTACCACAACTAAACTTCACACGAAACTCACATCGTTTTGCATCAAGTGAAAAATGTCACACAACATTTTAGGGGGTGTTTGGTTGGGGGAATGTTGCAAGATTCCTGGGAAATTTTTATGGAAAAATTATTTTCCTATGATTAGTTCAACATTAGTTTCAAAGGTTCCTGGGAAAATTGCATTTCCGGGAAACATTTTCCTCCATTTTTATTTCCATCCTCAACCATGGGTAAGTTTTATTCCCATGGCATGAGAATCTTCTTAAATGTATAAAATTACATTTATGACCTCATTTATTATCTTTATATTATATTTATTTTATTATGCATGGATATTTTTGTAAATTACAAGTTTTTTCCCGGAAATGTTATTATGAACCAAACACGGGGATAAATAATTCCCAGGAATATTGTACAAGATTCCCAAGAATTTAGTGTACAAACCAAACACATGAATAATACATTCCTGGGAAAATGATTCCCGAGTTTATCATTCCTGGGAATCCTATTCTCGGGAATAAAATTCCAATCCGCAAACCAAACACACCCTTAGGCTTTTGGGCAATTGAAAGTGATACAAAATTTGTTAACCTATGTTACGATAAAACAATGTTCATGTTATGCATCTAAAAGTGCTTGCTGACATGAAGATAAACAATCTTATAAATATAACATGAATTCAACAGTAATTACAAGGAACATATAAAATAAACAAGAATGTGAATAATGCAATTCAACAATCTTTATACAAGTAAAAATCTCTATTGATGAAATAGCTGTTCCCGAATACTTTGCTGGTATGATACTAGAGTGATGTAGATCATCATTAACACAATCAATTTCCATGGTATGGGCCACGGCCAAGATTGGAGAAATTCAATAGATGGTGGATTTGACAGATTCATCAGTTTTGCTATAAACTGTGAAATTCCTCTCCGCCAGAGTAAGATAATTGGAATTCCTATTGCTGTAACGTAATCAAATTCAACACCAATTACCAGGTAAAGCAGTGTGGGCACTATAAGTACAAAGGCCACAACAAAGAAAACCTCATTGTTATAACTAGCCATAACAAATTCTGTACTTGTTGGCTTGGGACAAAAAGAGGTATTAAATAGATTAATTGTTATGGATGATGCTATTGAAAAGTAAATCTCAAGAGATTATCATCTTAAATTATTACTTATTACGATTGGGATCTAGATTTGATATACTAATAACTTAGATTTTCACTACAAAAAGTTGTATTTAATTATATTTGATCATAATAAGATTTACATTTAGTTAAGATTTGATTTAGTTTTAATAATTTCTCCTTGGTATACTTTGTGTAATGTATCTCTTTTGTTCGATCAAGTCATAAATTTGTTGTTTTGGTCCAAATTTTGCCTTTTCCGACAGCTTTTTTTTCACGACCGGGGTATCTACTGTCGACCACAATGACTAATCCCTCGTTGACTTGTGGGCACCTCGAAGGGTGGGACAACTGGCCCGGAGTTTTAAAGCTTTTCCATACCCAAGACGATGATCGAACCCTCGACACTTGATTAAGGGAAGATGAGCCCCTACCGCTCAACCACACTCCCCGAGTTTTTCTGACAGCTTCTAGTTCTTAATTAATACTCTCTGTAATTTTTGGTCAAAATGTCCGTGACTTTCAAATGTTCCGACCTTCCTTACAACCAAAAATTATCTCAATATATAGTTGAATCCTTCTTTTTGGTTAATTCCAATATAAAAAAGCCCATTCAACAAAAAAATATATTAAGCCCAATAATACAAACAAAATTAAGATGAATAGTCCATGAAGGCTAGGGTTCTTTCTCTCTCTCTTTTTTTCCTTTTACCGAAAATAAAATATACATGAATTAACTTACACTTTTATCATGTCATGACTTGAGTTTGATTAGGCAAAATCGATTTCTCTAGTGCTTTTGGTGTAAGTATATTATTGTTTTAATTGTGATTATGATGATGACATATCCATATCCATATCAATATCAAGATATGGATTGATAGAAACCTACGTGTGTAACAAAATCAAAATTGTAGAGAGAATGCGAAACAACGGTGTCTAATACGTGTGAGCTCATGAAGATGTTCCCTAATCAACCAACTAAGCCACATACCCCATACGTATAGGTCAAGAACCAACTCAAACTCAAACATTGCTGATATTTCATTCTATTTTAATGATCTTGATGCTGACACATCCCTTGCTTTACACATATATATATATATGTTGGATACCCATGATTTTATAACTATAATTCATTCATACAATATTAGGTAACATTATGGAATATAGAAGAGTTTTGGTAGATTCAAAGTTTACTAAAATTTTTTCACGAGGAACAACAAAAAAAAAACCAGCCAAAACAGCCAATAAAGCACATTTTATATTTTATGTTTTTAATGGGCTTTGGTGATTGTGACTCAAATTCCTTCTTGTTGGCTGTTTTGGCTGATCTTTTGTTGTACCTCTAGCAATACTCAAATTTTTTCATTTTCTATAGCATCATATAATTATGCGTAATGCTCCATGTACTCCCAAAATACTTATCCATACTTACTTTTTATATTTGGGATAACTTTTCTTTTCTAATAATAATATTACTCCAAAAGTTAATTACTTATTTATAAAGAAAATACATAGGAAATAAGTATTCTTGGTGTAAATTGAGGATTATTGTATAATTTATCATATGTCAATGAGGATTGACATACTTGGTACAATCTTACGTATATACTAAATATTGGTAGATAATCTTTTCACTGGTCTCTACATAGACGTGTGACTTTTCTAATTAAAATTTTTATTCTTTAAAATTATATTATTTATTAGATATAATCACATATCAAGTGAATTTCAAGAATAAAATCTTGACTTAAATAGTTCAAATCACTGAAATGACAATTAAATTAATTTCTAAATCTAGCCATTCCCAACACATTACAGTACTGTTTACTATTTAATACAACAATTATTAGATTGAGAATACTTGTATTATAGAAAAGTACAATAATTAATTGATTATAAATTTATAACCCACGTTGAGCAATCAATGGCACAGAGTAGTAATTCCTTTTCCTAGTGGAGAATCTAATAATTTTTTTCAACAATTTTTTTTTGTTTAAAGCAAAGGATCTTTCTTAGATGCGAATCCAATTAAGAGAGGTGATACAGACACAAACAACACAACAAAGAAAAAACTTGAAAGAGAAAAAAAAGGTTCCATATAATATAAACTGAATTTTTTGTTCTTGGTTTCAATTCCATACACTTGTTACTCCTAAAACGTCAAAATTCAATATTTTTCTTCTTTTCATAACCCACTACTCATTTTTCTTGGAGATTTCAGGTGGGTTTTCTCTCTGCTCTGTTTCCCATTTTTTTGGGGGTGCCCTTTATAATAAAGTTTCATTTTTTCCCCTTCTTTTCTTTTTGGGGTGCTTTAGATTTGTACTATGAGTATGCTCTATTCTTAACTTTGAATGCTATGGTTATTTAGTTTTCCTATTGGTAGCTAGTTAGATCCACACCCTCTTTGTTACTGTTGAATACTTCCTTAGTTTTCTGATGTGATGTTTATGAATTGAGCTTGAGAATGATATATGTGCGTATGTATGTATATATGCTTTTTGAGGAGAAAAAAAGGTTGCATTTTGATGCCCCTTGGATATGGTGATTTGTTGCAGGTTTGTGTCTCCTTGTGTATATAGTACCTAACAACACCCTCATAGCAGCCATAGATCATAATTAAGAATAGAGATTATAGGAAAAAAGAAAGGATAGTGATGGATTATGAAAGTAACAGCTGGATTTGGGATGGGGTGTACTATTACCCTCACCTGTTTGGTGGTATAATGGTGACAGCTGCTTTGCTGGGCTTGTCAACCAGCTACTTTGGTGGGATTAGGGTCCCCACTTTGCCATTGCCATGGTCCTTTGGGATTTTTCATGAGAAGAAACCCGGCCGGAAGAGGCGTGTTAGGGTTTACATGGATGGATGTTTTGATCTGGTCCATTATGGCCATGCCAATGCACTCAGGCAGGCAAAAGCTCTTGGAGATGAGTTAGTTGTTGGTGTTGTCAATGACGAGGTGATCGCGGCGCATAAAGGACCGCCTGTTTTGAACATGGAGGAGAGGTAATGCATACATATATATATGTGTGTGTGTGTGTGTCCTTTGTGATGTTCCTTTGCCTTTTTCTCCCTCTTTTTTTCTTTAATCAAAATCACCATCTTTTTCATTTTTTTCTTCTTATTCTCTCAATTGGTTCTTCAACTTAGACATTTAAAGGTACCTTGATCAATAGTCACATATTTAGCTATTCAGCAATCATACTTGTGCCTCTTAAGTTGTAAAATTTTGCTTAGGTAATTATATTACTGAAATGATTGATAATGGTATCAAAACCATAGTATTAAAGGTCACAACTGAGATTTGACTGCTGTAAGATATTCTTTGGCATAATAATCTGCTAATTTGATCGTGTAAGTTTCTAATTGGATTTCACTATATAGAGCATGACAATGAAAGAAACTTGGGATTCTCTTGAAAACTTAACTTTCAACATAGCTTATTGAAGACACTTAGAGAGGAATATGGTAGATACTTACAGAAACATATAAACAGTCTCATAAAATTGATATCGTAGCCTTATTAATTTGAAAAGGATGTGCATATATGCCTCTGCTTTTATAGTGGTGATTTTAATAAATTGTATTATGAAAGTAAACTTTTGATTTTTAAAAAGTGGTATATTCTCCAGATTGACCCTTGTCAATGGAATGAAGTGGGTGGATGAAGTCATAACTGATGCTCCATATGCAATTTCTGAGGAGTTCATGAATCGTCTCTTTCATGAATATAAAATTGACTATATTGTACACGGTGACGATCCCTGTCTGCTTCCAGATGGATCGGATGTTTATGCCTTTGCAAAGAAAGCTGGCCGCTACAAGCAAATTAAACGTACTGAAGGAGTATCCAGTACAGATATTGTAGGTACTGAGTTTCTCTCTGCGAGTATGAAAGCCTCAAGTTTCGCGAATCATGATCATATCTTGACTTTTTGTTTGCAAAACGTTCAATTTTGTTTTGTTCTGATGTATGGGACATGATACTTGATAATATGCTCATGCACTTTAACTGATTGCAACTAATCATTGTTAAGCGAACCGTGTGTACATGCTCTAACTTTGCTTCAACACAGGAAGAATACTCAATTCTTTAAGAGGCCGAAAAAATTGTGAAGATCATAATGTTAATGATGTGCAATGCCAAGAAGAAAGCCAGTCAAAGGATTCCTTCATATCCCAATTCCTACCAACATCGCGACGGATTGCCCAATTTTCAAATGACAAGGTATTTGTCTGTCTCTTTAATTTCTCTGTGCAAATCATTTGGACTAGTTCAAGATATATACTGAAGTTTCTCAACTGTGGTACAATCAGTGATTTCCAAGTTGAAAATGATAGTTGAAGCCTGTTTCTGTTCATTTTAGTTTATGAGGAGGTTTTTTCAAAGGATAATTCATTGCTAATTTGCAATTCTGTCTAACTTCAGGAGCCTGGACCGAATGCTCGAATCGTTTACATTGATGGGGCATTTGATCTCTTCCATGCAGGGCATGTTGAGGTACATATAATATGTTTCATCGTATCTTATTCAAATACTAAATTTCATGATCCAGAAGGAACTGTTTGATCAAATTGCTATGGTATGGTAGTTTCTTGTTCAATTTCCCCTATTTTTTCCTTCAGATTCTTAAGAGGGCTAGGGAACTTGGAGATTTTCTTCTAGTTGGTATCTACTCGAACGAGACAGTTAGGTATATGGTTTCTTATCTTGCAAATTTGGCTTTTTTTCGGTATTCGATCATGTTTACCAAAGTAAGAGAGTAACAACTTGCTTTCAGAGACCACCGAGGGAGCCACTATCCTATTATGTATCTACATGAGCGTAGCCTTAGTGTGCTGGCTTGCCGCTATGTTGATGAAGTCGTTATCGGCGCGCCTTGGAAAGTTACAAAGGATATGGTATGTGCCCAATTCTGCATTTTCTGAACTGCATTTCATTATCTCTCTTAAAAGTGCATACTAATTCACCAGAGAGAGAGAGAGAGTCATTTCTTTTTGTCTTGCTATTCTTAAAGCAAGCATTGGATCAAACTTGTGTCAATATGTGCATTCCATATATATTTTCATCAACATGAGTTTTATTTCTTGGACTCAAAACAGATCACAACTTTCAATATCTCACAAGTTGTGCATGGATCTGCTGCTGAGACCTCACTCAATGTAAGTTCACTGATATAGCTTGTCAGTTCTTACGCGATTCGATGTTATTTCCCTTCTTAGCATATATCGAATAACGCGTTATCTTGTGCAGTCTGAAAATGATCCTTATGAGGTCCCAAAGAGCTTAGGAATATTCCATTTGCTTGACAGCCCAAAAGACATTACTACTACTTCAGTAGCACAGAGGATTATGGCTAATCATGAAGCTTACAAGGCAATGTCTCTATCATCTATTTTCATTTGCTTGTTTTTTGGTTTTGGAAAATTTATACTATCTTTGAAATTTGTGTTTGTATATATCCATATTCTGATAACATGATCAAAACGGAATTTGCGAAAGGTGCTGCTAATCATATAATCTATCACAAGTTGTATAATTTCCCTCCAAAAGCTTAGTTCCTATTAATCTAAATTTGACTGCACAAAAAGAAATGGTTTTTGAACTCAACTCTTTTTCTCGACGAACACTTCATCCACCGATGGATAGAATGTGGTTTCTATTTGAATGGAATCTACACTCAATCTAACAGTGAATATAGTGTTCGTCAACATGGAGACCGATTAAATTGATCCTTTTGTGTCTACGATGCAGAAACGGAATGCTAAGAAGTCGCAGAACGAAAAGAGATACTATGAAGAGAAAAAATATGTGTCTGGGGAATAGCTTTAAATTTCTTTGTATGGAATTATGTAGCAGCTTAACCTTGTCAAAAGAGATGCTGTAACATACATATAAAAGAAGGAATCTCTTAGGCAAATTTATGAAAGTCATAAGTTAGGAAAACTATTTTGTACTTCTGAATTGTTCCTATGTGTGGTTTTGCCCTACCCAATATTTTGGCATGTCTTGTTGGGGTTTTGTTTTATTTAGTGCACTCCAATTAGAGGTGCCTTATTTACTCTCTGATTATTATTGTATTGTTTTGTATCATCATAATAACTCTCAAAACTTTAATATTAATAATCATCAAAATTCGAAAGCCTCTGCCTAGGTTGTTTGTGATATATCTTAATTAATCTTTCACCATATGGATGTCTCTTACCAAAAGTTTTGCCCTCCAACATTTTTTTCCCAAAAATATTGCAATTGTCAATATGTAACAGAATAATTGGAGAAATTTTGTATAGGTACTTTTTCAATGTCTTTTGCTAATACTACGTGAAAAAAATAAATTTATAAGCATTTGCAAATTTTAAAAAATTTTCTCACACCCTAATTAATAATGAATGTCTACACGTACAATACACCAGAAATTTTAGGTGCTCATAAAAATTAGTCAAAATAATTAATAAATAGTGCATAACATATAATAAGTAATATGCACAACGCATATTATATATTATGTACAACATGTATAACATATATCATATATGGTAATATCATATTTTCTTACAATATGTAATATATGTTGTGTACAACATGTAATATATGTTATGTAGATCATATAATATATGTTATGTATTCTTTTGCTTGTTTTTTCATTGTGCAATGCTCATAATAGACATATTAGGCGAGGCCTTAATTCGATTACAAGATTTTTTTACTAATCACATAGTTAAGTGATTACGAATTTGAACCATTCAAATATGATTTGACATGACATGACCACAAGATACACCAAAACATGTTTAACATGTGCAAAATTAGATGACATAAAAGGAATGGGAATATATATACATATTAATGACTGAAAAAATGTTAATAATAATAAGAAATGAAATTTCTTAGAAACATCCTTTTAGATTTGTACAGTGATAGTTGCAAAAGATGATAATAAAATCGCAAATAATTATGAAAAAAAATTATTCAAAAATTAATTTATAAATTTATAGATAAAATTAATATAAATTTTTTTAATTTAGATAACTGGTAATAACCTGTTAGTTAAGATAATTTTCAAAAATTAATTTACTTTATATTGATACTCTCAAACTTTATTAATTAAAAAAAAAATCCAAAACCTGACGCTAGAGAGAGAACATTGCTCGAGAGAGAGGGGAAGAGGAGGTGTGATCGGAAATGAGACGCGTTCGGAAAAGGTTGCGACGGCAACCGCCGTGCTCCGCTGATAAGGAATTATATTTACTTTAAGATATATTAACATGTTAAACACACAATTGGGTATTGGTACCCAATAAAAATTTTGGGTACCGAGTAAATATTCATTAAAAAATATTAATAACAAATACAAAAGAAAATCACTTAAACTTCTCATTGATCACTAAAATTTGATCTTCTATAGTCATCATCAATATTAGGCAGAGACATTGACAATACTGCCCAATCTAATCAAGAACAAGTGAACAACTAAGTTGATAAACAAGCCTAATTAAACAATAAAACCCACCCAATCACAGTATTCTTCAAGCATTTCATGATAATTATAATAATAATCATGAAATAATAATTAAAAAAAATGTTCATTCTTGTTCCCATTTTACATAACCTAATTAACTAGAATGAACTTGCTTCCTGAGAATTATTATTCAATTCACCAAGAATTTTGACAAACTCCTCCAAAGAGAATTTGCCATACTTACTCTCATTTTTCTTTAGAAGATTAATTATTTCTACAAAGAAACAAACCTCACAAGGCAGAACCAAGCCTCCATTGTTTTGAAGACCAAATTCTTCCTCAGATTTCTTCAATAAGCCAATAAAAACAGGGAATTTAAGGAACCTTGTAGGGATCACAAAACGCTTGCGTTCTGTTCCAATGTACACTCCAAGGGATCCAGAAGGTGCAAGCAAATTAGAATCACTAGACTTTGATGATGATTTTTTACATTCATCAAAATTAATTGGTGAATAAGAGTGAACACTATTATTGGAGTAGTGATTTTTGTGTTTCCAATATGAAATCATTTGCTTGAAACGCATGATTTGGCAAAAGCAATTTTCCTCCTTCATAGTGAAATAACCTTTGAAATTGGAGAATTGTTGAAGAATAATATGTAATGTGTGTGTAGAGGTTGAAAAAATGGAGTGAGATTTATAAAAATATGTAATTTACTTAATCTTTATTATGATGCTATGAATATAATGTCACGTGTGATGATTATATATATTGTTTCTTTTTATTTCTTGTTTGTAAAAGGACCAAATTACCTTTACTACCATATAAATGTTGATGCTTTTGCACCAATCATTAATTGAATTTATTAGTAGTTGTGATTTTGTGAAAAAGGGGATCACACACATTACAAAAATGACAAAATATGAGATTATATACCATAAATAGTTTAGGGGTCATGAGCATAGGATGTCCTCATCAAAGCATGCACATGGATTTATATATATGGACGGATACATGAATTGTAATTTAGATATAGAATTCTTGAAATCATTCTATACTCAACTACCTCTAGGAATCTTGTTTTATGGTAAAACATTTCAATTTATAATTCTGCCCTCTCAAAAGAATCTAAAATTAAAGAGTAATGTTATATATATACACCACAGTCATTATCCGTCACTGTATGTAATAATTCAATTTTTTACAAATGTTTTTTACATTGACATCCAATCAAAACATTCTATTTGTATGACCTTTCAAGTAGTAGGAGAGAAAAAACACAATCATAATTGAGATAACAACACATAATTGGACGACTGTGTAAAAAAATTGTATACTGTTGATTGGTAAAAATTTAATCCTATATGTATAATGTTTTTCGTTAAAAACTTGGCTAAATATCTATTGTTTATTTTAAATTATTAAAGTAATAAAAATGAATATGACATGCTTATGATCAGTTATTTTTAAAGTAGTTATTTTTTTTTTTTTTTTTGATTTAAAGTAGTTAATTATTTTACTAAAATTTGGCATGGATTCTGTGAATGGACACTTGTTTTTCCTAAGCAAGGGTTTTTGTAAGTGTCTTCGAATGAAAAAAAATGGCCCAATCACATAAAATATGATATGGCACTATATGGATACGACTAAAAGAGGAAGCCTTGAGTATTGGGCTACAAAAATAAACATAAAACAAAATAAAACAGAATTGTAAACGAAAAACAAAAAACATTTTAGTCTGAAGATATTCAAATTCTTTTATTTTAATATTTCTCGCAACATTTTAGCTCGAAAATTAATTCCAATCAGCTTTGCCTTTGCATGTATAAACCACTTTCTTTTGTTTAACATATATTTTTGTAAGGTTGATTGAAAAATAATAGCGATGCATCAACTTGATACATATTGTTCCAATTGATTGGCAAACATTTAATTTCCCTGAATAGTGTTCGATCAGTTTTTTTCTGCAATTGTTTTTTCAACACACTTTTATTCCCACTTTCTCCCATTTGGTACCATAAAAAGAATTTAATTTAATTTTCATGCATACCTAAGCCTAAAAGCATGGTATTTGTACCAATTATTTTCGCCAGGATTGCTTATCATTTAGGCATAGCCATAGGTTGAAACAAGTTGGGGTAGCTAGATGTGCTTTAATTTAGTTAAGTGGGAATTCTTGTTATCATATATATATATATATATATATTCAATACAAAAGAAATATATATATATACTTGTATATATATATATATATATTTATTAGTGCACATATCATGTACATACTTATTTTATTATTTTTAAATTTTAATGTGATTTTCACAAAAATAATTAACAAAATATTTTCCACACCTTTAGATATTTTATATACATATAGCACATGATGAAAAAAATAAAGAACTTTTGCAATTAAAATATATGTACTTAAATAAACAAAGTAACCAATATAAGAAGCTTCATGCTTTCTACTTTCTAGGATTAAATAGGCGACCCAATTAAACATTATTACATTCCAACTACAATTAATACATAGAGTTGGTGTGTGAGTCCGGGTGTATGTTGGCAGTGTTAGTGGATCCGGGGACTATATTTTTAATTTTTTACATAGTGGATGAGGTTGGATGCATATTCTTGTTATATTTGGAGTTTTATTGGCTAAATAATTATCACATTTACTATTTGTAGAATGGGTTGGTTGTCAATCCTATCAATTTATTACTGTTGGTCCAATTTTTTCATCAAGTCCAAACAATACTAATATGAGTGACTCAATCCTAATAAAATGAGATTGAACTAAAATTAAGTTTAGCAGGATAGTAGAAAAAAGACTGACTATACAAGAAGAATTATTATTGAATAATTATAGTGATAAATAATAGACTAAAGTTGATTAAAAGTGTTATGTGTACATTGAAATAAATATGTATATGTAACTAACAGTGTAAAATTATTTTAATTTGTTCGCCAATAATCAATTTTTAGAAACTAATAAAATGATGAAAGTTATCTTAAAAATTAAAGAGTTATGTTATTTGCACGATAAAAAATCAGTCAAAACCAGCCAATATAGAGATTTTGGATCACAATCACTCAAAAACTAACTTATTAAATGAAATTTTTTTTAGGTCAAAATGTTGTCAAATGAATTCATTGACTGATTTGAATATTTTTTTCATTTTCGTAAACTAAATTGACCATATATTCTAAATATCAAAAGGAGTTTTATTCTTACTCGAAATTTAACTTAAAATTAACATATTGTTAGTCCTTATTGATTTTCTCATATTAGAAGGGGAAGGAGTGAATTGATGTACATGATATATTAATTGTTTTGATTTTTTTTATACACCTAATAATGCTCCTCTATTATAGATATCATGGTTATAAAATGCAAAAAAAAAAAAAAAAAAAAAAAAAAATATATCACTCCAAAAATGCATAATATCCTCGATAGAAATGGAGGTGTATGTATTGCTGGTACGTAGGATATGTTGATATTGTACAAACCAAAGTGGAAGAAGCAATAACAGAACTAGTGGGCGCATTATTACAAACCAAAGTGGAAGAAGCAATAACGGATATGTTGATATTCGTTTATTTTGTTTTTAGTATTAGTACAATAAAAAATAGTCAATATATTATGCATAATAAGTATTATATAATTTGCAAAACATATATTATATGTTGTGCACAACATATATCACATGTTGTAAAGAAACATGATGTTGCAATATATGATATATGTTGCGCACAACATATGATATACGGTATGTATAATATGTACTACCTCAATTTTAAAATAATAGTCGTTTTGAATTTTTTGATTCATTGGAAAACTAATTTGTGTCTAGGTACATTAGCTTTTCAATTAACCAAAAATATTGATTTTGTTGATTCATTGGAAAACTAACCTACCTAGACACAATTTGTGTCTAAGTACATTAGTTTTTCAATGAATCAAAAAGATCAAAATCGCTATTATTTTAAAATGAACGGAATACACGTATTACATATTATACATTGCGCACAATTTATTAGCTGTTTTAACTCATTTTTTTAATTGTGCATCAGAATTTTCCGTATTTTTTTCATTCATAACTGACCCATCACTACTATATATATCTATCTTTTGAACAACCCTTTTCTTTGGCTAGCTCGTGCATACTAACCATAATAACCATGTGCATCTAAATTCCATAAATTAAATTCAATTCGACCATCAGAATCATACAATGGTTTTAGTTAGAGGAACGCAAGGTGTAAGACTAACATGCATGTTATTCCAATTGATATCCATTTACATTTGACTTGTATAAATAAAAGTCAGCCCTCATAAATTTTTGTAAGAAGAGTAATGATTGATCGCAGTACTTATAAGTGACTTAATTTATGAATAAGTTTAACTTAGTCAAAGTCCTTTTGATTGTGTTTAATTTGTGTCTATGTATCACAATTCACCTCATCTAAAAAATATATCATAATTATATTCAACCATAAAATTAAAGTGTATATGTATATATAATAATAAATTAAAATTTAATTTGATTAAATATATAATTTTAATTACATGATAATTTACATTTAAATAAGAGTGTGATTCCACGATGACACTGTACATATCAAATTTGAAAGGAAATATATACAAACATAATATCGTAAAACTCTCAATTAGTTAACTTACGAGTTTAAAATTTAAAATTTTAATCGATTCTTCAAGTTTCATTACAAGAATATTAGTTATTTTCAACACTCAATTGTCAAAAATTATTGATAAAAGTATATTGTCAAAAAAATTATATCGACACTTATAGGCCGTTGAAAAGAACATTATAATAAAAATAATCATTTTCACATGTAATTGTCAAAAATAAATGTTGATAAAAGTATTGTAAAAAAAATATATTGACATTTATTGGCCTTGAAAATAGTCATAAATTTTTCTTTGACAATTAATGGTTGTTGAAAATACTCATAAACTAGTTTTAAATATTTTCGACGGCCACTAATTTTTAATATTACTTTTATTAACAATATTTTTATTGACACATTTAATGTTGAAAATGCTCATTTTTCTTGTAGTGCGAATTGTACATTTTTTTGACAATTATTTATCATTAAAAATATTTATAAATAGTTTATAAATATTTTCGACGACCACTAATTGTTAGCATTATTTTTATTGACTATACTTTTATTGACACATTTTTAATATTTTAATTGTTGAAAATATTCATTTTTCTAGTTAAACTCTTACGAACTTATAAATTTGACTTTATGATTCAAGATTGATAATCTATATTTTTACTTTATTTTGATGATCAGTTGAATTGGGGCGTATAATATTATTTATTTGCTATGAAACAGGAAATCGCTGGTTCCACAAACAAGTAAAAAGTGAAAGCATAAATTCTCTCACGCATGGAAATATGGAATAACTCAGAAAACGAATTATCAGATATGAACGATCACTACCGGGTATATATGAGAGGACCAAAATTAGTTTTATAAATTATCTCTAATTTGTTCCTTCTTTTATGAATGACATAATAACTGATGTTAGATAGCACAACTTTTTTTTTTTAATCTTGATGGAACTATTGGTAATTGGTATTTAGATTTATGAGAAATCTGCTTAACTTAATTCAATCTAATTTGATTCTGCGTCCTTTGATGAGGGTCAAATTAAATACCTATTGTCATAATATCAATCTCGCATCAGTATCATACAACTTTAAGATCCAACACATTTATGATAATCTTACTTTATTGACTAAGTTAAACAACAATAATATTTGTTGTACAATGAAAAGAAATACGTCCAACTAGATGAACTAATGTTTTCTTCTCCTTGAGTTTTAATTTCCTTTGGTTGGAACTGAATGACACTTATAAAAAAAAGAATACTTAGGACATAAATAATTGGTTAACACTATACTAAAGGAAGGGAGAGTAGTATTTGTTAAAGCAGTAATACTATATACGTAGAACATAAGAATATCATCTAACAATTATCCAATGTGTGTTATATATAATATGTGTCATATGTAATGTGTATCATAGATATATGAAACTGATTGATCAAAAACAGAAAATAACACGAAAAATATAAAATATATGTGTGTCATTACTAAAATGCATAATGTGTATCACTTCTTTATTTATAATGTGTGTTATATGTTAAATACTAGATGAATATATTTTACTTTGTACAACAAATATTTTTCTTGTTAAAGAAATCGGTTAGATGACAAATTAATTTGTTAAGTGGTTATTAATTTAATCAATTTAATTTGATAATTGAATAGAGCATTGTTATATATAAAACAATCAACATATTTTGCATAACATATTATATATGACGTGCACATTATATTATATTGTGTTTGTCGACTGTTTTTAATAATTTTTTATTGTACATCATGTATTATTATATGGTGAATATATAGGTTAACCTTGTGATACAAGTAATGTTTACATGAAAGGTGCTTAGAAATCTTTAGAGATAGAGATGGAATTATGGAATGTTCCACAAAAAAATATATTCCCGATATGATGAAGATGATTTAATTTTGTCGCAGCAATCATATGTATGGATTGAATTCCAAAATAGGAGACTTTCGTGGCCCAAAAAAGTAGATACTAATTCCTCTGGACATTTCTGGAACAATCAAAATTGATGAGCCACAGCCTCACATTATATATTATAATAATAATAATAATAATAATATATAGTTTGTATTGCTAAATGTCACCACCTACCCCACCACCAATATCGGATAATAATTTATATTAATGTTAGAATACGTTGATGAGAAGATGTATGTGTGAATGAATATAATTACTACAGATATGGGGTGGCCATCACATACAACTTTATCTCAATTCTCAGCCAAGGTGTTGGAATTCAACCCCTATATAATGTGATTGCCCATGAAGCTAAGGGGATATCTGACCCAAGAAAGGTAGGGTAGGGTAGGGTAGGGTCCGTGCATGGAATGCCGGACATATCAGTACCGCACCAATTATAATCAGCCCAGCTGATCATTCATTTTGGTAATTAAAGATAGGTTCAATTAATCACAAATTAATGGGATACAAAAAAAAAAAAAAAAAAAACACCAACCAAAACAGTTAATAAATCTCATTTAATACTTTATGGTCCAAATAACACTTTTAGTTATGAGTTTATTTTTAATGGGATAGGTGATTGTAGCCAAAATTTTTATTTGTTAATTATTTTTGCTGGTTTTTTTTTGCCCCTAACCATGCTCTAAATTAAATTAAATCAAGTTGGATGAATTAGCCGCCCCAAAAGGGAAACCGTATAGAAAAATAAAACACAATTGTATGTTTAGATGAATTAAACAAAATAAGTGAGTGCCTCGAAAAGGAAATGAATAGGAAAATTTACAATTGTTTAGATGACTTAAAAGAAAATAATCAGTGCGTACCCCACTGCTATCTAAGTGAGAATGCTCAGTGTTCTTGATAATAACTTTTCCTTCAGCAAATAGTGCTAGATTTTTTCCCCGGACCAGCCACATAAGACAAGAAAAATAATATTTGTATATTTATTTTTAAATATTCAATAAAATCATATCACTGTTAAAAGAGATAATATAACCCACACTCTTTTCATTTTCCCCACTCTGATAATAGTAATTTCATTTGGACTACGTCTAATTTTTGAATGTCCGAATCTCTAAGATAACAAAATATGGGTGAAAATTAAACTTTGATTTAGTCTCTTAAATGTGATTTATTCTGGCCATCAAACTTTCAAATAAGTCAAATTAATTTTTTATGTTATCCTCAATCTATTAACTCATCGTATATAAAACCTAAATTAATTAAGTTTAATATTAATAAAAGATCGAGAAGGATTTAACTAATTCTAATTAAAAACTAGACACTAATTAAGACAGAGTTAATACTGAAATTAAACTGTTGAAACAAATATAAGAAACACGGAGTAATTAAAAGATCTATCAATGGTGAGTAGGAGATAAATAATTATAATATTACCAAGATAGATGGAGGTGGAGTAGTGGACCAGAGCATAAACATAAAACTAGACATACATTTACTCCATTCATTAATTGGAGGTGGAGATGCAAGAGTGGATCGGAATTCATCTTTATTTATTAACGTGTCATCTTCAAGGGAGCATTGTTTGGCCACAATATTTGCACACTATCTAGCTAGCTATAGTATATATATCATAGTGGATGCATATGCATGCAGCCATTTTAGTATAAGACATGCATGCTCTTATACTAATTAAAATAAAATACTTTATTATTTTATCTCATTTATTAGTTCACATTTTAATTATACATTCAAATATATTACAATAATAATAATAATGACGTATAGAAGTGATGTATTAATTAGTAAATAAATTAAATATGAACATGTAAGAATTTTCCTAAAGTATATATCTTCTGGTCTCGTTGAGTAGATGATTGACCTCTAGATTGAGTACCCCAAACTTTTGTTCAGATTGCTTGTCAAAAGAATCTCAGTAAACACAAGTTTGAACGATATTTGAAATGAGACGCCTCTAAAGCCATATCAACCAAGTGGTTGAGAGATGAATACAAGAATATGTAATAGGTTGTAAGTGATGATATAGAATAGAGTAGAATAGATAGTGTACTTAAGTTACTTAGGGAAGTGTTGTGCCCGCCCCCGTTAAATGATATGATCGGTTTTACCTCATCAATTGTTGTAATATAATGTCCATTAAATGTCATCAAATTAAGTGTATATTTGTCGATTATACAAACATTTCTCCTCGATGCTTAATCGGCTCCACGTCAATAATGTGTCACACCGTTGGGTCCTGTTGAGCTTCGAGTTACTTGAGCCTAGTACACTACGATATGTATACTAGAAAAAATATATATACTAGAAGCAAGCGAGCTAAGTAACTAACAATGCAAGAAGGATTATGGTTGGGTTTAGGAGTTTAGGTTTATCACCGAAATAATCAACCAATAAAGACAATTAAGAGCATTGACCCCCCATTTGCAACAGTATAACGCTAACATATACCTAACACGGGCAATAAAATAAATAAATTAATAAATAAATATATCATCATGAAATGAAATGCTCTTATTCATCAATTCTCGAAAGTCTAGATTGATAGATACTTGTATTGCTAAAGAAATGAACAGTCAATATATATGTCTTCATCTATCATTATCAGCAATTGGGTCAATACATGTACGAGTTTTGTTTTGTTTTGTTTTTGTTTATGAGTGCGATACGACTGATCCAACTCACACCCTTTTAATTCATACCACATATATAAGCGAAATTAAAGGTTTCTCTACCTATTTTATATATGATCAAGAGAAAATAAATTAAATTTGTTTCATTTTTGGCCAAATTAAAGTAAATACTAGTACATATATATATAAGAACTAGCATCCATAGAAAATATTCTCTGTCTAAAGTTTTAACCTTTCTGCCAAATGTGTCTTCTAGCGCTTTTTGATTAAATTCAAATAATTAACTTCTTAGAAATTAAAACTACTGTATGTATAAGACACTTTTTTAGGAAATAAAAAATATCGTATTTTCCTATTTTATTACTCAACTTTTTACTAACTTTCACGCATGGACTTTTATGAAAAGAAGTGACTTAACTATGATATAACTCGCAAAACTATACATGATAATGATGAGGGTAAGATATGACTACTGATAAATAAATAAAAAAGTAATATAAATACGATTTATTGATTTCAAATTATTTATTAAATAAAAGATTACACCATATTATTTTTAGTTATAAACTATTTTAAAATTATTTTATTTAAGCCTCACAAATATTCACATTGTGACGGCTATTAGCTAGTGACATATATATAAGAGATATAATAAGATATGATATATCTTAAAAAGAAATATAAATAGAGATACAAATGTAAATTTCTTATTATATCGTGTTTAATTTGGAGACAGTAATTTTTAACTTTATCTCATTTTAATCAATTTGGAGACAGTAATTTTTAACCGTCATATGTTTTTGTAAGTAAAAGTAAAATTAATCATTATAATACATGTATATTATACATATATTATGTCATCTGTTTTTTTAATAAACATCAATATAATAAATTTAATTTCGATAAAAAATAATAAAGGTGAATATATAGAATGTTACATTGAGTGTAAATGAATGTCGAGCGATATACAAGTTATTATGATTGTGGCATAATGAAGAGAAAAGAGGAAAAGGACATGCATGCGTTACTATCATTGCATTTTATTTTAGTTATGTAAGTTAATGGAGAGAGCATGGAGCAACCATAAACACAACAAGCTTAGCAATTGTGACCGAACCAAGACCGCTAATCGAAAATGATTGTTGTACAATATAAATATATTCAATTAATATTTAATGTATATTATATATCATACATAATGTGTATTATATATAATAAACATTATGTATGATACATAACACACGTTAAATATTTAATAAATATATAATTATTGTACATGTATTATTATTGGAACTCCAACTAATGAAATCTTACCCAATATATATCATATGCATTTGCCGTAAACACGAATAAAATAAAATTAATATTATCCGATCGATCCTCTGAGCGAGGAGTCACACGGAATATAATCTAACGACAACTATGGGCATATAAATTTTGGCACGTTTATATGTAATCATATATATAATGCCATTGAATGGATTACTTATCAAATCTAAATAGACCTCTAATGTGTGAGATTGTGAGAGGATTAATTATGGTATCCGATGATGATGAACAGTCCAGAAAACTATATATATATATACCTATATATGGTATTTATCTAATAAAAAGAGTATTTAAGTATAAGATGTATGATTATATATAGACGATGGTTAAAAATAAAAGCTATTAATTAAAATATTATATAATTATTTAAACAAATCACACAATTTAATATCCTATTGAATATAATATTTTTTTTAGATATTATTACATGTTTAATTACAGCATCTTAGTACACTCTAACACAACAGAAAAAAAAAAAGTCAAAAAGTCAAATATCATGCTTTAAGAGGTTTGAACCGCCGGTGCAATTGAAAATTAAGAATTGAGTTTCTATTTATAACCTAAATACTTTATTTCACTTGCATTTTTTAGCAATATGAAACATGCAATAATTTACATTACATTTTCTTTTATCGATGTGAAACTTGTGTGAATATTTTAATCAATCCCAATTTAAAAACTTTTTAAATAAGTTAAAAGTTACACAAAAATTCAATGTAAATATAACTTTTAACTTATGGAACGTTTTAAAAAAATTTATAAGTAACTCACCCTTATATTGATTCCAAATTATCATTAATTGCAGACCACTAATGTATGTGACCATCTAAGAATGTCAGCCATACCCCGTATAAACGGATCTAAGAGATTTTTGGTAGTTCCCGTGAATCAAGCCCGCCATTCCCCCCATTTCTAATTGTACCTACGTCACATATGTATGTATACATTAGAGTCTGAGTTTCTACAAGGTACTTGTTAAGATAGCAAAAAGAAAAATTTATTTTGAAAATATGCATTTTGATATCTTCTATGTAATAAATCTATCATAATTTTTTTAATTTTTTTAAAAACTTACCTTTTTTAGTATCCTTAACAAGTGTTCTAAGGGCACTTGTTAGTAAAAACTCATTAACTAATTAGCATCACTATTAATTATTTCAAAAAGCAAACAAATCCACCATAAATTCAGCATTCAATATAGGGCAAGACCACGTCGTCCCATCAATTTCAAAATCAAAAAATGTTCTAGGACTTATCGGGTGTTTACACTGTTGCATTCCTAAACTTAGATGCATGCAGCTAACAATTTAATGGTGTAATCATTGGAGTGTTGCTATTTTGACAATCCAAGTTTTCGATGTCCATGAACATTACGTACATCTAAGGGTGAAGAATGAATGTAAAAGTATTTAAGTGAGAATTCCACAAAAATTAATAATAATAAATTAGATGTTTATACGGATTATAAAACCATAAATATAAAAATATTTTTTTTTCTAATCATTATTATTGCTATTACAACAATGTTATTTTTTAAGTTTTAGAAAAATTTAAAATATGATAGTGAATATCTTAGATAAAAAATATAAAAAGACATCTTTAAAAATTGAATATACAAGATGTCCTAGGACGACATTTATAATAATATAATGAATAAATGTATGTCTCTATCCTGAGAGATGTATAAATGTCCTAGAGGATATTATTGAGAGTGTTTTAGCAAAACTCTTGTTATATCTATAATAAAACAAAAAACTATTCCCACCATTGCACTTAAATGAACAATAGTAGATTTCCACGTTGATTAGGAAGTATAAATTTTAGCCAAGATTTCACGAAAGAATGCAATCATTAATAAAGCTTTATACAAAATATTAACACAAATCATATTTTGCCGTTTAAGAGCATAAAGATCCCGGCCCAAAACAAAGCTAAACATACTTAAATTTGTACTATTATGTATAGAGACTAAATTTCATTCACTAATCATATGAAATTAATTAATTTATACTACCATCCAAATTATGACATGATGGGTAGTTACTAGAAATTAAATTGACCATATGTATATTAACATTTTCTTTAATATCTAGTGGGCATAACAATACAAGTAGAGGAATATAATTCTCTTATATTTATATCATAAACTATTTATATACTTTAACAATGTAATTTTATCTATACGATGTGGATATGAAAAATGATATTTTGACAATTGAAATTGACACTCCCTCACTACATCACACCTAATCACCTTTTTATTGGGGTGGGACCCACTTAAATTCAACGGTGATTTATTTTCAAAGTGGTGATAAAGTGACAAATCACGATAAAAAATGTTTTTTGAACTCTCTTTTTTCGGTCTCTACATCAATGAATATTCATTTACCGTTAGATGAAATGTGAATCTTATTTAAATGAGATCATTCACACTTCATTTTAGAATAGACAAAACATTTTTCGATTTAGAATTCAAGAAAAAATCTTAATAATAACATACTCAATTGACAATTGTGATATCACCCCTTGGAGCACATTTTGATGCTCATCACTAATTTGTATTTTATTTATTGATTGATTATGAATTACCTGCATGCTTAATTAATATGCCCCTGCTTTTTCCACACCCTATTATATGCTACCAGCAATGGAAATGGAGAGCCCCACACCACATACACAGGATCCAATTGTGCCTCACCAATTCTCTATAAATGGCTTCCCATTTCACATACATCCATCAAGACCTCATAGGTATTAGGTTAGTTAGTACTCTTCTTCAGTTAAACACAAAGATGAAATTTTCCTTCTTTGGCAAGAAGCTACAACATCTTTGTAGCTCCAACAATTCCCTCCTCATCTACAATTTCTTCCACTTCAGTTTCAATTTCAACTCCTTTTTTATTCAACTATGTTATTTCATGCTCCTTTCTCTCTTTGGTTACCTTGGTCTTAAAGTCTCAAAGCCAAGAACCCATGTTAGGCCTAAAGACTTGGATCTGTTTTACACCTCTGTTTCTGCTTCCACTGTTTCTAGCATGACAGCTCTGGAAATTGAGACTTTCTCAAATTCACAACTCATTCTCTTAACCATTCTTATGTTTCTTGGTGGAGAAGTTTTCATTTCCTTGCTTGAACTTGTTTTTGCAAGGTCCACACAAAACCATAGTCTCAAAAACACCCTTAGAAGTAGTAATAGTAATAAAAATGAACATAATAATAATAGTAATACTAGTCTTTCACTGAAACAGGGTCCCCCAATTAGTGCTAATCACCATCAAATTGAGCTTGGTTTAGTTTCTGTTATTCCTCATAACTCAGAAAACCACAATAGTAATAAACTTAGCAGTGTTAGTGATTTGAATGTTGTTCAAAATGGCAAATTGTTGGTGTCTTTTAACAGTAGAGATAGAATTAAGGAAAACTCTATTAGGTATCTTAGTCATGTAGTTTTTGGTTACCTTTTGGTGTTCCAATTTGTAGGTTCTGTTTTGGTCTCTTTCTATGTGTCCTTTATACCGAGTGCTAGAAAAGTTCTGAAAGAAAAAGGCATAAAAATAGCAACATTTTCTGTCTTTACCATAGTTTCGTCTTTTGTGAACTGCGGATTTGTTCCCACAAATGAAAATATGATAGTTTTCAAGAAGAATTCGGGTCTTCTCCTTCTCATAATCCCACATATGCTCTTTGGTAACACCTTATACCCTGCATGCTTGAGATTTGTGATATGGGGTCTTAAAAAGATTACTAGAAGAGAGGAATTTGAGTACTTGTTGAAGAATTCGAAGGAGATTGGCTATGCACATTTATTCTCTGGTCTTCATTGTTGGCTACTTGTTGCTACTGTGTTGGGTTTCAATCTGATACAGTTTGTTGTGTTCTGTTCCATGGAGTGGAAGTCTCAGATTATGGAGGGTTTGAATCCTTATCAGAAATTTGTTGCTTCTCTGTTTCAAATCTCTAATGCAAGATACACTGGTGAATCTGTTTTTGATCTCTCTACTATCTCTGCTGCTATCTTGGTTCTCTTCATTGTCATGATGTAAGTCAATATTCTCTTTTTAATTTCTACATGTATACTTGTTCTGCATATCATCCTATATATAGTATCTCTTTCCTGCTTTATATATAAAGTAATACTATTTCTACCACAATAATTTTTAAACATCTAAACATTCTATATGATATATTGATATGATTATTTATGTTATAGAAATTCTTGGTTTATAATGAAAAATTAGCCAAAACAACCAATAATTAGTGCACAACATATAATATGTAATATGCAAAACATATATTGCATATTATGCACAACATAAACGACATGTTGTGCACAACATATATCACATACGATAATATTATCTTTCTTTATAACATGTGATATATGTTGTGCATAACATGTAATATATAGTATGCACATTATATAATATATATTGTATATACTATATTAACTGTTTTTTAATCGTGCATGTAGGAATTATATTTATTTTATAATACATAATCACTTACAATATAATTTTTATTCATTTGAGTATATATATATACCTAAGGAGAAACGTTATTTTGATTCGCACAATCATATTTAAGGAAGATCAAGTCAACAATAATTTTCATGATTGCACTAGAGGATTTAGGATCAAACCAACAATATCATCTTGAGATTGCATGGAGATACAAATATGCTGAATCAAGTGCAATCATGACTAGATATATGGTTTTCTTGATCTTAGATAGATATGATTGTAGAAATTGAATATGATGAATAAATGTATATGAACACCAACTTCTACACATTATATATTCAAGAGCCCTACTCATAACCAAAGACTATGTGTTTATTTTTATGTAAAAAAATGTTATTACAATAATTTGAGATTGAGGTGTGGAGATACAGATTTCATCTTTACCACATGTTTAAACTATATTATTTTGAAGAATAAGTACGGCAAGGATCTAACTTTAAAATTTAAGTTACATCTCGCTTACAATAATAATAATAAATAACTAACTCTAAACCATGGATTATTATTCCTTTCAAAAACTAAAAGCTCCTAGTCAAAACAATGCATAATTGCTTGTAACATATTTTCCTAGGAACAGAGCTTATTGGTGTTACAACTACAAGTCAGTGAAATGAAAGCACTACTCGATTTTCTCCATGCACGAGTGTTTCCTTAGTAGATATCAATATGTATTGCTTGATTGGACCTAAAACAAACCACAAATTCTTATGTGCCTTGGAGCAAATATCTATATAATCTTTTTAATGTGATTTATCAAATGTTTTTCACATCAATAATTTTTTAGATCATCACTCATATCATTTTAATTTTTACTACTTTTCATAAATCATGTTTGCTAGCTATTCCTAAGGAATAATGAATATTCCACTAGTGTTTTCTTTGACTTGTTTCATTCACTGACCCGATCTAGTATTCCACAGAGATTGTGATACATATATATATAGCTTTATGTTCACATCATTAATGGAAACATATAACTATATATATATATATATATATATATATGCTTTATTTTCAGTTGGGACTGAATAACTAGGACACAATCGATCAATATGTACAATTATCATTGTACTTCATTCCTATACTATTAATTATTATTGAGTGTCTATTTCTGCACAATAAATTCTGTTCTCTCCCACTTATATGGAATTGGAATATATTAATAGATTTCATAACTCAGAATATATAAAGCTAAGTGGTACTGAGATATGATTGACCATATATATACATACATAGGAATTTTATATTAATAAATTGTCCTGAATTCTTCCATTGCTTGAAAGGAAAAATGCTTTTACTTTATGAGATAAATATTCCAACACTTTCTTATTGTTAATAATTGGTCTTTCAAGAATCAATCAAATTATAAAGACATGAACATGGCACTTAGCTTGTTAACCACATATATAATATATACTTCCAATCGAAGTTAAAATTAAATTTGGGGGTATTTAAGATCGAGTGTTAAGCTTTTTGATTTGATTTTATCTGAAATAGGTATCTGCCAGCATATACTACGTTTTTGCCCGTGAAGGACCACGAAAATAATGATGCCAAGAAAGAAAAAAGAATAAGCCTAGTGGAGAGTGTTGTATTGTCTCAACTTTCTTATTTGGTTATTTTCATCATTCTAATATGCATCACTGAGAGCAAAAGCTTAAGAGAGGATCCACTCAACTTTAATGTCTTGAACATCACCATAGAAGTTATCAGGTACCTACGTAACTATCTCTTTCTTTCTCTCTCTATATATTTTTTTCATACAACATAAATGCATCCAATTAATATCCAACATGTGTTATGTGTCATACATAATGTGTATTATATGTAAGAAACATTACGTATGACACATAACACACGTTGAATACTAGTCTGATATATTTCTGTTATACAATAAATTTATTTAAATTAATTATTAAATATTATTATTCGGTCATTAATATTATATTATGCAAGGATCTTAAGGGACTGTATCAATTCCTGTACATATAAGATTAATAATTAGAACAATGTAACTAATGAGAGATTCTAAGCTTAAGACAAAAGATTTTGTTTTGAACCCTTCAATGTTCAACACTACTTCACAATAATTGCATTAAAAAATTACTTAAAGTAAAAGATATATAGATAATAATGATAAGTTACAAAACTAAAATTAATAGTGAATTGAATGATAGAGCGATTTGCACTTAGGAATTTTTCATGATTGATTAAATAACATATGAGAATAATAATAAAGTAATTAATAGTAAAAAAAAAATTAAAGAATTAATATTGATTGTATATTTATATATGTGGTGCAGTGCATATGGGAACGTAGGGTTCTCAATGGGATATAGCTGTGCAAGGCAATTGAAACAAGATGGTACGTGTAAAGATTTATGGGTTGGATTTTCAGGGAAGTGGAGTTCGAAAGGCAAATTCATCTTTATTCTTATAATGTTCTTTGGGAGGCTCAAGAAATTCAACATGAATGGTGGCAAAGCTTGGGATCTATCTTAATTAGCATCTCACCAAATTAAACAAACATATATTGAACAATAATAATACTCGTTGATCGATAAATAACTTGTATTAAGATAGATAGATAGATAGATAGACTTAATTATAGTGGTGGAGATTGGAGATCAAAGTGACCCTACTAGCTAGTTAGTTGATCAATGTCAATGTCATTATATATGTTCCATGTGTAACATGTACATTTTTTTTTTTGTTACGTTGCTACCTGTGAATCAATCAATTATATATATATATATGTATCATTTTGTATTGGATGGATTATTGTTCATGAGAAATATTACGAGTATAATAAAAATGGGTGATGCTAAATGAACAATACAAAACCAGTTCAACCAGCCAATAAATGAGATTTTGGGCCATAATTACTCAGCCCATTACAATCTCAATGATTATTTGGGCCAAAATCAATGTCAAAATAGGTCCATTGGCTATATAGGCTGGTTTTTCATGGTTCAATTAGCATTATTGAATAAAAATTATACAAATATTATATAGCTTTAGTAATTTTAAAACATGTGCATGGTGTGCCATAATTATTTGTGAAGATCGGCTTGGTTTAAACTTGGAAGGCCTTGGGTACGGTTGATCAAGGTTGGACCGCGTCTCATCCATTATTTATCGCACGGATGTGTCCGTACGAGATCCATTACATATGTGAGGAAGGAATATATCTTAGATCATTAGAAGATTCTTATTATATATATAATGAAAAACAGTTAAAATAATCAATATATTATGCATAACAAGTCTTATGTAATGTGCACAATATATATATTACATATTATGCATAATATATATTATATATTATAAAAAATATGATAATACAATATGTAATATATATTGTGCACAATCTATTGATTGTTTTTACTGTTTTTTTATTTTACACTGAAAATCTTTCCTATATCTTAATAGATAAGACTCATAAGTAGTTTCTATCATTAATGGAGTATAAAAAAATAAAAAATTATATAAAAATGCGAAAATACCAATTTAGAGAAAAGGCAAAGGCACTATATGTGGTATTGAGAGTATATAAATGGTATTGCAGCATAAACAGATATCACACCTACCTGCACTTGATGAATGAATATAATAGAATAAGGAATTCAGTGTAAAAAGAATAGATATGTATTAATGTATTATTCATTTTATTTGTGATGCTGTGTCAAGTCATATATCCCTCTCGTCAACTATTAAAATGATAACACATAATTTGTTTGTTTTTTCAATGGCCGGTGAATAATGAATCGATGCATTATTCCATATGTCATGAGTAAAATGAGTTCAAATAATAACAAATTGAAGTTATATATGCTAAGAGTTTTCTTGAAGCTTCCTTCCGAATATATGTGTATGATTATGATAAAAATATAAAAAACAATAGAAAAGAAAAAAATAATAATAATAAAGCCTTCGTATTAAAATCATATTAATGTAAACAAATTAATTTCTATCTCATTCTATTCAATGTTATGTTACATCCATCCCAACTTTTCAGAATATTTTTTTATCTTAATTAAACATAAATTTTATGTCATATATATCTTTTTTATTGATCAAACACCTTATTTATATTCTTATATTTTTTTTATATATTTTACTAAACATAATCTAAGAGTACTTATTAATTATTAAAAATATTTAAAATAATGAAATTTCAAATATTATAAACAATCTATTATATTCAATCTGAATTGTACCGTAGTAACAAATATATTATGTGGTCTTCTCCTAATAATCCTATCCTGTTTTTTATTCCTTCCCTATATACTCCCAGAATATAATGATGAGTGGATCAAATGAGTGGATCAGAAGCCTCCACGTGTTCCTCAGAATTTGCCTGACGCTTTTAATTTGAAAAAAAATGTTTGACCAGTCAAAAATAGCTGATAAAGCACATTTAACACTTTATGACCCAAATAACACTTTTAATCATTAGTATATTTTTAATGGGCTGAGTGATTGTGACCCAAATTTCTATTTATTAACTGTTTTGGCTGATTTTTTTATTGTGCCTCTAACAATGATCATTAATTTATGAGGTGGGGACTGCTGACATGTCTTCCGCTCACTACTCAAAGAAATCATTTAATTCAATATTATTTTTCATATAATATAAATACATCTAATTTTTATCCAATAAATATAACATATATTATGTATATGTGTGATATAAATACAATATTTATTATATTATATATTATATATATTAATATATAATAAATATTAATTAAATATATTTCTGGATCAGCACAGAATCCGTAGTTAATGCTTCCATCACTACTTTTTATCAGTGCTTCAAAGTTCAAACCCATGACAAATGATCAAATCCCAAGTGTGAAATGTGAATGTATCGAAATTTGATTTGTTGCAATTATATCGACAAGCCAGGCCCATCACGTAGGTATGGTTATATAATTAATCACAGTTAATTGATTTTTTCATACTAAATTAACTATACTACCTAAAATAATATATCCACTTTAATTGAAGATAATGTAGTAAAATATATTAAGTTTTTATTAAATTTTAGGTAAAACTAATCATTACATAAAATATTGTAAAAATTGAAAGTAAACAAATAAAAAAAAATGAAGAGAATATATAAAAACTATTCTTATATATGCACATACATTATTATATAATGTCTTTGTTTGAATTTATTTGATGCTCCTTTTATATATCCTCTTATTTTATTTCTATTAAGAGCATTTCAATCTATACATATATAGGATGCACATATAAAACTATTTCATGTAAAAATAACTTAGATTTTTAGAGGGATGCTTCATGAAAACCTCAAATTACAAGTTAATGAAAATATTTAAATAGTATTGTTGATCATAAAACATTATGGGCTGCACCCTGCAGCCTCTTCTTAAACAGATAGCGGCTAAGACTGACACACGTCAATCATATACGGCGTTAGTGCTTCGGAAAAAATTAGGATTCCATATTTTCGATCTATATATATACAGATTATTTGGAGCAATTATGTTCAGCGATTGGCTTTAATTTCTTTACTTGCATGATTATATTATAAATCATTGGCACAACTTATTAATATAATTGAGTATATATAAAGTCAATATAATCACCCATATACAATAAGTGAATCACGATATATTGGGTGCCCTAGCTTGTGGAAGTAGATTGTGATAAATATATATATATATAAGTCTGATGTGAATTTTCTTAATAAATTATGTGCATTTTGTTTACAAATCAATGTACATGTTACTTATTATTTGTTATGCACAAATTGTAACTGTAAAGCAATACTATACATATTTATTGGTTGTTTTAATTTATTTGGCTAAAATTTGACTTCACATCAATATTTACCGTTTAATTGTTCAGCGCACCTACAATAATGATTCGACACAGGACACGGCTCATACGCAAGAATAATCATACTTAATTATACTATAATCTGATTGACTCCAATTAATCAAGTTGATAAATAGGTCTAACACTAATCATACATATTTTTCAATTAAAATAATTAGTGAATGAAATAGGGTCTAACACTAATCATCTATGTTATGTCAACAAGTAATTATGATAATAAGCACATTTTCTTCTTATTAACCAAGTTAGTTAGTTAGTTAATTAAACTCTAAGTCCAAGTTATGTTAAGGCTTACATGCAGTAATCCGAGTTCGCTCACAACACAAGAATAATATAATACTACAACTTTTCCTGCAGAATTTAATAACATGACATACTGTTAGGAGGAATTTTTATTTAGAGTTTTATTCTGAAATACCGATAGAATATTTATTCGTGATGAGATTTTCTAATTAAATTATATGATTGTGTCAAACTCTCTTTTATTGATATACTCATCATTTCGTTTTTTATTCGTTCAAATTCAGGTATACAATTTTTTATTTATTTATCCATTTATAAATTTTAGATATCTGTTATTAATTTTTTCATGTATACACTTAATTAATATAAGTGAGAGAATAAATTTAATGAATAATTAAAAAGAGAGATAATAATGAGTGTTAAAAATAATATTATAAATATCTTTAAATTTTTGTAAACTTTAGACATTATATATAAAATACATCATTATTCTGTATGCTCAATTAAAACTGAATAGATAAAAAAATGAACAGCATAATAATATATGATTGAGTATTTATGTAAAATTATTATATATTATTAGTAGTGTATTTAGTTAAACTCTTTGATTTTAACACCTAATTATCCGGATAACTTAATCTCTCAATTTTATTCGAGTATTTGACGATGCACTAAACTAAACTAAACTAGAGAATAGCAAAAGATAATTTTTTGTACGAATAAATTTTTTTATTTTCAACTTTTCATAGCAATAAAAACTTTATCTATAGTTAGATAAAAAATATATATTTTATTTAAATAAAACTTATACTTTATTTAGTGATAAATAGAATTTAGATTAAAAGAAAAAAAATATATATAACTAATAAAAATCCTGAAATCATTTTCTGAAATTTTGTGAGTAGGACCCATCCACATGGGCATCAAATTGAATGGTCTATCTATTTGGTAGTGTACCGCTACATCATGATTCCTTATTTTTGTCCTGAGCATAGGATGATTAATTAATCCTTTGGGTCAACGACTACATGGTATGGTATATATATTTTTCAATCAACGACCATACAATGATTCGGCAACTAATTATCACTTAGCTCACACAAAAATAAACCAACTAATAGTTAGTCCTTAAATATTTATTATCGGTTAATCAGACTCATTACTAAAATAATAATATTGATTATACTATATAAATACGTTCAACTAATATATTTAATGTACGTGTATAATTTTTCTTTTATATTTACAATCTTAATTATCACATCTTAATTATTCGATGATGATTTGAAATTTTAAAATGCTTTGAGGGAACTGAGCCATGTGTGTAATTATTGTCCTCAATTTAGAATTAAAAATTGTGAAGCCAAACATAAAACGAGTACGTGTGCACTTCACTACACTCGATAATAGTATAGGTACAACACAAAATTATCCAACTTCCATCCAACTTGTAATTATATGTTGATGAGATTTATTAACAAACAAATGCTACAATTGTGTTTAATAAGTTGGATGTTGGTTGGATCAATTTTAGTTGTACCATAAACATTTCTCACACTTACACAAGTACATGTACCTGCACATTCCATTTCAATAAAGCCCTAAAGACTAATCAAGATCAAGTACTCGTCATTCATGATTTAATTTGAGGAAAAGCCAAAACTAATCCTGAGGTCAATGTTAGTTTGCTTAGATCCTTTTATTAATTTATTGTTAACATTTAAATTAAGCAAAAGGAAGACTCCATCTCTTCATTTTAGGTCATCAGCACATACATATCTATTTATTTTTTTTTCAAAGAATTGAAATGTCTAATAGCTAGCCTGGATATTAATATTTATGAATTTTTAAATTTTTTTAAGTCGAAAATCATCATTTTTCTGCAAAAATAATTTTTTTGATAATTTTCTGTCAAACAAAATGACTTATTACTTTTTAAGAAATTATTTTATTTTCTTTTGAGTTTTAAAATATTTAAATTAAATATTTATTATTAAATATTTAAATATAAAATAATTTATTTCATAAATTACTTTTTATAAACTATTTATACATAAAAATTTAAATAAATTATTTATCTAAATAAGTCTAATTTAACCCTAAAAATTATTTATAGAAAAATAGTGAAATCTCATCACTTTTAAAGTCTATAGCCTTCAATTTCAAATTAGGTTTAAAAATTATTTAATTTATAATTTTAAAGACTATAGTCTTTACTTTTATATTGTTTCTAGAAAAATAGTGAAATCTCACTTTTTAAAGTCTATAGCTTTCAATTTCTAATTAAGTTTAAAAATTATGAAATTCAATATTTTAAAGATCATAATCTTTACTTTTATAATGTTTCTAGAAATAATATGAAATCTCACTTTTTAAAGTGTATGACCTTCAATTTTTACTTTGTTTAAAAAATTATGTAATTCAATAATTTAAAGGCTATAGTCTTTACTTTTATTGTATTTCTATAAAAATAGAGAAATCTCACTTTTTAAAGACTATAATCTTCAATTTCTAATTAGTTTTAAAAATCATGTAATTCTATATTTTATAGACTATATAGTCTTTAATTACTTTTGTAGTGTGTTTCTAGAAAAAATAGTGAAATCTCATTTTCTAATGTCTATATACTTCAATTTCTAATTAGGATTAAAAATCATGTAATTCAATATTTTAAAGAATATAGTTTTAACTTTTATAGTGTTTATAGAAAAATAGTAAAATCTCACATTTTAAAGTCTGTAGCATTGAATTTCTATTTTGTTTAAACAATTATGTAATTCAATATTTTAAAGACTATAGTCTTTAATTTTATAGTGTTTCTTGAAAAATAGTGAAATATCACTTTTTAAAGTCTATATCCTTCCATTTCTAATTAGGTTTAAAAATTATATAATTCAATATTTTAAAGACTATAGTCTTTACTTTTATAGTGTTTCTAGAAAAATTATTAAATCTCAATTTTTAAAGTGTATAGGCTTCAATTTCTACTTTGTTTAAAAAAATATGTAATTCAATAATTTAAAGGCTATAGTCTTTACTTTTATTGTGTTTCTAGAAAAATAGTGAAATCTAAAATCTATAGCCTCCATTTTCTACTTTATTTAAAAAATTATGTAATTCAATATTTTATAGACTATAATCTTTACTTTTATAGTGTCTCTAGAAAAATAGTGAAATCTCACTATTTAAAGACTATAGTCTTCCATTTCTAATTAGGTTTAACGTAATTCAATATTTTAAAGACTAAAGTCTTTATTTTTATAGTGTTTCTAGAAAAATAGTAAAATCTCATCACTTTTAAAAATCTATAGCCTTCAATTTCTACTTTATTTAAAAAATTATGTAATTCAATATTTTATAGACTATATTCTTTACTTTTATAGTGTCTCTAGAAAAATAATGAAATCTCACTTTTTAAAATTTATAATCTTCAATTTCTAATTAGGTTTAAAAATTATGTAATTCAATATTTTAAAGATTATTATCTTTACTTTTGTAGTGTTTCTAAAAAAATAGTGAAATCTCAATTTTAAAGTCTATAGCCTTTACTTTTATAGTATTTCTACAAAAAATGTGAAATCTCACTTTTTAAAGTCTATAGCCTTCAATATCTAATTAGGTTTAAAAATTATGTAGTTCAATATTTTAAAGACTATAATCTTTACTTTTATAGTGTCACTAGAAAAATAGCGAAATCTCATTTTTTTCAAGTCTTTAGCCTTCAATTTTTACTTTCTAGAAAAATAGTGAAATCTTACTTTTTAAAGTCTATAGCCTTCAATTTCTAATTAGGTTTAAAAATTATGTAATTCAATAATTTAAAAACTATAGTCTTTACTTTTAGTGTTTCTAGAAAAATAGTGAAATCTCATTTTTTAAGGTATATAGCCTTCAATTTCTACTTTGTTTAAAAAATTATGTATATCAATAATGTAAAGACTATAGTCTTTATCTTTATTGTGTTTTCTAGAAAAATAGTGAAATCTCTTTTTTTTTAAAAGTCTATAGTCTTCAATTTCTACTTTGTTTAAAAAATTATGTAATTCAATATTTTAAAGGCTATATAGTCTTTACTTTTATAATGTTTCTAGAAAAGTAGTAAAATCTCATTTTTTTTAAAGTCTATAGTCTTCATTTTCTACTTTGTTTAAAAAATTATGTAATTCAATATTTTAAAGAGTATAGTATTTACTTTTAGTGTTTCTAGAAAAATAGTGAAATCTCACTTTTTAAGGTATATAGCCTTCAATTTATACTCTGTTAAAAAATTATGTAATTCAATATTTTAAAGACTATAGTCTTTACTTTTATATTGTTTCTAGAAAAATAGTGAAATCTCATTTTTTTAAAGTGTATAGTCTTCAATTTCTAATTAGGTTTAAAAATTATGTAATTCAATATTTTAAATATATAGTCTTTACTTTTATAATGTTTCTCGAAAAATAGTGAAATATCATATTTTAAAGTTTATAGCCTTCAATTTCTACTTTGTTTAAAAAAGTATGTTATTCAATAGTTTAAAAACTATAGTCTTATTTACTTTTATAGTGTTTCTAGAAAAAACGTGAAATCTAACTTTTAAAAATCTATAGCCTTAAATTTCTAATTAGGTTTAAAAATTATGAAATTCAATATTTTAAAGACTAAAGTTTTTACTTTTATAGTAATTGTAGAAAAATAGTACTGAAATCTCACTTTTTAAAGTATATAATCTTCAACATTTCTACATTGTTTGAAAAATTATGTAGTTCGATATTTTAAAGACTATAGTCTTTACTGTTATAGTGTTTCTAGAACAATAGTGATATCTCACTTTTTAAAGTCTATAGATTTCAATTTCTACTGAGATTGAAAAATTATGTAATTCAATAGTTTAAAGACTATAGTCTTTACTTTTATATTGTTTATAGAAAAATCGTGAAATCTAACTTTTTAAAGTCTACGACCTTTAATTTCTAATTATTTTTAAAAATTGAGTAATTCAATATTTTAAAGACTATAGTCTTTACTTTTATAGTGATTAATTATAGAAAAATAGCGAAATATATATCACTTTTTAAAGTCTATAGTCTTCAATTTCAACTTTGTTTGAAAAATTATATAATTCAATATTTCAAAAATTATAGTCTTTACTTTTATATTGTTTCTAGAAAAATAGTGAGATCTCATTTTTTTGAAGTCTATAACCTTCAATTTCGACGGATAAGGCTACATTAGAGCATACATTATGATTGTTATATAGTTCCACCTCCATATTATATCCAATAATTCCGCAAACTTCACGCTCTAATTAAATATTTAATCATGGGCATAATTAAGATGAGTGTAATATATATATATATATATATAGAGAGAGAGAGAGAGTTACGTTCTAAGTTGTTTAATGATATGGCGCTAGATAATACAGGCTAATTTGTCAAAATTTTATTTGCAAGTGTAATTGTCAGTATATTATACTTAAATTCAATAATTTATGTTATTTATGTCAATTTAAACTTCTGGGAAGAATAATTTTACGATATAACCAATATTGTACTTAGAGAAGGTTTCATGGCATATATATTCAACAATAATGTTTATGTTACGATAGAAATATGTCTAACTAGTATATAATGTGCTATGCATAATATGGAATATGTATTATATGCAATATGCTATACATATAACACACATTACATATTATATATAACACATGTTGGATACTAGTTAGACGTATTTCTATTATATAACAAACATAAATATAATTGTATATTCAATTACAAAAATGTGTATAATATAAATTCAAGTAATTATGTTAATGTATGTACTATATATATAAGAGAAAGAAGGTTTTTGTCTCTTTGTGATCTATATATATTCTTTTATATATTATATATATCCACCGAATAAATAATAGTTAGACACGGCTCCTACGCGGGACTGATCGATAATTATAATGATATATCTGATTAACTCTAATCATGTGCACTCACAAGTATTGTTACAATAGATAACACTAATCATCGATAGTTTTGAATTAAATTAATTAGTACTGTGTGTACGAAATATTTCAACATAACTAATGACAATAATTAATAATAATGGCATATTTTCTCATGGCTTACGTACGTATACCACTAATCCAACTCCACTCACAACACAAGAATAATAACTTCCTCGCAGTATATCTAATAACAAATATAGCACAATTAATTATTAATAATATTATTGGCACCTGCAGATATATTATAATAATGAACAACTTAATAAATCTTGTTGCAATTTATTTATTTTTATGCTTAAAAATAGTCTGTAATATGAAAGGCAAATTGGGGACAAGGTTGGCTAGAGAATCCTGTGGCTGTTAGACTAAGTTTGATACAGTATATATATATATATATATATATATATATATATATATATAGATGTTTGATAATAATATAAAACTCATAAATTTTAAATTAATTTAAATGTAATATAAGAACTTATAATATTGTCAAGGATTTTGGTGTTACAATTGACTAATCAAAACAAATAATGTTTAACTACTCTATTATTATTAGAGTTTAATTTTAGTAAAATATAAAAGAATTTTACCAATTAATGAATAATAATAACACTTTCTTTTAATAATTTTTTAAATAATGAAAGAGAAAATAAACAATCATGATTGATACGACAGTTCGTAATTATTTGATAATATAAAATTTTTTTACACTCAATATATTAAAATTAAATCCTTATCATGAGTAACGCTCATCCAAAATTAGTTAATGATCCATTTTGATTGAGCTAACCTAATTAGAAAGTCGAGTGAAAAGTATATGAATGAAAGTTCGCGCAAAAAGTGATATATAGCTTTAATTTTTAACCGGTTCTCAATTCTCATCATTAAGAGCTAATTAGCTAATCAACCTTTCACCCATAATTAAGCAGCTAAGATCAAGCCAATAATTAATTAACCCGTGGAAATCTAATTAAGATAGGAATAGGATTGGAGTAGTAATAGAAACTAAAAGAAAAGTTATTTTAACACTAAAAATAACGTGGTTAATATACTTTAATTGGTGTGAGCTTACATACAATGAAACGTGTCTGGTTGATATTAATTAGGGAGGTTTCAACTGTTCAATATTTTCTATATGGTATTCTTTATAACGAGGTTTCAACTTTCAAGTTATATATAATTTTGTATGTACTATATATACAAATCAAATCCTTCATTATTATTAGTTTAATTCTAGTAGCTTGAATAATTGGCAATTTAATAATAGAAGATGAAAACTCTCTCTTACGTTGATTTGTAACAAGTTAACTAATTAAGAACACTATAATTGATTAATTTCTATCCTACTAGATAGGCATGAATATAAGCGAAATTGAAGAAATTAAAATGAAAACCGATGATCTATTTTGATTATATATTTTCACATTTTCTTGCCACTACTTTCATCTCTATTATATATTCCAAATATGAGATTATGATCACTGATTATCATACATATAAGAATATAATATTCATGAGGTTACATGGCACAGCCTATATTAATCACCTGCTTATATAGAAAATAAATTAAATATTGGCAAGTAATTAATTAATAATTACTAGCTAGTCAAATTTAAATCAAAATAGAAATAGCAAAAACAAGAAAAGTACATATTGGCTGCCACGACCGCAGAAAAAACGATGGCTCAATTTAGCCGACAAAATTACCAAAATTTTCTCGTTTGTTAAAGAAGCTACATTATGCCACAATTTAGCAGACAATTACTCCAAATATGAGTTGTACTATTTTGAGCTTTGCTTTTTTAACAAATTTTTTATTTATTTTAATAAGTGCTCTTAAAATAATTGTTAGTGAAATCCTTCAATATATATATATTTTTTTCATTTTCAAATATTATAATAAGTAGAGATTAATGTTATATCTAGCAATAAATTAAAAATTGTTAATTTTTTATGAGTTTAATTTCAATTTATTGTCAGTGTAAAGTAATTTTACACATATATTTAATCATGGATTGACACATCAACAAAAGTCTTGAACTTAACCACCCACTAACTAAAAAGTCACACAAATCAATTAATGTGATTGACTGACACTTTAAAATTTTTCACACGTCAGTGCATCATAATTAAACTTATTTTTAATTAGGACATTTATGCTCATTTTGAGTTAAATAGAAATTACTCGGATTTACTTTGATAACTTAAATTGATATTCACTTAACATCTCATAATTTATTTCTCTTAAATTTCAAGTAAATCTCATTTAAATTCAAGGATGACTAGTGTTGAAATAAGTTGTCCACCTCAGTTAGAATAACCTCCAAAGTCCAAATTACACATGCAATCACCTCCTCATATCGTTCCTATAAATAAAACAAAACAATTAGTTCAATTTAAAATACAGTAATATTGGTCGTAGAACAGAAATACGTTCAACTAGTATTCAATGTATAACATACATACATATAACACACATTTCATGTTATGTATAACACATGTTAAATACTAGTTGAACATATTTCTGTTGTACAACCAATATTATTGGTTTAAAATATATATGTACACAGAAACAATAATGGATCAAATATTAGTAATTTTATAAAGAATTAATTAAAGAAACCATAGAGATAGATAGCAATTTGAACGTTACCCTAGAAACTTTTCTTCTTTAAATACCTCACCTCTGCATCAGTTATCACTCGCCAAAACAAAAAGAGAGAGAAAAAACAAGGCTTAAAGATGAAGAAGATCTTTGCATGTTTTGGCAAGAAGTTGCATCATCTTTGTAGTGCTTCATGTCACCAACTAACTTGTTTCACCAAATCAATTTTCTTCCTCTCAGCATGTGTTTGCCGATTCTTCCTCCAAAGATCCAATCCTCTATTTGTCCAAATCATATATTTCATGTCACTTTCAACTCTTGGCTTTGTGTTCCTCAAGGTCCTTAAATCTAGAACAACCTCCTCTTTCAATCCTAGGAACATAGACTTGTTCTTCACCTCTGTCTCTTCCGCCACCGTTTCGAGCATGGCCACCGTTGAGATGGAGGTTTTTTCTCACCCCCAATTACTTGTTATCACCGTTTTGATGTTAGTTGGTGGTGAAATTTTCACCTCCATGGTAGGACTACACTTCATTAGGTCAAGGCTCAAAACAGAGTTAGTTAAGATAGCTTCTTCTCATAGTAAGCTTAGTTCTCCAAATCCCATTATTGTTCTTGACCAAATTGAACTTGGGTTGGTCTCAAAATCCAAACTTGATGGCTCTAATAATAAGCCTGAAGAGCCTGATCATGATGATGATGATGATGAGGCTCTTAGTGTTCATGATGAGACAATTTTTCATGAGGCTTTGAGTTCAACAAATGAGAACTTGAGGTACTTGTCCATGAAATTTTTGGGTTTTTTAGTTCTATCTTACTTTATAATTGTACATATTATAGGGGTCATTGGGGTTTCAATTTACTTAACCGTTGTTTCTAATGCTAAGGAGGTTTTGAGGAATAAGGGTCTTAATAGTTTCACATTCTCTGTTTTCACTGTGGTTTCAACTTTTGCAAGTTGTGGCTTTGTACCAACCAATGAAAATATGGTTGTTTTTGGAAAGAATTCGGGTCTTCTTCTAATGCTTATTCCTCAAGTGCTTCTTGGGAACACATTGTACCCTCCTTTGTTGAGATTTTGCATATGGGTGTTGGGGAAATTGAATTACAAGAAGAGAGAAACTAAGTACCTTCTTGAGAAAACAGAGGAGGTTGGGTACAAACACTTGCTCCCAAAAAAACACTCTGTTCTTTTGGTAGCCACAGTTTTGGGGTTCATTTTGGCTCAAGTTTTGGTGTTTTGTGCATTGGATTGGGATTCAGAAGGGTTGGTGGGAATGAATGGTTATGAGAGATTTGTTGGAGTGTTGTTTCAAAGCGTGAATTCGAGGCACACAGGAGAAACCATTGTGGACATATCAATCCTATCCCCTGCCATCTTGGTATTGTTTGTGGTGATGATGTTAGTATATCTCTGTCTCTCTCTCTCCACAAATAGTATCATTTTCATGCATATTTTATTAAAAAAACAATGATATTTATCGCACAACAGAAATGCGTTCAATTACTATCCAATGTGTGCTATATATACATAATACGGATTGTGTGTTATACATATAGCACATATTCCATATTATGTATAACACACGTTAGATACTAATTGAACATATTTCTGTTATAAGATAAACATTATTAATTGAAAAATATTGTGTGTATAAAATATATTTCAATTTTCATGCCGGTAATATTGTATCAATAGTTAGATGGAGTATATTTCTTACTTAAATAAGATTTTACATTAGGTCCAACGGTTGATAAAAAACTATTAGCACAAAAGTGAGGACTTTTTACACAGTGTATTTTATTCATTACATTGGCTATTTTTTATGTTGACACAAAAAATTTTAACCTTATTTTAATCTTTAGATAATAAATTACAAAATATGCTTTTAACATACACCATTTACTTTAAATTTTAAGGTCTTTTATATTAATTTATTTTTCAAATTTAATCCGTTATATTTCAAATAGTTTTCAATTTGATTACAAGTCACTGTAATTTATGAAAAAAATGCAATTACAACACATCTGTGATAACATGGCACACATGTATGTAGATATGACATGGATCACATGTGGGTGTTAGTTGTGTGATAGAACAATAACCTAAGTTTGAGGGGGAAAAAATCTAAAAAAAAAACTCAAGAGTGTGAAAAAACTATTTTTCCATAAAAATGTTTTGTTAAAAATCGTTAAAGAATTTTACATGTATATATATATATATATGTACATGACTTTAAAACTTTTGCATTTTTCATATAACATATTCCCTTAGCAAGTGTTATAACAAAACCTAAAAAAAAAAAAAATACTCTTTTTAGCTTACTTCCAAACTTAGATACGTATATAAATTGAATAAGTTTGGTTATTTAATGACAAATTTGAATGGAACTTCAGATATTTTCGAAAGTGGTATTCTATAAGTTTCAAATTCCAAGTGGAGAGTATTTTTAAGGCCATAGAATTTTCTTAAAAAAATCTTTTTTTTTTGTATAAATTTTCAAATAGAACCAATGAAAATGTATATATATATATATATATATATATATATATATATATATATATATATATATATATATATATATTATATATATATATATATACGAGTGATGCTAAATAAACCATACAAAACCAGCTCAATCAGCCAATAAATGAGATTTTGTGTCATAATTACTCAGCCCATTACAATCTCAATGATTATTTGGGTCAAAATCAAAGCAAAAATAGACTCATTGGCTGTATGAGCTGGTTTTTCATTGTCCACTTAGCATTATTGTATATATATATTTGTGTGTATGTGTGTTTCTATTTCCTCTCTCTTAGCTTTATTTCTTTTTTAAATACATTATGAAATTAAGAAACATTTATATGCTGACCTATTGTGCATATTATCCCCTTTTAATGTTCAAAATTTTGAAAATTATTGCATTATTATTATTTCATATATGAAGGCAATTATGTATACTTTATTTATAATTATTAGTTAATATATGTCACTACAGATTTTGTTCATAGGAAAATCTCCTAGGTTAATAAATTGTTTGAGTACTCTTACTAGTCCAGTGTTTATTCTTCTTGTCACCCTCCTAATCATTCTCTATTTTTAATTATGTATGCTTTATAGCTTAATATAATTGAAGTACGTACTTCTCCTAGGTTTATTTAAATTATTTTTATTTAATAAAAAGGAATTATAGTTATGCCCTTCCCTTGCTTTCTTCATTTTACTTGTATTTATTTATGATTCCATCATTGTTAGTTTAATATTGCAATTATTGCCTAATGAATACTAAATAAATTAATAATTAGTAGACCAAATGTTCAAAGTTTTTCAAATACTAGTTACTATAAACTAAAAATCATAAGTATCAACGTCAAGTCAATCGACGTCAAAATGTGGGGTTAAAAGTCTAGAAGACACAGCATGGCTCAAATAATTACATATAAAATAATTGCCTAGAAAAAGTCTAATATTTTGTAACTCCATCCTTACTATTATTATTATTATTAATAATATTTGTCGTACAACAGAAATACGTCAAATAAGTATTCAATGTGTCTTATACATGATAGATGTGTATTATACGTACGTGTGCTATATAAATAGTATACATTCTATATATGTATAACACACGTTGAATACTTGTTAGACGTATTTTTATTGTACGATAAATTAATAATATTATTTTGGGTCAAAATTCTTGCTCATCAAATGTTATTTGATAAAACATCGTCGTACACTTGTACGCAAGTATTACCAATCATTTTGAAGTGAAGAACAAAAATTAATATATATCCCTTAATTATTTGCAATATTAATTTGTTTTATGGGTATAATAATTGAATAAAATAATGAGCATTATTATGTATGTATGTACAATATAGGTACCTTCCTCCTTACACGTCTTTCCTTCCAGTGAAAGAAGATGATGGTTGTGAAAGTTGCCCCAATCAGATGATTAAAAACAAGAAATTAGGCAAAGTTATGCAGAATTTGGTTTTCTCTCAGCTCTCCTATTTGGCCATCTTCATCATACTCATTTGCATAACCGAGAGGAAAAGGCTCAAGCATGATCCTCTCAATTTCAACGTCCTCAACATTGTTATTGAAGTTATCAGGTTAATTTTTACTAATTATTCAGATTTCTACTACTTAATTATTATTCCAAACAAAAATTATTATATTATTAGTCTATAGTATAGTTTTAATGAACATAAAATTAGTCGTAATACATTTATTTAAAATATGAGATACATGAATTCATTCTTAATCATGTTCAAATTTTAAGAACTTTAGGACCACAAATAATATTTTATTTAATTATTATAATTTAACACTTGGATAAAAAAAAAATTATTTTGTACAAAATTATAATTAGTGTAATTTAATTTACTTAAAGTTATATCCACATAATTTGAATCCAAGTCATATATGAATGTGTATATATTATTGTGATTAAATTGTCATGTTACTTGTTACTTGCATATATTCTAACAAACAAAAAAAATCCTATTGGCAAATAAGGTACCATGTGGCAGATGCATGAAAACCCTAACAACCGCACCACAAATCACAAACCATGCATGTTCTCTATCTTAGTCAATAGTCGGCGTGTGGGTCACATCCACGTGGACATCAAGTTGAACAATCCAATTTTTTTAGGGTTAATAATTTTTTTTTATTGGACCATCGGTATCCCCAAACTCGATAGACTAAGAACTAATCCGTTGCAATATGAAGCTTTATTTAAAGATTTAATCGCTAGCCAATGAGTTGTTACATATATAACATAATGATCAAATTCTCGACTCTTACTTAAGCGGCCAAGTGAAATAACCACTTAACCAATCCAAGTTGGCTTAGGGTTAACGACTTGATTCGCCTAACTAAGACATAAGTAATAATAATGTTTCACAACCCTAACAGCTAGTCCATAAATATTATGGGGGCCCAACTAGCCCATTTCTCTGAAGAATAGAACATAAGAAAAGAAAGAAAGTATATTATCCATTAAAAAAAACACCATGATGTCTTGTTGGCTTTTCCTGAAATGTTTCATTTATTTATTTGAGTTTTAAGGTCAATTATTAAGATAATATAATAGTAAATATTTATCTCGAAAAAAATATATTTTTATGTTTTTTATATAATAAACACATCATAACATTTCAAAAGTTTTAAAATTTAACATTTTTTACTATCATTAATCAGTGTTGAATACTTATTAGCAAAATTCTATTTATTTATATTTACTGTTTATGGTATCCTGTTTGTTTGCAGTGCATACGGAAATGTAGGGTTTACTACAGGATACAGTTGTAAAAGACAGTTGAATCCTGAAGCTAACTGCCAAGACAAATGGTTTGGATTTGTGGGGAAATGGAGTGATGAGGGAAAGATCATTCTCATTTTTATAATGTTTTTTGGAAGGCTCAAGAAGTTCAACATGAATGGTGGCAAGGCATGGAAGCTTCTCTGATTCAATCTTCTACCTAATTAACATATACAACCCACTCTCAATTTCCTCCTTTTTTTTTTTTTCAATCCATAAGCTTTATATCACAAAATACACCGTAGTGTAATTTGTACTGTACATAAGTAAACTTGAGAATGAGTGTAAAAAAGTCCAACTAAGCTTATAATGTAATGTGAAATAGATAATTTTATGCCAAAAGCTAAGGTTTAAACTTGGGCATGTGATTTAAATAACCCAAAAATGAAATGAAAAAAATCCTAATACCCATATACATAAAGATGAAGAAAGTCTAAAGATTCATGAGACAAAGTCTTGGACTCAAATTTATGTTCATGAGTCAAAATCCAAATTTTTATTACATCTATTCGGACTCTAGGCATTAAATTTAATTTGGGTCCAAACTCCAAAGCCTAAATGCAATTCATGAAACAAGGTTTCCAATAGCAGGGCCAATTTCTCAAGGGTTGTACTTTGTATATGGGCCATATATATATATATATCCACTAGTCTGAAAGAATCACAGAAAATAAAGAATCAATTTTTATTCCTTTAATTAGGCATTAAGTTGCACTATTCTTCATTCAATGGAAAACGAAAAAAAAAAAAAGGGAAGCCAGGTATAAAATTGCCATCAGGATTGAAATTTAAAATCTCAGGAGATCACATGTAGTTTATATTTATTTGTAGTGTGATGTGAAATAGTCAATATTTCATGTGTAAAATTTTTTTAAGTAGTACTAGATGTCCGAAATTTCTAGTCAGAATATTTGTGTCACAAGAAACAATGCGAATACAAATTTAGTGGTTTGATGAAAATCATGAATGATTAAAAAAATATGAAGTGTGCTTTCCATACTTTGATATTTCAGTTTAGAAATATAATTCTATCAATTTTTTATTTTTTGGTTTTCGAGCATTTTTCTTTGTTATTTTCTTTATTTAAAGTTACCTAGTTTTATTAGCTGTAATCATAAATTTAGCTATGCCTTATTCAATTAGGGATGAGAATAACTCATATGATTTTTCAAAGGACAAAGTGTGAAGGATCTACGACCTTACTTGTAATGACTTGTTTTAAAAAATTGGTGGGCTCAGATTTTTTTAAATGTCTATTATTAATGTAAATAAGTCTGACCTAGGCTAGTTGAAAAACTTATTAGGCCTGTCATGCTGGTCTAAGCTTTTTAAATAGAAACAAATTTTGTATTTTTAGTATAATTATGAGTTTATTAGCAATTATTTCAATGCAGTCTGTTTAAATATGTGAGTCTGTTTGGTCTTGTAAGCACTTATAGGTCTTTTAATTTATCGACATGTAGCCTTTTAACTTTTAATACGTGACATTTTTACAATTTTTTTATTTAAAGAGCTCTCTAACAGTCTTTAAGTCAAACCAAACTTATTAAAAGACCGGGCTTAAAAATTAATCTATAATAGACTATATGCCAAATTAAGGCCTACATTATATGAACCTGGCCTGTTAAGGACCAAGTCTGGCATGACCTTAACTTTTCCATTCCCTAATTTCTATTCATCCCTTCCCTAATTTCAATGACTTAGTTTATTAGCTGATGAAAAATGTAATTACAAAAAGAAGAAAAGAAGCAAACAAACTCTCCCCGACCACGAAAAAAACAAACACATGCAGAAAAAAAGTGAATGTGATGGATAGCAAATAATTAGGTGCTAGTAGACCTATGAACAAAGTCACATAAATGTAAAATCAGAATCCAAATATATGATATATTGATTATTGATATTGCCCATTTGCAAATTGGCCATCACGTACATTAATTTGCCAGTGCAAAAGATACTTGACACTTTTATATTGTGTCAACTACATAATCATGAGAGTAATGGAATGCATGCAATTTCAAACAACATATATATAATTCTCGCGGAGGTCTTGTCACCCACTCTTTTATGAGATAAATAAATAAATAAATTGCCAGAAAAAAAGCAATAATCTAGTTCCTCTTTTTAAATATCTAGAGGATTATTTATTCCAATTATTATTTTACCATAAGCTTATTAAGATTTATATGATTGTGCACATTCCTAGATATATATGATTTTTTATTTGAACCCCACAAATAATATCTACCATATAAATAATGTTCAGTGTTTCAAACAAAGTTTAAAATAATCTACCAATCATTTTCAAATTACATTGTCTTTTGAGATTTAGTGAAATTTAATCTGAGTTCTCTTTATTTATTCAATAGATCATATTGTCTATTGATCAATATAAATTATTAGGGAAGATCAATATAATTTTAATAAGAGTATGTTAGTACAATATAATCTCATAATCATAAAAAAAATTTAACGAATTTTACAAATAGAAATAAGATAGAATGAATTTCATCATACTTTTAGGTTATTGTAATTTACGTATTTGAAAACCTAACAATACAAACAATATTAAAAAGAAGAGTACTTCAATCGAATAATTTTATCCAAATCAATTTTAAGATAAAAGTATCCAAACATAAATCATCATGTTAATATCAACTCACTTTAACTCAAAATCAATTTTACAGAATCACATTTATCCAAATTTCAGTTTATAAACGCTAATCCGAATACACACTAGATGTTAAATCCGGTTCCAACTACCATCAATTTTAATCTTGAATTCTGTTCACCAAATCACGTTTCCAAATTACCCTAATAAGAAACTATTACTTATACTATACAATTCACATATATGGATTGATATATCTATAGGCAACCACCAACAATAAACAAACAAGCCTCATGAATTGACATGTGAGTGAGAATGAAGCTCATGATTATTCATTAATGGATTCAAACTTCAAAGGATATACTGTTCCCATGTTACTTCATTCTTACCTGTTTATATTTTCCTCATATATAAATAATTTTAGCTAACTTGTCTCAAACTAGCTAGGGTGAAAGCATTCACAAAAAATACTAAACTGTCTACATCTAATATATATGTTAAACTTTTCTTGTACCAATGGTATTCTGAACAAAATAATCAAATAGAGAAATTAAAAAAAAAAGTTCATTTTACCAAAATTGTGGATCCTATTTATTATAAGACTAGTTAATTGGATTTTTAGGTAATAAGACCATACATAATTTTTGAAATTCAATAAAAATTTTCATCTCATTTTTATATTTCAGACCAAATATATCCTAAGTTTATTGCTTTACAGTGTGTCTTGAAATTATTTATTCTATTGGTAAAAAGCTTTAATAGCTTATTGATTCTAAAAATTTAAGTTGTTAGGTTAAAAGAGGTTAATGCTTTCATACTCTAATACAGATTGTGTTTATTTTTTTAATTCTGGGATCAGAGTCAGAGAGAGTCAGTGAAAATTTGACTTTGTCAAGTGTTTGGTACGAGGGTCATAATGACTCAATGAACAGAGTCACAGTGACTCAGTAAACAAAACTATCAATATTTTGTTCATTCCAATTTTAGAATCACTGTGTATTGGAAGAGAGTCATTGTATGCTGGAAGAAAGATACAAATATGTGAAAGTATGTTCAGAATCAATTTTAGAGTCATCGAAAATAAACACTATAGATATATTTTTAATGAGAGAATTACACAATATATATGCAATTTGATGAAAGGCTAAAGTAATAGCCACTTAGGCTTTTTTGTGGACAAAATAGGCTCCAACCAAAATTGTGATCACGAGCTTAAAACAGAGTAGATAACACAAACCTCCACCAGAAAATGGCTTGGTTTTCTTCCACACTACTAAATTTTAATATGCAACTCAATTAAGGAAAAAACAGTGCATGAAAATTGCAACAAAAGGGATAACTTAAAATAATGACAATAATAAAGTCACGAGCCACTACAAAACAAACACACTACCCTCCATTTTTATTTTCTTTTTCTTTCCTCTGAGTTTGTTTATGCCTGCCAACTCTTCTTCTTTTAGACTCTCTTCTCTCAAATCTTTCACCATTCATTCATTCACTCTGCCTTCATTTTTTCCTTCTCATATAAATAAGAGCTTTTAAGCAAAACCAACCTTCACAAATTAAACATTAAACCAAAGTCTCATTTTTCATTTTTCCCTTTAATTTTTTGGCCTTTCCAACATAAAAAATAAAAGATGGTTCTTCCAAACCATTCACTCAAGTATGCTATTATTATCTTTTCTTGCACTTTTGCCCTCAATTTCTTATCTATTCCTGTTTGTGCCCTCAACATTGGTGCTGAAACCACTGGAGTTGCAGTCTCTGTGGTAAGCTTCTTAAATTAATTAATTAAATGAATCTAATTATAAACACATTAGTTTAATTTTAGCAAAAATTAATTAGCACAATTCCTTAATTAACCTTATTTCTTGTGGCAGAGCAAAGAGTGCAGCAGAACATGTGAGTCAAGTTTCTGCTCAGGTACTTATTCCAATTTCAATTTTTTTTAAGTGATTGAATTAAGGTTTAATTTTAGCATATAACTTAATTTAGGGTCTAATGAAAAAAAAAATGTGACATGCAGTGCCTCCATTGTTGAGGTATGGAAAGTACTGTGGTCTTCTTTATAGTGGATGCCCTGGAGAGAGACCTTGTGATGGCCTTGATGCTTGTTGTATGAAGCATGATCAATGTGTGCAAGACAAAAACAGTGAGTTCATTCTATACCATCTTAATTATATTTCTCATTAATTGTTTAGATTTAATTAATAATTGAATATTGTTTCAATCTCAAATCAGGATCCAATATAAGATCTTCATGTTTTTGGTTCTTTGTTAATCCATTTTGATCTTGGCTTCTACTAGTTTGATGCCCTCTCTAAATAAATCTAAAGGAAACTTTTTTGACAAATTTTCCTAAGCACATCACACTTTGAATAAACCTAACATATAGGTAAATAAAACGTGTTGAGTAACAATATTTTTCTAGTTAAAACAGTCAAAAAAGTTCATCTTAACACTTTTGATCCAAATAACATTCTTAATTATATGTGTTTTTTTAATGGATTGAGTAATTTAGGTCCATATTTTTATTTTTCACTGCTTTGATTGATACAATTTTATACTCCTAACAAAACTCAATGAAAGATTATGCATTTCTTTGTGTCGGTGGTGTTACAAGAACCAATGTTCAATTTGGCATCTTGAATGAATCATTTTTTATAATTTAATATTGAATAGAAATCTAATAAAAATGGTGGGTGGGTGATTGGGATTCTCTACTTAATTACTTTTAACCAGTATACTAATTGGTCTTGTTATCCTGTTTAAGCTATGGAGTTTATGAACATAGATAGAAATTAACCATGGCCCTCTAATTACTTCATTTTTGGGTGATTACTAATTTTGAACTTGGTGATGAAGCCCCCACTACCTATTTTAATTGGCTTGATTATGACCCACCTTTATTGTATTCCTTCAAATTCACTCAAAGAACATGCCTAATGCTCCATTTTAAATCAAAATTAAGTAGCCATTTAATTATGTGTTTCTAATTAGGTATATTTCTATTAAGTGGAATAGTTTAGTTTAAACTTCTCAGTTCAATAAAAAGAAAGGGAATATTCTTATTAAGGTTATAGAGTTTCATTGGTGGGTCCATACATGAATTGAAGAGGTAAGAATGGTGGTGTTTGTGCAGATGATTACCTAAGCCAAGAGTGCAGCCAAACATTCATAGATTGTATGAACAAATTTAAGAAATCAAAGGGGCCAACATTCAAAGGAAACACATGTAAAGTGGATGATGTCATTGAAGTTATCCATGTTGTAATGGAAGCTGCTTTGCTGGCTGGAAGAGTTTTACACAAGCCTTAGTCACTAAATGTTACTACATTCATGCCATGCCTCTCATGTATCAGTAAAGAAAAAATATCTATCTGATTTTTCTTCATTTTTTGTTTTTGGTTATTCTCTCACCATAAATTAATCAAACAACTATCTCCTATTTATTCATTGGTTTTATTCTAATGTATGTTTTGAGTAATGTTAATATAGACTCGGGTTCACAGTGAACCCTACACGAAGCAATATATCAACCATTCAAAACATAATTAAAAGTTATAACTATAATAATATTATAAAATCTTTGGTTGATATGTTGCCACGTGTAGGATTCATCGTAAACTCGAGTTTATATTATCATTTTCCATATGTTTTATCAGTTTTATGTTCCCTTGCCTCCTACTAACTTTTACTGCAAATACATTTCCATGGTTCTTGATCACATTTTCGCAACCACATTTTAATTTAAAATGGTTAAAAATATGATTGCGATGATTCCTAAAGTATATATTAAATATGCCTAGAACTATACAAGAATTTCTTTATTTTCATTGATTTTATGTTGTTTTCAATGTAATAAATTAATGTTGCCTTTGATAAGAAGCACCTTTCAAAATCTGAATGGTTACTATTTTCATCTATAATGATAACAATAAAAATACTAAGTTAATACTGATGACAACAACAAAAATAAATCAAACGCATCTTCTTCTGATTCATAGAATCCAAAGCTACAACAGAAATTCTTAGGTGCCATTAGATGTGATGCACCAAAGTAGCAAAAATTCTCATGAGAAATTGCATTGGCACATAAGAAAAACCTATAGTATATCTGCTAGTGCTTCATCAAGATTACCATGTCCCTATAAGATTTATGAGAGATGTGAGAAGAACAAGAACTTTCAAAGGCATGAATTAATTACATGGAAGCTTCACAGACAAAGTGAGGTATAAGAAACATCTTGCATGTTCATGAAACTAGTGTCTGCTTCGTACCAAATCCTCCAGTTTGTTTAGCCTTTATGGGTGGCAACTTTGATAACACCCAGCTAGGTGAATCATTAAGCCAAAGCCCTTCACCCGTTTCTTTGTGCTTGAAATCAGGACTCTTTTCATGCTTCTGATGATAAGAAAAAAAAAAAAAAAAAAACCTCAATAAAAAAACTAATTAATTATGAAACAAACCTAGAGAAATTTGAAGTGATAATGACAGATTAACTGTGGCTTATGCTTACCTTATTTGATCTATTATCCCACCATTTATCTGGGTTTTTCACCAAATCATTCCAAGACTCAACACCTAAAACAAGCGAGCAAATGTAATAATCGAGAGCCAAATTATTATTTTTGTCATTTATATACGAATCATATTACATTGTGAATCTCTGAACCAACTCTACCATGAATCAAAACTATGAGTATGATGTGTAGGAAGGTCTCTTGGAGTATACAGACCTTTTTTAGAGTCCTTTGCTTGACGGGATTTAACAGCTGGGGCGTCAAATTCCATTCCTTTCAGTTTTGATAAAAACCATTGTGGAGCTTTGTTAAGCCACAGGGAAACACTCCCATCCTTGCGCTTGAAGTCGGGGAACCTTGGTTTCACCTACACAGTAAACATAAATATAAGAAGTTCCCCCTGATAAATTACTCTAAGAAAAGTACCAAAAGGGATAAGTCATCAATCACTACCAATCCATTGTTTTTGCTGTCACGGAAATCAGACCACTCCTTTGGATTATTAACAAGGTCTTTCCAAGACTCAAACCAAGAGTCTGGACCTTTCTTTAGATCAGCTGTAAAACAAAATCAGAAAGGGAAGTTTTGGAATTGTTCAAATGACCCACTTAGCAATTACTATAAAATAGAAGAGTCAAGAGAAATATATTATGCATCTAGACTTACTTGTTGAGTGCTTCACTTCAGGTTTCAAATCAATTGCCATCGAATCTAGTGTTCCTTGCAGCCATTTGGGAGTTGAGTTATCGATAAAGAGTAACTCACCATTTGTTTTTCTTTCAAAAGCTGCACCTTTTGGATTCTCCTACATTTGAGTTGCAAAAGTCATCAGAAGACAAATTTGAAGGAAGCATCATTGTTGCCAAATCGTAGATGGGCAAAACAAAGGAGATGAGTCAAGGAGGAAGTTCCCTAACCTTTGTTGAACGTATATCCCACCATTCCTCAGGGTTAGAAAGGAGATCCTTCCAAGATCTGTCTATGTCATCCTTCTCATCTTCACTTTGTTGAAAGGCATGGATATCGTTCCTTGATGGATCAACGTCTAGCTTGTCACTGGCTAATAAGATAGAAAGAGCATATTACTACTAAAAAGTAAAAACTTGCCAAGCTAAAGCAGCAAATTATACAAAAGTTTTCACTTTATCAAAATGCAAAGAATCCAAGTATCACTGAAGACAGATGAAGAGATCCTCGCCTATGTTGCTACTATCAGTATAAGGGAAAGTAATCTTTTGTGAACTGTGTTTTCCCAAATATTTGACTTGATCTTCACTACAGAAATTATGGTCATTGTCTCATTGAGAAACTCTGCAGTATCTAATGGAAAGATTTGGGTGCATGCATAGATGATCCCTCAACATAATTGCTTTATTGTTTCATATTAACTTGCTCTCTGATGTACATGCGCTACTCTGTTTTTGAGATCATATCCTTCTTATAGGTGCAGTTCCCATTCTTTTCTTAAAACAAAAACATCTTTTAATGTTTAAAAAAGGAAAGATACAATCAGAAAAATAATACTATGATGTTAATGAGATTAACTGTACTTAGCTAAATCTGTAATTAGCATTAAGAGAAGTTAGTTATGAAGCTGTCATTAGTTAGTTATAAATATCTCTGTACTCTCAGATTCATTCAATAATGAAATCATAATTCTTCTTATTGCTTCCTCTGCAGTCTGCACACTTCTCTCTCTCTCTCTTTCTCTCAATCTAATATATGAAATAAAACAACAAAGCATCAAAAAGTTGCTGTAGAACCATTAGTTGCAATTTACAATGGATACATGACAATATATATTTTTTATATAACACTACTTTCTAGTTCTTCATTTTACTCCCCATATTCCCATTCTGAAAAGTGTTTTATTCTTAAGAATTAAGATGATGTTCAAGAAAATGTTCTGTTAAGTCAGACGGAAGGATTTACCGGACAAACTCCTTGTTTTATCTTGCTTTAAAGCTGCAGAAATATTCTCCAACTGCGGATATCCCTCGACAAAGTTGAGGCTTTGTACCATAACCTAAAATGATTAAACCAAATATGTGAATTTTCCATCCTAAACATCACAGCTTTTCACAGACCTAAAACAAAGCATCACCCTTACCAAGAGAAGCATACAAGCAAAAAAAGTTGCAGTAGCTTGAAAATCACAAGGGGAGAAAAATTAACCTAACACAAATTCAATTGATATAAATTTCAATGCCTTAAATAAAGAAAACCACATGAACAAGAAGCAACCCACAATCTATCTAAAACATTCTATCGCATTCCATTCCATTCCACTTACTAAGAAACATCCAAACACAGCCTTAAAAAAGAAAAACTCTTCCTCCATAAAATTTGCGAATTCCACTTTCCAGTACAAAAACATACCTGAATATTGTTACTACTTTGAGCTTGGCTTCCACCTAAACGCGGAGGATCAGCACTGAGCTGTCCAGCTACATATATGAAATCATTTTCTTTGAGATGGCATGACGCAGAATGAGCCAAATCACCTTCAAATATTACTGGAATCCTTATATTAACAAAAAACAGAAAGAAAAAAAATCAATTTTTTTTCAAAGTAGTTACTCAGTAACATTTATAAGGAAAAAAATGCAGGGCATCAAGCATACCAAAGGAAAGGGGAAGAATGGGACTCTTGGCGGGAGATGACGGTGGCGGCGTAGGTTTTTCCGTCAGGACAGGCTTGGAACTGAACTGGCATCCGAACCTGCCCGATGATGTTCACTGCATTCGCTACCTTGGGCTGATACGGAATCTCCGTCGGCCTTGGGATTTCAGGTTCGGCGGCGGCGGAGGGAGGCGGAGGAGGGATGGATTTGGAACGGCGGCGAACGGTGGCGGATGAGTAAGGTCGAAGTATGAGAGCCGTTGATTCCTTGGACGCAGGGAACAGTCCCAACGCTCGCCGCAGAGAATTCATTATTATTTGGAAAATTTTCGAAACTCCGAATCGCTTAAACCCTTTTTTCTCACCCTTCGTTACTCTAAACCCTTCCGTAATCGGTTCAGACCAATTTTGTGACTTTGGACCGGTATAACCCAAATACTTGACTGAACCGGCCGATCAATTATTATTTTTTATTGAATATTGTTATTTGTGCAATAAAAATATAATCTAATATGTTATGTACAACATATAATAGTACCTTACAACGTATATTATATGGTGTGTTTAATATATCTTATATGTTATGTATATGAAATATACATTGTGTATATTATATATAATATATTGTATATAATTTATTAGCTATTTTGATTAATTTATTATTCTACACCCAAATCTTCTGTTATTTATTTATTATATGACCAAAGATTTTAATAGAATTTATTTACCAAAGTAGTGCGATCTCACTGCACTTGGTTCCAAAGTTGCATCTGATATTTTAGATTTATATTTGAAGAATGAAAATTATATAATAATTATATCTATTATTGGATTATAAGAGTTAAAAATTAATGTAATCTAACGATAAATATAATTATCTTATAAATATTATACAATTTTTATTGTACACATTAATTTCGATATTTTATTTACTAAATGATTCTCATGCTTTTACTGTATAATAATATATTAACTTTTGACTTCTTGCAAATATAATCTTAACAAGTTTTCTTTTTACCTAAGTTTGATTCATAGGAGTCAACTTATATTTTAGATCTAGATCGATATGCACGACATGATATATGATTTTGCTTAATTGCAACTAATTAAGATATCAAAAGTTAAGCTCTGAAATGTTTCATCAAATCCCTCAATTGAAAAGGAAAAATACTAAACTTCGAAAAGAGTGAAATGTCATTTAGGTCTTTATCTTTACATATGCGAGTCAAAGTAGTCCCTCTCTTTTTTAATTTATCAAATTGGTCCCTCACATTTTAAAACGTGAGTCACGTTAGTCCTCCACACAGTTTTCGTTTGTCTCCCGTTATAACAGTGTTGAGGTGACATGTTTAGTGCCAACTTGACATGCTGACATGGAGATCACTATTTGAATCAAATAACTCCCTATCTTTTTAATAAATGAGTCAAATTGGTCCCTCCAACCTTTTTTATAAAATCTAACCCTATCACCCTTATTTCACTCATCCCTAACCTTTTTACCTTTCCTCCATTAATCCTCCATAGCTGAGCTGCTGTTGTTGCCATGACCATGGGTGGCGGTTCTTTTCTTCACCAAAGAAACACCAAGAGTGGACAATCTGAAAGGAGCTCCAATGACGTCAATTAAGGAGCAAGAAGAAACAAGTTTCAATGTCATTGTGGGTTGAAATCAGTGTACAGAATCTCATGTACGAGCACAAATCCTGTAAGAGCATTTTATGGGTGTCCAAGGTGGGAGGTAAGTTATCAAACTATCATCTCTTCTATTGGTATCTTCCATATTTGAATTTTTCACTACCAATATTGTCTTTTTTTTTTTGTTGCAGGAAGGGAATGATTGTAATTTTTTCTTATGGGCAGATAAACTCAAACAACATAATTTCCTTGGGACTAGTTCTACACTAAACATGGAGATGACTAGCTTGGAAGAATCTAACAATGAAGAATGAAGATCCAATATGACATTGAAGATTGAGATATTGGAGGCTGAAGTTAGAACATTAAAGATGTTAATGATTGAATGGTTTATTGTGACATTTGTTGTCTTTAGTTTTTGTTGTTGTGTATTTTTATTCAAGTAAAAAAAAATGAAGAAATGATGTTTTTAGTTTTTGTTGTTTATGATGGATTAATGTTGTTGTTACTTTTTGTTGTTTATGATGGATTAATGATGTTGTTATTTTTTGTTGTTTATGATGGATTAATGATGTTGTTAGTTTTTGTTGCTGTTGTTTAAAGATTTTAATGTTGTGCATATATGTTGTTTTTCACAAATTCTACAGCTCAGCTATGGAGGATTAATGGAGGAAAGGTAAAAAGGTTAGGGATGAGTGAAATAGGGGTGATAGGGTTGGATTTTATAAAAAAGGTTGGAGGGACCAATTTGACTCATTTATTAAAAAGATAGGAAGTTATTTGATTCAGTGTAATAATGGTCTCCATGTCAGCATGCCAAGTTGGCACTAAACGTGCCACCTCAGCACCGTTATAACGGGAGACAAACGGAAACTGTGTGGGGGACTAAAGTGACTCACGTTTTAAAATGTGAGGGACCAATTTGATAAATTAATAAAGAGATGGACTAATTTGACTCGCGTATGTAAAGATAATGACCTAAATGGCATTTCACTCATTCGAAAAAGAGATGAGTAAACCTCACAAACAACATATATCCAAAACCTATAGATAAAATAGACCACCCAATAACACACTAATTCATTGGACGACGACTCCAACCGTCGTGGGAAGAAAGAGGATTCTTTTGCAAATAACAATTAACTTAATTTTTGAGTAATAAAAGAAACAAATATCATCTTTTAAATTTCAATTGTTGAACTATAATTAAATAAAACGAACGGCCTACATTGAGTAAGATAATAGAGCGCAACGTTAACTCGTAACTTATAAAGGTGCAATTTATCTATTAATATTTATCGTACAACAGAAATACGTCCAATTAATTAGTATCGAACGTGTGTTATACATAACACAAAATATGTTTTATACGTATAACACACATATGTATAGCACATATACATATAACACACACTCCATGTTATATATAAGATACGTCGAATACTAGTCGAAAGTATATATAGTGTACTACCATCATTATTGCAATTCATCCATAGCCCATGTTAAACCATTCAAAATTAGATTGCTTTCTTCTTGTACAAAAGATCTTTGGGCGATCCTCCCTCGTGTAAAACATGACAGCGATGACACAATAATACATATTGTGAGGCAGTAAAGATGTGGTTCCCTGAAAAATCTCGCACGCACACTACCACAGTACCACTACTACTACATTTTTCTAGCTAGAGTTGGACTTAGCAAACTCTCATCCTCCATAATCATCGTCTCCTCAAATCAAATCTCAGAATAACCTGCATCCAATTCCATCCTCAACTCAACTCTTACCAGCTCCTAATCAATAACCAGTAGCAGCAAAACACACACTCTAAAACCATTCAGATAAATTTTATCTCTCTCAGCTCAATCATTTCATTTCTGTCTTCTCTTTTTTTCACCTCTGTACGGACTCACGCATTCAGGCCCCACTCATTATTACTACTGTAAGAGCTAAGATCCAGAATTAGCTAGCTAGCCATTACAGACAAAAACCAAACCAGCTCCATTAATATATAATAGTAGTAGCTCTCACAATCACAATGTCAACAAGACAAGCACCAGAAGGAGCATCGCCACCACCACTATCAACAACAATCCCGCTCCTCCCTCCTTCTCCTCCTCCTCCTCCTCCCTCCTCCACTCACCGACCCCCCACCACCGTCGTATTCATCGCCCTCGTCATGGCCACCTGCTTTTCCATCGCCGCCGCTCTCGCCTTCGCCTTCCTCTTCTTCTCCTCCGCCACTCCCACCCCATACTCCCGCCCCCTCACAAAACTCCACCACCCCACCGTCATCATAATCTCCTGCGACGGATTCCGATTCGGCTACCAGTTCAAATCCCCTTCCCTTCCCAACATCCTCCGCCTCATCTCCAACGGCACCGAAGCTTCCGCCGGCTTAATCCCCGTCTTCCCAACCCTCACCTTCCCAAACCACTACTCCATCGTCACTGGCCTCCACCCTCCCTACCATGGCATCATCAACAACAAATTCTACGACCCAATCACCAACGACAAATTCACCATGAAGAGCCACGAACCAAAATGGTGGCTCGGAACACCCTTATGGGAAACCGTCGTATCCAACGGCTTAAAAGCCGCCACGTATTTCTGGGTAGGATCCGAAGTCATCAAAGGGTCGTGGACTTGCCCTGAAGAGTATTGTAAGCATTACGATGGTAGTGTTCCTTTTGAGGATAGGGTTGATACTGTTTTGGGGTATTTTGATTTGCCAATCGATGAGATCCCTTCGTTTATGACCCTTTATTTTGAGGATCCGGATCACGATGGGCATAGAGTTGGGCCTGATGATCCTAGAATCACTAGTGCTGTAGAAAACATTGATGGGGTTTTGGGGAGGTTGATTCAGGGGTTAGAGAAAAGAGGGGTTTTTGATGATGTTACTCTCATTCTACTTGGTGATCATGGAATGGTTGCAACATGTGATAAAAAGGTTGTTTCTTTGGAGGATTTGAGTCCTTGGGTTCAGATTCAATCAGATTGGGTCCATTCCTTGTCTCCTCTGCTGGCGATTAAGCCGCCGGAGGGCGTTGATCCGGCGAATATTGTTGCCAAGATGAATGAAGGGTTGAGTTCTGGAAAGGTTGAGAATGGTGAGTTTCTGAAGGTCTATTTGAAGGAGGATTTGCCGGAGAGGCTGCATTACTCGGCGAGCGACCGGATTCCGCCGGTAATTGGGCTGGTTGGGGAGGGATTCACGGTTGAGATGAAGAGGACTAGTGCAAAAGAGTGTGCTGGTGCTCATGGTTTTGACAATGCATTTTTCTCCATGAGGAGTATTTTCATTGCTCATGGACCTCAATTTGAGAGAGGGAGGAAGGTACCATCTTTTCAGAATGTTGAGATTTATAATTTGGTTACTTCTATTCTCAACATTAAGGGTGCTCCTAATAATGGTTCTGCATCATTTCCTGACTCTGTTCTTTTACCTCCTCCTCCTCCTTCTGCAGTATAGTCATTAAAAAGCTAAGGTTTGGTCCCAAGTAGCTTTTAATTTGACAGTGTTAATTAGTGTGTTCTCTAGGATGGATAGATTCCACTGCTTAGAACTATGTTTAACACTATGAGATGATGATGTTGCAGACAGAATATATAGGTATCATCATGTACCTGGATTCTTCTGGGATTCAACTACTTTCTTATGGAAATTGCTTTAATATATTATTTCCTAGCAGCATTGGTTTTGGTAGAAATAGAAAGTGTTTTTCTTCATAATTTTCACTGTCATATCACAAGTATATATTTTCCATGTGCTGTTTAAAATTCAATGAGTTCTGTCGGCATAAGTTCCAGCTTCTAATTTTTCTCTAATGGGGCGAATCTTTGAAATAATGATGTGGGACTTGGACTATATTTGGTGTAGCAAAGTTGGTTATAAAATCTTTAATATAGCAATACTTTGTGGGGTGAGAAAAATAAGATGTTTAAAACTTGTAGGGACCAAATTTATTTTATTACCTTACCAGAAACGTTTGGCTTAGCTGAAATGTGATCTAATACTTTCAAAAGTATCATTCTGTAAAACACTACATGTTTTTACAATGACTGCTGAATCAAATTATTTTAGGTGCTCCATTTGAACTTTTGATTGCTCATAATATATGCCCCTTGCAAGTTGCAACTACTTGTTGAAAATTTCAGTTCAAACTGTCATCACCACAAAAACTGAGAGGCAGAAAAGGAATATATGTGGAGATGCCAACGGTGTAAACTTGGTAAAACATAATTTGTTTGATACAAGAGACATAAATACGAGTGTTTAATTTCAGTAATATATGTCTACAACATAAATACGTCGAACTAGTATTTAACGTGTGTTATACATAATATAGAATGTGTTTTATATGTATATAACACACAAATTCCATATCACGTCTAACACATGTTGAATACTAGTTGGACATATTTTTATTGTGCTACCGGGCATTATTGCATTGTCTCTGCATCTACTAGGCTTCTTATAATAATTATTCTACTTTTAACAATGGCCACAAGTATATTTCAGCATGCATCAAACGTGCCAATAAATAATAAATAGGTGAAAGTGATCTTATTGGCTCTGTTACGTACTTTCCTTGTTTTCCAGGAGAATAATGGTTCCTAAACCTTCTTCATTATTACTAATCTTTGGATAAGATAAATAAAGAGGTAGTAAGAATTCTCTCTTTTCTTAATTTGTGATTGATAATAGTTCAAGCAACATGAAAATAGAGCATATTTAAAATTCATTAGTCTTCTACTCGTTGATCGTGTGTTATGATGCATTTATTCTATTATACGTAATTGTGTTTTCATTTTTGCTTAATTTTTCATTTACTTCTCCACCATGCTAGTTTTACTAACAAAACCTACATAAAAAATGCAGATTAGTGCGTTTTTATTTGCTACTCAAACCAAACTATAATCCTTGAGGTTTTTGATATGCTCTAATCATCATCAAATTTTATGTGATCAAATTATAGTCATATCAATTTACATGTGATCACAATTAATGGTATTTCTCATTGATCGTTACCATTATAGTCTAAAAATATATGAGATTGTTCATTGTTATCAAAGAAGAAAATGTCCAAACAATGTAAGAGGTAAATTTTGATTGGATTTAAAGGATAATCATCATTCTGTTAGTAACAATAACAATACAAGAATAACTAAGTCTGTGGGTTCATTCTTCTTCTTCTTCCCAAATAACCTCATAGGATTTAATTTTAAGAGACAGTAAAATTTTAAAAAAAAATTGCAAACTCATCCTATTATGTATAAACACACAAGCAAATAAAATTAATTTATATCCTTAGTACTTAAAAGAAAAAATACAATTGAATGATAATATAAAACTCCCTTATTCTATCAATGTTTTAAAATTAAACCCATTTTAATATTATGACAACATAAAAATTTAATATTATCCTCCAATTATATCACTCTATCTATAAGACTTATAATAATCAAAAGTCAAATAAAGATACAATAACAAAAATTAATGCTAAACAAAAAAAATACATAAAAAAAAATTAGTAATTATTATTAAATAAGTTAAATGATATAACATATTTATTCATCTAATAATTAATGATCATGATTCGATAATAAAAAATATTATTTATATATTTAAAAGTGGATATTATATCTGCCATTTCTTTATTTTTGAATATGATGATTATTTTCACTTATCATACTTATTAATTTTACTATTAATTACTCTCTCTATTTTTTTTATTTATCTATTTTATATTTTAAGCTTATTTTTTTATTTATCCAGTTAATAATTCTAGACAATATTAATATATTTTTTCTATTTTATCCTTATTTAATTCATTTTTTATCGAGTAAAATTACACCATTTAAAATAATATGTCCACTTTAATTGAGGACAATGTAATAAAATACATTAGTCTTTTATTAATTTTTAGATAAAATTAATTATTATCTAAAATAATGTGAAAAGAAAAAGTTGATAAATAAAAAAAAAACTGAGGAAGTAGTTTCTATTGAAAAAGATTAAGGATAGAAGAAAAAAATATTATGCATATTGACAAAATTAAGATTAATTAAGGAGAAAGAACAACAATAATGATGGTACAAGGCGGCATAAAAAGGAAAAACATAAAACCGAGCAAAATTGGTGTTTCACTTTCTTCTTCTGGATTGGGGAAGTGGGTAGGAAGAAAGGAACAGCCACAGAGAACCCCTCACCACCCAAAATATCGACACAACCAAAAAAAAAGAAAAACCCACCTTCCCAGTTCTCAATTCTCAATCTCTTCTTCTTCGTGTTTTAATTTCTCTCTGTCATGTGTCCAATTCAATCTCTTCACTCTTATCTGAAGCTCTAGTTAGTTCCTTCTTTCTTCCCCTTCCCTAAACTCACTACTATCCTCTCTTGATTGTGTTGTAAATGGCATATGTTGATGCTATTCGGTTACTACAATTCCAACCCCATCTTCTTCCTCCGCCTTCTGCACCATCCACCACAGTTAACTCTTCCAAAAGGGCACTCTCTCCTATCGCTTATTCTTCTTCCTCTTCCTCAGCTGGTACTCTTGCTGCACTTGCTTTTGCTGCGCCCAGAAAGCACTTGCTTTCTTTCAAGGTCACTTTTTTGGTTTTGTATGCTTTGGAAATTATGGATTCTTTTAGTGAATTTTTGAAATTAAGTAACTTTATGGCACCCCCATATTGTAATTTTGTTCAAATTATGCTCTTATGTTGGAATTTCGGTTGTTAGTTGTCAAAGATTGGCTTTTTCTTTCAACAACTGGTGAAGTTAGGATAAACCCTCTATTTATTTATTTTTAATTATTATGGGTTTTGGTTCATTGGTGATAGCTTAGGTCTTGGTGTATATAGCTATTTGCACACTGATATGATAATGGTATTGTTTGGTAGTTTCTAGTGCTAGCCAAGGTTAAATATGTTGGCTTTTTGTTGCTCACTGAAAGATGAGAATATTTCTAGTCCTACTATAGTACTGAAAAGTGGGTATTACTACTGCCACTGTGTTTTGCTATTCAAAAATATGGCTGAGTTTGGGATGCTAAAGTTCACCCTGTATCGAAAATTGAATTTTTGGTACTAGTAACCATTTCATTTTTTTTTTTCATTACCTAATCTTTCTGAATATTATTACTTGGGGGCCAGCTGAGGGCAATCATATTAACCTGTTTGTTGCTAGATTAGAAGAATTAGAATCACATTTGTTGGTTTTGATGGTTATTAGTACTAGACATTCAGTCACAAAAGACACATGTCATTACTTTACAGTTTTCGCTTTTGTAATTTGTGCACAATAGTGTAACAGCTGAAAAAGAAGGCCTCTTTGAACTGCTATAGTGTCCTCTCTTTATTGAAGTGGTGCTGTAGCCTATAAAGATCACCAATGAATTATATAGTAAGATGAGTTAAATTGTATCATGGAGATGCTTTACTGAGTGGTCAATGATTTATTGGTGGTAATTTTATCTTTATGTTGGGAGTTTGTCTATAGTGAGATCATCCAAGCTAGCTGTCGAAACTTTTCAGTTACTCCGAGACTGAGGAATCAATGCTAACTATTTATTTTTATACTATGTTCTTGACCGCCAGTCAATTCTATGAATCACTAAATTTTAATGCTCACTTCTTTTGTTGTTTGCTCCTCACTTGACTTCAGGTATGTGCAGCCGTTGCTGAAACTGGTCAGCCAAAATGGTGGGAAAAGAATGCACCAAATATGATTGACATTCACTCCACACAGGAATTTCTGAGTGCTTTAAGCCAAGCTGGGGATAGACTAGTAATTGTTGAATTTTATGGAACTTGGTGTGCATCTTGCCGAGCATTGTTTCCCAAGGTTTCTCTACTTCCAGAATCCCCCTTCCCTTTTTTTTTTAAAAAAAAAATCTAATATTTAGTTGCTGGTGGGTAAAAATATCTGCTCTTTATTACACATTGCGGATTACATGTTTGAAATTAAGCAAGTGTCAAAATTATCATCAATCTATGATCTGTGATTTATAGAATTACGATAATATAAAATGTATGTTATGTATTAATAGGTTTCTTAATTGGTTGATAGTTACTTTGGTCTGAATTGTTGCAAATGTTGAATCTGGATTCTTAGCATTATACACTCTATGTCATACGAGTCCTGCTACTTGAACATGAATTGAATCAATCATGAGTTCTTGCTTATTTGAAAGTAGCTGTGCTTAAGATGCCATTTTCAACTTTACCTTCAACATATTTTTCTCTTTTTAAATTAGATGATGCTAGTGGCCACATCCATCAAGCATTTTCCTCTTGAAATAACTTCCCATCGAAACAAGGATTAGTACTGGGTAAGTTTATTGGCTGGGTCATATTTTGTATGTGATTAAAATGGATAACATGCTAATCTGCAAGTCTACATACCCTGTTCCGTCAGGATTCAAAAAATGTTAGGATGACATCTTTTAAACATTTTTAATTTTCATCTATGAAAAAAGGGCTTTTTTCAATTTCAAGCTGCTGAAATTACATCGCAGCTGTCCTGCCTCCTAATATCTTTGTTAAATGGATCTGGCAGCTATGCAGAACAGCTGAAGAACACCCTGAAATTATTTTCCTGAAAGTGAATTTTGATGAGAATAAGCCAATGTGCAAAAGCCTCAATGTAAAAGTACTTCCTTACTTCCACTTCTATCGAGGGGCAGAGGGGCAGCTAGAGTCATTTTCATGTTCACTTGCCAAGGTAAGTATTTATTTCTAGTTATGCTCAGCTTTTCTAGCTTCAATTTTACGGAACGAGTAGCAGTTACTCACTGGTGCCTTATCTGGACCCAGGAAAATTTATATATCATTTGAATTCTGGTGAGATGGAGAGATTGTCATTTTGTTTGCATTGTATAGTGACCAAATTGAAAATTATCTTCCCTCACCTTACCAAGCAATAGTATATGACTTGGAACTTGGAAGAAAATTTGCTATAGTTCATATTACTGTTCAAATTGTACAAGAACTAACTGCTGAGATAATAATGCCTATTCAAGTGCCTAGCTGGTTTAAATGTGAAAAGTGAAAATAAAGTACATAATTTTATCTAAGCACATATGATTACTATCACCGAGCCTTATCCCTAAGCACAATACCAGACTCTTTTTTCCTCATTAACGACAAGACTTGCCTATAGGGTGAATCTTGACGAAACGAAAAGATTGTTGCCTTGTGATCTGAAGGTCACGAGTGCTAATCCTGGAAACAGTCTCTCTGCAAAGTGGGGGAAAGGCTGTGTAATGTGTACATATACCCTCCTTAGACCCCACTTGGTGGGAGTATTGTGCACTGGGCCAACCCGTTTTTAAGGACAAGACTTGCCTCCAAACTTGCCAGGCATATAGTGAAGCTAATGTATAATGATGGATATAGTCTCTATAATAATTAGATATCTTTAAATCTGATATGCAGCTAATGGTTCTTTTGAAAATCACAGTTCCAAAAAATTAAAGATGCCATTGAGACACACAACACTGCCCGGTGCAGCATTGGTCCACCTAAGGGTATTGGTGATCTGCTTCTAGAACCTTCCACTGCTCCCAAAGATAGACCAGCTGAATCTGCTTCAGCATAGTACCTGGATCTCTCCAAACTCAATCTTTGTATCATGGACACGGTGCATCTTGTAACTTATAAGCTGTTTCACAAAGGGAACAACCCCGAAAAGAAGGTTGTGATCTCGAGAACCTTTATGATATGATGAAGGATACATGTATTCTGTATATTTTAGTATTTTGCCCCTTGTTATAGAAGGATATCAAGCAGAAGTTGTTTTAACTCTGCTTCATTCTTTTTTTCAATTCATGAGCTGATTGTAATCATAGTACCTGGAAACTTCAGTGAAAATGAAATATTAGTTATAAGTTGTACTTAATTGAAACATTTATTCATCTGTTAGCTGAAAATGACTTGTTCTGGCTTATTTCTTTTGCTAAATCTGTCATGCAAGGAATATCAAGAAAGAGGTAAATATGTAAATTACTTCATATATATATATATATTCTTCTTCCTTTGGCTGCAGTCACACAAGTTCCTCTATGGGAGAATAGCTTTATAAAAAGTGTAAATGGTTCTCACTTGTGTGGTTAAAATGAGGGGTTAAATAACTTCCTTTGAGAAATTATAATTATTATTATTTGAGCTATATGAACTTCTAAATAATTAATATTGTTGCAATTGGTCTTGATCTTTAACATGTGTTATTTAAACACCTCAATTGATTATCAATGTGAAACATCATAAAGTCAAAGGAACTTCCTTCTACTCCCAATTCAATTTTTTTTACCCCATTAACATTCTGTCTGAGGATCTCAAACCAACATTTCAAAAGTTTATTGAAAAGTAACACTCATTTTGGGTCGATACATTATGAAATAAAGCTCTGTGCCTCTTGATTATAACATTTACTTTAACAATTCTTGTTATTTTGTTAAAACATTTAATAAAAGCAGGTATGAAGCCTCTCCTATAAAAAAGCATAGAGATCCACAACATTTGGGTTTGTTAGGAATTAAGAAACATCACTTTCCTCTGCTCATTATTCAATATACAGCTCTAGAGAAAAACAAACACCATATTATTCTAACCATGATCTTATACTCAGTCAAACAATCTCATACATTCTTCACAATGCCAAAATTCATGCCTTGATTTCTCCAAAGTCCTAACCAACAATCTGCATTCAATCTCATTCCTTCTTCACAAAGAAAAAGAAGAAAAAAAAAAGAATGACTACATATGGAACAATCAAAGAAGAGGCAGGGGCATCCACCAAATCAAACTTGGTATTCTTTTCACAGGCCAATGATCGAGTTCAAACAGGTTTAGGCACAACAAGGCCATGGAAGGAAATGATCCAAATCTCCAACCTCAACCTTCCACCTTCCGTTGTTGTTGCAATCCAAAGAATCAACACGAATGCGCGGCATTTTCGCGCAAATTATGTCATCATCATATTGTTTGTGCTCTTTCTTAGCTTGATTCGACACCCCTTCTCATTAATCATACTAGTTGTTATGATGATTGCATGGTTGTTCTTGTATTTCCTAAGAGACACCCCTTTGGTGATTTTGAGGTATGAGATTGATGAGAGGTTGGTGGTTATTTCCTTGTTGTTGATCACTCTTGGTTTGCTTGTTCTCACAAATGTAACCTATAATGTGATAGTTGGTATGTGTGTTGCTCTAGTGCTTGTGTTGATCCATGCAGTCATGAGAGAGACAGAGGATCTTTTCACTATGGATGAAGAGGTAGGCATTGTAACAGGTCCTAAAGAGGTTGTTAAAGTTCCTCTCAGGCAAGCTGGCTCATCTTCTTTTACTTTGTCATAGTTACAAAAAACATTGTCAATCAACAAGAGACTTTATATCTCTTGCACCTTAATCCCTTCTTAATTGATTGATAAATGATTAGCCAATATGGTTTTTGTTCAAATTGGAATTACTTTGTTCTCATTTCCCTCTGAAGCTATCCTAATCCCATAATGCAGTCTCTTGTTGCATGCATTGAGAGTGAGTAATTAGAAAGAGCAAAAAAAAAACTCCTATATGCTTCCAATATAAGAAAACTCTGTCATCATTTTTTTATGAATAAGGTTGGAAACCTATGCCCACGTCTAAAAACTTAAATCCTTTCGGCATTCTCAAACCCTCCACCTCATAGTAAAACTCGCCTAGACTCAATTCACTTTTGTTGAATTGTTCTTCACTATTAAATGTTTGTTCTTGAATGTCTGTTTGTTTATCAAAAGAACACGTTTCGAGACACGTTTAGAAGAATGTAGTTTCTCCTTCCTCTCACATAAAGTGCATAGGAATACACACCCCATCATGTAAAATCCTATCCAAACATGATGTGAATGTTTGTCACTTATTGCATTAAAAATGTTGATTTTGGAGAATTTCTAGATCTTGAGAATATTAATAATTTGTCTTTTATTTGTGGCTATAACAAGAATGTGAATTGAATGCCTTGATGGTGATCCAAATCCTTTTACAATTTTCTTAAGGGTCAATAATTGCCTTGAGACTACTACCCTCTAGGCTTTGCTTTGAGCATGATCAATAACAAGTTTGGCATCAAGTGATTCCTAATAAAGAATTCAGTGATGTCCAGCTTCCCCATCTTTCAATCTTCATACAGAGCACCTAGTCAGTCTTATATGTTATGATGACATTCCAACCTCAAGCAGATTTAATTATAGAAAATGATAAGATTAAGTTTTTTATATTTATTCCAACCAATTCTTAGATTAAATGATGACATGTGTATAATATTGTTAAAAGTATTACTTAAAATATGCTCTTTTAAAAAATACACAATTATTATTCTTTAAATTGAAAATTAGATGTAATGAGTATAGAGAACTTTATCTGAGTTTTCTTTATTTTTAAAAAAGGTGGTTTTAGCGGATCAAACTCTACCTCAATTTCTACTTTTGCTTTAAGAGACATTTTGATCATAGCATCTTTCTAGGCCCTCTAACACTTCTAATTGGTTATTTACTTATTAAAGAAAGAAAAAACAAAACAAAACATGTTAGATGAGAATGAATCGTAGAAAAACTTGTACCAATTCATTCATTCACTCTGTGATGTTGGAGTATTTTGATGCTAATTTGAATAAACAAAAGGTGTAACTTTGAAGCTCATGCACGTCACACTCCACAAAGCCACCAATTGGGGTTGCATTGCAATAGAGACGTGGTCCAAAAAGTACTAATATCACAATTTTATATCTTGACGAGCACTCATTATAGAGTACGAGCCATGTTTAAATGAGATTCATATATTGTCGAATAAGATGTTTATTAGCATAGAAATCGAGACAAATCATACCAATAACACAGTTATTTTTTTTTATTGATATTAATGTAGAGATAAATTCACCATGCCTTTTTGATTGGATGACACTGATATCAACTATTTCCTCTAAAAGTAACGCTTTAATTAAAAGGGTACCTTAGCCTAATCATTTACCAAATTATGTGTTGCACTGAACATGCAGAGAAATAAAAAAAAGTATATATATGGGAATAATGCGGAGCTGAAAAGGGGTCACGTCATCGTGTATATGTAGAAATAAAATTGAATCATACCAAAAAGTTTAGTATAGAATTGTATCAGTATCAAGAACTTTTGTAGCAAATATTCTAGGAACCGCTTTTATTTGATTGATTCCAGGAACAAAATAGGAATCCATATTGTTTAATATTCTATGAATCGTTTTACTTATTATTATCAGCCTATGAAAGTTATGTAGTAGTATTAATTCCAATGGCATGAAAACAGAAAGAGGAATGATTGAGAGTGAGATGAAGGATTAAAAAGCGTCAAGATTTCACAAAACCATAAACTGCTAAATAAGATTCGTTTTTCATGTCATATATAGTTTCTGAACATAAAGCACATGCTCCTGATCTGCATTACTGTACAAGATGATAGGATCCAATTCCAAGTTGCATCATTAAAATATTTGAACTCCACAAAGCCATTTTTATAATAAATTAATTACAAGGGCATTATTATCCATACATTATCATAACTTCTCTTGCAAATTAAAGTCCCAAATCAACTCAAAATAATCAACCATATCTTTTACACGTTAGCAAACAAAAACAATAAAAAACTTGCACTCTCTTGAACCACAAATATCAAGATGATATTGATCATCAAAGATATCCATAAACAAAGCCAATATTTGTTATCTTAAAATATCGTATATCATAAAAATTTGTTTTCAAACACATGATTATGCTCTTTCTAAATAATTTTTTCCTCCAGAAACCAACTTCATCTCCAATAAACTCATACCTCATCAAACATTGCAAGCAATTATTTTTCTCTTATTCTCACTTTCACTCTTAAGTGCTAGAAGATACGAATGCATAGTGAGTTCTTAACAAAGCTTTTCCTTTCATATATATATATATTTTTCTAGCTCTTTAGCACATAACAATTTATACTTCATTACTTCGTGTGACCATTGTGAAAAGTGTTATTTTTACAATAATTGTGCATGACATAGCGTGAAAGACCACACCTTATCCACCCAATTGTGTATGGAGTGATGCTCATTCTGTGACACTAGAATTGCAACAAAGCAATGACTTGAACGTGCACTTCGGCGAGATTGCTTCGAGGAGCAATCTCGCCGTGTGCTCTTGTTTCACCACGGCGTCCTCCTTCTCCACTAAAATGGCCGCCACAATCCTATCATAACTGCCACCACCGCCGGCCACGTAAGCCACAATAGCAGCCTGAAGAGGCCCCAAGCTTGGATTATAAGCCGCAGACTCAATATAAGACCCTCTATACACCTTCCCGTCACAGTCCCTAACCGCCACCCCTGACGGCGACGCGCTGTACGGCGCGTGAGACGCATTCGCGGCCTCCAAAGCCGCAACGACCAAATCCGAATCACATTCGTTCTCTTCTTCTCCTTTGATCTTTGCTAACGACAACGAATTGTCGAGAGGCTCCAAGAGTAAGGGAACGCTTTCGGGGAGAAGATCTCGGGGACCGAATCGGTGAGAGAGGAAATTGGAGAGAGGTGAGAAATTAGGGTTTGTTTGGTCGTTGGTGATGAGGATTTTGAGGTCGGTGGCGGCGTTGGGGAGTTCCTGGAGGAACTGGCGGCAGTGGCCGCACGGTGCGGCGGAGACGGCGAAGGAGAGGAGGGAAGGCTCGTTGTTGAGGAGGAGGTTAGTGACGAGGAACTGTTCGGCGTGGATGGTGTGGTGGAAGGGGAGGCCAGGGAACTCGATGTTGACGCCGATGAAGATTCGGCCGGAGGTTCCGGCGCCGACGGCGGCGACAGGGAAGTTGGAGATGGGAGGACGGGCGAGGGATTGAGCGGAGGGGACGAGGGAGGGGAGGAGGTCGGTGATGGTGGAGAGGCCGGCGGATTGGGCCAGGGATTGGGCCTCCGGGGCCGGGATTACGAATCTGGTGGGCTTCTGCATTTTCAGATCTGTTATTGTTTTAGTTTTCTCTCAGAATGTGAGAGTGGAAGAGATATTTGGTGGTTGGGGGGAATGAGAAGAATGTGGTGTGTGTGTTTAGTGTTTCCCAGAGATGAGGAGTGAGCGAAGGAAGGAAGGAAGGACTACTGCCCATGATGCTGCCAATTTATAGACCAAACCCAGAGGGAGCCTTCTTCTCATGGATTGGGTAATCTCTTTTCTTCTTTTTCATTTTATTTTTATTATTTCAATTATTGGTACAATTATTTAATAGATTTAATTTTACACTATACTATTTTTTATACCGTCATCAATCATGTGTTGTCACATCAGATATGATTGTGTTTTCTCTGTCCCACCACCTAAAAAGTCATACAAACGAATCATTTTGATTGGACAGCAGTGTAAAATACATTTATACTGTCACTCTATCAAAATTAAACTATTATTCTTAATTTAATAAAAATATTTTATTTTAATAATTAATAGTCTATTTGGCTTCACTATTATTTATTGAATAATAGTATAATTCTTTATATTAAAAGATGTATTAAGATTAAGAATTTAATTTTAATCTATTATTTTCACTAATTTTATAGTGATATATAATCATAGATTAACACATTAGTAAAAATTTTTTATTAAATCACTCATTAACTTAAAAGTCACATAAATCAATGAGTATGATTGATGAACAGTGTAAAATCTTTTACCGTTAGTACATCATAATTAACCTATGATAAACACACGTTGTTTTATTAGGAGATTGGATCTTTTTCATGAATAACTAAAGTAGTAACACCTCTTATCATTTTCGTTTGCTTCTATCATAGGATATTATCGTCTACGCCACTAACTAATATTATCTTGTCATTAATTGTAACATGCCAAGTATCAAATTGCAGCCAACAAATATTATATGAATATGTTTTTATATATATATTATTAATGAATCAAATTTAAATATATTGGATATGTTTTACCCTATTAATTAAAAAATTTATTTCAATCACTTTTTACTTTAAACATATTATAAATAAGAATACACGTTATATGAATAATTACATATTAAATTGGAATATATGATCAAATGAATATAATATTTTTCTACAAGAATTAAAATTTAATTTCAATACATTAATAACACAAAAAAAAATTGAATAGTCATCCAAATATAACATCTAGCTAGAAAATTAATCTTATAGCTAGATATTTATAATTCTATCTTCAACCCTTTCAAGTTAAATTTTAGAGTTTAATTTTGGTGCACTCACTGTCGTCCAATCAAAACACTCTATTTGTATGACTTTTCAAATAGTAGGAGAGAGAAAATACAGCTGACGTGATAGTACATGATTGAATGACTATCTAAAAAAATTTTACAATGTCAATAGAGTACATGAAAATTAAATCATAAATTTTAACTAATTATATTTATTTGTTGTGTGTGACACAACTCATCATAAACAATTTATGCAAGAACAAGAAGAGCGACAGAAATTGACTAAAGAAGAGGAAGAAACAAGGTACTTGTTTTGAAGTTTCCTTCATCATTATCAAACGATATATATATTAATATATATTATTCTAATTAATAACTATAGTATGTACGGCGCATACGTTTTTAACACATGCATGTAAATATGCAATTTACTTTTGCTATAAAACAAAGTCTTCTGCAATCACATAAAATAAAAATATATTCTACATACATAATAATAATTTATTAATTTCTTTCATTAAGTACGTTAATAGGAATCTAATTGAGCCTTAGCTTGTTTCAACCTTCATTATCTAGCATGCGATTAATATAATATACTTTTGGATTGCTATGGTCAAAATCTACTTATAGTTAGTGGTAATTGTTTAAGCTTAGCTTATGTATGTATCTAATTAATCTATTTAAAATGTATCTTTCTACTTATAGTTTTCTCGAACAAGACGAATTAAAAAAGATATGTCGAGTGAATGCATATATAAGCTAAACTTCGTGGGATACATCCTAACCTCAATAATTGAAAAAATATATATCTCAAATTAAAGATGTGTTTGGAAATTGATATTAATTAAAACGACTTATTGATGGGTGCCAATGGCATTTTGACACTACCTTAATTTGCATGTAATATATATGCTTATTATTACTACTCCGACGAATAAATTAGGTCAACATCAACCCCAATGAACAAGAGTCTTAATCTTAATTTTCTCTATTGTATTATATATTATTATTCTAAGTTTAAATAGCTTCCTTGAAATTTCTCGTAAAGTAATTGTCAAATTTCTTAACAGGAATACAGAATGCGAATAATAATCTTAAATTGGGAAATAGCTTGCCGTTATAAACTTTATTTGTTTAATAGGCAAAAAATGACTTAGTAGAAAGAAGAAGGAATATATATATATGGAAAAAGATAAACATGAAATTTTCAGAAATGTCTAGGAAATTTTAGTAGTTGTCATTTTCTTTTCACAAAATACAAAGAATAAAAGTGACATAACTTGCCGTTATTAACTTTATTCATTCAATTGAAAGAAAAATAAAATAATTAAAATCATTTAATTAGTTCTTTGATTATTGGTGTTGTCTTAACAAGTTGCTTATATAGAAAGCAAATGGTATTAAGGAAGGAGAGTAAGAAACTAATTAATCAGACCCATAAATTACCAAAATGCTTAATTGAAACGACTTCTTTTTTTTTATTATTATTATTAGAATTTCCATCACATATGATTAAATTTGAATTTTCTTATATATATACACATATATCTAATAAAAAAATTTCCATATGATAAGAAGAAGAGAATGATTGTATAACATCTTGATATGCAATTATAGCAATTGAGTATACTTGCATATGCACTTGATTGATTGAATTGAAGTACTAATTACTACTAATTAATTTACCATTAGGGAAAAAAAGGTTCTTATTATATAGTCATCTTTGTGTTTACAACACGAATAATTTCTCTTTAAATCATCATATTCATATTTTTTTACTTGAATCCAAATAACTTAATTGATATAGAGTACATAGTTTAATTTGTATGTAATATCATCAGTGTAAACTACTAGTTCTATATTAAAATTTAATTAGATACTACCATATGAGTGTAAAATATTTTTTAGATAATAAAATATAAAACATGCATCTCATAATATGTCATTGAGTCGAAATATATATAATTAAACTTTTTTGAACCACTACATAAATGACAGCTCTCGTTCAATGATATCTTTGGTCATAAAATCATTTTATCCTATATATATATATATATATATATACTTACAATCATAGTTGGATTCAAATTCACATATGGTTTTTCTATGCCAATCATACCCATTCAGCAGATAGATAGATAGATATAGTTGGTGCAAGCTTGCAAGCAATAATAATATTTATATGTTGTGAAATTTCATGATACTCGTGACATGCTTTTTGTAATTGAATTATTATGAAGTTCATATGGTCCATCACCCCCTAAATGAAATGTTACGTCCATTAGGGCCAACCTTACCTAATCACACTAAAAGACAACACGTTTATTTATTATATAGTTTACTTACATTTGGTCTATTTAATTTATCATATTTGTTTTTGTTTTCTTTTGTTGTATAATGAAACTAGAATGTGCTTTCAGCTTTTGTGCTATTGTCTTGTTTTGATATAAAACGAAAAGACAGCTCTATTTTCATATAGAACCAAAAAGCTCAGTTAAATTATTTATTAATTATTACATTGACATTATTGAAAGTTGAAACCAATTCAAGAGTTATACTCACGGTGTCAAATAATTGGTGGTTTTTTTTATAGGTAGAAGGTGGATTGAAAAGTTGTGTTTGATCTCAATTTGTTTTTTTTTTTTCATAAGTGTATGTTAGGTTTATGAATTAAAAAATCAACTACCCTTTGAAAATTATAAGAGCATTGAATCAACATATTGCAGGTTGTTTCTTAGCAAACGATCAAAAAATCGATATGGTTCTACGTACTAATTGATTACATTGCTCTCACACTTTTTAAGCAATGATAAAAAAAAAATAATTAATATTAATTTTGATAAATGATTAACTATTTGATTATAGGCTAGAGACAAAAGAAACTTGACGAAACATTATTATTTATTACCTGAGTTGAAATGTTATTTAGGCTATATCGGCCAACCGATCTAAAATCCTTTAGCTAACCTCAAGCTCGTTTGAGAGTACTGAAGGGGTTAGGGATTTCGGTTGACGGATAGGCACATCCCAACATATATTCTAGAAGAAGTCGACAGTTTCATGATTGATGATGGAACTTCTTTTGTTGTTGTTGTTGTTTTGCAAGAGAGAATCTTGAGTATGTTCATGAACTGGGCCATATGGGTAAAGTTATGTGTAAAGCAATTTCATTGTCAAGAAAACTTGTCAATATGGGCCTATATATATTTCCTATTTTGTTCGTGCCAACCCTATTCAGCATATATTATCACTTGTAATAATAATTATTATGTTGGACTTTAATTTGGGCTAATGAATACTCATATTCTTAAGCAACAATGCTGGTCGTACAACAGAAATATATCCAACTAGTATCTAATGTGTGTTATACATAACATGAAATATGTATTATATATAGTACACGTTGGATACTAGTTAGATGAATTTATGTTGAAATATCAGTATTATTGTATTGCTAAGTGCTAAGACCATCATATTATCTCTGTGTCACCCATTCTCATCACTTTCACACCCAAATAGAAAAAGTTATCACTTAATAATAATAGTAGTAGTAATAGTAGAGAATTTGATCTTTATAAAATTTAAGAGTACTGATATCTTTCAGTATTTTTTAGCTATAAATGAGTCATATGTTTCATTAACTTTATTTTTTTTAAATTCATTAAAAATAATTGAATCAAAATCATTAATTATGTATAGGTACTTGTGGTATTGAAGTAAAATCAGTAATAATAGTAATATCTAGAAGTAGAAAATGGATTTCTGCATACATTTATACATTTGTGCTTTTCCTTTTTCTGTTATTTGTTGACTAAAAGATCAAGAATGATAAATTATACAGATGTTTTTAGTCAAAATTAAATGCCATTGTTTGATTCTTTCAAAATATATACATATGTACATTTTAAAAAGAAGTGTTTAACCTCCAATTATGAATCATAAATGAAAATACACAAACAGTATACTTTTCATTTGTTATTGTATGTTATAACTTCTTCTATTGATATATATTTTTTTCATAATCAAAAGTTTAGATTGGGGGAGGCACACCCCATACAGGGCCAGGACATACCACCAATCTTAATGAGGATTTATGATGAAATTTACAGATTACTCACCAAAGAGGGTTTCCCAAGATTCGAACCCAAGTCACGCCTAGCATAGGCGGAAGGCTGAATCAGGTGTGCCAACTCTCATTGACGCTATTGATATTTTTTTATGAACGATTAAAATTATAAAATTATATGTTTTTCTAAATCAAATAATTAATTTCACGTATTATGTGAATTATAACAAATTGCATGCACCTTAATAATGAGATATTTAGAAACTGCTAGAATATTATCAGCAACATAAAAAATATACATTAAATCTTGTTTCATAATGCAAAAATTGAATGAGAAATTATGGCAGGAGTATAGGAACTGCTAGAAAGATAGGGTGCCACGTAAAGTGCATGTACATCACTTGTATGAGATCACACGTTTCGACCCATCGATGATGTTTGAGCATAATCCAACGGTGCTAGTGTATCCACCTCGTATGTTGATGGATAGAACAAACTGAATACTATTAGAAAAAATTATTAAGTAAGTTGAGAATAAGAGATTTTTTTGTTTAGGTATTATTTATTGTATGACACGTAATTAACAACGTCTTAGAAAAAGAAAGGATTAATTCTCAAATAAAGTGATAAAACTTCATGTGTTAAAATATAATTTGTGCGGACTAAATAATTTGGCATGCAAATATGTGTATGACTCATCATCATCACTTAGGTGCACAGAACAAGGTCCAAGATGGCCAATTTTGTAGGACTAAGGTTCCAAAAGAGGTTACCGATTGTAGGTAGCAGTTTTTCTTGTTCATTATGTTCTCCAACAAGGCCACAAACCCTATCTTCAACTTCAAGGGCACTCATAAAGAAGTGGAACAAGGGTGTTAAGGCTCCTAGGCGCATGGTGTTGGGCCTTGGGGCCTCATTTTTGGGTGCTTCTGTAATGGGTACCAAATCCTTCATTGCTTCTGCTAGGATCAAGGGTCCTCCCTCTGTCGATGAGGTGATTTCTTTTCATCTACCAATTTTCTTTTGTGTTACTCTCTGTGAAATTATTGAACTTTTACTGCTTTGAGATTTTATCATTTCCTTGCTTAAGTCCTTGAATTGAACACTATGTATATCTGGTTTTTATAATCTTGCCCTAATGCCCCTAATTATAAGTTCTTTTGGTCTACTGTTGCTGACAGTTGAATTATGATGAATATGTTATTGTGTGTATGAACTGAGTTATTTTGTCTGATGATTGGAGTATAAATAGGTTGAGACTAGAGAGTTATTGATATGTGAAATAATTCTAGAAATTATAGAAAAGGAATTGTTTTCATTTGGTGCTGAGTTTTCTCTTCTATGGCTGGAGTCTTGTGTTCTAATTGTTGCTTGAAATTTGGTGAGAATTCAAGTTTTTTTTTTTTCCTGATCCTTCATGCCATGTTGCAGATACTCAAGAATGTGGAGTGGCCAGAGCAATTCCCTTTCAAGGAGGAGGATTTCCAGCGCTTTGATGAGTATGTAAATGTCTTGATTAGTTGATTGAATTGAAAATGTTAGATATAAGAATCATTTGTGTGTCACTACAGCTTAAGCTTTTAGGAAAGACCTTTCTTGATTGAAGAACTTTGGCTTTTTGTTATACCTCTGATGTAATCAATCTTATGGATTATGGCTACACAATTTCTTGTTATCTTGAAACTCAAAGGAACTCACAATTCTGATAAATTTTCTATTTTCAGGACATCAGATTCCTTGTTCTATGAAGCACCTCGGTTCGTGACACACATTGATGACCCCGCGATCGCTGCTCTGACCAAGTATTACTCCAAGGCTTTCCCACCTAGCAACACTCCTGGAGTAAGCATCTTGGATATGTGTAGCAGTTGGGTAAGAGTTTCTAGTACTTTAACTCATTTTTCTATCTGTGTTTCATTGCATGCACACATTGTCATTACTTTTCACTTTGCATTAGGTCAGCCATTTTCCACCAGGATACAAGCAAGAACGAGTTGTCGGATTAGGCATGAATGAAGAAGAGCTTAAAAGGAACCCGGTAAGACAACGCTTATTCATTCTGCTATATGGTGGCCTGTTAAATAATGATCTAGCTATCTCCTAAGATTGTCAAAGTTTCTGTTCTTATAGCAGTTGTTGATGAATATTGTAGGTTCTCACAGAATATGTTGTGCAAGACTTGAATGTGAACCCCAAACTCCCATTTGAGGATAACTCTTTCGACGTCATCACTAATGTGGTATAAATACTCTTCCTTTTATCTTAACTTAGATGGTTGATTCTGTTGCAACTTGCAAGTGCTGCATGCAATTGGCTCATACATGATACATGTATGATGTATATTTTTCTATGACTTTATAGTTCATCTTGTTAGTGAATAAAGGCTTAGGATTCAGTTGTTACAATTTTTACTCTAGCATTCTGCCATAAAAAATTTCAGGTAACTATACCGTACACTTGCTAATTGTATATAGGAACAGTTTCATCATATAATAAAATTGCAATTTCTTTTAATTATTATATGTGTAAGCCATTTAAAGCATGAAAAAAAAGACTTGAAAATTGAATACGCCTCGCAGGTCAGTGTTGATTACTTGACAAAGCCTCTTGATGTTTTCAAGGAGATGTGCAGAGTACTCAAGCCTGGAGGACTCGCCATAATGAGGTGATAATCTTGTCAACTGAATCACTTCTGGTTTTAATTCTAAATGCTTGGGGCTGTTTTATATACATGCTGGTAATCGAAAGAAACTGTCATCGAGAATTTTCCTTTAAAACTCTCTACTTTGGATGTTCAATCAATTGAGTACTACTAAAGAATAATCCATCTTCAGAACTTTTCTGGACATTTGTAACAGTCTAGTATTTGGGGTAAAAATTCTAGCTTAAGAAATCATGTTTAAAGAAGTCCCAGATGATATAAAACTGACACATTTTATGAATTATTTTTCTTTGATGGATGCTATTTTTTCTGTCAAATTTTTCTGCTGCAAAGTTTTATCTCCATGTCTATCAGAATGTAGACAAATGTTTCATTATTTCATATAGCATATGAATAAGTATATTAAATAATGACTTTCTGTTTTTTCTTGGTTTTGTATAAATTATGTCTTATTATTAGCTTTTCAAACCGATGCTTCTGGACAAAAGCAATTTCAATATGGACATCAACTGGGGATGCTGATCATGTTATGATTGTTGGTTCATATTTCCATTATGCTGGAGGATTTGAACCTCCTCAGGTAATTCAGCAATTGATATTATTTTCCATGCCAAGTTTACACACAATTAGTATTTGAATTTTTCTTCTCTCTTAAATCTAACCTCTTCCCCTGTTGCATGTGCTTACTACTTTCCTGAAATATATCTGAATCATTACTCTGCAACCAACAAAACTAGCCATTTGTGATTATCCATGCATAATCCACCCATGCTTTCTATAAGCCTTCAAAATAACTAAATATCTTGCCAAAAAATCAGATATTAATGTACTATAGTGCATTGAAAAGGATTAAAGTGTTCAAACCTTCAACTAATGATAAAGGGTAATTTCTTCTACTGCTAATACCCCCTATATATAAAGCAGCAGGTAAAAAAAATGAAAATTTACAATGCATAACACAATCACAATGTGATGACAAGTCGGTTTTTAATGCAGTTTTACATTTTTCTGTAGGGTGTAGATATATCTCCAAACCCTGGACGGTCTGATCCAATGTATATTGTGTACTCTAGGAAGCTCCCTACAGCTTGAGAGAGGAACATATACTGAGAAATTTGTAACATTGTATCTTCTTAACATTAGTGACTCTGATGGTAGAATCTATCCTTAGTGCATATCATTTTTTCTATAGGAATGTTTCTTGATGCACTAGGGCATTCCTTGCAATGTTCTCAAAATCTCCTTATAAAATTTTTCGTTTCGATGGTAGGTAACTTAATATGCTTATCTGTTGAAAATTGATTAGTATAGAGAAAAAAAATTTTGCTCTCAGAGCAACTAAGAATTTTTCCAGATGACGAAGTTTCCTTCAATATATATATAAGAATCAAATGTATAACTGATCTTGGTATAGTTTTCTTGTACTTATTGCCCCCAGCATTGGACATACAATTGAATTCTGAGCACCTTGTTTTCTTGTACTCTACACTCATAGTTTAAAAGAAATTTGCTAGTTTCTAGATCTAGTAGATCTTGTGATTCTTTGAAACATCACAATTCAAAAGCAATTGTTACTTTGCAGTCATGTCGGTTGCCTTTAATGTTTTGCTCCCATCTTAGCATTAAAATATTAATAATAATACAACTAAAGAGGGATACCATAATCAATGCTTACTTTGAGAAAGATATATGCAAGAAACCATTGACATAGAAGAATCAAATGATCTTGAACAAAAGCTAAGAATCAGGATTCCTATTCAAGTATAAGGAAAATTTTCATATGCTCAAAACTAAAGTTACTGATTCAGATAAAAAATAAGTATATAGGGGGAAAAAAAACTCTTGATACATTTGTGAGCATGGTAAAAGCCTCCAACAAGTATTCTGACCAATCTGAACAAAACTAACTTGCTTATAACATCAGAGAAATGAAAGAAATATACATATACAATATTGACAAAGATGCATAAAGGCAACTAGAACAACAAAAAAACTATGATCAAACTTTAATGTGTTGGGATGAAATTAACATATGAGTGATCAAACCCAACCCCTTTTGTATCGATGGAATAGGTCTTCAGTTTGAGCATTCTTGAAGGCACTACATGCAATAAGGTACACAAAAATGAGGACAACAACAGCCACAATCAAGATAATGTTGGCCTTTCTCCACTCTCTTCTTAGGTTCCCTAATAGCCCTGCCTTGCATGCATTGCAGTTGTAGCAGAGCTGGTTCTGGTCATTGTTCCACATGTAGCAATCAGTGTCTGCCATAGGATTTGCAGGGTTTATCCACAATATGGGGTTCACATAGTTGTAGCCACATGCTGTTGGAGGTTTACAACATCCTGACTATAAAAAGAAAAAACAAATAGAGGAATTTGGTTAACAAGATTGTTACAACAATACCTAACCCTAATTCCATTAAGCGGAGTATGCACTCCACGTACTCGTACCAGATACGTATCATGTTTAAATTATTTACCGATACTTTTAAAAACTTCTAACTATATTTTACATGTTAGTACTGGATTATACTTTGTATTATTTTGTACCTAATCGTACCAGATCAATATGCACTCGACAATATGTACTATGTATTATACTCGTGTCATACTGAATCATCGTACTAGTATTTGTGCAACATAGGTTACATGGATAAGATGTCATAGTATCTTGTTTGAAATCATGTCTAATTATTAATAACACTAGTAGAGTAATTAAAAATGGTCTACTTTTGAAGAAAAAAGAAACAAAAGACAGGACCATGACAACCATGGAAGTGAAAACAGAACAACCCCACAAAACCATGTTACTACTACACAGTCCACAAGCTGGCAAATATGACAAGACTTTTAGTATCACGTGCAATAGAGACAAGCAATTTGAGCTTAACTATAGTCTGTATATTCTTGGCTGATTAATTAAAGCTGATCCAAATCTTGGTGATTTATCTTTAAGTGACTCAGTTAGTAGCATTTTTCAGCTGGCATAAAGACCTTTCTAGTCTAGGGGCACAATCTTTCTAATAGAATAGAATATTGAAAGTGTCCCACACAACACTAAGTATATGGCTCTCCTAGCTGAAGTAAATGGTGGGTCTAATTCCTTCTGCTAATGATGATTTGTCATGTCAAGTTGATTTAAAACACATAAGTTTCCTAAAATTATACTACTGTTTCCTTATAACTGTTATTTTGATCAAATTGGTTCGGTTTAAAATTAGTAACTTTTTAATAAATTAATTATTTTTTTCAAAATGACAGTAATTAATAGATGATAGGATAGTGCTAACCTCAAATTTAAACACCAAATTGATCCTTGTCATAATGTGGTGTGGGGTCAAGTCAAGGATATCATGTTTTAGATGACTGTTACTCTGTTAGTGCCAATCTGACCTAGAAAATCTTACTTTTATCTCAGTGTCATATGGAAAATCCAATCCAAGAAACATAATAAAACACATGATGAAGTCAGTGCTTGTTGATCTTTCATGAAAAATAATACTTCACTATGTGAGTTCTGACATTGTTTTATTTATTAATAATTCTCAAGGTCATGAGCATTTAGTAGTGTCCTTAAAATGGTGACATGTGAGTCTGTTATATGTGTATGAAGCCAATCAAATATGTTCTTTTTTATGAAAATAGTAATTTAAATTGAGAAAACCAGTGACAGATTTGAGTAAGTACAACAGAAGTTCAGTGAATTAAAAGAAGAAACATCAATAAGTAACAACAGTCAACATTTTTTGTTCCAACATAAATTTTTCTGTTCACACACACAATACTCTAAACAATATAACAAACATGTTGATAATTAATCAATCACCACATAGTAAAAATACTAATTCATTTGAACTAGGATTCATTAGCAGTGCAACAAGAAAAAACACCTCTTTTTATTAAAAGGGTAATCCTTATTTATCAAAACTAATCAACAATAAATGGAAAAGAAAGAATTCATATACATATATATATAGACTAACCTGTAAAGGAGAGATATGAGAGTTGAAGAACTGATCAGCAGTGATGTAATCCTGAGTAAGCTTAATGCAAACATCAGAATCAGCCAAACAAGCCCTTATCTTCATCCAATTCCCATAAGCAGTAACATGATTCCTCAACCAAGAAGAGAATCCATCAAGCCTTGACTCTTGATACCCTCTTCCAGGAACATCATAGGTACCATCAGGCCTAGTAACAACAAAGGCAGAGACAAGTAGAAAAAGGAGAAGGCCAATAAGGATTGCCATACAACAAAGGTAAAAAGCCAATAGGCCTTGTTTGTTCCAATAAGCACCAACAAAACCAGCAAGGGAGACAAAGAGTATGAGGGTTCCTAGGATCACCACTGGCCACCTGAAACTGTGTATGCACTCATTGTCTGTCTTTGATGCTAGCCAAATTCCTGCTGCTATGATTGGAATTGAGGCCAATAGTGCTGTGAAGTTTACAACTGCAGTGATGTTGTTGCTTATCCCCATTCTATGTTCTGTCTAGCTTTTTTGCCAAAAAGGGGTTGTTGAGACTGATTCTGAGGTTGTAAGGGGTGGAAAGAGATTGATTTGGGGGTGTGGTTGTGTTGTGTCACTTGACAGGTGCTGATATAGGAGTGAAACAAGTGACTACTCTTTTTTATTTTATTTTACTTATCTCTTTTTAAAGTGATGATATAGATATAGAGTCCTAAAGATACTATTATAAATATGTCTAAGTTTTTAAATGATAGAATGTCTTAAAGATTTTGATGAATTATAGTTTTGATATAGTAAGTAGGTAATTTATTAGGAGGAAAAATCATTTTTTTTTGTTTTTAATGTTTGAGTAATAATCAGTGTTATTCAGGGTAAAGTTTCTTGGAGTTGCAGAATTGATCAATGAAAATATTGTGTAAGGGCCTTTTTTTGTTGGAAACAACTTCTGAGGTGTTTTGCTTGAAAAGAAAAAGTATAGGAAATGTGGGGAATAAACAAAGGAAAAGGAAAAGGTTGATAGAAAAAAGTGAACAGAAGTTAACACAGAATTGGAGAAAGGTGCAGAAGTTTCTCTCTTACTTTATAGTGACACATTCTATTTTTTATGAGGTAAATTTGAAGGGTAACTTGTGTTATTTATTTCTGTTAACGTATTGGATAATAGTTTACAGTTTTGGTTAATGGTCTTTGAATATTGCATTTAACTTCATTTATATTTTTACTAGACGGTTTAATTATCGACCGGTTGAACCATTAACCCACTGGTCCAACCACTAATCCAGCGACCCAGGAGTCGAATTCCAGTTTTAATAACTATGGTTCGAACATGTTCTTTTGACAAAATAATAATAATAATAATAATAATAGAGAAAGGAAGATGGATAAAAAGATATCATATATTAATTTTCCCCCTATGGAATCAAAACAAAGAAACTAGTATTTCTTTGTTATTCAACCAAAACATTAAAAAAAGGTATAAAATTAAAAAAAGGAAAAATGAAACATGGAACAGGACCTCCAGTTACATTTTCCTTTATTCAGTATATATATTTATATATATTCTTTTGTGAGGGAAAATGTAGAAAACATGACATATATATATATATATAATTAACAGAACAGTTCAAAGGTAAATTAAATGGTATAGTACTCTTCAGTCTTCAGTGTCCATTAGCCATATTCTTCTTCATGATTTCAAATCTTGGACCCTTCTCACCAAACTTGGTCTTGTTATAGAGATTCAAATAATCTCCATAACAATAGTTACTTGGATACAAGAGCTTAGAAGCAGGGGAAACAATGGCTTCACCAACAGGATTATAAAAGCTTGCAATTGAAAGCCTACTTCCATTTTTATCAGGCATGACCCTATGAACCACACTCTTGTACAATCCATTGCTAAGGACTTCAATTTGGTCACCAATGTTAACAAATATGGCATTATTCTTGGATGGTGGAATCTCAACCCATTTTCCATCTTTGAAGAATTCAAGGCCAGGGACTTGGTCATCTTGGAGCAACAGTATGATTCCACCTGCATCTGTGTGTTCTCTGAGTCCTCTAACAAGTTCTGGATGTGGACATTGAGGATATTTTGCAACTTTTGTTCCCATAGCTGGTCCTAATCCATTAGGACCAGAAAATGATTTCTTGATGAAGTCCTTTTCCAATCCAAGGTTTTCACTCATTAGCTCAGATAACTTCTCTGCCATCTGAATTAGTTGTGCAATGTATTCATCCATTGTTTGGCTGCATTATATTGAATGCCACACACTTTATATATCATATTATATATGTTCATCTTAATTATAACACTCAATATACTATAGGTCTGTCTACTGTTATTATTTTATATCTGAATTCTTTCAATGAATTCTAATTAATATGACATACCTTGCTTAAAAGACAACAAGTGTTAAATCAGTTGAACTTGAACTGAGTGAGTGAGCAAGGTTATTGAACTCGAGAGTGTACCTGAACTCGTGGAGCTTTCACGAGTTTAAGTAAACTTGAATCGTAAAGTCAAACTCGTAAGCTCGTAAGAGTTTACTTGTAAACTTAGTTTGTTGACTCGATTAGGATTCTAAATTTATAAACTAGTAAGAGTTTACGAGTTAACTTGAGAGTTTGATAACCTTTCCGGTAAGTGTGTGTGAGAGAGAGAAAGATATGTAATTATGTGATTGAGTTTGACTCACCAAAGTTCCTTAGATAAGTTTGGAATTTGGTTGATGTTAGAGTTAGGTCGATGCCAAACGAAGAATGCACTTTCCCAATCTATATCAGACTTGTTCTGTTTTTGCTCCAAGCTCTTTGCTATCTCAGACTGATAGAACCTCTCCTTCAGGTTCTGCTCATAGTAACCATTAATGTGCTGCTTCACTTTCTCCATCAAGTTTGTGTCAATGTCATGGTTCTCTATCTGCACAACCAAAGTGTTTGTTAATAATAACAACAATAAGAATAAGAACAAAATGGTTTAACTATAGTCTATAGGAATTGATAAAAATGTAATTAATGTTACCATAAAAAAGCCCCATTTATGACAAGCTTCATGCAATAGTGCCATGGTTTCACCCCTTTTGTCCCCATTGAGAGTGCTGAAATCAATCACAGGGATAGCCATATCAGTAATCTCTATCTGCTAAATATTTCTCTGTTTTGTTTGTTTGATGAGGATACATATATAAATGGCTTGATGGGGTCTATATATATAGTGCTACATGAGATTACAACTTGTCGTAATATAGTAATTAGAGGCTAATTAAATATAGTTTTGAGTATATACTTAGCAAAGAATTCACAAAATGAGTGGACATTTTGATTTGTGCCTTGAGAATGGCACACAAAAGAGTAGTAATCAAATCATTCAAGTCCAAGTTCATTTCACTGTTTATCAAGTGGTCTTATTCAACTTTTAACTTTCCTGTTTCAATGGGAAGATCAGATTTTTCCCTTGTAAACTAAGTATATTGGTTCTTTCATTTCTCAAAGGAAAAGTTAAGTTTGAGTGCCTAATAGCCCTCCTAAAAAGAAGATTATATTAGTAGTAGATATATTTTAGTTTTTCCAATTCAAGGAAAAACCATCTTGGATAGGAAGTTTCTAGCTCCAATAAATCAACAAATCAAAACCAGGTGCAGTATCATAGAAAAAAGGCTTACATTATGAGAAAAAATGTTGAAAGGGAATATCAATCCATGGGCGGTTTTGGTTGGATGCTTGTGTAACATGATCTATCAATTCCTCACTCATGGCTGCCATATGCTTTATTTTATATATTATGATCATCATTATGTTTCTTACTAAGATAGCAGTGTCATGTTCCAGAAGAGAACAAAAATATAAAAAAGAAAAATTTCAATTAATCTAAGAGTTTAATTTTAATCTACTGTTAGTGTAAAGTAATTTTACACAGACATGTAGTTATGAATTGACACATTAGTAAAAGTTTTTGACTCAATCACCCACTAACTAAAAAGTCATACAAATCAATGGATGTGATTTGTTGATTTACACTGTCAGCGTATCATAATTAAACTTTTAATCTAAATTAAAAACTAATGCTTAATATGAAGGACCTAAAAAAAATAATTTTCATGCATTTTAGTAAAAGTCTCATGTATGTATAAGAATATATAATTAAATGGAAATTTAAAGAATTTTTATTTATAGTGGTGGAAATGTAAGTCACATTGGTGAGAAATTTCTGAGATCATCCTAGTCTTTACTTTTTATTTGGACCATTTGTGGTCAAAATAACTGTAAGTAAGATGTGATGATATAATAATTGTAGTAATTAGTTTATAAGAACCGCACATAGTATTTGAAGTTATAGGATCTGGTTTTGATATTTTATTAGGTAGAAGAATGTAAAATATAGTTCTTTATTTTGAACCTACCAGTACCAAACTTGACTTATCTGACTAATGGCAAGATACAGAGGAGGATCAATGGCAAATACAGTTTAGGATAAGCTAGGCAAAAACTTGCAATATTCCATGTTTCCAATTTTATTGATCAAGTAGTATGCATAAGAATGAAATGGATTGAAGGTTTCAATACTGTTAAAATTCATGGTACTAAGAGAAGAGAAATTATATTGATAAGGGAAATTATGATTGGTTACAATGATGAAAAACACCTCTTAATATAGAGGCAAATTCTAGATATAAGATCAAATCAAATCAAATTAAATCTTAACTAATTTAATCCTAACAAATTCAATCCTATCAAGTCTTATATTCTCTAACAGGCCCCCTCAAGCTGAACTGTGGTGGAAATTAACCACTTTCAGCTTGAACAAGATGAAAATTATAATGAGAATGAAATACTATTGAAATGAAAATACCACTGAAATGAAATACAATGACATGATAAACTAAATTGAAATTGAAATTGAAATCAATATGAAGGGAGTCGATCCCGCCGGAATAACATCGGTCGAAAGTCGCTCCAAATGTGCTCTGCGGCTCCAAATATGAAATTGTCCCAACTCGGGATCAAGAGAGTGAGTCGGCTCGTCGAAATAACATCATCGATCAAAGCTGCTCCTCGAAGAATGAGAATGGAGTGAGTCGGTTTGCCGGAATGATCTTCGGTCAAATGCCGTTCATCGAAAAAGATAAATAACTTAGAAGTCGTATCGCCGGAATGATCATCGGTCAAGATAACGCTCCAAAAATGGGCTCTATGGCTCCATGTATGAGAAAGTCCCAACTTGGGAGATCAATCAATGGCGGTGGTTCCTAGTTCGATGATGTCTTCAACCTTCTTTTGGGCTTCTTCGATCTATCTATCGACGTCTCCACGGCGCGCATTGCAAAGGAGGTTAACGTCATAAGACGACTTCCACCACTCGGTAGAAGCAAACAAAGCCATAACAAGGCTAAATGAAAAAGAAAAAAAAATTGATAAATAAACCAAAATATATTTAGAGATGCAAGGATTTTTTTATGTGATTGGCTTGATAGAAAAGGCAATAAAGTAGAGAAAAATTTTAAAAAAAAATGCTCTACTAATAGAGCTTAGTGTGCAGCGGAAAAGTGGTCCTTCATGGAGGATGATAAGTCTCTGATACCATGTTAAAATTCATGGTACCAAGAGAAGAGAAATTATATTGATAAGAGAAATTATGATTGGTTACAATGATGATGAAAAACACCTCTTAATATAGAGGTAAATTCTAGATATAAAATCAAATCAAATCAAATTAAATCTTAACTAACCTAATCCTATCAAGTCTTATATCCTCTAACAAATACCTTGAATGTATCATATATTTAAAACTCTCTCCAATTTTAGAAATTTAAGAGTAAAATTCTTTATATATTGCTTAAATTGTTGGGAGTTTCAAGTATAAGAAATTAGTCTCACATTGCTTTAAGTTAAAAGACAAGTGAAATATATACAATTGAAAAGACCTATGAACCTAATGCATTAAGACTTCGAGTTGTAATTTAGTGTTCTACTCACACTTATGTGGTGCTCATCACTTAATTTGTTTTGTGATATCTCATAGGATATAACTGTTTCCTGGTGGCTAACATAAAACTCAATAATCAAACTAAATTCATAAAAAATGAATGGGGAAGATCAAGCAAATGAGTCAATCAAAATATATATATATATACATATATATATATATATATATATATATATATATTTGAATACTTTCAATTATGAAAGTTATTGCTGTGTGTGGCCCGTATCTGTATGGTTTCGACACAATGGTTGTGTAAGTAAAGCCACCAGCTAAAGGAGAATTTGAACTTAGCTTTGTCGGATTTATGTAGGTAGGTCTATTCATGAGTAATCTATGTGCGTGTCCTCTATTATATATATTCTGAATAATTTCCAGGATTAATACAGACCAAACATGAAGAAAATTAAAGCTGATTCGAACAGAGCAAGAAACTAATATACAAGAGTACTATTCTATTAATTATTTTGTCAACGAAGCAATGGAATTACAATCTTAACCATAATTTTATAAAGGTCAATATATAACTTGCTTTACAATATAGCTGTACGTTAAGAAGAGAGAGATTAATTATCACTCATGTGATAAATATTATCTATAAGTTAGCTTCAAACCACATTTAAATATCTGTCCATTGAACTTGTTACTTTGGTTTACTATCTTCCCAAGTTAGTTACTTTCTTTATGCTTTGAATGGCTTGTAAGTTTGTTATTTGTAATTATTATTATTTTTTTTGGTTGCCCACGGTGTCCGGAGCTTCGCTCCGAATAATCCGTTGCCCCGAATCGCGTACCTAGGAATGGCAGGTGAGGCTCCCAGCAAGGATTTTTTCCATCCACAAGGCTCGAACCCGAGTGGTTGAATGCAATGTGCGATTTGCTGGGGAAAGTTTTTTTTTTTACCCACGGTGTCCGGAGCTTTGTCCCGACTAATCCGTCGTCACATGTCAACAAGGATTTTTTCCGTCCACAAGGCTCGAACCTTATACCTTGCTCAAGAACAACAAATCACTTACCACTTGTGTCAACCCTTGTTGGTTCTACCGGGGAAAGTTATGTCAGTAAAAATTAGCCCATTAAACCCAAATAAGATAGCCCAAATATAAAAAACTATTTAGGCCACCAAACCAAAAAAGCCCAAATATAAATTACTATAATTTTTTCAGACCCCTTTTCTTACAAATTTGGGCCGAGCCGGCCCATGAATTTTAAAACCCCTAAATTGACCCAGAAAACTCTACCCCCCTCTGTTTCATCTCTCTCACTCCTACCTTTGCCCCTTTCTGGTTGCCGATCGACCCCGCCGCCCGACGGGAAAGTGCCGCTGCCGTCGTAGAGGTGCCTCGTGCCAGCCTCCGCCTTTGTCTCTGCGCGATTCTGCTGCTGCTGCTTGCTCACGATTCTGCTGTTGCTGCTGCTTGCTCTGGTTCTGCTCGCGTCATACTTGTTTTATTTATTGCTGCTGGTATTAATGTCAAGATTTTAGTTTTCGAATTCTTAACTTAATATAAAAATTTATTTGACTAGTTTAATATACAATATTTCCCTTGCAAATTCTTTAGGTTAGTTAGGGTATAGTTCCTTTGGTAGATTCCTGTACTCATATATTTGTGTTTGTTATTATTGCCAGAGCCAGACTTAAAACCCTAAATTCTCACTGTGGTTGAAGAAAAAAAACAAAAAGAAAGGAAGAATACGCTGATGTCTGCATACATTCGACGCGCATTGTCCTGTCGGAACTTGTTTCTGCTTCGGAGCTCTGCTCTTCATGGTTATCAAATCTCTCATATTATCAGATCACCGCATAATGTTTCTATGTTCGATGGCGATAGAATTTTGTCCCTCCCAGCGGCGAATTTTATGGCAGAGAGTCGCAGAGCCTTTGCCAAAGGAAGGAAGTCAAGTATGTCTTTACATCCTTGCTCCAGTATAGATACACTTTGCAAAGCATTTTTGTAGTGTTTAGAAATGTCAGATAGGCAGAATAAATATATGATTCATTTGGATTATAGGTTTACTAGTTTGAAACTTTGAATAAATGAAATAATATGGTAATGGATCATATTTGAGCAAAAGGGAAAAGGGGGATTGGATTTTTTAGGTGCTGATTGGTTTTTATTTTCATTTTATATTTTCTCTGTTTTCAGTATTTCCTTCACAAAATTCTGAAAACAGAGAAAACAGAAAATGAAAATGAAAATGAAAACCAATCAGCACCTAATTTTAGCTGTACAACTAATTTGACTTCAGTCTGTCGATGGATTTTGCTTGCGGCTATTTGAGTTTTTAGGCTTTTACTAATTCCATAAAAATAATACTTAGGGTGCATCCCATATTCCCATGAAAATAAGTTAAGGAAAGGAAAAAAAAACTGAAAAATAAAAGAAATCTCTCTAAGTTTCTTGAGATTTCGGGAAGCTTTTCTGAACTGGAGTGATCTCAGGTTTTCTAGGCTGAATGGTGTATGGAATGAGCTTATTGATTTGTTTGAGTCTGAACTCTGAAGCCTGTGAAAATTAAAAAAATCTTATGGCTTAGATGATTGTAAGTGGGTGGAGCAGGTAAATTTGCCTTTCTCCAATTGCAATAGGCATGAAAGAATTTTGACTGAAGATTTTGATTCTGTGCTGAATATTCATATTTAGTGTGCAAAACATATTATAACAATCACAATATAATACTCAGTATAAATTTTCCTGAACTTCCATGTTATCCACTTTAGAAGATGATGCTGGTGTCGCGACCATTGAAGTTCCACCAAATGTTGGACCTACTATCAAGGCAAATGCTGTCTCACAGATGGAGGCTGCAATGGCTGCGTTATCAGCTGAACTAAACAAACTACGAACTGGAAGGGCCTCTTCAGGTATATTATTAGTTGTAGTAGTTGTTAATAAATCCTGTTCATGTGATAGTTTACACTCACCATGCTAATCATGGAATTTTATCTACAGGAATGCTTGATCATATTATTGTAGAAACTGACGGTGTTAAGATACCTTTGAATCGGGTTGCTGTTGTTTCGGTCCTAGATCCAAAAACATTATCTGTTAATCCTTATGATCCGCAGGTACTTTATATTTGGAGATGAAGTTAGTATTCTTTGGTGCAATGCTAAATACTAAACTATTTGTTTTTAATATACTTTTGCACGTTCCTGACTTCTGCAGACGATTAAACAATTAGAGAATGCTATTGTCTCATCTCCACTAGGATTGAATCCTAAGTCAGATGGTGAGAGATTGATAGCTGTTATTCCACCGTAAGCACTTAGTCCTTTTATATTAAGTTACTCATGCCTGTTGTCCTCGTAGTAAATTGACTAATTTACTTCTTTACCATTGTATGACCAGATTGACCAAGGAGCATATGCAGGTATTCTCATTGCACTTCATTTTTTTTATGCTTCACACTCCTCATCACATACACATTACATGCTGCTATATCATATAGCTGGGTATTTACTTTATTTCAGGCCATGAATAAGGTGGTTGCTAAATCTTGTGAAGATGCTCGACAAAGTATTAGAAGAGCTAGGCAAAAGGTCTGATTAAAAGCTTTTTTCAGGACATTTATCTATTTATTTCCATGATGAAAGGGTGATCTTTTTTTTCGGTTAATTTTGTAGCTGTACCATAATTTGCCGCAAACTGTGGTTATGAATATTGTTCATTTTACAGGCAATGGATGCAATTAAGAAATTGTATTCAAGTCTCCCAAAGGATGACATAAAAAGATTAGAGAAAGAAGTAAGTAGTATTTATATACTCTTTGGCCTTTGCTGCTGAGAAGATAATCAGATTCCATAGCTTTAGTACTCTGGTTTCTGATATTTCCTGCCAACTACAGGTTGATGATTTGACCAAAAAGTTTATTAAGAATGCAGAAGATACATGCAAGGCAAAGGAGAAGGAAATTAGTCAAGGTTGATATATCAGGTGTTGATATTTCTGATATTGCCATATTTTGCAGAGGATTCACTTTTTCATTTATCCTTGTAATTTGCTAGGCCCTAACATTTTTGTCTGGTCTTAGCTGAGTGTCATTATATGTAGGACAGTCATGGCAGTCTGGCAATTTTGTTTTACATAATATGAGTATTGCAGTTTCAATCTCCAAGGCTATGTTTGGATTAATGTAAAAATAATGGAATCAAGGATTAACTAGATACATCATCAAGGTTCCATACCAGAAATCAGGTGAATGAGGTTTCTTTAGACAGTGTTTGGTTGCAGGGATATAGGGATACACAGATTCTCAGACAAAATGGATAAAAAATTGTTTGTTTCAGAGACAAATTTTTTGTATCCCATAACAAAATTTATATACCTTCAAAAGGTTGGGACAGAAGTGATAAGACACAGAAATTTATTCTAATTACTGTCTCACTATCTCTGTCGGGACAAAAAATAAAAAGGCATAATAGGATAATGAATGTCTTTCTCTCATAATTAGACAAGCACTTAACTGAATAATGATCATATGTGTTATCACATGAATAATGCTATCTATTTATTGATAAGATGAATAATGTTATTTATAGCTGAATATATGAGTAGACATTTATAGATACAAAAACTTTGTTCCATTTTGATTCTGTTTCTTTGTCTTGTACGATGTCATTCATAAAAAAAATGGATTTTCTGTCCTCTTGAGGACATTGCTCAATGCCAATTCCAATTAATGTTGAGCACGGCTATAATTATTGTAAATTTTGTTTGATTCAAAATCAACATCAACCAAAAAGCCTATATTAATATCCTCTCATAAACTTATCCAAAAAAGATAGGAATATATCCTCTCCAGAATAATAAAACTTGTTTTAAAGGGAACTTTTCTGTAGTTTAAGAAAGTAAAATTGTTTTTCTTTATAAACTATTTAATAAATGTAACAGTTTATTAATCCAAAAATAAATGAACTTCTACTCTCTCTCTCTCTCTCTTTTTTTTCCTTTATAAATCCACTTTAAAATTTCTTATATCAACTTGAATAGTACTCTAACTCCTCAACTCTATATTTGTAATAATATTTTTTGAGTTAATGGCTGGCCACTATAGATAGAATTTTGTTGAACCCACGTATGCCACGTACCCGTTGTATGTACCATTCCTCACCCCAAAAACAGAGATACAGTAATATAACTTGAAGCTTTGAACATCATATATATATATATATTTCAACCTTGAATTTAACACCATATTAAAACCGGTGAAAACTAATATAATAGGTAATTGATTAGGTTTTTGAAACATCTGATTAGACTTGTTACATATTAATATTAACTCAGAATATATAAAATCAACCTCTTGTTTAGGTTTGAATTTTTAAGATATAGTGTCAGAATCAAAGCTAAGCGACTTTACTTTGATGGGGATAAATGAAGTAATATGGTACACCAAATATATATATATATAAACGTGGAAATCAATTATGTTAATTAATTAATGTACAAGTTTGATTGATTGTGATGAGTGACATAATAAATAATGAGGGTGGAAAGCAAAGTAGAAAGGTGTTAAACACCGCATTCAAAATGACATTGACTCAAGGACGAACCAGCCATCGATCATCGGTGGAGAATTGAATGTGACACCATTTATTTTTCCCACCAAAGAGAATAATATGGTGGTCCTAATTAATTATACCATTTTTTATTCTCTTAATTTTAATTTTAATTTCTTCGCAATATTGTGTTGTAGTATATGCTATATATATATATAGCTGGTTGCCTAGTTGATTCCATAAGCTAGCGCAACACTTATATGTGCTCAGCTTAATTATTATGCTTAATTATATACTCATTAAAGAAATATGGTTCCTTTCAAGTTTTATCACTTACCTAAACTTGTAAATATTGGTAAATTAAAGTTATGACAATTCTTTTTCTAAAAGCCACAATGCTTTAATCGGGTGGCAACTAGCTAGCTTGTATCACCATTTTAGAATTTGTCCATGTTAGGTTAATCAATTTCAGACACCATAAATCATTACGGGCCAAGACGATTTCCATTTTTATCAATGATTTAGGGTTTGTTATTTGGGAGTAGAATAACTTTAAAACTGGAAAATGTTTGCTATACAATATTAATGCATCCAACTAGTATCAATATATAACACACATTATAAATAAAGAAGTGACACACATTACGTATTTTAATAATGACACACACGTATATATGGTGTATTTTTTGTATATTATTTCATAATTTTGCTCAATCAGTTTCACACATGTATGACACACATTATATATAACACAAGAGTTGAATAGTTGTTGGATGATATTCTTGTTATATTTGTACTATTACTGTTTAAAACTCGTGATGTGTTTATCCACTTTAATGAATTTATAATACTTTGTTAAGATTAATTATTGTGTTGAACGATAGAAATGTACATCCGAAATTAAAAGTCCAAAATTTGAGTGATTATTATTTTTGCGACTAAAGTATTTTCAAGATAAAATGTTTTAGCGATATTACTTTATTTTGGTGTGTATATGTGCCATGATATTGTAAAAAAACATTTGGCTTCCTATTGTTATTTTCATTGAATAGAATATACTCATCTCATGAATTAGTGACAATTCAAGACATGACTTAAAACTTTATGGGACTTAATTGTCGGGTAGGTACTAATTTAAAGGACACACATATGAATGCATTATCTAAATAATTAGATGAGGAACGAATGTGACAAAAAAGATTAAATTGGTACAGTGTTTTTTGTTGTCTGAAACCATTGTCCAGCTGAATATTAATTTCAATAATATTCATTATTAGGATCTACCTAGCTGGCTAGGGGACCAATCTAAGCAAGTATAGTCACATATTTTACATGCCAGAAATATTATTTGACCCATCGGTAACTAACTCTAATTTAATTTTGGCAGCAAATTAATTAAATTGAAGTTGAAGCAATCTCTATATTGTAACCAAATTAAACTAGACTTTATATATATATACACAAATGCAAACCAAATGATATGTATGTAGGATGGACACCTATTCGACGGGAAGAATGCTATATGTATAATGAAAATTGTACAATAATTATATAACAATTAATGATATCAACCGTTAGATTGCATTAGTTTGTAAATTCATATTACAATTCAATGGTCGATCGATAGGATTGTTGTACAAATATTATACAATTTTAACTATGTTTTCAATAAATATAATAAAAAAAATCTCACAAAACAAATGTATAATTAGTTAATAGTGTAAAACTCTTTTATATTAATAGTAAATCAAAATTAAACTATATATATATATATATATATATATATATATATGAAGGTCAAAAAGGATATTTTCAACATTATATATTTCTAAAAAAACATTGATTGAGCATATATGCTAAAGGGGTGTTTATTTATTTATTTGCTCATTTTGATGTATCACGATTTGTGTTCTCAAATCAACTTGTTTTTGTTTTCTTGTGTATTTGGATTTGACATCCTTGTACACATATATCGATTTTTGAGTAGTTTAGCCCTATATATATACAATAATGTTTACGTACAATATAAATATGTTCAATAAGTATCTAATGTGTGCTATATATATAATATAAAATGTGTGTTATATAAACGTATGTTATATATATAGTATACATTCTATAATATATATAGTACACGTTGGATACTAATTCGACGTATTTATGTTTACGATAAACATTGATATATATATATAACAATAAATTTTGTGTTGGATAAGGAAACAAAATCTTACCATCCACAATTTACATGTGAACATTAATCGAGCAAGTATACAGAAAAGGATGGGATGAAAATTAAATAGAAAAATCCAAAAACTAGGACAGCACACAAGATGGTTACAGGTACCAAAGAAAGACACCGAGTGTTGGTTAAGAAGTCGTCATATCTTAAAAGTGTTCATAAATATATATGACATATCACATTCAATTCAATCAATTACTCCATATATACAGACAAAACACATTATATTTTATATATATATTATGGATGTCCTAAATTTTATTTATAATTATTAATTGTCAATATATTATTTTTCATAATAATACTTTTATCTACATGTTTAATATTTAAATAGTTGAAAATATCATTTTTCTTTTATTCCAAAGTGTACTTGTATGCTTTTATTCGGGAGAGGTATAATAGTCCCATTAGATCTTGACTTCAAATATATTCTAGAAGTAATAATATAAAACAAGGAATTAAGATAGTATATATATATATATATATATATATATATTAGAGAGAGAAGAGGGTATTGTATGTATGTGGTAGGCATTTTCACGTACAACAGAAATTATTGAATTAAAGTTCCAAGTAAGTTGGATTGGCATATTCTCTCCAGGAATCTTGTGGCCATGTTTCATTTTCCATCCTATCCTTATCTTTATCACATTTCGACCCCAAACATTATATATATACCTACAGAAATATAAAAAAAAAATGTTATCTAACACTAGAAACTATATGTTTAATTGAGAAATTTATTTTATTTTATTATTATTAGATGTTATAATAGTTATCACATATTTAATAATTATAAAGTAAATGTTTTACTTATATATTCTTTGCATGAAATATAGTAGAAGAGAAAACAATCTTATATATTTTTTGTAGTACGGATGTGTTCATAATTGACAATAATAATAGGATAATGATATCTAATTAGCTGCTAAAAATGTAAGTTATAGGCACAAGTACAATCAACTTGATGCCCTATATTCACATATAAAAATGTCTCCTAGTATGAACACAAATGCCATAAGCCTTTTCTTAGCAATGCTTTAAGCATTACGATCAAAGAATTATGTTAGTTATAATCGTATAAATCATTAAATAAGTTTAAATTTTTAGGTGAAATTAATATATAGTTTCATAATACATATGAAATGAGACTGGCGTACCTATTTATCCCTCATCTAATAATAAATAATATATGTTAGTTGATATCTTATATATTTAGTAATAAATAGGATATATAAAAAAAATTACTCATACAACAAGTATATTTTACGATATATATCTAATCAAAGTAGTTACACTCTATATTAATGTATACTAGCTTAGTGGACCCGACGAGCATATAGTAAATATTGGAAACTAGTTGGATGATACATTGGTACATATAGCAGTATTAAAAAACAAAACAAAGACAAAAAATACGTGACACAAGTATTTTACTTAACTAGCTCGTGGGACTTTAATTTCCTAGAGCTTGAAAATAAAAAAAATAAGGCATGTGGTTGAAATTAAAGAAAAACAAAACCAGAACTTAACACTTTTTATTATATTAATTCTACGTCGACTGTTATATATATATTGACATAAAAGAGTTGAATAGTAAAATGTTTAACAAGATTAATAAGAAGTAAAGAGAGTTTAAATATTTAAATGAGGATTATTACATCATAAGTTAATAATGTGATGATGAAAAGAATATAGAAATGGTATTGCAGTGTGTAGTACTCAATGTATGACAACCATGTGGAACACGAGTTCTGCCAATGCTATTGGAAAATGATAAATATACATAATATAATACTTCATCCCTTCTAAAATATTAGTTGCTTTGTAATTTTTTTTCATTGAAAAACTAATATACTAGTAAATGAATCAAAAAAGGTAAAACGACTAATATTTTGAAACAGAGGGAGTATATTTTTATCTCATTTAAATATTGACAATTTTGATAAATATATTTACAACTTGTTAATATATTTATAAAAATTTATCAATATTTAAATAAATAAAAAATAAATAAAATGATAATATGCTATGTACCAATATCATTCTCTAGTTCTATAACAAAAAAGACTATAAAAAATAAGAGTATTGCTAGAGTTACAAAAAAAACCAGCTAAAACGGTCAATAAATAGGAATTTGGGCCACAATCATCTAGCCCACTAAAAATATACTCATGATTAAAATACTAATTTAGTCATAAAATATAAAATGTGTTTTGTTGGCTATTTTGGGAAAAAAGTGTTGTTTCTTAGGTATTTTTGAAAAAATAATATAAAAAAAAATTAGCTTGATTGTAAAATGCAGACCCTAGTCAGAAAAAGCTAGTAAACGTAAAATTGACTTAAAGCCACGTGCTTTATGGGAAATGCAAATTTGTTTTGCACGTTCATTACATATTTAGAGCCACGCCTACTAAGTGTGGCTAAGTATCCAAAAACCGTTGCTAATTGAATGATGTTAATTAGTCACAGTAGCTCAATGTGGCTAAATGCCTAGTGTGTAATACCGATGCATTATTAAAGACAGAACCTATATGAACCATAAATTCAAATATATATTTTTGGTGATGCATTAGGTATATATGCTTCAATCTCTCACACAATATATAGGTGAATTGAATGTTTAAAATTGAAAAGTGTTAAAACTTAAAATAACATAGCTGCTTGGGACCAGGGCAAATAGCCAAAACTTAAACGGTAATGTTTGTATAACAACAATATACTCCCTCCTTCCAATATTAATTGACGTTTTAGAGTATTGCACACTTATTAAGAAGATGATTAAAACACACAAATTTCTATAGAAGTAAATATATAATGACAAAATTATCCTTATAGTTTTTTGTGCAATAATAATTGTAAGAGATAAAAAAGAGAGTGTATATAAGATAAAACTGGAAAAAGATTATAAATGTTTCCTTGAAAATCTAAAATGAAAAATAATAGTGGACAAATAAATTTCCTAAAAAGACAAATAAAAGTGGACGGAAGGAGTATCTAATTAGTATCTAATGTGTACTTTATAATATATGTAATGTGTATTATATGTATAATACATTATGTATGATATATAACACATGTTAGATATTAGTTGAATGTATTTATGTTGTACAGAAAACTTCTATCGAAACTTGAAAGAGTCGTATACTAGTGACAGTGGTAGATGGAGCTAGCTAAAATTCCAAATAGAAGATCCCAAAATGATTATGTTTCTATATATTTCTTTAAGATTTCAAACAATTGAAAAGCCGTAGAATATGAGGCCATCACAATATATGATATAAATATATTAATTAAGCATTATTGATGTTCCGAAAGATGAAGTCTTTTTCTGCGCTTTTTCCCCATCACAAATATATATATATATATATATATATATATATATATATATATTCAATTGAATCTGAAGTGAATGGAGGCAAAGCCATGGACCCAATGCAGATTTGCAATTTAAAATGCGTGATGAGAATTTGGCACTCTAATTTAATTTCTATTTTCAAACTGATTTTAATTTTTAGTCACAATCATAAACTGAAATGTCCAAAAATGAATGAAATAAAGTGAAACTTTTCTCTAATTCTTGAAGTACCTTTTTTTATATAATTAAATTAAATTTGTACTTAACTCTAAAATCTTCTCCATTAAGTGGCTAGTTCCATCCTATATTCCTATATATGTGTTACACTATATATGACTCAACTAGAGAGGGACAACTTATACTATTCATCTTGAAACTAGTTTCAATATCCAACACACACATTTATATATGTTTTCCTTCCCCAGCTTTATTAATGTGGAAAAATTTGGGTACAATATAAATCATAAGAAAAACAGCTAATAGATTGTGCATAATATATAATATTTAATATTCACAACGTATATTATATATTATGTATATTATATATAATATATTATGTATGTATAACATATATTATATGTTACAACATTATCCTTTTTTACATTATATAATATTGTTGTGCATAATATATGATATATCTTGTGTGTAGCATATAATATAATATGCATATTTCATAATACTTATTATTATTAACTATTAACTATTTTTTATTGCATATGTATCAATCATCCTTTAAACGAACAAAATTAAACTCAAGGGATAAAATATGTTTTTATATATAAAAAGGTAATTATTTAAGTAGCTAGCACGATAGGAGGGGAAGAATTATATTTAAATGCTAGCTAGACCTAGAGAGCCACCTTAATTTTCCAACCCTAGGCAAGCTAGTGTTCATAAACTAACTTTGCTTTAATTCATGAAAACTCGACCTTTTAATTAAAATAATAAATAAATGTTGTATAGCGCCAAAAGTTAGGAAGTGATCAATGGATTACTCTACTCCATCAAATCACGTTGTTTTCTGCCATCTTATCTTATATATATATATGGTCTATTGACATAGCAATGCACTAATACAATAATCTCCTTATTAATTAAGAACAAGCTTTTTAATTCATCACCATACACTAAACTTTGTGGAAAAACATAACTAGTTAATTAATATTCGGTAGGTAGCTAGGTACATAGCTAGATATGTCCATGACTTACTATTTGCAAACACAAAGTTCAATTTGCATACAAATTTAAAGATATCGATTAGTATATATATATAATAATAATCTACATCATCATATATATATAGGAACTGCTTATTGCATATATAATTTTTAAGTGCCCTAAATTATATGAGTAGCACTAATTAATTGCCAAGAAAAACTCGTTTCTTTGATCAGATAATAATCTAATTCATGATGAGTTAATACTTGACAACAAAAATCAAATAAAATTAAAGGGGCGGGGTACATCATCTTCAATTCTTCCCTACTAATTAATAAATATAATATGATTAATTAGATTAAGTCACACAGTAATTGGGCCAAGAAGGAAGGAAGCTTGTGATGATTCATTTGGTTCCAAGATCTTAGTCTTAGCCTTTGGGGCGGCTGCAAGAGTTAGCTCCAAATCAGGCAATCCTCCATTATTATTCTTCTTCGAGGCTACTTTTGAAAAATTATTATTATTCATTATTTGCTGCTGGTGATGATGATGAAGCCAGAAAGGCACACTTTTATTATTATTAATAAATTCATCATCATCAATTATAGTTTTTTGCTGATGATCTTGTGAGGAATTGGTTTCTACTTGTTGATGAAATAATGGAGTACCTAAAAGAAGTGACAAAGTGGCATCATTGTTGATCTCAACTACTTCTTCCTCACATTTGGATTTCACATTTTCAGATAATATTGGTCTTGTCCTTGTGTTGCTTATTATCCCAACCTGCATAATTAATGTGCCATACATATAATTAATTAATTATATATATATATATATATATTAATTGCATCATACTAATTAAGGATCATATACTATATTATACTATCACTAATACTGTTAGTACAACACAAACACGTCCAACTAATATCCAATGTGTGTTATATTATACATACCATGGAATATGTGTTATACATATAGCACACATTGCATATCATGTATAACACACGTTGAATACTTGTTGGACGTATTTTTGTTGTACATGAAACATTATTGATTATTATACCGTGTCAAAGAGACTTGAGCGTCTCTTCTTCTTATGAATCATTGCCAATCTGAGAAAGTACTTCTGAGCATGGCTTGCAACTTGGGTTGGTGTTCTTGTAGTCACATAGTTTCTTGAGATACCCCTCCAATCCCCTTTTCCCAGCTTCTCAAGCCCAACCAGGAATGTTCTGTGCTCTTCTTCCGTCCATGGAACTCCTATTTTTTTTATTTATATAATAATAATTATATAATGTTAGATAAATAACAATAATAATTTTTAAAAAAAAATAGATAGATAGATGTGAACAAATTAAAGGAAAATATATAATAGTACTTCAATTTCCAGAAAAATTAATTAACCAAAGTCACTAATTAACTACTACTCCCATCAACATACAATTAGTAATTTCAGATGACAAATTAATTAATTAATCCATGTCATAATAATAAATTAAATTATTATAATAAATATATATATATATACCTTTCTTCCTGTCTTGTGGTGGAACTATGAGGCCATTATCTGAGAGATAGCCAGCAACAAGAGAGGCTCTGTCATGAACAGGGTTGTTATTATTGTCATCAATGGTAATTCTTGAAGATGATGAAGCTGAAGAAGAAGGAGATGATGCCAATGATAATGATGATGATGGCAACGAATTCATGCTCAAACTTTTCTTCATCACTGCAACACAAGATGATGATATTGTTGATGATGATGATGATGATGTGTCAACAAGCTGAACACCAAAGAGTCTAAGCCCTACAATATTATTATTATTATTATTATTATTATTAGTACTAATAATTCCTCTCAGAGAAGAACATGTTCTTGAATTATGGCCTATCTTCCCACAATGTGTACACTTCCTTCCCATTCTCTTCTCTCTTCTCTCTGCACTAAAACAATAATAATACCAAATTATAACTCTGTTTCTCGCAATATATAAAGGGAGGCAGAGAAAAAGAAAAAGAGAGAAAGAGGGAATTTATAATAATGGGGTGTGTGAGACAGAGTAGTGAGAGAAATTGGACTCACACCAAAGACAAATTAATTGGATGGACATAGTTTATTCTTGGATATTTCTACAATTTTTTCCTCTTCTTTTTCTTTCTATTATTATATCACTCCTACTCAATACATTTTAAGCATAGACTCATTTTTTCACCCATTTAAATATTGCCAAATTTGATAACTTTGTTGGCAACTACTCAAAATGTATGTACCAATAGCATAACTCTTATTATATATGGAAAAATTTTGATACACAACAAAAAAAACAGTCAAAATATTTAATAAATTGTGCATAATATGTAATATGCAACGTATATTATATATTATGTACTTTATATATGACATATTATATATAATATATATCACATATTTCAACATTATTTTTCTTTATAACATATAATACTGTTGTGCATAATATATAATATATGTTTCATATTACATAAATTTATTGTTCATTATATATATATAAATAAACAAAGCATCACAGGGATATTAGAGATACCTTATCTTATTCTTGAGTATTATGTGTACCTTAGCTTGCTCTATACAGGTACACGTGTATCTATCTTGTAAAGAAAAAATTATATATGTTTGATACTATATATATACTCTACTGTACAGTTATACATACATACATACATAAACTTTCTTGGTGATTGTATAGACGACTATATCATCATTGCATATAGAGATGTGGTATTTGCTTATACAGCAGATAGGACAAAAACTCATATCTTGGAAAAAAAATTGTATATTTTATTTGGTAGAAATATAGAAGTCACGAAATTTAACTTAATAAGACAGAAATTACTATCTTAAGTCTTAACACTAATGTGATATAAAGACTTGTAAATATATTAGATATAGGTATGCATGTGTTTATTTGAATTTTTAAGTTCTACTATAATAGGACAATTTAAAAAGTTAGAACTTTTATTTGAATTCGTTAATAAGTCATGGTATAACTTTGTGTAATTTCCTCTCATTAGAAAAAAAACACGAAACACTTAGAGACTCTGAGGATAGATATACATATAATTTTATTGTCTCTTACAAAAAGATTATTTTTAAAATTTAAAATTATTATCTAACATCAATATCAAACTCACTCCTCTAAATTATAATTATTTTCTATTAAAAATTGGGGAAATTGTCCTAACAATATATACAGCATTAGTGTGTATGTGTAAGTATATGACAGTATCCTTGTGGACAGAGAAATGAAGTTAAAATGTGATGAAAAAACACATGCTGAGTCAGAATTTCCCTCCATTTCCAATGTTCATTAGGAGGTAGGTCTATGTATTGTATTGTACATGAGTATGACTCAAGAGATCGAAAAAGAAATATCATAGAAATGAAGTACTTTGAAAGTTGTGCCCATCAACTAAACATTACTTGCCAAGGAAATTCCCAAACTTACACATCCATCTCTCTGTTTATTATTTAAATCAAAAACGTGAAGAGGACGTGGGAATTAATTTTTTTATTTTTTATTTTTTTTACAAATCCAACTTAGATTTTGAATGTTTCAAATGCGGATCAGTTCAAATCGCATCCATGGAAATACATATAATTTTTTAAGGGTCTACTTGAGTATATAATTCACAACTAATTTGTAGTTTCGACGAAGATTATCTTTTGATAAATAATGAGTCGGTCTTATGATTATTTACATACATATTGTTCCAAGAATTGAATCTGAGATATATTGTTTAAGTAGTCCAAACATTTATCACTATTATTAACCTATATGATCAGTGAAAATAAATATAATTAATTAGAATAATATTATATATATTTAAAATTAATTAAAATTATTAATTCAACTTTTAAAATATTAAATTAATGTATAATATTAAAAGTTAAAATAATAATTTTAAAAAATTAAATTATTAACCGATAGTAAATAGCTTTATAGTATAAAAGAACATTTCTCAATTAATTAAACTATATATGTATATTATTATTTGTTGTGATGAGTCAAATTGACATTCCCTAAGATGCTGTTCAAAGTCAGAAACACCAAACATGTATAACTAACTAATTTCTTGCTTTCTATTTGAAAGACTAGAAACCCTTCAACGGGGTTCCATCCCTTTATTATTCAAACTTCTCGACGAGTAATTAATATTTGACCTACTTTTTTTCACAAAGTGCTGGAAAGCTTGTTATTAATTAATTAATTACCACTTTCATTATTCTATTAGATTTTAAATTACAATTGCGGTTAACTAAAATAACAATGTGCAATGATGTGCAGTCCTATTGACTTAGTGTAGTTCATTATTGCAATAATCCAATATATATGATTACGTTACAATCATAATTTGATATAAATAGATATCACACCTCAATTCAATTCAATCTGCAATTTGAACAAGGCATATGATTGCACTTATTTAGCTTGTTGATTATAATTATCGCTATCTAGCTATGATTCAATTAGCTAGTAGCTATATATGGATTTGCAAAAGACAGCTAAGTAATTATCAAATCAATAATGTTTGATGTACAACAGAAATACATGTAACTTGTATCCAACAATATTGATGTTACAGATACGTATAGCACACATCCTATAACATGACTATCACACGTTGGATATAAATAGAACGTATTATCTGTTGTACATCAAATATTATTAATTATCAAATTAAACCATATACATGTTGCTATATGATCTCCATCAAGGGTAATAATTATTATGATTTTACCATAAACCAAAGGAAAAGGGTAAGAATTGAAGAAGAATGAGTATAAGGGTAACAAAACAAGGATTGGACATATCACGTCATGTTTTAAAAGCACCCTGCATATATATATGACTTTGCCAAGTTACCTTTAATTTGCCATAATTAATTAAATTTGGAGATTCATTATTATCTACTAAAGGAGGGGACAAGGATATTCCTATTCATTCAATAGGGTATAACATCATATATAATTCTTAAGTTATTTATATCAAAACGTAGACATTTTTCATTTTGATTAGTTATTTCTTGCACCTAGCTATTGTCCTATATATATGCTTAGTTATGATTTTGATGATCTAACTAATAATATTATTATATGTATCCGGGCCAAATTGATAAGAATTTCGGTCCAGATCATTCATGACTTTGATATTTTACAATTTGGAAAATATTAAATTAAATAATAAGCCAAGTTGAGGATTGTTTATTATTATCTATGGTCATTTGAACTAAGACTTGATCATTTGGCATTATCATGGAGAGGAATCTTCTTCAAAGACAATTGATACTGCTATTGACGTGATTCTATTATGATGTTTCTTTATTCATCAATTTAATTATTATGTATCTTCGGTGTAAAATAATTTTATATTAACATTCAATTAAATATTTTTATATAAGAAAAATTAGTTTATTTTTTAGATAATTAATATAGTTTAAAAGTCAATAATAAAATTTATATAGAATTAACTGACAATATAAAAATTAAATTAAATTTTGTTTATATAATCTAATTAATAAGCTAGTCCTATTTTAATTTCTCTGCTTTCCCACCTTCTTTAATTTATTAACTTTATTTTACTCAGTCATCGGTCCTTTCAATATCTTCGATGACTATAATGATCTATCTAGTCTTCTGGATTATACGCAATATATCTTTGCACACATGGTTTTCAGATTAAATTGATAGTTCAAATTATGGAAATTCCTATATAAAATTTTTTCTTCAAACATGACTTTAAATAAATGTTAGTATATATATATATATATTATTTAAGGCATGTATTCATTCATTAATCGTTGTATATATATATTAAATGGACCATAGTATCATATATATTTTAAATTTTTTAATTAACAAAATTCCATCTCGCTACCAATAGTAGATAAAAAAAATAACTTGTTTAATAATTGAAATATGGTTATTTGAAAATTGTTGTTATACAAATTTCAAATTTACAGAAGCAAATAAAAATTCAGGGCAAATTCATTTAAGACCTTTTCTTCCCCATAGTTTAAACAATCTTGCATATCGGATATATAAATTTTTTAAAATTGAACTCTTGCTAATTTATAAACTATATTTTTTTAATAATTAAAACTGTTTAACAGAATAATAAAACGTAATATCCATCAACATAAGCGAAAATACGACAAAATGTGACTCATTCCAAACAAGAAGACAATTTATTAATGATCTTAGCTTGGTATATAAAATACTAGACTACTATTTGTTGAATTAAATTACAAGCCACTTGCTATAACCAGGAATAAAATTCTAGTGCTTAGTCGTCTTTTTGTACATAAAATAATGTTTGCATATATATACATATTTCCAAATTGGGCAATACATTTATAACTAGCCATAAGGCCACAAAAAACACAGATAATTAGTCTTCAAGCATGATGGAAAAAAAGAAAAAAGAAAAAAAGAGAAGCATTACTTTCAAACATAAGATGTGGAAAAAAGGTAATGAACGGGGTAGGTTTGTTCATAAGTCTCAATCATCAATCAAGGAAATATATATATGTAAAAAAATAGTCTTATATCATTAACAATTACTATCTTACTTTTTATCGTGATCCATCATATTATTTCATATTCCATCAATTTCAAATTAACTATCTTTTTTCATTTATGTACACTAAGTTAATTTCAAACAAAAATAAAATGTGAAAAGAAACAATTAATTTAAAAGGAAGGGAGTAGAATTATATATAGAATTTAATTTTCATTCACTGACATTGAACAACTTCTTTATATAGTTATGATTGTGTTTTCTCTCTACTACTACTTGAAAAATCATATAAATAAAGTGTTTTGATTGGATGACACTGTAAAATATTTTTTCAGTGCATCAAAATTAAACATATATATATTTATATATATTAAGTGTATGTAAGAATTTCTCCATTACTTTTCAACTTGAAAAAGATAGATTGCATCACTACAATAAATCCAATGGCAAAATTAAATTTTTACTGAATGTCCAATGTACAAGCACTTTATTTGTTTTACCAATGAATAATTAATTAATTAATTAATCCACACCATTGAATTTGCTACATGTGCATTATTTTTATAGAGTACGTGTAGAGTTATAGCTTTTTTTCTCAATCTAGAGACACCACTTGGTGGGGGCGAAGGATCATGATAACTATACTTTATTATGTTTTTGTTAATTAATTCAAGTTGGAATCATCATGCAATTTTTTTAATGCTTTTTGAGTTCCTCATTACCACAGTGTGCCTTTTTAATTTTGCTAAAGGGTACATATCTTCACTTAAATAGTTCTAATCGCTTTCTTTAAGTCAAAAGCAACAGAAATTAAGGAATAATCATTGATAAGATGAGGAAAACGTGAGTTTGTATCTACCAGTCCATTCTTGTGACTCATACACTTTGAAAATCTCTATAACTTGTAATACAACACAAATATTTAGATACACCTGAAACATTACGTGTATATATAATAATATATACTCAATTAGTATAATTATTTTTTGATTATAACTCACCATTAACATTTAGTTTTGGACAAAGTATCATTTTTGTTAACAAATATGAAATATATTTTCGTGACGCTTCATATACATATAAGTATTTATAGTTTACGTAATAAGTTTGATTGATCACTATTATGAGTGTGTCTTTATCACCAAACTTAATCCACCTTCAATCACAACCAATCTTTATTTTAATTAGTGGCTAGTTATCAATTATTGACACCATTGAATAGTTTAGAGGAACAGTAAGATTTCATATCTATCTATTTATTTCTTTCTTGGGATAATATTATATGCATTTACTTTGGACATTGAATTACGATGTGTGTTCAATTAAAAAAAGAAGAAAGTACTAACATAATAATAAGATAAAACAGATAACTGGTCATAAAAAGGATTGAAGGACACATGGGAAATGAAGATCGAGAGTAATGGTGGCTCATATTATGACCAAAGATTAGATTAAGTATCTTCTATGTAGATGATGTTACACTTCCCACAGCCACAACTTACATTAAATTAAAATTACGCAAGGATGAGACGGCTGGCCAAGGTCTTCTCTGCATACACACTGTCCCGGGATCGAACTTGGAACTAGATGCTTAAGTTTCCTTTTATCTATAGAAAATGCAAAATGGTACAAGGCCCATTTGTAAGCCCAAATAGGTGCAGCCCACACGATCAAGGTGCAAAGAAATATCATGCTCGTTGGACGTATTTATGTTGTACGACAAACATTATTGTATACGTCTCATCTTTTAAATCAATGTTATGATTTACAAGGTCATGCATGATAAAACCATATAATTTCAGCATGTGAAGATCCATTCTTCCTTTGCTTGTGATGTTGTTTGAATTGGATTGGATTACTATACAAGGATATTCTATTTTCATAATAATAACAACTTAATCATTAAAAAAAGTTCATTATAGAGTGTATCACTGAAATAATGATCTTTGTGTCATTGATATTGATAATATTTTTTATTGTTGAAGATAAGATATAATTGTACATATCATCAGTACCAAGACAAAATTTGAGATCCGTACTAAAATCTCTAAATGCTACAAGCTCTGAATAATACAACAAACTCTTCTATAATAATTGAAGAGAATCACTTCACAATGAAAAGGAAACTTCCTTAGAGCTTCAAGCTATAGCAATGATACTATACATTGATGCACATGATGAACTTGTACTTCAGCAGAAACTGCATTAGAGATCTGCAAAAACGCAAATTCTTAAAGATTAATTAATTATGATTAAAATACTTTGGTTTCTGAATTACAAGCAGAAAAGTATATATATATATATAGAGAGAGAGAGAGAGAGACTAACCTCAGCATGCTTCAAGAGCCATTCCAGTGCCTAAACTTGCATATTCCGCGACGATCTTCTGTGAAAGAGTTGCGTATAGACTGCAACATGGCTCGAACGGCAGGAACATGAACCAGTTCTGCATGCTGCTCCTGCAAAACAAGTTTGATTTAAGATTTATTTAACCCGAAGATACATCACTGACTTCCTCGAAGTAACAGAGAAACAGAATGAAATACCAGTTCTGCAAGCCTGTCTTCGAAAGATCCAGCATTTGCATCGACACGCATGAATATCTTTCGGTAAGCTGCTTTAAGGCTCCTGATCTGTATTAGTACCCAAGTGAGTTGTTTAATTGCAATGACGACCAATTGAAGACAAATTATATTGGACATTTTGTTAACATGAACCTCGTCTGTGCTGAATCCTCGTCGAGTCAGGCCAACTAAATTCAGACCACGAAGCTCCGCTCTTTCTCCAGCAACCATCATGTACTTTGGGACATCTTGTGAAACCTTCATTTATGTAAGAACATGACATTGCATTTGCACACCTGAGTAATTTAAATCATTTGGCATGGTAATAGAACAGTATTGGCTTTAACAAGTTATTCAATAAGGACAATTCGATACCAGTAATCAATTGCAAAGATGTGCAGGCCCTATGTGATAGACTCCATTATAAATCAACTTTTGTTTACATCATTCCAATGAAAAGTAATGCTATATTCTACCCCAAAATTCAAATTTGTAATATTGGTATCAGAGCCAGGTCATGATCCTAGGACCTGTGGATTATTGCTTACTGACAGAGATTTCATACAATATCGTTACAAGATTTCATAACCATTAAACAGAATGATAAAAAGAAAAACTTACTACAGAACCACCGCCAAGAAAAGAGAAAGAGCCAAGATGGCAGAATTGGTGAACAACAGTTGCACCTGCAGTGTGAACATAGTCCTACAAATGAAGAGCTTCAATTAATTTTCCGATGCATTCTTGAAATATAAGAAATTAAACAAAGAAAACTAATCATGAAAAAAGTAGGTTTAGGTTTGATCAGGGCTTACTTCAACCTCAACATGCCCAGCTAGAAGAGTATTATTAGCAAAAATATTGTTGTTGCCAATCTTGCAATCATGAGCAATATGACAAGATCCCATTATTAAATTGGCATCACCAATAACCTGGTCAGATGAAGATGATAACTGGTAAGAGTATGAAAAGGAATATGCGTGTGTAAGTGGATTTCTCTTTTATCTGATAAAAAATGACTAAAGCCATTGTCTTACGGTCCTATCGGTTGGCTTTGAAGATCGATGGATTGAGGTATGTTCCCGAATATCATTATTGTCTCCAATTTCCAGGAAGCATTCATCCTCTGACTACATGGGAAGTAAAATTTAGAGCACTTATTATGTTGTCAAAATAAACCAGACATGAATTAACGAGTTTGCTACATAGTCGATACAATGAAAGTGATTCATATAAGGGTAACAAGCATAAAGATGTACTGCAAATAGCAAGTTGACAACATGGTAATGCAATTTTTTCAATAACTAAGTGCTGTAACCATTTGAGGGTGTAACTGCTTTACATTTCAATGTGTGGAAAGAGTTTGGAGTATCCCAAGTCGACAAGCGATTAATTCGAAACATACCTTGTATTTCATATCTTGACATTTGACCCCAACTACAGCATGATACCCTATTATGTTATTGCTTCCGATGACGGTACACCCAGGATAATCATCACCAACAATAGCACCACTGCCAGAAAAATGCCCCAAATAAACATGATCATACAAATTATAATTGTTCAAAACAAACTATTCAAAAGGGAAGAACCTTAGGAGAACAAAGTAAACCTTAAGTCTAAACTCACGTCTTCAACATGCAATTGTCCCCTAACTCTGTAATTCCAAAAATATGGCTTCCTGGATACAGTTGACAACCATTGCCCAGCTTTGCAGAGGCACTAACAGTACAAAAAGGTCCAACTGAAACCCCCTAATCATAACATCAGAGAAGACCCATCACCACAAAAATTTAAGTAGTGAAAAATATGAGTGCACAACATATTTGCATCGATATTCAAAGGCGAACTGAACCCTAGCACTGTAAAACATTATAACATAGCAAACATCAAGCTCATTTCTACATGTATGCTTCATTTTCCCCCCTTCTAAATAGCAAAACAGAAGGCATAAGCTAATTTTCGATGTTACATTTATCCTTGTTGGTAAACATAAGTAATGAACCATTAACTTGTGCAAAGGACTAGCAAGAACAATATTCATTCAAAGGATACAATTTTGGAATTTCCTTACAAGTTACATAGGCCATCTAAATCCTACATATATATACAATTAAGGGTCCTTAACTAACTGACCAACACTATAACAAACTAGCATAAACATAAAAGTAATAGTAGGACACAGAAAAACCATATTGAACAAAAGGGCAATAGCAGGAAACAGAAAGAATGGAAATTTCAACTACCCAGTAACGATTAAGAAGAAAAGGAGCAAACTTTGGCAGAACCAGAGAGAGAGAAAGAGGTACCTGGCCGATGAGAGCATTGGGGTGAACGATGGCAGTGGGGTGGATGAAGCTTGGCTTTGTAGTGCTTGAAGCGTGAACAATCTCTTGCTCCTCCTCAGCAATATCTAAGAACACAAAAAGAATTCAAACTCAAAAACTAAAAAAGGTAAAACAGAGAGAAAGTTGAAGATTGATGATAAGAAAAGTAGTATACAGGAGAAGAAGCGTGGTTGAAACACCAAACTTGGGACTCGTAGGAGCAAGGGCCTGTGGCGAGGGACAACAAGTTTAAGGAACCGCGACGCCATCTTTTGTTTGCTTTCAGCAGCTGATGATGATGATGATGGCTGCACTTGCAACCCGAATCAGTGCTATTAGGAATCTATTCCACTAAGACCATGTTTGGCAGTGACTTTTTTCAAACTTAGCTTTATCTTCCCCAAAAAAAAAAAAGAAGAGAGATAAAAACATGTTTTTGATTATTAGACCTAAAAAAAGTTTGTATTAAATATAATTTGATATTAGATAAAAGAGTTTAATTGTGATACAATGTAAAAAATTATGAAATTCAATATTTTAAAGTCTATAACCTTTAATTTCTACTAAGTTTCGAAAATTATGAAATACAATATTTTAAAGACTACCGTATTTATTTTTATCGTGTTTCTAGAAAAATAGTGAAATCTCACTTTTTAAAGCATATAGCCTTCAATTTCTACTAAGTTACAAAAATTACGAAATTTAATATTTTAAAGACTATAGTCTTTACTTTTATAGTATTTCTAGAAAATTAGTGAAATTCCTCACTTCTTAAAGCCTAGCCTTCAATTTCTACTAGGTTTAAAAAATTATGAAATTTAATATTTTAAAGACTATAGTCTTTACTTTTATAGTGTTTCTAGAAGAATAGTGAAATCTCCCTTTTTAAAGGCTATAGACTTCAATTTCTGCTAATTAAGTTTCGGAAATTATGAAATTCAATAATTTAAAGATTATGGTCTTTACTTTTATAGTGTTTATAGAAAAATAGTGAAATCTCACTTTTTAAAGCATATAGTCTTCAATTTCTTCTAAGTTTCGAAAATTATGAAATTCAATATTTTAAATACTACAATAGTTACTTTTATCGTGTTTCTAGAAAAATAGTGAAATCTCACTTTTTAAAGCATATAGCTTTCAATTTTTACTAAGTTACAAAAATTATGAAATTCAATATTTTAAATACTATAGTCTTTACTTTTATAGTATTTCTAGAAAAATAGTGAAATTCCTCACCTTTTAAAGCCTATAGCCTTCAATTTCTACTAATTTTCGAAAATTATGAAATTCAATATTTGAAAGACTATAGTCTTTACTTTTATAGTGTTTCTAAAAAAATAGTGAAATCTCACTTTTTGAAGAATATAAACTTTAATTTCTATTAAGTTTAGAAAATTATGAAATTAAATATTTTAAAGACTATAGTCTTTACTTTTATATTGTTTCTAGAAAAATAGGGAAATCTCATTTTTTAAAACCTATAGCCTTCAATTTCTACGAAGTTTCGAAAATTATGAAATTTAATATTTTAAAAACTATAGTCTTTACTTTTATAGTATTTCTAGAAAAAAAAAAAAGTGAAATCTCAACTTTTAAAGCATATAGCCTTCAATTTCTACTAAGTTTAAAAAATTATGAAATTCAATATTTTATAAAGACTATAGTCTTTACTTTTATAATGTTTCTAGAAAAATAGTGAAATCTCACTTTTTAAAAACCTATAGACTTCAATTTCTACTAAGTTTAAAATATTATAAAATTTAATATTTTAAAGACTATAGTCTTTACTTTTATAGTGTTTCTAGAAAAATAGTGAAATCTCACTTTTTAAAATCTATAGATTTCAATTTCTATTAAGTTTCGAAAATTATGAAATTCAATATTTTAAAGACTATAGTCTTTGCTTTTATAGTGTTTATTGAAAAATAGTGAAATCTCACTTTTTAAAGCATATAGCCTTCAATTTCTACTAAGTTTCGACAATTATGAAATTCAATATTTTAAAGACTATAGTCTTTACTTTTATAGTGGTTGTAGAAAAATAGTGAGATCTTACTTTTTAAAGCTTATAGCCTTCAATTTCTACTATGTTTCGAAAATTATGAAATAGAATATTTTAAAGACTATAGTCCATACTTTTATAGTGTTTCTAGAAAAATAGTTAAATCTCACTTTTTAAAGGTTATAACCTTCAATTTCTACTAAGTTTCGAAAATTATGAAATTCAATATTTTAAACACTATAATCTTTACTTTTATAGTGTTTGTAGAAAATAGTGAAATCTCACTTTTTAAAGTTTATAGACTTCAATTTCTACAAAGTTTCGAAAATTATGAATTTCAATATTTTAAAGACTATAGTCTTTACTTTTATAGTGTTTCTAGAAAAATAGTGAAATCTCACATTTTTAAAGCATATAGCCTTTAATTTGTACTAAGTTTCAAAAATTATGAAATTCAATATTTTAAAGACTATAGTCTTTACTTTCATATTGTTTGTAGAAAAATAGTGAAATCTCACTTTTTAAAGCCTATAACCTTCGATTTCTACTAAGTTTTAAAAATTATAAAATTCAATATTTTAAATACCATAGTCTTTACTTTTATAGTGTTTCTAAAAAAATAGTGAAATTTCACTTTTTAAAGTCTATAACCTTCAATTTTTACTGAGTTAAAAAAATTATGAAATTCAATATTTTAAAGTTTCAAAACACTACTAAAGTTTTTTTTTTTAACAAAATCTTGCAGCTATTTCAAGCACATCCTAAATATTATAATGCTTGTTAATTTTGAATTTGAATATTGTAAATGAAAATTATATAATAGAGGAGATATTCTAACCTGCGGCATCCATGAAGAGTTAATAGAACTATATAAGTATTTTTTTTTTCTTAAGTATATATTCTATAATATAAAAACCAAGTGAAAGGAAAAGGATTTGATATGGCTTCATTTCTTTCCTTAGGTAAATTATTCTATTTTTTTTATTCAAAGTAATAGTCTTTACTTTTATAGTGTTTCTAGAAAAATAGGGAAATCTCATTTTTTAAAATCTATAGCCTTCAATTTCTACGAAGTTTCGAAAATTATGAAATTTAATATTTTAAAAACTATAGTCTTTACTTTTATAGTATTTCTAGAAAAAAAAAGTGAAATCTCAACTTTTAAAGCATATAGCCTTCAATTTCTACTAAGTTTAAAAAATTATGAAATTCAATATTTTATAAAGACTATAGTCTTTACTTTTATAATGTTTCTAGAAAAATAGTGAAATCTCACTTTTTAAAGCCTATATAGCCTTCAATTTCTACTAAGTTTAAAATATTATAAAATTTAATATTTTAAAGACTATAGTCTTTACTTTTATAGTGTTTCTAGAAAAATAGTGAAATCTCACTTTTTAAAATCTATAGATTTCAATTTCTATTAAGTTTCGAAAATTATGAAATTCAATATTTTAAAGACTATAGTCTTTGCTTTTATAGTGTTTATTGAAAAATAGTGAAATCTCACTTTTTAAAGCATATAGCCTTCAATTTCTACTAAGTTTCGACAATTATGAAATTCAATATTTTAAAGACTATAGTCTTTACTTTTATAGTGGTTGTAGAAAAATAGTGAGATCTTACTTTTTAAAGCTTATAGTCTTCAATTTCTACTATGTTTCGAAAATTATGAAATTGAATATTTTAAAGACTATAGTCCATACTTTTATAGTGTTTCTAGAAAAATAGTTAAATCTCACTTTTTAAAGGTCATAACCTTCAATTTCTACTAAGTTTCGAAAATTATGAAATTCAATATTTTAAACACTATAATCTTTACTTTTATAGTGTTTGTAGAAAATAGTGAAATCTCACTTTTTAATGTTTATAGACTTCAATTTCTACTAAGTTTCGAAAATTATGAATTTCAATATTTTAAAGACTATAGTCTTTACTTTTATAGTGTTTCTAGAAAAATAGTGAAATCTCACATTTTTAAAGCCTATAGCCTTTAATTTGTACTAAGTTTCAAAAATTATGAAATTCAATATTTTAAAGACTATAGTCTTTACTTTTATATTGTTTGTAGAAAAATAGTGAAATCTCACTTTTTAAAGCTTATAACCTTCGATCTCTACTAAGTTTCAAAAATTATAAAATTCAATATTTTAAATACCATAGTCTTTACTTTTCTAGTGTTTCTAAAAAAATAGTGAAATTTCACTTTTTAAAGTCTATAACCTTCAATTTTTACTGAGTTAAAAAAATTATGAAATTCAATATTTTAAAGTTTCAAAACACTACTAAAGTTTTTCTTTTAACAAAATCTTGCAGCTATTTCAAGCACATCCTAAGTATTATAATGCTTGTTAATTTTGAATTTGAATATTGTAAATGAAAATTATATAATAGAGGAGATATTCTAACCTGCGGCATCCATGAAGAGTTAATAGAACTATATAAGTATTTTTTTTTTCTTAAGTATATATTCTATAATATAAAAACCAAGTGAAAGGAAAAGGATTTGATATGGCTTCACTTCTTTCCTTAGGTAAATTATTCTATTTTTTTTATTCAAAGTAATAGTCTTTACTTTTATAGTGTTTTTAGAAAAATAGGGAAATCTCATTTTTTAAAATCTATAGTCTTCAATTTCTACGAAGTTTCGAAAATTATGAAATTTAATATTTTAAAAACTATAGTCTTTACTTTTATAGTATTTCTAGAAAAAAAAAGTGAAATCTCAACTTTTAAAGCATATAGCCTTCAATTTCTACTAAGTTTAAAAAATTATGAAATTCAATATTTTATAAAGACTATAGTCTTTACTTTTATAATGTTTCTAGAAAAATAGTGAAATCTCACTTTTTAAAGCCTATAGCCTTCAATTTCTACTATGTTTAAAATATTATAAAATTTAATATTTTAAAGACTATAGTCTTTACTTTTATAGTGTTTCTAGAAAAATAGTGAAATCTCACTTTTTAAAATTTATAGATTTCAATTTCTATTAAGTTTCGAAAATTATGAAATTCAATATTTTAAAGACTATAGTCTTTGCTTTTATAGTGTTTATTGAAAAATAGTGAAATCTCACTTTTTAAAGCATATAGCCTTCAATTTCTACTAAGTTTCGACAATTATGAAATTCAATATTTTAAAGACTATAGTCTTTACTTTTATAGTGGTTGTAGAAAAATAGTGAGATCTTACTTTTTAAAGCTTATAGCCTTCAATTTCTACTATGTTTCGAAAATTATGAAATAGAATATTTTAAAGACTATAGTCCATACTTTTATAGTGTTTTTAGAAAAATAGTTAAATCTCACTTTTTAAAAGTCATAACCTTCAATTTCTACTAAGTTTCGAAAATTATGAAATTCAATATTTTAAACACTATAATCTTTACTTTTATAGTGTTTGTAGAAAATAGTGAAATCTCACTTTTTAAAGTTTATAGACTTCAATTTCTACTAAGTTTCGAAAATTATGAAATTCAATATTTTAAACACTATAATCTTTACTTTTATAGTGTTTGTAGAAAATAGTGAAATCTCACTTTTTAAAGCTTATAGACTTCAATTTCTACTAAGTTTCGAAAATTATGAATTTCAATATTTTAAAGACTATAGTCTTTACTTTTATAGTGTTTCTAGAAAAATAGTGAAATCTCACATTTTTAAAGCCTATAGCCTTTAATTTGTACTAAGTTTCAAAAATTATGAAATTCAATATTTTAAAGACTATAGTCTTTACTTTTATATTGTTTGTAGAAAAATAGTGAAATCTCACTTTTTAAAGCCTATAACCTTCGATTTCTACTAAGTTTCAAAAATTATAAAATTCAATATTTTAAATACCATAGTCTTTACTTTTCTAGTGTTTCTAAAAAAATAGTGAAATTTCACTTTTTAAAGTCTATAACCTTCAATTTTTACTGAGTTAAAAAAATTATAAAATTCAATATTTTAAAGTTTCAAAACACTACTAAAGTTTTTCTTTTAACAAAATCTTGCAGCTATTTCAAGCACATCCTAAGTATTATAATGCTTGTTAATTTTGAATTTGAATATTGTAAATGAAAATTATATAATAGAGGAGATATTCTAACCTGCGGCATCCATGATGAATTAATAGAACTATATAAGTATTTTTTTTTCTTAAGTATATATTCTATAATATAAAAACCAAGTGAAAGGAAAAGGATTTGATATGGCTTCACTTCTTTCCTTAGGTAAATTATTCTATTTTTTTTATTCAAAGTAATAATCTTATAAAAAGGGAATAATTTTCAAGAGAGTGAATTGCAATTCTACATCAAGCCATAGGTTTAAAATTTATCCTCATAAAAAAATTGAATTTAGTCAATATATTTATTTTTTTACTGTAAAGATTCAATCCAAAATTTTCTATCAGTTCTATAATTATCTATTTATATTTACATATATAAAATAACGGTAAATACCAATTTAGACTTAAAATTTCTTTTACACTATTATTTGATTAACTATTATTCTTCTTCTTATTAATTCTTATTCTTATTGTTATCTTAGTCAAGTGTGGGTTGTCACACACCAAGTATTTAGCCACGTTTACAAAGCGTGTAAAAAGGATTTAGCTACACTTTTCAACATTTAACCTCACTTTCAAAAAGCGGCTAAATTCTTGGTGTGACTAGGAAATAGGAATACCTTATGTGAGCTTTAATACTCAATAATGTTTGTCGTACAACATAAATACGTCAAACGAGCATCCAACATGTGCTATATATAAGACGTAATGTGTGCTATATATATAGTACACGTTGGATGCTCGTTAGACGTATTTCTGTTGTACGACAAGTATTATTGTTTAATAATGATGGTAATTGATAAGTCATAACTCTTTGGAAGTTAGAAGAGGCGAAGGGCATTTTGGGGATATCAGATATTTATACTATTTATAATAAACTTATGAAAAATGAAAAACTTTATTTATAAAAGGAATGGAGCCTTAACTAGTTAACATTAATTTAACAACGGTCACATTCAAATGTAATGTATTTTGATGAGTCATTCATTCTGATCCTAAGAGTGGCGGAGCAACTCAATAATGGTGGTAGCTAGAGAGAGTCATTCTTCCTCCACCACCCTCACCAGTAGGCTCAAGAGGGAGCACTGCAACCGCACTAAGCATGACTCTAATTTCTCTCATTGGAAGGTTTATTCATTCCCCTAATCCTGTTTGTTTGTAATCCATCAATGACATATATATATATATGTGATTGAGTTAATTAATTAATATGTTTATGAAACCATGCTTCTTAATTATAGCTAGCTAGCATCAAATCAAAACAAGATACTTCATTCTTGTAGCTATGAATGACTCTGTTATCTTAGTGTAAAAGTTCTCATTCATGCTAGAGAGAATTTCTTGTATCAACTTTGGAAGTTTACATTTTAGATTTTACAAACACACATTAGATTATAGAGGGGTGGCAAGTAATTTTGTTGACGATTTGACTGGGTTTGTACTTGAAGTTGAAATTTTTATGGGTTTGTAGAATTGATTTAGTTATGAAAAGTGACTTGTATGTGTTTGGTAGTTACCCTAGAAGTGATTCTGACAGAAAGTAATCAACTTTTTATTTCTCCTGAAATTGATTCTACAACCTAGAGTTGATTCTGAGATCTACAAACCAAACAACACAAAAAAACTTGCAGAATCAATTTTGGGGTGTCAAAATCAATTCCATCCAAACTGAAATCTAGTGTGTTGTGCTTTGAATTTGATTAGTTAATTTATTGCTTTCAGATTCTGATTGGCCCTTCAGATTGGGAAAACTATTCCAATGGAAAGGAAGGATCTACAAGATACAGGATCCAAAACCTTCCAGAAAAATCAAGTCCAGCAGTGTATGAGCTTGGAATAGCTGTGTCAACCAGTAGTTTAGGGCGTGATATTTACAAGCTTGCCCCCGACCGGATCGTCGTGGTTTACCTAGGACGAACTAAGAATGTGAGGAAAAGGCTCCAGCATTATGGCAGAAGTGGTTCTCACTTGGGGTATAACTGTTCTGATTATGTTATAAGTGCTTCTCTTCAAAAGGGGAGGCCATTGTTTGAGGAGGTTTTTCAACAAGGCTACCCCATTGTTTATAGATGGGCTCCTGTAAGTGCATATCAGAGAACATTTCATCTGCATTTTTTGTTCTTTCTCAATTAATTTAGATCTAGATGGTTTCAACTCAACATGTGTTATTGGTTTCAGCATCTTATGTCCAATTCTTAAAATCTTGAGTGTTGTTTTCTTTTTGGTTCATTGGGATATCTCTATAGATGTTGCGAAGATACTAATCTTTCCGGCACTGTCGTGACGAAGAGAGGCAATTGTGTTTTTTGAGTTTGAAATTTGGTCCTGTGCATATCACTTAGAACTGCACCTAACTCTTGTTAGTATGAAGTCTTTGATTGCAGATATGTTATATGATAATATGAGAATGATTTTTTTATTTTTATGGTGTGTGCCGTCAGATATAATTTTGTTCTGAGTTATAAATTACCAAAGTTTAGTATAGAGCAGTGTAATGGAGTCTCATGAGAATTCATAATCTTGTCAATTCTCAGTGTCTCTGATGAGAATTGTTTATGGACAAATACTGTTCAAGAAATCTTCAGAGTCTACAGCTAATTTGAAGTTTTTGCATTTTGTTAAACTTGGCAAAGAAGATTAAAGAAACACAGAATTCCATCTTAAAAGTATAAATGATAATACTAAAATGCAAAATATTGAAATTCACTGATTTACTTTTGTAATACTGCTGTTTGTTGCACAGATGAAAACCAAGGAAGATGCCATTCGAACCGAAGCTCAGCTGCTCAGTACATTTGATTATGCTTGGAACACAAGCAGCAATGGTAACCAGCGGCCCGATGATATTCTTCAAAAGCTCAATAAGACTGCTTCTGGCTCTAAAACACTTTCAGATTTGGTCAAGGAGCTCCTACCTATCACTCAGAAGCGAGCCGGTATCCAAATCAAATCAAGCAAGCTGCCTCTGAGAGATAACAAATCAGATGAAGAAGACAATGGCAGCTACAGTTTCCTATCTAGGGTGTTCAATTTCAACAGATCGCGTCCTAGGAAAGTTCAGGAAATCACTGGTGCCATTCAGGAGAATGCTAAAATTTGTGGAGTGGCATTGAGTGATGGCTCTGTTTGTACAAGTTCACCAGCTGAAGGAAGAAAGAGGTGTCCTGAACACAAAGGGATGAGAACAAATGTGTCCACTTCCAAAGCAAAAAGGGAACCAAAGTTAGAGAGCATTGTAGTGCTAGAGTCTGATGTGTATTGTAAAACAGAAGGTATTGGCTACATAGATGAAAATGTTGGCCCTGATGTCGAAGACTCGCGGAAAGTAGCTGCTGGTAGTCCTGTTGATGAGGGTGTCAGCAATACCAATATATGTGGAATCATCTTGAATGATGGTTCTACTTGTAGAAGACAACCAGTTAAAGGGAGGAAAAGGTGCCAAGAGCACAAAGGGAAGAGAATTAGTTCACCTGTTCATGTAAATCAGTGGCAATACCCAAACTCTGCATAATAGTTTTCAGAATCTGATATGGTAAATCTTGCTACCAGAAAACCATATGGATTTAGGTGATGTGTTTTGTTGTATGACACAAAATGTTCAAGGATAGTGACAGAAAAGTAGAAACAATAGTCATATATCTGATATGGATTCAAAAAACAATATTCATATACCTTCTCATTGCAAAAGGCAACCAGTTGAGAAGGTAATTAAGAGTGTTGGCAGCACAGATGCACTAATGACATGCACATGCTATGTTTCCTTGAAGGATGACTCTTTTTGCACAAGGGCCCTTGTTCATTGAATGATGGAGTTAGGATAGAATAACCCTCATCTAATTCTCTATAGGCAAAGCAAAGAAGTAAGAAAAAGATGCATTTGATGTTTCACATTGTTGTACCATGGATTACTTCTTATGTATTTGATGTTTCACATTTGTTGTACCCTGAATTGTTAGTACAATAAATCTTGAATCCATTTGAGAAAATATGCTCCATTGTACCAGCAGCAACTTAGATACCCGTTACATTTCTTTTGAACTTGGATACCTAATTAGGAAAACTTTGAGAGAATTATACAATTGTGCGAATGATCTTCCTAAAAAGCCAATGAGAATTACGTAGCTGATAAGGATTTGACGTGTATCTATCGATTCAAATATAAAAATCTCAATTATAATTAATCTTATAAGTTCTTTAATTATTATAGTCGTGTTCTAATTTTAATAAGATGATCGATCAAATTCACCTAAACTTTAATATAAAAAAATTCTAATAAAATTGTGATGATGGCATCTATATAGATCTAAAAAATAAATAATTGGCAGTGATAGATTAGAACAAGACGAAATGGGGAATCAGAATTGGGAGAGTAGTATATTATATGGTTATAGGTTATAGCACAAGAAGAACATGATCATAGTTGGAGGCTGGTTGTTGAATGCCCAAAAATGAAGACTTTTTCTATTTTCAATTAAATCACGCTACCAAATTCCACGGCAGCATCATTATCAACCTTATTCCAATTCCTTTCCACTATTAAACGTAACCTCTGTTCTTCTTTTACCTCTGCTTTGGAGCTTCCTACTTCTTTGGTTCCTCTTTCCAACTTCAACGACCAACTCAACTCAACAAATAACGATCGAAGTAAAACAAATTTGACCCCTTTTTGTTGTTGTTCTTCTTCTCTGTTTTCTCTGAATGGGAAATAAGGGAGAAGATGATTTGTTGGATGCCATGCCCCTCTTCGCCAAGGAGCTCCTTGCTGGTGGAATCGCCGGTGGCGTCGCCAAAACCGTCGTTGCTCCACTTGAACGCGTCAAAATCCTCTTTCAGGTTCTTTTAACAATTGGGTCTCTCTATATTCTTCTAAAGATTCCAACTTTACTTCATTACTTGCCTTTCCTCCTCAATTTCATTCTTGCATGTGCTGCTTTGTTTGCTTCAAGATTGATTCTGAATAGCTTAATTGGTTGAATACATTTCTTTGTTTCTTTAGTAGTTCTCATGTTTCTGTGGATTTCTTGTTGTCCCCCTTTTTTAGTTTCTTCATATTTTGCCCTTTTGTAATTTCTGTATTGTCATTCGTTGCAGACCCGAAGAGCTGAGTTTCACAGCTCAGGACTGCTTGGATCAGCTCGCAGAATTGCCCAAACCGAAGGCCTTTCGGGTTTCTACAGGTAGAATCCTAACCTTTACTCTTTATCAAGTTAGGCTGTGTTTGGGGGTATATAGATGATGATACTCCTAATTAATTAGGAAGGAACGTTGTGTATACTGGTATCTGATACTGGTAGGGATATCTGATACGATACGAGGAAGATATGATCATATGAATCTATGACATAAATCAAATTAAAAGAAACATGTAAAATATATGTAGGAACTTATAAAAGTAAAGTATCCGATAAAATATGTATATGATACATGTACGTTGACTATTTTGAAGTATCAGTGTGCATCAGCTAAGAAAATGAAGTGGAATATAATTTCACCCTTACTCATTGCATGTTCAAAAGTTTAATGAAAGATGGGAAAGATGGGAAGAAAAATGCAGGCATTCCCTTTTGACCCTCCTTTTAGGAGTGACAAAAATGGCGACATCGAGTTGCAACTTGCAAGGCATCATCATTCTCTTGATTTAAAAATGTCCCCTGTGTTTTCATCCCTCCAAATACACCCTTAGGTGCTAAATCAATTAACCATCAGCATAAATTCATCTACAGAGGAAATGGAGCAAGTGTTGCGAGGATTATCCCTTATGCAGCTCTTCACTTTATGTCATATGAGGAATACCGCAGATGGATCATGCTAACTTTCCCTGACGTTTTGAAAGGACCTACTCTAGACCTTGTGGCAGGGTCATTGTCTGGAGGGACAGCTGTTCTTTTCACGTATCCTCTTGACTTGATTCGGACTAAGTTAGCTTATCAGGTAAAGTATCTGATCCGTTACTACTTGCCATCTCCATTTTGAGGACTTGGTAGCAGCAGAGAATGGAGATCCCTTTTTCCTGAGCTCTTTTGGATTTGAAACTGCAGGTTGTTAGTCCAGCAAAGTTGAGTGTTTCAGGGATGGTTCACAATGAACAAGTTTACAAAGGGATTGTTGATTGTTTGGCGAAAACTTACAAAGAGGGTGGCATCAGAAGTCTATATAGGGGAGTTGGTATGCATTCAAATCTGCTTATATCTGGTGTTAATGCTGTATTTTCAGTCTTGTGTTGTGTTGATGCCGTAAAAATTCTCACATCATTCTCATGGCAACAGCTCCAACGCTTGTCGGAATATTCCCATATGCTGGTTTGAAATTCTACTTCTATGAGGAAATGAAGCAACGTGTCCCTGAGGAGTACAAGAAAAGCATCATGGTGAAACTCACATGTGGATCTGTAGCAGGTTTATTGGGACAGACCTTCACATATCCTCTTGAAGTTGTTAGGAGACAAATGCAGGTAACTTAATTATTCGGTTTTTTGTATAATGGTAGATGGATATCAAATAATGTGGTACGAAGTTGACAAACATCTGGCTAGGTTCAAAATCTCCTGGCATCTGATAATGCAGAATTGAAGGGGACTCTGAGATCACTTGTTGTGATTGCTCAAAACCAAGGCTGGAAGCAACTGTTTTCAGGGCTTAGCATCAATTACATAAAGGTGGGATTAGAAAACTAACATCATATTAGAGAAACTAAAACTCTTGAATTTTTCTGGTTAATTAAGTGTTTTTTTTCTTTTTTTGTAATTTAGGTTGTTCCATCTGTGGCCATTGGGTTCACAGTTTATGATACCATGAAATCGTCCCTGAGAGTTCCATCAAGAGATGAAGCTGCAGTTGAAGTGGCAACCAATAAAAGACTTAGCCAACCATCTTCACAGTAACCAGACAAGATGATTCCATTCAGAATTTAGCCCTCCAAGTCCTACTCCTAAGTCCTCAGAGTCTTCAAACAGGCTTCTTGGTCTCATTCTATTAGCAATGTTGTTCATACATTGTTTCGATACCACATTGCATTCATTCAAGTTGTACATTATGAGATGGAGATTGTTATCCTCCATCATTGAATAGGATACAACATGTATTTCTGTGATCCCTTGACTTAGATCTCATTGATTTCATCATTTCGTGAGAAAACATTGTCTATGGTGTTAGGATAGAAGAAACTATGTACATACAAATAAAAGATGAATTGCACCTTTTGAATGTGCAAGCAGAAAGGATGATACAGAAATGTTGATGTAACAATGTCCCTTAATTATATTTGGCTTATTGTAAGCAGCCACCAGAATTCGATTACCATTCAACATTTGTTGGCTATTTGTGTACTCCACTCAGTATGTACACTGCATGTGATTGTTAGATGTAACATATGTGTGCAGAAAACCGAATATTGTTAGATGGAAATTTATCATACAATTAGTCACTTATCTTAATTTTCAATTATCTGTAGCCTTTAAAGCATGTACAAAAGACAAGCTACAAAGATCAATCCATAAATGGGACAAAATTCTTTTGATCCCCCTGATTATGGATTTGAGCCTTACAAGTTTTGGAAGAATCACATAACAAACTATCTAGTAGGGTAGCACCAGAGTATCTACACTAGAAGTACTTTAGTACCAACTCTACCAGTAATCTCCACAGGAGCATTTCCCATCTCTGAAATGATGGAATCGCTTGTTGTCCCTGACAATGAGCTCCCTTCCAACAATCTTGGACATGATTTTGATTGCATTGTGGCAGTCCCCACAGATGCGCAGATTCTTGATGATTCTAAGTGTAGTCCTAGGGGGAGTACTGATGAGACCATATGCGATCGCCAAGCGCTCGCTATGATACTGCAAAGCCTTCTCTTTTTCGTCCTCATCGATGTCATGGAGAACATATCTTGTGTCTGGCACATAACCTGCTTCCCTCATCTGTCCACTCAAACCTTTCATATTCTCATCAGCCTCTTCTTTGTAGGGGACACCACAACGATACTCAGTCACTCTATTCTTCTCCTCTAGCATGTTGATTTCAGACTGCTTCTTTCTTGGAGGTGCAGGAAGCTTATCAGCAATAGCTTTTGAAGGATTAAGACATGTCAACAACTCCTCTGCCTGATCTTCAAGCTCCATATCTCCATGAATTCGTGCAAAATTCCGAAGCGTCTCCAAAAGCTCAACTCCGGGCTGAATTGGCATATTCTCAATGAACTCCTGGGCTTCATTCAACTGACCAGCATTCCCAAGAATGTTAATCACCTCCAAGTAATGCTCCACGCCAGGAACAATTCCACACTCCTTCATGGATTCAAAATGCAACAACCCTTCTTCCACAGCTTCTTCCCTCGCACACGCAGCTAAAACCAACGCAAAAGTCTCACTCTCAGGCCTTATCCCTGCCTCCTTCATCTGCTGAAAAACCAACAAAGCCTCATCACCAACACCGTTCTCAGTGTATCCACTGATCATCAAGTGCCAAGAACTCATGTTCCTCTCCGGCATTTTATCGAACACCCTGTGCGCAATCTTCACACTACCACATTTCATGTACAATCCAATCAACCTGTTATTCAAATCAACATCCCCTCTAAATCTCGACCTTCTTAAGAACTCATGAACCCTTTTCCCATTTTCAAGCGACTTAGTACCCTCACAAAAGTTCAACATGGCAAGAAAAACGCCGTAATCAGCAACAACACCTTGACCCATGAGTTCCAGAACTTCACTGATCTTACCCTCTTCACATAGGCCCATCAAGTTAACGTTTAAAGGGGTTGCTGCTGTGGTAGCAGAAAACGGCGCGTTTTGGTTCGGGTCGACCCGTTTGTCAAGTTTCGGTTTTGGTTCTTTGGGGAGGTTCTCCTTCCGTAAAGTTGAGGTCTTGCTAGCGAAACGACTTGTTGGGTTGCCGTTTCGGCGAGGGTGGACCTTGCTGGTGCAGAGAGGTGTGGAAGCGAGGGAGCAATTGGAGGGCTTGGAATGGGACGAAACGACGGCGTTTCGTGTGGTGCGAGGAAGGGGTGAAAGAGACGCCATTGGAGAGTGGATTTTGAGCTCCATGGTTGGTAGTGGTTCACTGGTTCTTCTTCTCAGGTCTCAACCAGTAGCCGGAATATATCTGATATCAAAATCAAACGGATAAACCTCAAACTTGTCCCTTATAATTTTTATAAATTACACCAACCTCCCTAAATTTTTATAAAATTACACCTAATTTCTTTCTATCTTAAAAAATTGGGTGAAGTACCAATTTCACTCACAAAAGATTTCGTCGCTAACAAAATCACCACGAAAGATTTTAACGACAAAAGAGCCCCCAAATATGTATTTAGTTTGACAAAAGACACCGGCCGTGAACTTCTCATAACGGACGTTAACAAAAGTATTAATCTAGACTTTAATTTTACCAATGTGTATTGTTATTCATCCAAATCCCTAATCCCTCATTTCCCCCTATTTTCATCCCTCATTTCCCCCAATATCTGAATCCTAAATCTTTCTATCTCTTTGATTCCCACTTACTGATTCCAAAATTTTCAAAACGTAGCAAAAGTTCAAAAGCTGATACGAAGAACATTAATTACTTATGAGAAACAAAAAAAGAAGTATGAAAGCACTTTTCTTTGTAGCTAATGAAATGAAAAAAGAGAGAAAAAATTAAAAAATATAATTTAAAGTGCTTGTAAAAGAATATTTGTGTTGTGATCTTCTTCTTCTCTACCTTCTTCTTCATTATTGTTGGGATCTTAAACAATTTTTTTTCTCCTTTTTTTAGTGATGATAATGGTAGTATTGCAAAGAAGGATCCAAATCAAAAAATCATTGAAGTAGCTCCACCATCTCCTCCTCTATGACTTGATCCATTGTTAGTCTTCGTTGTGATGATGATGAGTTAAATTCGAAATCAATAAGGAGAAATTAGAGAGAGGTAGAAAGATTTAGGATTCAAAGATGGAGAAATAAAGGATGAAAATGGGGGAAGTGAGGGGTTAGTGAGGGGTTAGGGATTTGGATGAATAACAATGTCCACATTGGTAAATTAAAATCCAGCTCAACACTTTTGTTAACGTCCGTTATGAGAAGTTCACGGTCGGTGTCTTTTGTCAAACTAAATACATCTTTGGGGGCTCTTTTGTCGTTAAAATCTTTCCTGGGTGATTTTGTCAGCGACGAAATCTTTTGTGGGTGAAATTGGTACTTCACCATAAAAAATTATCATCAAGCCTTTCAATTTTATAAAAATATCATATATAGCACACGTTGGATACTTATTGGACGTATTTCTGTTGTACAACAAACATTATTGGTTTTCCTATCATTTGGTTATTAGTAAAGTAAAATGTAGATTTAACATGTGCAAACATAAAATGACGAAATTGTCATTTTATTAAGTTAAAAAATTATTAAGTAATAAAAGCATCACATCTCAATCTAGTGTTTAATAACTTAATAAAAGAACTATTAGGCCATTTTACTTTATAATCAATAGTACTTTTTATATACTAAATTGTTATTAAATATTATGAGTCTTGACATTTTGCATATGTCAACTACATACATTGTTAATTTGATCAACAATCAAAAGTTTGGATGGGAGGTTTATGTATATTTTGATTAAACTAAATGACTTAGTAATCAGATTTTAAAAATAGAGATTAGTCGAGTTCAATTTTAACAAACTTTCCAAAAGGTGAATATAATTTATTCTAATTTTTACATTGGGCCAAGTTGATGATCTTGGCATTTTAAATTTTGGTGGGAATTATCTTGTTGTATTAAGAATCATAGTTTTTAATCCAATGATAGATTTTTCATTTTTCATCGATCCAGCAATATATATATGAAGGAAGAGTTAGTGGTAATCTATATGAATAACAATCTAAATATATGTTGAAGTAATACCTTGACTTGAACATATTTGAAGGGCACGCACTTAGATTAGGACCAACATAATGGAAAGGGATTGATATGAAGAGAATTAAGGCTCATAATCTACAACAAAATGTGCACCTAGTACATGATGTTTCAGTATAAACCACGTTAATTGCAACATATATATTTTGTTATGTCAATCTCATTTTTTCACATAACATATACGTGGTAGTAGTGCATGCTATATGTTACCAAATAACAATGACTTTGGTCTATGAAACATCGACACGCTTGCACAAATTTGGAGACAGATCAAAGCTAATTAAGGTATGCAATCAACAGATAAAAGGTATATATACATATATATATATATATATATATATATATATATATACAATAATGTTGGGCGAACATCAGAAATACCTTCAATTAAAATTCAATGTGTGTTATATACATAATATGAAATATGTGTTATACGTATGTACGTCTTCTATATATATAGTACATATTTCATATTATGTATAGCACATGTTGAATACTAATTGAACGTATTTATGTTGTATGACAAACATTATTGCTTATATATACAAAAAAGTTGTTACTCGTACATCAAGTATATCTTACCACGTATATCCAACCAAAGTAGTTACACTCTTAATTAGTGTGTGCTAGTGGGGCCGATGAGCATATATTAAAGGTTGAATGCTAGTTGGATGATACATTAGTTGTTTATGTAGTAGTATTGCTTATATATATATTAGTTTGTTAAATCACTTCTATATAAATTTAAATTTGTTTGGTTTTTAATATATGTTCTTGTGAACATATGGTATAACTTCTAAAATACGCCTAATATATGATGATAACAATAATGGGGACATCGTTTTATAGCATTCATTTTCAAATTAAAGGAATCTTTTCATTCCCAACTCGCTCTTACATACATATCATAGGAACAAAAAAATTCTCAAAAATATTTTTTAAAAAATTTGAAACAAACATATATTTTTATCATTTTTTAAGTAATTGTTTTGAAAATAAATTTATCAAGCTTGATTAAAATAAAGGCACTACTATATGTAATTATCAATCAGTTGTGAGCAGTGAATTAAGGTTAGTTTAGGCTAAGGTTATCATTTCTAAGAGATACATAGTATTTTGCCTTTGGGTTCATTGCACTTCCAGCACAACACTGATATATATAAATAAATAAATAAATACATGTAATGTAAACTTCGCTGGTGTTACGTCTTAACAGAGCAAACGACATGTATTCTCAACGTTTTGACAAATACATTATCATATTTATAAAAATAAAACAGAAATAAAGGGAGAGAGGTCAAATAATGGATGAAATATACGTAGAAAATTATATTCGAAACATTTCATGTTCATAGAAAAATAAATACGCAACCTTTTACTCTTTATAACATAAAATGATTCACATGTATACCAGCGTGTCCCAAAATATATATAATAATAATTAATCACATTTCTCTAACGGTACGTAGTGTTTTCTATATCAGAAATATATTTATCTAGTATCTAACGTGTATTATACATAATATTTAATGTGTGTCACGTGTATGTATATTTATTATATATATAACACATATTACATATTATATATAATACATGTTGGATACGATCGAACATATTTATGTTTTACAACAAATATTATTTTTAGGAAATGGTACATACGTATAGGTGATCTAAAACGTTTCTTCCTGTATTTTTTTCATATAATATAAATCGAATATCTAAATAAAAAACCTGAATGGTTAGAGATATATATATATAGGAAATAATATAAAGAAAAAATAGTAAAAAAGAGACATTAATTTCATCAAAATTTTAATATGGTTCATCTCTTTAACATACATTATTCACAATTCTTATAATAGCTCCATATAATCTTTAACAATCACTAATTTTTGAACAGTTGAAATTATAAACCATCTCTTAAAAATATTTAACTACATGAACAGCACCTAAAATTTACCATATAATGAATTACTCACACTCTTGAAGAATGTTTATCCCAAGCAACTAATAACTCTATCTATAAACCAAAATTACAATTAACTAGACTCTACATATATCCTTTTTAAACGTGGAAATTTGGGTTAAATAATTCTAACAATATTATATATATCAGCGCCTATATACTACGAGTAGTAGTAGTATTCCTCAATTTTGAATTATTAATATAAAATTTGTGAGCCTTATATATAAAATGAAACTTAATTAAGAGTTACGCGATGAATTAATTAAGAGGATGACATCAATATAATGCAATGTTATCGTGGGTTATAAGTCGCACTCAAGATCTTTTAATCACTGAAAAAAGTGCAATTAATTAGTAGGTAGCTTAAATTGCTGATAATAAATAAGTGATAAAATTAATTTGTGTGAATTGGTTAGACTATAGGAAGAATATATAAAAAACGGTGTTAATTAGTATGTGCGTCATTGCCAAATTTCCACCTAAACAAAGAATTTTCCTTTTTGTGGGGTGATTAGTCACCATTGATTGACAGAAACCGTCAACTGAAAATTAAAATGACATTTAATTTGTCCTTATATTTCAACACATCAAGCAATTTATATTTTGATTTTGTTCATCACTATATACATAATTTAAGGCCTTTCTTATTATCCAATTAATGCTTATAGTATATCTACTCTTATGTTTCACCAACAACCAAGTTTCATTGTTCTAACTTATTACATTGGTCATTTTTTTAAGTGAGCATTAATTTGAATCAAGTTGGAGTTAATTAGAATAAAGATAAAGCATTTATTTTTGACGTATACATTGAGGTAAACATTGACCTATCAAAATATTTGTCATCCTTTTTTAATGCTAGTTAATTGGTTTATATTTCCATTTAAGTATTATAGTTTGGTAAAGATGTGTGGAGAGAAAAAAAAATTGATCCTAGCTAGATGGATCACATTTAAAAAGCAAAAAACACATGATTAGGAAGGTATGATTAATGATTGGAGTCAAATGAAAGGCAAGCAACCTACCATTTTCATATATTTAATTAACTTCAAACTTATAAGCTCTCTCTTGATACTCGTGATTTGTTTTCCTTTGGTCTTTTTGGTTCTCGTGAATTGCTCAGAAGGAGAGCAGTAATTAATTACAAAAACTATATAAAAAAACTTCAAAATAGGGAAAATATAAAACAAGAGGGAGAGAGTTATGTGCGAGTCAAAACGCAAATAATCCAGCCAAGGACTTTAGCCTTCAAAAAAGTGATATTCAATAATTTATTTAACAAAAAAGGCATTCCATGATTATATAATATTGCATGATGCATCAAGTAAAAATATAATATAATTTAATATATTATTAATTTTATATTATTATCTATTATATACATCATCACATTAACAAATATAAATTACCTAAATACATTATCTACATTATTATAAGCACATTATATTAATTAATTATGTTAATATGTGTATAATTTATTAGGTTAGTTTTATATTTAGACCATGTACATAATTTCATTAGTTCTCACACTTACTAATTAAAATATTATATAAATTAAATGTAGACTTAATTTCATTAGTTCTCACACTTTCTCTTTGATTTTGAGAAAAAAACTGTAAACGGTTTGATTTTAGCATCATTATCATATTCATAGTGAATAAATTTTTTCAATTTTTGTCTACTTCAAAAGTGAAGTCACTGGTTGGTGGACACAAAGTCATGTGATAATTTAAAAATTTTTCATTTTAATTATCCTTATTCATTTTTTAAAATTTTAATCACGTCCTTTTTAACATTAACCATCATTTATCTTATCAAACTAAATATGATACAAAATACTAATGACTCTGACTCTGCGTATTTACTAAGCAAAAAATAGAGTAACTATAACATTGTGTCAATGACTCTAATGACACTGACCTTAACGACTCAACTGACTCCTAACACTAAAGTCAATAAAAACAAACACAACCTTATAATCTCAATAATTATTTAGATAAAAAATAAATTCGATTTATTAACTATATTGAATAGTATATGATTACATATTAATGATTATTGTATTATGGAATTGTGGAGGTGGAAATGGCGTCGGTGGTGATCACGTGAGAGAGAGAGTGAAAAAGCAAAGGAAAAAAACCTAGAAAACCAGGTTGGATTGGTTGCGGTTAATATTACATTTGACCCAAATCGCATTACATTACAGCTTTCTTTCGTCGGTGGTGGTTAACCGTAGGTTAAATGTTTCACCTCTCTACAGCACCACCAACACATCCATCACAAAATTACGAAACAAACACCTTCTTCTCTCTTCCTTCCTTCCTCACAATATATATATTATGCTCTCTTTCCTAATACTGCATCTAGAATTTTCATAATCCATTTTTTTTTTGTTCTCTCTTTTTTATTTCCTTGATTGAAGAACAAGCCACATAGACTCACACACAGAAGAGAAAACTTTGGTGGAAGCACCTTCGAGAGTTGAGTTCGTGGGTGGCTTCCACTTTCCCACTACATACATAGATACATTCTTTCATACAGACCCATGGCTGATTCTGTTTCTCTTGACATGGAAACGATCTATCTCGGTGGAAAGGTTTCTTTTTTTTCCTTTTCCTTCTTCATAATCATTTTTCCTTTCTGGGTTTTCGTTAAAGTTTCCGTCTTTTCTGAAATTTGGATCATTTCTTAGCTGTTTCTCAATTGGGTATTTCTCATCTTCTTTGGTTCATGTTTGCCCTTGCATTCTTCCCTTTTGTGCTATGCTGCGTTGCAATTATTTTGTTTCCTTTCTATGATTTTCCTTTGCATTGATTATGCTTTGAAGATTTTTTACATAGCAAATAGCTGATCTTTGCATTGCAGATATGCCATATTGCGTTGAGGTGTTTAATTCATTCTTATATTTGGTTCTCTTTTTACCCTATCTGATTTTCATTCGGTCATCGCCATAGATTGTTACCTTTTTTTTTTTTTTGAAGATATGAATTTTGCCTGTGCCAGTATTTGATGCCATTTTGATGATGAAAAATTTTATTTGTATTTTGTTTTACATCCTATTATACATTTTTTGTTTTTCCGTTTCCCTTTTATTATTCTTCCTTTTGGTTTTTCAGGTGGGGTCCGGGTACCTTTTTTCCCTTTATTTATCCTGTTCCTAATATGATGATGTTCATCCCTTGGAAGGAATTTGATACCCTTATGCTTTGGCTTTTCCAATTTCCTTGGTTCTTTCTATGTGCATTACAGTCTATAAGAATTAAGAACCTTAGCTATACCTTTCTTGTCCTTTATCCTATTATTCTACTATATAGTTTCTAGCTGTTGCTTTTATAAATTTATATATGTATTAGTTGTTAGATAATAATGTAAAGTTGTAAAGTCATTCTTCTCCTTTTGAAAATTCCAAAGATGTTGTCCTCTTTTTCACTGGCTTCACCTTGTTTTCTCTCTTGGACATTCAATGATTGGAATCTGTAAGTACTTAATTCATGCATCTCTTTTCAAAAGTGATACTAATATGCTATTGCTTGTTAGTTGGGGTTGTCCAAAAAAGTGGTAATGGCACATGGGGAGCCATGTTATAGGGAATAACTTATTAGAACAAGTTTTTGACAAGGTTTTCTAACATTGCTTCTAATGGAGTACATGCATAATAAAGGATATCCTTCACTCCACAGGAACGTTCTTTTTTTTTTTGTTCCAAAATTTAACTTCAATTTTGTGCTTCCTTTTTCATCTCACTTGTTTGTTTGTTTTCTTCTTCTTCGTTTTGCGCTACACTTATGTTGGATTGTTATTTCAGGAGCATCGTATTCAAACTGGCTGTGGTTCTGTATCTGTAATTGTGTATGGGGATCAAGACAAACCAGCTCTGATCACTTATCCAGATTTAGCCCTAAATTGTGAGTGGAGTCAATTCATTTTATTCGAGCTAATTTCTCTAGTTTACAATGTTAATGTTCTGAGTTTCCTCCTGAAAATTCTATAATCTACTGCTTAGTTCTTTCTAGTTATTAGAATCTGTAGCCTGAGGTATTATTTAATTTTTATTGAGCAGATATGTCATGTTTCCAAGGATTATTTTTCTGTCCAGAGGCAGCTTCTTTGCTGCTACACAACTTTTGCATATATCATATCACTCCTCCTGGGCATGAGGTTTGTATGTTGGTCAACTTGAATTTATGTTTCGTTATGTTTAGCACTGAATACTATTATTCACATAGTTTCTCTGGAACTTCCACAAGAGTTCTTGCAGTTGGGAGCTGCTGAAATTTGTTCTGAAGAACCTATCCCTTCAGTGGAAGACTTAGCAGATCAAATAATTGAAATCCTCAACTATTTTGGGTATACAATATAATTACTCTACTTAATAAATTCTCTTGTGATCTATCAGTTTTTTTGAACTATTCCATTTATTGAAAAACACAGCCAATAAGTAAAGTAATACATTGCTTTTATTTTCTTATCAATGCCCTAAAATTAAAAGGCAGTAGAATGTCCCTGCATATTTTGCAGGAAAAACTAATGTATATTATATATTTACTGATGCCATGAACTGTCTCTGTGTGCAGGCTTGGTGCAGTCATGTGTATGGGAGTAACGGCTGGTGCTTATATCCTTTCTCTATTTGCAGTATGTATCCAATTTAGCTTTCAAGGAGAAAACTTCCCTGTTCTGCCAATGCTTTGTAATTTTAAATTATATGAATTGTATTGACTTGTTCTTTTTTGTTACCTTGTTAACAGACAAAATATAGGGAGCGAGTTCTTGGTTTAATACTTGTATCTCCTCTATGCAAAGCACCTTCTTGGACTGAATGGTTTTATAACAAGGTTCGTTTTAAATAAGCAAAGATTATCTTATAAGTTATCTAATTTTGGGAACATTTACTAAAACTGTTTCCAATTTTCAGGTGATGTCAAATTTGTTATATTTCTATGGTGTGTGTGGCTTGCTAAAGGAGTGTCTGCTCCAGCGATACTTCAGCAAGGTATTATAACGCAAGGAACTTAGCCCTCTCATATTCCCTCTTTTATTTTATATGTGAATGTGACGTGCTTTCCTGGTCAACTTTAACAGGAAGTTCGTGGTAATGCTGAAGTTCCAGAATCAGAGATAGCTCAAGCTTGCAGTAAGGTCAGTGTTGAAATTCATGGTAGAGCAGAGCAAAAATGGAAAATAGGAATAATTGAGAGTGAAATCAAAAGAAGATTTAGTATTGATGATGAAAGATGTGATGCAATGGTGATGAAATAGATGCCTCTATATATAGAGGTCATAGACTATTCTAGAAACTAGGTAAAATAAAATCTAATCCTAACAACTTAATTCTAACAAACTAATTATATTTCTATATTCTCTAATACCCTCCCGCAAGCTGGAGCATGCGAACTCTAGCATGTCCAGCTTGGAAAGAAAGTGCAATACAACTCAAATAAAAGAAATACAATGTAATATTATCCAAGTACAGAATGCAAAATGCAAAATAAAAAGAGAAACTCATGAAGTTGATGGGAGTCGCATCCTCCGGAATAACATCGGTCGAAAGTCGCTCCGAAATGGGCACTATGACTCCAAATGTGATGATTTCCCAAACCGGGATTGAACAATGGCGGTGATTCCTAGTTCGATGAAGTCTTCAACCTTCTTTTGGACTTCTTCGATCAATTTATCGACGTCTCCACGGCGCTCATTGAAAAATGAGGTAAACGTCATAGGACGGCCACTTGGCGGAATAAATCAGAAGCTTAACCATCAAGAGTAGGAGTCCAAATTGATTGTTTATCCACTCATGACAGAAGCAAAACAAAGCCTAATCTAGGCTTGAACCAAAACAGAATAAATGCTTAACAAGTGTCGAAGCATAATCCAGAACCATATGAAAGAGAAAATTTGAAATAATCTTCATGAAAAATTATCAAACACCTTGTGTGCGACTATGAGCTGAACACCAATAATCAAGCATTTCCAGAATGCATCAAACAATCCAGAGCAGAAACTAAGATCCATGTTGAACCTTCCCCATAGTAGAAGCATATCGAGAATGAAGCCTCACCAAAAGTTGATTATGAGAATTCCCAATAATACCAAATCTAATACCAAACTTTAGAACGAGCATGAACGTAAAAGCTATACAAGGACAAATTATGTTTGGACTAGTATCTAAATCATGAAGAAAACTGACCAAAGTAAGGCAAGAAATACTTAAATAGATCCAACCAAGACTCTCACCGCACCAAAAGCCAAGAAGAATCACCGGAGAAGATGCATATAGTCGAGGTCATGGCGAATTGGAGGCAGAGCTTGAACAAGCGTGATCAGAGGTGAAATATCGAACCAATGTCTGAAGCGTAACAGAGCAGATCTGGACGAGAGCGAGGCCGAGCTTGAACAGGAACACCGACGAAATGAACCAGGAAGCAGATCTGAGTGAACCAAGGTTGAACGGAGAATCACAGCTATGAAATCGTCGCTAGAGAACACAGAACGGAGACGATGAAGCACAAACACGAACAGTTCTGAACTCGAACTCAAGAATCGATGAACAGTGCTTGAAGCACAAACTCAAATCGGAGTCTCAACTTGATTTTGGATTTTTTATTTATTTTGAATTTCTGAGATCTTGAACCTCAAAAATAAAATTGAAACATAGAAATTGAGAACTAGAAGGCCGATCAGAACAGAAGAATGGAGAAGAAAAGAGCCATAGAAATTGATTTGGGGATCTAGGGATTTGTGTGTTTGGATCAAAGAAAAGGAGAAATAAGATCAAAAGAAAAGAGAGAAAATTAAGAAGCTCTACTCAAGTCTACTGCAGCGGAAGGTGCCATTCATGGAGGATGGTAAGGCTCTGATACCATGTTGAAATTCATGGTAGAGCAGAGCAAAAATGGAAAATAGGAATAATTGAGAGTGAAATCAAAAGAAGATTTAGTATTGAAGATGAAAGATGTGATGCAATGGTGATGAAATAGATGCCTCTATATATAGAGGTCATAAACTATTCTAGAAACTAGGTAAAATAAAATCTAATCCTAACAACTTAATTCTAACAAACTAATTATATTTCTATATTCTCTAATAAGTGCTAAGCTAATTTAGTTTTTTCACCCTGTACTTCCTTAAAGCTGAAATGTGATGGTTATGCCTTCTTCACTTGTTCTATTTTGGTGAATTTACCTCACTTTGTGTCGATTTTGTCATTTCTCTTTCGCAGTTGCTCGATGAGAGAAAAGGCACAAATCTCTTGAGGTTTCTTCATGCTATTAATCAGTAAGATTGGCTTCCGAGTTGCTTCCACCATATTTCTTTTTTTTTGTTGTTGAGTATTATTGTGTGTATCGTCCTCCTGTAGATTGAGCTGTCATATTTACCTGCTCTTTGTTTTGCCAACTTGTAGGAGGCCTGATATAACAGAAGGATTGAAGAGATTGAAATGCCGAACACTAATTTTTGTTGGGGACAGTTCTCCTTTCCATTCGGAGGCACTCTACATGACCTCAAAACTAGATAGGAGATATTGTGCCTTGGTTGAGGTATGTAGTGTCTTTCTCAAGTTTGTGGATACATGTTTATAAATAAACAATGAAGTAATCTTAAAATGCATGTACATGTAAACATATACTTGGCATACACGGAAACTCTGCATGATATCATTTATTACTCGAGTGGACATTCATAAATATACATAGAAATCAAGTTTCATGTACTACCATTGTATGTGTTACTCTATCAACCAATCAAATATGACTATGTATGTTAGCTTTTAAGGTAGTTATTGCAGAAGTGACACTTTTAACAATATAATAAATTAATAATAATACATAATTAGATCATCTTGAAGAAATCTTTTACATTGACTTGACACTAGAACTATGAATTCAATTTCTATATTTTGTTTTATACTGACATCCAAGTAAATGTTGTCAAATAAGTAAAAGTTGTTTCTATTTTTGAGATAGTGTGTGTGATAGGCTGATAGCCAATAACTTTTACCTATGTGTAAGCACATAGAAATTAAACTCCAAAACTTTATCCAAAAATATAGGAATAAATTTGTATGCTTTACACTGGGAACCATTCAGATATCATATATATGACTTTTGAGGTAGTTATTATGATAGTCAAACACTTGTTTCTGCTGTATAGTGAATCGTAGTTAAATTCATATCCATAAACTAGGATTGAAACTGGGTTGTTGATTTGGCAGGTCCAGGCTTGTGGATCAATGGTTACAGAGGAACAACCACATGCCATGTTGATTCCTATGGAGTACTTTTTCATGGGATATGGTTTATATAGGCCTTGCTATTTCAGTGGCAGCCCTAGGAGCCCTCTTAGCCCATCTTGCATCTCTCCAGAGCTTCTTTCTCCAGAAAGCATGGGATTGAAGCTTAAGCCTATAAAGACACGAGTTTCCCTAGAAGTTTGATTGATACCTTCTTGTAATTTTGAACAGCTCTTTTCTGTTTTTTCTTTTTTTCTTTTTTTTCCCTAATTTTTTATTCTTTCTAAGAGGGATAGAGATGAAGATGGAAAGTTTGGGGGTTGTAAATACAAAGGAGAATAATATATATATATATATATATAATCAAATATAGGGAGATTTGTGTGCATTCATTTGTAGTCTCAGTCATAAAAAGGAATCATTGAGCTGTCTGACTCTCTACCTGTAAATTCAATGTGGACTCAAATTTATTTATGGTGACGAGCAATCAATAATCCTAAGGGACATCATTATTTCTTGTTCAGTTTTCATTGTCAAGTTTATAATTTTTTAAGGTTATCTTTGGTTTAAAAGTAAAAATAAAGGTAAAAATCAATGAATACTATATGTTGTTTTACATGAAGGTTATTCTTATTAATGTAACTTTTCCTCTAACTTCATTCATAAACATATTCTGATTGTTAAAATTGTGACATATGCAATCACAATTATAATACTCATTATTATGACTATTAGTTAAGTTCAAATGGTGAAATACTTGGATGCTTACCAAGATGTTTAAGTTCTTTTTACTCTCCAAGTTTCAACATATAGAAGGTAATGAACAGTTTCCATTTGCACTAAAGTACATTTGCTTTTCAGAAAACAAAATTGCCTCTCTTAAAAAATCTGAAAGGTACAAAGGAAAATGTAAATGAAAAAAATAAAGGAAAAATCCCAGTTTCACTTCTAATTTCTAATAAGCCTCATATTTTACAAATTAACATGATGTAATACAAAAATTGAAGTGATATGAGGCAGCAAGCAACTTCAAGCTAGCCCTTTGGACTTGGGATATCATAATTTGCTTAGAATGGATCAGCATGCATTTGAATAGGATCCCTCATACACTACAGATAAATTGAACATGGTTGTTGGGAGCACAGGGTGATAACAGTTTGATACTCTTGCTTATGCTTCTGTATCAGAGTCTAGATCCTCCTCCACTTCACTCTCACCACTCGAACTATCAGTTCCGGCCGAAGTCGCAGTTTTTGCAGGACCGGAGTTTTGAAGTATGTCATATTTGACAAATTTAATCCTCCTTTCATTGCTTTTTCCTTTTCGTTTTCGGCTTGCACTATCAGCTGAGTTCATAGTTTGGGCAGCAGCTATGAATGCATCACTAATCAATTCATTTTGCTTATCTTCCTCATCTGTATTTCCCTCTTCCCCAACATTATCAACGTAAAAAAGATCATCATCTGCTATCTTGCCCTTCAAATTACCAGAGGGTTGCTTGGCTTGAGAATTATCAAGACCTACTTTAGCACGGCTACGTAAAGTATCATCTTCAAAAACTCTAATCCCTCTATTCTCAAGGCTCAATAACCAGCCTAACGAGCAGATCAAACAAGATGAGATACATTAGCAACAAACAATGCAACGAGTACCATGTCTGCCACTGCATATAACTGTAAGAAGAGTTGGATTACTTACTCAAAAGAGCTCTAGGTGAAGAACCATTTGCTTTAGCAGCTTTTTCCTCCAAACCATTCTGGCTCGTAACCAATTTAATTATTTGTGAAGGTATACAAGAAGCAGAAAATTCCCTAATAAAAGAGATAGCTCGATTCTGATCACCAAGTCCCCTACATTAAGACATTGTTAGAAATTAAATTCTGAACACAGAGAAATATAGATACATGCATAATACAATAGTTAAGTTTTCATACCTACAATACTCTACAGCCTCCTGAGCAACAACCAATCTGGTCAATGTAAGGTTTTTTATGTACTCGGCATTCAAAGAGTGGAAAGGGTACTCCACCAATAGCAAAACATCAAAGAGAACTTTCCTCAATATAGTTTCCTCTTCAGGTTTCTGCATAGACAAATTTCAATGAGATAAATGTACTTAAATCACTTATATATATATACTTTGCAGATATTAAATAGCTTATAACAAACACAATAATATTTGCATGCCAAACAAGGCGAAGCCCGATATCCTAATAAATGGACATACGAAATTAATATAGGTTAGTCTTTGATGAGCTTGATTGCAAAAGTGATAGCCCTTGTACATAAAATTGTGATGTTGGAACTTTGTGCAATGTCAATGAAAACAAATGCTTGTTGTGATTACTCATTGCAGATATGGATGAAATGACATAAACCAATGAAGAGAATAAGATAAGGATGATATACTAACCAATATAGAGCTTAGTGGCAAAGATGTCCCCAATGCTGCCCTCAAGAGGACCTCTGGTATCACAAAAGACACATCCACAACAGATTAGGAGCTAGAAAGTAAGCATCATAGATTCATAGTTAATAGTTTAGACAAATAAAACTACATGGTCAAACCAGCAAAATTTAGCAGTCACCCTAGGGATCAAAAGTATGCCACAGATATAATATAAGTAAACTGAAAATAACTCGGAAGTTTATGCATTTTAGATAGGAAATGTATAGTTAGTGCAGAGTGAAAATCTATAATCATTACTGCTAGACTCAATAGTTTGGGCTGGTAAGAGCTTTTTCCCTCTCACGTATGATTCTATTCACTCTCCCTCCATATAAGTAAATATTACAAAAGCATAAAATGAAATTTAAACTAAAAATTGAAAAGAACAAAATCATTACTGACCCAAAAAGTATATGTTCTGAAAGCTAGATATTGATCCAACAGCCCAACTCTTGAGATTCACTTCCAATTCATGCCCTGGCGTTTTCTGATGAAAAAGCAAACACAGTTTCAAGAAAAAAGCTTCCATGATGACAGCACCACCCAAGTAACCAACATGAAAACCCTTATCACAAAGCCATTGACAAACACCACTGCCCACAAGTGGCAACAAAGACTCAAACCCATCACCACCATCACTATTTCCATTCACCCATACAGAACACAAATCACTGAAATCTAGAACCAAATTTAAATCAACACAATCGGAATCCTCCTCAGAAACCTTACTACAGCAAACACTAATGTACCCAACAATCACATCCACCAAAGACTTCACTTCCCTCATTGCCTTCTTCTCTCTCTTCGACTTCAATTCACTTCCAGAAAGTTCTAGAAGCACCCTGTGAACCTCATAAACAACTGGGGCAAGCAAAGCCACGCTCTTTGAAGAACCAACAGAAGCTGAACAAGCTGATAGAATCTGAAACAATGCTTTTGCGGCCAATATTCGATCCAAGGCGTCACTTTCATCCGATTTTAGGGCTCTGAATTTGATTCCAGCGTAGACCCATATCGCCTCAAAGGGTGGATCAACGTTGGCTTGCATCAATTCGTAGAATGCATCAAGGTAAAGAGAAAAATCAGGGGATTCCTTTTTAATCTCAGAAATTAGGCCTTGCACTGAGTTTTTCAGCTTCATGACGTAGTTTTCACCCACAAGAGGGACGAAATTGGAAGCACCTGCAGAACCTGTGACCTCCATTGCTTGATTTTCTCGATGAACCAGAATTGGGGTCTAGGGTTTATCAAGGGTTTTATCAGAATTGGGCCTGACCCGGATGGGATTTTTTTTTGTTGGTCTAGTTTTGCATTGACTCCAACGTGGAAGATGGGGGAAATGTTCGAATTTTTTGGGAAAAAAATTGATTTTTTGAAACCTTAGATTAATGGGGTGGTACAACTACGTGTTTCCTAGCATTCTATTGGTGGAAAAGATGGGACCTACCTTTTAATTCTTATGTGGACCAATCACTTGCGCTAAAAATTTGATTTTTAGTGTCATCGTCATGCAACAAAAAATTGAATTTGGGTTTAATATTCTTGTGAGGTTTTATATCTCGTTCGTTAGTTCACTGGGGCGTTACCAACCAAATTTGCTAGAATTTGGTGGAAAAAAATTCTCATCTTTTTAAGGATCTGATCTACTTACTGTCTTAGGTGGTTGTGGAACAGTGCGTGTGTGTGCTTTGTGTGTTTGAGTTTTTGGGAAAAGATGAAGGCATTGTTTTTGTTTGTGGTTGTGTCTGTGGTGATTTCAGCATGGTTACCACTCTCACACTGTTCCAAGAAACCTGTAGGGGTTGCTAGAAAAGAGGACATTCCGTATATCAAGTGCCAAGTTTGTGAGCTTCTCGCTAAGCAGTTGCATCAGCAGGTTCAGAACAAGCAAGCTGAGATCGCTCCCAAGAAGGTCCTTAAATAAAAATTCGTTTTTTTCATCTGGGTTTATTCATAATTGCTTTGTTGTGTGATTGTTTCGGAGTTGATTTGGTAAGCCTTTTAGTTTTATTGTTTGTTTGCAAAGGAATGATTTTGTGTGTGTGTTTTTTGGGGTGCTAGATCTCGGAGCTTCAGATCATTGAGATTGCAGAGAATGTTTGTAATCTGAAAAAGGTTGAGGCAGATTGGATATTGCGTATAGATATTGTGGAGAAAGGAGATAGGCTTGAGGTAAGAGTGATCCAACTTTTTTTCATCTTGTTTGATGAATGCTTGTGGAATTTGAGTTTCAAGTTCATTTGGGATTTAAATTGAATGAGAGTCAAATAAGAGTATTGATTACATTACATTGACTAAATTCTAATATATGGAAATTGTTTTTGCAATGTCTTTTCTTGTTTTACAGCTGGTTGAGCATGACTCTGAAGGACAATGCAATTCTGAATGCAAGACAATTGAGCGAGGCTGTCAAGATGTATGGAATTGGAACCATTTCTTGTTTGTCACCAATTAATTGCACCTTCATTATTTTTATTTGTTATTTTTCGATTACTGAATTACAGAGTTGGAATTTGCAGGTTATAGGATATTCCGATACAGATGTTGCCGAATATTTGTATAGCAACAAGCCTGATGTTGATTCATTGTTCAAGTATCTCTGTAAAGACCTTACTAAAGCATGCAGTACCAAGCCACCCCCTGTCCCTAAGGTAGCTACAATCTGAAATTGATGCTTCTAGTAATATGTTTATGGAATTCTTACTGCTTTCAGGTGAACTATTGATTATTGGTTAATGTTAACATTGATTGTGATAAATAATTAAATATTCAATCTTAGTCTTTTCTGTAATATTCAGTCTTGTTGCTGCTGCTGTATTGAGAATATCATACTATACTCTTCTAGACACCAACGGCATAGTCTTGCTTTGTTTCTGTTCATATAGCTAGTACGCTTTGGGAATAATCCAACTCTGAGTTTATGTGGTTATAGAATAATTTGATTAGTTGTGATAGCTATGTTGATGGTGGTCTATCTTTGGATGATTGGAAAAGATCATTGTGGTTCATTCAATTACAGAACAAAGCTTTTTAGTGTTTCAAGAAAAATAATGAAATCTCACTTTTTAAAGTCTATAGCCTTCAATTTTTAATTAGGTTTAAAAATTATGTAATTCAATATTCTCAAGACTATAGTCTTTACTTTTATAGTGTTTCTAAAAAAATAGTGAAATCACTCTTTTTAAAGTCTATAATCTTCAATTTCTAATTAGGTTTAAAAATGATGTAATTCAATATTTTAAAGACTATAGTCTTTACTTTTTTAGTGTTTCTAGAAAAATAGTGAAATCTAACTTTTTAAAGTCTGTAGCCTTCAATTTCTACTTTGTTTAAAAAATTATGTTATTCAATATTTTAAAGACTATAGTCTTTACTTTTATAGTGTTTCTAGAAAACAGTGAAATCTCACTTTTTAAAGACTATAGCCTTCAATTTCTAGTTAGGTTTAACAATAATTTCCCATCATCAAGTGTTTCATGCATATCTTTTGCTTTTTAGTTTTTTCCCTCTCTAAATATGAAACATTTTAATTCCTCAACTGGCACCAATGCAATCTCCGAAGTACTTTGCAAGTGAATGATAAAAATATTGTTCAACACCAATTAGTTTCAACTAGTCCTGAGTAAAGGGATTGTTACCAGGTTGCTAATTCTAAATATTTAGCTTGGATATATATCTAAACGGGGATGAAAAGCTGTTTCTTGCACTTCCCTTCAGTGACCTATATTATGGACTTATTTCACATGTTACTTTTGAGCAATCATAATTCATAGGATCCACTGATAGTTGAATACATGTTAACATCTTGATCCTCAAATGTGCATGGAGCACTTGTTAGATCAAAGTCCATAATATGATCCAAATCCCATAATCTCTGCAACATATGATCCAAATCCCATAATCTCTGCAAATCTTTGGACTATATAGTTTGAAAACTATTATTTTCTTTCGTGCAATTATATTGCTTTACTCCATATGCTCTAGGCATTATTTTATGATGTTCTGATCAGAAGATCATTTTGTGCGTTGCAGGATAGGACTCCTGGTGAACCTTTTGTTGCCAAGTCCGAGAAGGAGGCTGAGATGGAAAAGCTACTAAAATCCATGGAGGTATTTCCCTTTTTTTTTTGTTTGTTATAAATCTAAGGAGGGCGTTATGTGCAAAGTGAACCTTTTGTTCTGCTCTTTCGTTTGCTTGATGCAGAACCTAATATGCATATTATATTTGATTCTGCTTCAGGGCATGCCAGGAGCACCAGGCATGAAAATGTACTCAAGGGATGATTTAATGAACATGAAGAACTTTGGTGGTGATGCAGGCGATGAAGATGAAGATGAGGATGATGATGAGGCCGCCTTACCCTCAAAATTGGTACTATCTCTTATTTTCATATTGGTTGTTATAATGAAACGTCTCCTCCTAAATGTTTTAGAATCACTTACCATTGGAGAAATGTATACACATTTTGCAGGGTAAAGTCTTGAGAGAAAAAGAAAGCGCAAAAAGTGACTGGAAAAAAGTGGTTAAAAAGGGAATAGCAGACACCAGCACCACAGTGAAGAAACATGCACACAAAGTTTCCAATCGTATTAGGCAGTGGTGGAGGGGAAAGAAAACCAGTTCAAAGAAGGGTTCAAAGTCTGAACTTTAGGGGGTCATAAACTAACACAGCTTCTTCAGATTGTTGAAGAATTTCCAGATTATCTTTCACAGGTAAAATGAGGCCAAGATAGACATGGTGAAGGAATATAGAGAGCAAGCAAATGAGAACTTTACATACAATCACTTGGAATGGTTAATATTCCGATCGAAGATTTGTTATCTTCCATGTATTTTAGTGACTCAAATTGTTGATGTTTGAGGGTGGATGTATACTAACTAGTGGTAGTGAAGTTCAACAAGCTCCATAGGTTTGTTTTGTCTCTTCCCCTTTTAGTGGATATATTTACTTTGCTTTTAGATTTAATGACATATTTCACTGAAAAAGTTTTGGTAAATTTATTCATACATAGTTGTTAACAATCAAAAGTTAATTGGTACAGTATAGTAATTGCTGAAAGTAAAATGCAAGGAAGCCAAGAATCAATATTAGACTGGTTTTATATCTCAAGGTAGTACTTTGAAACTTATTTCCAAATAATCTATTTGTTGATGACAAATCTGCGCAAATGTGAGAAAAACAATTAAATAGACAAATACTAAACAATAAAATAGATTTTTGAAAATTCTATCATTAAATCCAAAGCCATAGTTGTGTTCAGCTATGAATAATGAGAAAGAATTCAAGTAAAATAGTGAAAAGGTTACACAATCCTTAAACAGCAGCCTCTATCTTAATATAGGAAGGCAGCAATTGTTGCAGACAACATATCACAAAATTTGGAGAGTAATGGGAAAGCATGACCCTACTAAAACAATAGGCTCAACGCATCTTGTAGTATTGAACCCTTGAAACATTGCATCTCCGACCATTCAATGAGTACTTGAGCATTATATCAACATCACGAGGGTTTTTCTTGTTTGGAGCCACAGTCATGCTCCCAACAATTGCCTCACCCTCACAAATGGTCAAGATATCTTCCAGATAAAGGACTGTTTGCTTCCAATGGGTCGTTCGTGATCTGGGCCCTGCATAGATTCTCAAAAGGTGAGTCCACATTACTGTTAATATTCAACGAAAGAACTTTGACACAACCATTCATGGGGTAATATGTCCACAGCACAGTTTCAAAAGAGAACAATTTTATTCAGCTTACTTCAGATAATGATACTTCTACTTGCAAATTTTAAGATATCAACAAGCAACTTCAATGTTCTTCTTAAATTTTGAGAGGCTAATTGTTTTGACCTTTTCCACATAGGTTTTAATGCATAAAACAAATATGCATATCTTTTGCCAATTATAGTTCACATGCAGCAAGAGAAACTCCACTCTCAAAGTCCCCAGGACATGAAATAATCTAGCAAGTAGAAAGGAAGCTAACCTGTAGAGAAGCCCATCAATTTATGACATCTGGTAAATGATACATCAAAATGTGCGACAAGAGCATGAATGTAATCGTCACGTTCAGCAATAAGCTTAAAAGGTGCTGTGAACGAAGCATCTCCAGGAGCCATCTTTGAGATATCCATAGTCTAAAAAAAGATGAATCAATCAGTGCATATCTTCCAGAGAAATTATGAGAATCTCGGGCCAATACAGAACAAATTTTACTTATACATCAAATATATGAAACAAAAGAACTGTAATTAATTACCCACCTTGAGTAGTTGGCAGTTTGTAGCAATCTGATTCTGGTCAACAGTGTCAACAAGAGGCTCCATTATGGCTTGCTTTTTGATGCAGCTCATATCAAATCCATAAACATTGTTCCAAACTGACCAGGAAAATGAAAATGCAATGTTAGTTTTATCCCCCCAAAAAATAGACATATGAATACCATTTCTTTTGTTCTTTAATCCATACAGTGCATACGGATATAAATTTTGTGGTTTTTAAACACAGGCCAACTGCAGCAATTGACATCGATTTGCAAGTTCCATATGAGATAACTGAAAACAAATACAAGTAACTGAATATCAAGTTGCATGTTGGTTAGGGAGGGCTAAGAACCAGTTTGGATGTCTTTTTCATTGAAAGTATACTGAAAAATACTTGGATACTCATATTTAACAAGTGGTCAAGAGCTCACACTCAATTTTATCTTCTTTGTAGTCCGCATCTTCAATGCCACAGATATGGAGGGACGCCTTATCAGGTAGTACAATTCCATCATCAACCTGAGCAAAAAATAGGAAAATAAAAAAGATTCACACACCATTTCAGAATATTTGCATTATGTTAACCTTAAATATCAAAGAGGAAATAATGTATAACTCACAAGCCACTTGTCACGTGCATAGAGGACAGAATTTAACATATTCTCAAACAACAAGAAGTATCCCATCCATTCTGAAATGATTATATCCACTTTTGCAACTGGAAGTTCAATTTCTTCTATCTTCCCCTTCAAAACCGTTACAACTGTAACAACAAAATGAGAGTAATGTAATCACTGTGAGTGGCCTTCTGCAACTAATTGACCCATCAAAGGGAGATATACTTATAAAGAATTAGACGCAATATAGAAATGGAGTTACCATTAGAGTACCCATTAGCTTCAACTATCTGCTTTGCCATGTCAGCCATATCAGAGCACTCAACCTAAATTCCCAAATAAAAATAGTAGGATTAAAAATTATTTGGATTACATGATAAAAACACAGATATTTGCTGATTGAAGAGCATTAAAAGGGTAGAGGTAAAGTCAGACACTTACTGCATAGACATGTTCTGCCCCTGCTTTGGCACAAAATAGGGATAAAATCCCAGTCCCAGCACCCACATCAAGAACCACTTTATTCTTGAATAGGAACTTATTCTGATAAATAACATTTTGATATGTCTTGGTTCTTACAGTGTCCTTCAACATTTCCTGCAATTTCAACAAGTTTAGAACATGTCTTTACATGAAGTGCGAAAAAAGGTGAAACTTCTTTTCCCAAGAGCATCAAAGTGAATCATAAACAAAATATAACAGAATTATTAACAGCAGTAACGCTAAACATCACATTAAAGAACGACCACAGTTAGTTTTTTCAAAAAAAAATCTTTCTTGGACTATACTTCACAAATTCGTATACTAGCTTTTGCTCTTCTTCCCTACTCATACAGTTGATTATGAAAGGTAAAAAGAAAACTAGAACTGTATGAAATGAACCAAAAATTAAAGCTTGAAACACCAGCTTGCGTCCGAGTAGAGCACACTTACTTCGTGAATTCCTGCAAACACAAAACACAAACAAGAATAAGCAAGCAAGCAAGCTTATATAAGAACAAACACAATTGAAATTGAACTAAAGCAGGGGAGTACATTCTGTTGCAGAAAACGGCATGTACAGATTAAAAGATCGAATCTTTTCACAAAAGGGTATTCAAATGAAAAGCGTTATGCAGCAGCAGAAGCAGAAGCACCTGAGTAACTTGAAAGAAAGAAAGATATATAGAGAGAGAGAGAACGGAAAAGTTACCAAAATGAGAATAGGAATCAAAGTAGTAATCGGCGCTGGTTTTATCATCGGAGTCAATGAAAGAGGGTTCGGGTTCGCACATGGATTGGTCGTCGTGGTTGGAGCTCTCTGCAGCATCCTCGATAACCTCGTCAGCGTCCTGGAACCGAAGGTGGTTCATGTTGTTGTTGATGTTGTTGTTGCTCTGAATTTGGTTGTTGTTGTTCTTTCGGCGACCCATTGAGCAGAAAATTTTTTAGAGTGGAGAGTGAGTGACTGTGAATCTGTGATTGCGAAAATTAGGGTTTTAGGTTTGGGTTTTAGGTTACGCAATGGTTGCTTCCAGCTGCTATGCTAGCTACTACCGCGTCTTTCACTTATTTCAATTATTTTGGTCTTACATTTTTTAATATTTCTATTATTAGATATTTATACAACTTGCTTAGTTTTTTTTTTAATTTGGATAAAAATGATTCATTTTGTTCTTGTCAAGTTGGTCAAAAATTGTAATGAATAATATACTAGTATACTAGTTTTGTAAAATCCATATAAATTATATTGACACTTTTTTTTTTTTGCAAGAATATTGACACTTATTTCTTTTGTCAATGTGTTTAAAAAATGAGTTCAGTGTCCTTGTTTAAAATTAGCGTAAATCTTTCTATTTGTCTATTTCTTTTTTTAACAAAATGAAAGGACTTTGTGATACAAAAGTGTTTTTGGGCAACTTGTTTCTTGTTAAAATGGGCCAAAAGTCTCAAACAAAACAAAATTGGGCCAGAGAAGCCCAAAACAAAGCAACACAGCTAGGTATACCATACAGTAGGGACAGGGATACCACCAATACGTAGCTTACACAAGGCTCAACAAAAACCAAATATAGAAGAATTCTATGGTGAAGTTTATAATCATTTTTCATAACTAACCCAAATTCAAAAAGAATTGTAAATTGCCTTGATCTCTTGTCTATTTATAAATCTTTTTCAAAAAAAACTCCTGAACTTGTAAAAATATTATACTAATCTCCTCTCCAAATTACACAAACTTCCTTTGAATAATACATTCAAAAAAAGTAAATGTCACTTTGACTTTCATGAAACTCTAAAGGACGTAAGTGTAATTTACTCCAAAGTGAATTGTTAGGATAAGTTAAAATAAAACAAAAATCTTATACTCTATCTGACTCAAATAATTTTTAAAAAGTATGTAGTTGAATTTAACCAATCTCATTCTTAAATAATAACGTAATAGTATATCAACATACAATTAACAACAATACTACATGTACACTATTTTTCAGTCATTTTCAGCCACCAACAACTTTTTAAGGTGGGACCCACAAAATATATTAGTGACAAACTATATGCATTTATTATGGGTGACTGATGGTGGCAGCATTTTGGTGTACAAGAAGCATTGTTGTACAATTAATTATGTTAAATTTAAGAAAAAAAAAACAAATTGATTGGGATTGCAACATAATTGTTGGTGTGAAATGCACACAGATTGCATTTGTATTTTGTCCTCTACAAATAGATTGCATTGCATATGCATGAAAATATTTATAACGCATAGAGGGAGATAGTCAAAAATCCATACAACATGTGGATCGATATGATTTAATTTATGAAAGTTATGCAAAATTTACACTACTTTTGAATCATATATCAAAGGCCACTTGTATGTAAGTTTGTCAGAAAGAATAATTAAAAGATTAGTAAAAAATGGCCTGGTCAGTCATAGGAATATGTGAAAATAATCGAAACCGTTCACTTAGTCTTCAAGTTACTTCAATTACTATTAAATTAATTTAACCTTGGTCGGGAACTAATTAAGAAGAAGAGTACACAGTACAGGAGAATAGAATATCGCTGTCAAATGTTATTACTTAGTTGTTAACTTGCCATAAATAAGACGCTTGCAAGATAAGGACAAATTGAAGAGTAATATATTTTCAAGTAAACAAAAATAATTTTAAAAAAATTGTTAACAAGTGTTTTAAGATAATAAAAATAAAAATAACTACATTAAAAAGATATATTTTAATATTTTTTATACAATAATACTAAGTGGACAATGAAAAACCAGCTCATATAACCAATGGACATATTTTGGCTTTGATTTTGGCCAAAATAATCATTGAGATTGTAATGAGCTGAGTAATTATGGCCCAAAATCTCATTTATTGGCTGGTTGGGCTGGTTTTATATTGTTCATTTAGCATCACTATTTTTTATATAAAGGACCACCATAATTTTTTAAATATTTGTAGTATATATATCCTTAGCAAAACTCAAAAATTGTGGTTGCATGGACTCATTTATTAGTGACACCCTCATCAATTTGCTTCTTTAGAATTCGTATCTCAATGCTCTAGCTGCAAGTGGTATTCAAATTAAATTTAAGCTAAGAAGCAACATAAAGTCATATATACTTATCATAAAGTCATAACACTAAGAAATTAAGTTTTATGAGTTCCAAGGCAGTACATACATGAGCATGCAACACTGAAACACTAGAAGATAGATAGATATAGCTGAGTTCGTGTTCAACATTATATATATTGCTTGGTTGGCATGGAGCTGGACTAGCTAGTAACATGTTCTTTTTAAATTATATATATATATATATATATATGATTGATGATGATGAGGAAGAATATGTAACACGAAACAAAACCAATGGGAAGAAAGAATATATAGTCAACAAATCAAAAAGTATATCACTCAGTATAAAGTTTAATTTCATCATATCATTTTTCTTTATGCGGTAATACATTTTTTATTTAAAACCAAAAGTAAATATATATATAAGCCATTAATTAACTTTTCTATTTTTTTTATGTGATTTTTCTTTGGTACCCCTGAGTACCGATACTCATGTACAATTAATAATTATTATTTGATGATTAATTTGATGATCCTAAAATGGACAAGTGACTTTTTTTTAATCACACAATAAATAATGAGTATTGGTACTTATAAATTTTATTAGGTAGCAAAGGAATTATGTATATATGATAGTAAATATAATACCATATAATACACAAATTAGATTAATTATATTTGATTCATGCAAAGAGTTATAAAGAATTGTATGTAGTAAATTATCATCGATTATGCATAGAGCTACAGAGAGTGGAATGATATATTTTAAAGAGAATTGTAAGAGGTGCAACAAAAAAATCAGTTAAAATAGCTAATAAATAGGAATTTGAGTCACAATCAACCAGCCCATTAAAAATGTACTCATAATTAAAAATGTTATTTGAACCATAAAGTGTTAAATGAATTTTATTTACTGTTTTAGGTGAAAAAAGTGATGTCCCCGAACATTTGTGTATTTTATAATAACTAGTGTTTTTAAGTGCATTGGTGGAGAACGAAATTAATGATTAAATCATGTTCTATACATCATAGTCCTCGTGGAGCTTCTTTGTTCACACATCATAGGGAATGCAAGACCTTACTATTTTATTTATTTTTATTATTTTAGTAATTAATTGTTTCAATTCTATATTTATTTGAATAATGCATTGTTCACAAATCCCGCGATGATGAGGAATGTATAGCATAAAGCCATATTATTTGCTGGAAAATATATATATATGGTTGACGAATAGGGACATGTATATATATAATTGAGGCATAGAATATTCCCAATCCAAAAAGGCAATCTTTGGAGCATATGTATAGCAACATATTAAAAATAAGTAAATTAAATTAAGTGACGAGCGCATAGAAAAAATCTAAATACAAATTGCAAGTTGAGCCAAAAATCAATGCCAATAAATACAAAAATAGCATTTTTAGTGAAGTGTATAACAGTATAAAGTGATCTAATAAAGTCGTTGAAATTTTGTAATATTATGGTTAGTGAAATTATTAAATGTTCTTGAGAGCAAGACAAATAATTAATTTGTTTTATGTGTTATTTATGTATTGAGATATCACAACTCGTATGTTAAAATTTATAGAAAAGATATAGTGTCATCATAATAAAATGATATTAGAGTGTATATGATCATCAAATAGTCAGAAGTTTAAAAAAATTATTGTATAATTAATTAAACTTTGGAGGTATTACCATATGGACATGGATTGGCCACATTTTAGAAAATTGTTGCATGAAGGAGCAATAGGAAATTAACAACAAATTTTGTCACTTTGTGAGTAGTGAATGTGTAGATATATGTTAGTGCATGTGTGGCTAAGCATATATATATATATATAACCTAATTAATTAATTAATCAAATCAAATCCATGGGAAATTTAATTTGTAAGAAGAGTAGAGTCAAGAGAGACAAAATTGGCTGGCATGTTTGCTCATACTCGGAGAACACGAGTTGGACTTTCATAAGGGTGATCTTTCTCCATTCATATTCTTTCATATAAATGTAAATACGTAGTCATTCTTAATTGGCTTCATAAAGAAGTGCAAGAGATTTTTTATTGCTTATTTCATCTAGATTTTATATAGTTTTTTTAATTCATATCTAATAGCTAAAATTACTAAGAGTGATAGAAAATATTTGCTCCAATTATATAATGCACAATTTTTTTCAATAAAGACTCTAGGAGTATGTTATAATTGTGCATGTAATTTTCATCCACCGATAGTATATCATTTATTTACACAGTCACCCAATCATGTGTTGTATCGTCATTCATTTTCTCTTTCACTACCTGAAATGTCATACAAATGGAGCGTTTTAATTGGACGACATTGTAAAATACTCTTACACTGTCAGAGCATCAAAATTAAACTCCGGTGTTATTAAAAATTAACACTTGATAATTTTTTATTAGCTGACAGTGTAAAAAATTTTATATTGTCCGTGGATAATAATTATTCTCATATTATATTACTTGTATTAAATTATATTTGAGGATACTTAATAAGTTAAAGTGGACAAAAATAGCTTGACAAATTGTAAGAAAAAAAGGGAAGGAAAATGAAAAATATTAGAGGAGAGAAAAAAAAAATGTAACTTGGAATATTAATATGCATAGCTAGAGATATATATATATTTAACATTCCGATCGATCTATCGACCTACTCAATATTCTATAGTTATCTCTCTAAGACATAATCGTAGCATGATTAGAACCAAAAATTGCCACGTGGCATGTCATCATTGGCACTATATCTTCTGAGAAGATTTTCATGCCCTTTAATTGGGATACAAGCCTTTGCAAATTCCCTTACCCGGCATTAGTCAAATTTATCCTATAAGTTTATTTTTCAACCCTTTTCCCGTACTATACATATATATATAATAACATAGCCAAACTAAATTAGATTCTTTCATAAACTATCTAGTTAATTAACACAAGTTAATTAATTAATTAAGCTAAGTCTACTTGGTCTGTCATCTGGTTATGTTCTAATTAATATAATTAAACCGATACAAGAATTTTTTTTGTGGCAACCAAACTAAGCAGGATGGATACCATTTATTAGACCCATCATTATTAGATCGATTATCCAAATCTGAGCACTAATTCAAACTTAGTTGCAGTATTAAAAGAGACAAATCATAGTCAACCGATATTAATTACAATTACATAATGGATAATTAAGCAATTATATATGCTTAAGTACGGAAATGTTGTGTATCAAATTCACTTTTATTTAACTGATGATTCACAAAGTAATATAACCACAAGTGGTGCTATGCCACTTTTTGCTGCAATAAAAATATTAGTTAATAATTAATGTATAATTAGTTTACTAGTAGTTTGGCAATGCACATCAATTTGAACATAGAGCATCATGCAAATTGAGACATACATATTTTTTATAAATATATTATTTGTACTAATTTTCATGATTTTTGTGTCGACTAATATTACATCTACCATTAAATTGAATATGAATATATTTAATTATGACTCATATTCTATATAATTATGAATCATGCAATCAATAAGCCTCCTTCTTGTTCCACCTAACACACCATCACTCATTAGTTTTACTAAATAATAATAATTAGTCAATTAGTCATAGTATGAGACAGCAAAGAAGCCTTAAATCCAAAAGAATTCCATTATTACACATGCTTATATGTAACTTGTCAAAACCTAGCTAACTAGCTACATATAGCTCTTTATTATTTTCTTTCCTAGAGCTATATATATGTATAGGGAGAGATTATGCTATCGCGCGCCATCTGCATATATACGGAGGTTATAACCAATAACTCATGAAGCACTAGTCATTATATATGTTGATGCTTTCCAACCAATCATGTTGGATCATTAATATCATGTTGTGCATAATATATATTATATGTTGTAATATCATCTTTTTTTATAATATGTGATACATGTTGTATATAATACATCAGAATACATAATTTTAATTAGATCTCATATATATATATATATATATATATATGAGAATAATAATGCGGTTAAAATTTCAAACATATATAGTCTATGATCATTTTAATTTACCCAACATACATATCTATATATAATCTTACATTATTTCAACTTAAATACATTATTCCTAAGGGTTATATTACAAGTAAGAAGTCCACAACATATATAGGCAAATACGTTTTGCACAACAAAAAAATCAAATAAATTATGCATAACATATATCACATATGTTGTATTTTTATAATATGTGATATATATTGTGCACATCATATGATATTTATTATTGTATATAACATGTAATATTCATAATGCATTTTATATTACATATATTATGCACAACTTACTGTTCGCTATTTTAGCTGATTTTTTATTGTACCATAACAATTCTTTTATATATATATAATTACCCTCATCATCAAACTTTAAATACAAAAAAATGGAAGTAGCATATCTGAGGAGACCTTTGTTGATACTTGTCTCAAGCTTAGAGGCCTAAGTAGCCGCCCATTCGTCACATGATCCCTTCATCACGTTCTCTCTTTAAATTTCTACTAAGCATATATATATAATAATAATAAGATTCATCATACATACACATATATATTAACTTGATCAGATCTATAGCATGATCTTCATTCTCTAGCACATGGATATATTATTCATGATCTCGAGCCCCACCTCGATCCCTCCTTCTTATATAGGAGTAGAAACAAGCATAATATTCTTCTTCTTCTTCCTTATCATTATTAATATTATTGATTTCGATCGTGTCTCATCATCAATTAACTCTTCTTCTAGTTCTAGGAGGGTTAGTTGAATTGCACAAAAACAACACTATCCCGACAAATATCTTAAATTCCAAACACCTAAACCTTGTTGTGCATATATGCATATATATATATATATATATATTATATATATATATTATAATATACTATAATATATAATAACATACATGTCAAATTTACTTCCTTGAATTAATATTGTATATCCTCTCACTAAAATATTGTGCAAACAAATCCAAGAGCATATCCTAAATTCCTAATTGCACAATTAGGTGGGATTATCATTATGGAGTCTTGGATCCCAATTAATCACAATTATATTCATTCAGTCTATGTTTTTTTGCATTTCAATCATTAGCATTCAAACTTCAAAAGTATAGAAGCTAAGAAGAAAACATTGGCACGTTTTTCTTAATTTTAATTTGGTAATCTTAGTTTTTTTTTTTTAATTTACAATTTGAAGAATCCAACCATCACATTAAGACTTTATCTATCTATATATTTATCATCTGACTCTAATTAAATACTTTTTGCCAATAATATCTGCTCAAAAAAATCACATGACACTGATAATTATATTTTTTATTTCTTGATGCGTTTTTATAACTTGTATAAATTTTAAAAATCAAATAATGCAACATTCCAAACTATTTTTAATATTTGTTATAACTTTTGTACGAGACAGACAATTTTTTCTTTTCAAATGGCGTGTGCAAGTATTCACTATTTAGCGCTGGATGATTATGGTCATTCATATATCTTCTCCTAAAATAGCACTATGTACATATCGCATTAAGAGGAAACTAATAATGTTTGTTGTACAATAAGACTATCATTCAACAACTATCTAACGTGTGTTATATATAATGTGTGTTATATATATAATAATATATGTTACGCATAATATATATTATGTATAGTACATATTTTCTACTAGTTGATGTATTTATGTTATGCAACAAACATTATTGAAAAGAAACATTATTTAATTATGAGATCAATTAGAATACACCTGTAATTAATTCGAATATGAGATGTTACTTATAATGTTTAGTTTTTTAAAATTGAATTTGAGTTGGTTTCAAAATAGATAATATGACAGTTTTTTATTGATTGCATACAATATAATTTTATGAGTTTAATTTCAATTTATTGTCAGTGTAAAGTAATTTTACACAGACATCCAATCATACATTGATACATAAAAGTTTTTAACTTAATCACTCACTAACTAAAAAGTCTCACAAATCAATGAAATATGATTAAGTGACAGTATTAGTGTATCATAATTAAACTCTAATTATATATATATATATATTGTCATAATTAATCTCTTTTATTATTACTATTATTATTATTATTATAATAGATATATAATTAGAATTAAAGGAGGTTTTAACTTTTAAGAGAACATATATTCCAAAAATAATTTTATATAATAAAAATGATTTTGATGCAACTTGATGCTAAGCCATGACTCTCTAGAATGAAGCTTGATTTGTACATAATTAAGTAGTTACTTCCAGTGCACATAATCATCATGTTGAATTTGTCAATGGAAATATAAAACCATATAGTACATGGTTTTAAACTTTATAGAAGTAATTAAATTCTCTGTTGTTGGTTATTAATGCAAGAGTGGGGTCAGAAAATCTCCTACAAGAGCTTCTCTTTTGTCGTAGCTACTTGCAAATCAGAATCTTAATCCCTTTTTTGGGTTACTCAGTATCTTTGTCATCAGCTCATCATCAACCCTTAATTAACTACTCTTTTATTAGCTCTCCCCAAATTTATTTAATTTGTTGTGATTAAACCTGTTCAGATCTTGATCCATGATTTTTTTGGAATTTTTTGTGTTTAATTTGTTTGGCAAGGGATGGATATGAATGATTAGTCATAGGTTATGAGAATAGCAGAAATTGTTTTTGGAGAACTCAACCACTCTTTATTTTTAATTAACAAACAAATGCCACTCTTTATTTCATTCTTAATTTGACACGTCATCTGTTTGATTAGAAATTATAGTAAAAGTAGAAAATAATAATTAGGGGGCAAATTAAGATAGGGTATATATCTCAAATTATATGCATAAATGATAATTATAATACGTGACATGATTATAGAATATTTGGCCTATTAATATATAGAGTTTAATTTTGATACATTGTATTTTATTCTGTCGTCCAATCAAAATCATTAATTTATATGATCTTTCAGGTAGTAAGAGAGAAAAAACATAATTATGATTGACATGACAACATATAATTGGATGACTGTGTAAAAATTGTAGAAGGATGAAAATTCAATCCTAATATATAATGTAGTTGGGTTCCAACACGTTAATATGAATGAAACATATTATATATATTTTCAGAGAGCTCTTATTATAAAGGAATTGATTAGTCTATAATATCAGTCTATAATTTACAAATTTTTAGTAGTGTCATTACTAATAATGATTGATATTTGATTTTAAAAGAAGTATATACACAAAAGTGATAATTTTGTTTTAGAATAATAATCATCAAGGGTTCCTCTATTAAACAGAATATACATTTTTTCTTTGTAAACTAATTAAATATCATATGCTAGGTCCATTAAACCAATTAATATGGAAGTAACCTTATAATGCAAAAAAGAAGTATAACAGCAAGAAATCTACCCCATACAACAACCATATATTTTCTGTTTGTGGATCTGGAACAGTTGTCACAATTAGTTAGTTGCAAAACATAGATAAATTAACTATATATATATGTTAAAACCCCTAAAAGGTAAAGCTCTGATTTGCTTACACAATAGAATCAATAATATAATAATAATTATATATATTATATTTTTTTCCAATTCATTATTAATTGTTTGTGCTGAAACGCGCCATAGACCAATATTGCAAGTTGAAGTAGTAGTACTAGTGTCTTAAGACTCAAAGCTAAGCTAAGAGGCTGGCTATATATAGAGGCACTTTAGATTAAACTTTTCATCAATTCAATTCTCTAACCACATAGATAGTTCTCTCTCTTACCCACAATAGCTTTCTGCTTTCTGCAATTAAGGACATATCCTTTTCAATTTTGCAAGAAAGCTAGTTATGGGTTTGGAGATTGAACAACAACTACAACAACAACCTTGTGTGGAACTCTCAAATGTTGCTGTTTCTGATACTCATGGTGAAGATTCTCCTTACTTTGCTGGCTGGAAAGCCTATGATGAGAACCCCTATGATGAATTCACTAACCCCTCTGGAGTTATTCAAATGGGCTTAGCCGAAAATCAAGTAAGTACATTCATACATACATATATACGCATATTATCTGGTGCCCAGAAATTTGCCATATCAAAATGATTAGTCACTGTTACTGACAGTTAATAGCAAACGAGCATCAAAAGGAAAAATAATATATTTTGAAAGCAAAACAAGAAAAATTTCACTTTCCAATGCAAATTCTCTCTTCATCAAACAACATATAATATAACTAACAGCTAATTTATTAATTTTTTCTTTTTTGGGAACAGGTATCATTTGATTTGGTAGAGAAGTACCTAGAGGAACACTCAGAGGCATCAACATGGGGGAAAGGAGCAGGAGGATTCAGAGAGAATGCACTATTCCAAGACTACCATGGTTTGAAATCATTCAGAAAAGCAATGGCAAGTTTCATGGAACAAATAAGAGGAGGAAGAGCCAAGTTTGACCCTCACAGACTTGTCCTCACTGCTGGTGCAACTGCTGCCAATGAACTCTTAACATTCATCCTTGCTAATCCCGGAGATTCTCTACTTGTCCCAACACCATACTACCCTGGGTAACTACAATCTTCAAAAAACTATTATTATTATATCATTTCCTCCAAAGTTTCAAACTTTAATTCTTCTTTGGAACTCGCAAGCACTTACCTTATTGCTTGACGTGCACATCAAGTATACACGTACCGGAACCGCAATTTAAAACCACAATTGAAAACTATGAATGAAAACTAATGAATTTTCTTCTTTTTTTGTGCAGATTTGATAGAGATTTGAGGTGGAGAACTGGGGTGAACATTGTTCCAATCCACTGTGACAGTTCAAACAATTTTCAGATCACAGAAGAAGCATTGGAGGCTGCATACAAAGAAGCAGAGTCGATGAAAAGCAGAGTAAGGGGAATACTAATAACAAATCCATCAAACCCCTTAGGCGTGACAATTGAGCGCCATGTCCTTGAAATGCTCCTCGATTTCGCGACAAGGAAGAACATCCACCTTGTTTCAGACGAAATCTACTCAGGCTCATCATTCTCCTCCTCAGAATTCACAAGCATAGCAGAAATACTCGAATCAAGAAGCTACAACAAGAAGAATTCAGAGAGGGTTCACATTGTTTATAGCCTCTCAAAGGATCTTGGGCTGCCAGGATTCAGGGTAGGCACAATCTACTCATACAATGACAAGGTTGTGACGACGGCGAGGCGAATGTCGAGTTTCTCACTGATATCGTCGCAGACACAGCACCTTGTGGCATCGATGCTGTCGGATAAGAGTTTCACAGAGAAGTATATCAGGATAAACAGAGAGAGGCTTCAGAGGAGGTACGAGATGATCATAGGAGGATTGAGAAGTGCTGGAATTGAATGCTTGAAAGGGAATGCAGGGTTGTTCTGTTGGATGAATCTGAGGCCATTGTTGGAGAAAGATAACAGAGAAGGTGAGTTGGAACTGTGGAATGATATTCTGCATGAGGTCAAGTTGAATATATCACCTGGCTCTTCTTGCCATTGCTCTCAACCTGGTTGGTTCAGAGTCTGTTTTGCAAATATGAGTGAACACACTTTGGAAATTGCTTTGGACAGAATAAGCAAATTCATGGACAGAATGAGGAGGATTCAGAAAAGCTGTTAAGATTATCTATTTTATCAGCAATGTTTGTCGTGCAATATAAATTCATTCAACTAGTATCCAACATGTACCATGTGTTATACTGAGTGTCATAGTATGACACATAACACATGTTGAATTCTGGTTGGATGTATTTCTATTGTACAACAAACATATTATCTTCTTCATCACTATCATTAATGTTACATTATTAGTCCTTTTGTTTTTTTTCAAATGGTTGTGGCCATTTTGGTATATCATTCTTTTGATTTGGGTGTAGTGTGAAAGCATAACCCGAAAAAGAAAAGATCATATGTCTCATGAAAAAGCACATAGTGTATGTAGAGGTGATGATTCAGTTGAAGTGTATCAAAAATCAAATCCTTGTTTGCTTGCTTATAGTTAAGCAAGTTTCTCAAAAATCCCTTTTGTAATAATAATATTGAATTACCATTTGTCTATGATGAAATTAAAATCTCTGTCTCCTATTGAGTCCCTGATTACTTATCCTTAATATAAGGTTGGTTTTGATATCACATTTATAATTATTTTACTATTAATGTTATTTATATAATGAAAATTGTATAATATTTGTACAACATTCATATTCACATTTGAAATGTAATATGAATTTACAAACTCATACAATCCAATGGTGGATACGATTGTTGTACAATTTTTATTGTACACATTACATTCCTCTAATTTTACATTATATTCTCTAAATACTGCTCTTAAAAGGGGTATAAAATAATATAAAGTTGGTTCTAACAAAGAAAAGACATTATAATAATAGATATAAATATTAAAGATAGTAATACTTTCGATTTTATGGTTATTGAATTATCAAAACAAGTCTAAGTAGTTGCCGCGAATTATACATAATGTAATTATTATATGATTGTTTGTGAGTTGGGAGTTCAAAGTACGTAACAGCTAGCACAAAAGGCCAACCCCTTAGCTTTTAGCTAGCCAGCATCATCACAAAGTTTGAAATCAATATTAAAATTCCCACTTCACTCACGTATTTCAAAGTCAAATATATATGTATTATCATGGTCTTGTCATGATTGTATGGATAATCTGACTTATACTTTTAATTGATTTCAGAGTATTGCACACTTAAGAAGGTAATGAGAACATAAAAATTTCTATAGAAGTAAATGTACAATGACAAAATTATCCTTATAGTTTTTTGTGCAATAATAATTATAAGAGATAAAAAGAGAGTGTATATATGGATAAAACTGGAAAAAGATTGTAAATGTTTGATTAAAAATCCAAAATGACAAATAATAATGGACAAATAAATTTCCTAGAAAGACAAATAAAATGGACAGAGGGAGTAGTTAATTAAGGAATGATTAATTAATTAATTAATTTAATTGATAATATAAGATTTATACATACTATGCTTCCCTATTATTGCCATTTGCCGGGCATGAAGTTCCTAATTACAAATTATTACGAAATTAATTGGTCCACCACGTGATTTACGCACCGTGTGATTTACATTTATATCACACGACCATGCCAGGTATTGTCCAATTGACTAATAACTTTTTTGTGTAGATAAATAATTTCTCAAAAGATTATAGTCCTTATTACGTTAATTAAATTATTCATTTATTAGAGCTATCAAAGCATATTTAAGCGTAATCCAAGTTGTTAGCTAAGACTAATATTATGATAATCACGTATATTTATGGTTTGATTGAAAAGGGAATATAATCTATTATACCTTCAATAGATTGTCATTACCACTTGGAACCTAGCACACTTGCTCATTGAGGTATCACGGGTTTACTTAATTATTCAAGTGATTAGAGGATGCTTTGACTTTTTATTAATGATCTACCAATATAATTCTCAACTAAATCCTAATAGAACTGTACTTATAGTACATTAATCATCTATTTGGAGATCATATTTTAATAGGTTTGACATCTAATGCAAACTTTTAATTCTATCATATTATTAAACAATAATGTTTGTCGTACAACAGAAATACGTCCAACTAGTATCCAATGTGTGCTATACATAAGACATAATGTGTATTATATGTATAGCACACATACGTACATCACACATTACGTTTTGTGTATAACACACGTTGAATACTAATTTGACGTATTTATGTTGTACGACAAGTTTTTATCGATTATTTAATCTACCTAAATATCTCTAAAGAATGGTTAAGATTCAATTAAATTTAGTCAACAACCTACTTAAAAAAAATTAAGGAAAAAAAAGTCGTAGTCGATTATTAATTCTCAGCTGAAAACGAATTATTTTAATCAATTTAAATAGTGGTCAAAATTAACTTTTAGTTTTGACAATATTATTTTATTCTTCAGGACTTTAAAATATTATGACTTGCTACATATACTCTTGACCATTTCTTGCGTTAGGCAACACAGAATATTCTGGATGAAAAGGGCAGAAAAATTAACAAATAAAGGCAGTGAAATATAAATCAAATTATTAAAGAAAAGATAACGTAACCTGCAGAGAGAAGAATTGAAGAAGAAGGAATTTGCTTTCACTAATTATATTCACGAGAATGAAGTTAATGAATAAAAAAATAAAATCTAACATCTCGTTAATTAATTCATAAGGATATATGTAACGAAATAATTAATTAAGTTGGATTATTGAAAATAAAATAATAATAGAAAGAACACAAAGTAATAAGCGTGTAGGTGTATGTAGTAGTATAACGGAAAGAGGCCATCTACAAAAAAAAAATGGAAAGAGCACAAATAGAAACTTTTGAAGAATAAATATGACCTAGCTTTTACACGTGTATTATTATAAGAGCGTGAATTGCTAGATGCAAAAAAACTATTAAAAATTTGGGTCACATTTACTAAGTTCATTAAAAATATATTTATGATTAAAAGTGTTATTTGGGGCATAAGGTGTTAAATGGATTTTATTAACTATTTTGACTGAGTTTTTGTTGTGCTCCGAGCATTTGTGTTATTGTTATTGCATTAAGGTAGTTGTATGAATTTTTATAGTTCTATTTTTCATGTATTACAAGAGCAATGCTATATAATTAGAAAAACTATTAAAAATAATGATGAAATAGCATGTCAACGAGATTGATTCACTTTGAAAACTGTTAAATATTTTAAAACAAATATATATTACACTCGTGAATATGAAAAATTAGTAGCAAGCATTTTATATATAGGAAAATGTTAGTATACACAAATAGCATATATATATATATATATCATTTAATTTCTATTTATTCAAGGGTATAATTTTTTTATGCAGTTATAATATTAGCTATAATTATATTTTCTCTCTAGCTCCCATTATTTAAGAAATTGTACAAACAAATTATTTTGATTGATGTCAGTATAAAATTACAGTGAACTAAAATTAGATCATATAATATAATATATATATCAATTGGCGGTAAATCTTGTTATTGTTGCATGTTGACAATTGGTTGGGAGCTAAATTAACCTAACCTTGTAATGAGAAATTATTAGGTGCTCTGTCCTGCACCATTTATTTTTTTGTCAAATCACCATTAAAATTTAAGCTTAACTAAATCAAAATTAAATTTCATCAATCCTCTTTTTAAACTTAACAATTTTCTCTATTTGCTATTACTTTTAAAAAAGATAAACACTTCAGTATCTCTCACACCATACACCAAACCACCACCAGCCGCGCCGCAGCTGCACCGCCCTCAATTAAGCGTGTTTGGATTTAGCTGAAAATTCAAAATTAATGGAATGTTGCAGATGCCATGATTCATTGTTTTCCGATGTATGCAATTTTCGCCTTTTCCATGTATTATAGTAACAAGGAGAACACCTCAAGTTTGCAGAACATGTATTTAGAGCACTTGAATATACCCGATCTGTGGTTTTGTTCACCTGAAGTACCGAATCTGCACCCCAGGAAAAAAAAACATTATCTTTTTCATCTTCCGTTGTGTTTTTTAAGAAAAAGGGAAATTCAAAATTTTTTATATTCCTCAGTTGAGTGTGCAATGAATCGAAACGAACACAAGGGAACGAAAATGCAACACAGTGAGGGTGATGCGGTGGTGCGACGGAACTGCGGCACGGAGGCGCGGCGGGAGTGGTGGTGGTGGTTTGGTGTGTGGTGTGAGAGATAATGATATTGTATTTATTTTTCCAGAAAAAAATAGTAAATAGAGAGGATGAGTTAAGTTTAACTATGATTTGATTAAAGTTAAATTTTAATGGACCCCAATGATAATTTGACAAAAAATAAATGATACAGATTTACTCTCAGAGCACCTAATAATTTCTCCCTTGTAATTATTTGATTTCTGTGGTGCATATTAATTTCTATGGAAAAGTCAACCATGATATAGTTGCCTTGACCAATCATAGAAGGGCAGAGCAGCCCCATGTGGTTCATGAAGCTAAGAAAATTAATACTACACAATGCATAGTAAGAAAATTATGTGACTTCTTCCTTTAATTTAGTCATCACATACCCAACTACTTGTTTTGGAGTTTAGCAGCTAATTAACACCTACATATAATAATAATATTATATCAATTTAGAATACAAAATGCATTAATTATTAGTTAATCTATTTTCATCTTAACTATTATATTCTTTCTCTATTATTCAATCAAGTATGGATTTATTTATTTTAGATATTAAAGTTATTATTTGATTTAATAGTAAATGCAATAAAGTTAATATGAAGGCTAAAAAAAGGTTCATATATATAACACGAGGACTCATCATAAGGAGTGAAGTTGATGTATAGGTTTGTTCAGTGATGAACGCCTGGCTCAATGGCCATGGAGTTGCATATGTTGTCATTATATTTCTCATCATACACTGATCTAATAATGATGTGAAATAAATAAAAATGACGAGTTCCAATGGAATATATATATTATACAATATAAAATTCGTGGAAGGAGAAATTTAACTAGTAACATAACATACATGCATATATATATATATATATATATATATGAGCTGGAATAATGTGTATTTAATTATACTTCCTAAACCCTAGTAATAATATTACGTACATATCTGCTGTGTGTGTGTGTTTCATGGTGAGCAGATCAATACAGCTGTTGCCTAAGGGTGTGGATTGTTGAAAAGAATTGATATAAGGTATCTTTGGATAAGCTGAAAAATTAAACTTATTTTAATAATTATTTATTTATACAATTACTTTTTTATATAATCGCTTATTTAAGGATAAATTCATGTTTGGATAATTTAGTTGAAAAGTAACTTTAAGTTAATCTATGATGTTTGGATTGTTAAAAAATAATCGCTTTTTAATAGTTAATTACTAAAATGGGTATGAAATAATTTATTACTTATGAAGGAATTTAATAATTATTAGGGGTAGATTGGATATTTCCTATTAGACATGAATAGAAAAGTTTTTTTTGGAAAATAAGTTTCAAATACTAGCTTAACTTATTTTGCACCCTAACAGTTTTTTTTATCAAATACAACAGCTTAAATTATTATGTCATTTTATCCAAACATACTAGATTATTTTTTTAAAAAAAGCTGTTTATAGCATTTCCCAAACATGCACATACTTTGTTTTTTCTCATATGAACACTTTGAAAATATTAGCATTTTATTTTGAAAAAATTTATTATTCATTCTATTCCCTTAAATTAAACAATAATTATTCGTGTACAGCGTAAATACTTACTCCGTACACAAATAATTAGTTGTCACGTGCCTCTTAAACCAATTTTTAAATCTGAGTTGTTCATCTTCTCCGGCTTGGTTCTTGTGCACCTTTGTTGTAGCTTTTGTGCTTCATCATCTCAGATTGTTCTTCTTCCTTTCTGATCATGCATCATCATCTTTGTTTGTCTCCCTTGTAACAGTTTCATTGCAGATAAGAACATTAGTCGCGCCAATGTTTATCCCCGTTGAGCTAGGTTCGAAGCATCTTGTTGTTGGTGGCATCGCTGGCTCAGGTGATGCAATTACAAGGTCGATTTGGTCTCTTCAAGCTCGCCTTGGGTGCAGAGCTCCAACATTAAAGTTTAAATAGTAATAGTCTACCACTAGATTCTTTTTAATTAATTATAATGTGTGAGAATGAATAAGTTAGTATTGAAATATGAGACTATTATTTGTATATATAATAATATCATCAACCCATTTTTCATCCATTCAAAAGTCGATAACTTTTATGAAAATATTGATAAGTGGATAAATATTGTTGTATGTACAAGTAGCATTTTCCATTAAAATAGGGCTCATGCTCACTCTAAACAAATAACTATTATATCCAAAGAAAAGTGGCTTGTCATTTCTCATCAAAGATATTTACCTGTGTTAAAAAAAGTTGTCAAATGTCTATCAAACATAAAAATAAATAAAATAGTTTTTTTCTAAAATAAAAATTTAAGTACTTTCTTTTAAAAGCCAATCCAAATGCATTCTAGATGAAGCGTAGAAAAATAATGCCAAATGGTTACAACTTGAATAATGTTTTATTTTTTTTATAGTGAAGATAATTTTTCAAATTGTTTTTGGTTGAAAATAATTTCATTATTCATCAAAAGAGATACAAATTGATGTTGTTGAATTTATTTTCGGTCTCTGGCCTTTTTTGAGTCTGGTACCAAAAACCTCTGCCTGGTTAGCTTTGGGCCTAAACTGTGTTCTATAACAAGAAATGAGTCTTTCATCCCTAGAGTATTCTCCTTACCAAAAATAATAAAACCCTAAAGTATTCACAAAAAACCATCTATAGTATATAATTATATATTGCACAAAGAATAAAAAAAAAAAGAATAAAAAAAAAATAGCATATATTGCACAAGAACAATCAAATAGCCAGAACAAAACAAAATTAAACAAATATATTTATACTTTAAAGATAATTTACAAAAAAAATTAGTTATTCTTCTTTAGAAATAAAATTAAAAAATATTTAATAAATAAATATTATTCTCTTTTTAACCGTGTCTTTCATTCCTTTTAATTTAACCCCTTTCATTTAAAAAGAAAAAAAATCATTATCTTTTTTCAATTCATTTAAAAATATAACTTGACAAACACAATGATAGTAAAATAATGCTAATATACACGTTAAAAATCTCCTTTACCAAATTCTTCTCCTTTACCTACCAAAAAAAAAATATAATAATAATGCTAATATACACGTTAAAAGAAAATTGTCTACTACAATATTCTGAAAAAGAATTTAATTTTTATCTATCAACAGTATAAAACTTTGTACACAATTATTCGTACTGTTAAATTAATTATGATTATATTTTCTCTCTTTCCCATCACCTGAAAAATTGTACCTAAATACATCAAAATTAAACTTTTTGAAAAAATAATTATGCAATAAAAGAAAAAAGGAAATTAGGAAGCAAGGCAGAAATCACTAATCAGAAGAGAGAGGAGGCGAAACATAAACCCCATTCACTGGTTTCAATTCTGCAACACACAAATCTCTGCTTCTTTCACTACCAAACCCCATTTTGCTGGTTGCTGCTATCGGCGGCGGCGACGGTCACAAATCCCAATTATTCTCAAGGTAATGCCCCTAACCCCACTATCTCATCACTATGCTCTATGCATCTCTTTTTCCATTCCTTCTTCCTCACTCTTTAGATCTCCTCTCACCCTTTTCGCCGATCTTTTTCAATTAATCTGTACCCTGTTTAGCTCTTCATTTTTTTATTTTAATTTTGTTAATAATGTAGTAATACGAAAAAGGTTGGAAATTTAGGGTTTTGACTTAACACCCAGAATCAGTTTTCCCCTTTTTTTTTCTTTTGCACGGGTTAGTGGAATAAACTTTCTGCTTGAGCTTTGTGCTTAGAATAGGATTCAATTGGAGTGTAGGTATATTTTCTAGATTGATCTGTGAAGCCCTTTATGTTTCTCGTTTTTGTTTGTTTTGATTCATGTTAATGGCTCCCTCTTATGCATTTTTTCGGGTTATTTATGAAATATGATGATAAATTAATAAAAGAGATTTTTTTTTTGGGAAGTGGAAATTGACTGGAGAAAGTCCTTGTTAATACAAAATATTGTCTGATTGAGTGATAGTCATTTGGATATTTGCTTGTCTTTATTTGATCAATGTTATCTGTGATTTTTTCCAGAATTTAGGAAGAAACTAACACAGAACAACACAATTTCAAAGAACTGTGGGTTTGTGCATAAGGAATTTTAGTTTGCACTGGGATTTTCTCTTTTGATTTGAGGTTTTTTTGTCTGCTTGAATTGCAGAATTTGCATACTTGATGGCTTCTAAGTTGCAGCAGTTGCAGTCCAAGGCATGCCAAGCATCAAAGCTTGTTTCGAAGCATGGGACTACTTACTACAAGCAGTTGTTGGAGCAGAACAAGCAATACATTCAGGAGCCAGCAACAATTGAGAAATGTGACCTGCTGTCAAAACAATTACTTTATACCCGCCTTGCTAGGTTATGTCTCTCCTACTTTTTTCCCTTCTTAAAAAAATAGTTTGTTATGTTAGGACTTAGGATTCACTGGTTTGATTCATGATGTTTATACCTTGTTGATTTCAAATAATATTGTAGATGTTCTTTATATAGATAGATTTTACACAATGGGTCCAATAGCTCCTTCCTTTCATTAATCTTTTTTCAATGAAACAAATACGTTACTAGCATCAGTTTCTTTTTCTCTAACAAAAGGCTTCTGGTGTGTAGAACTGAATGCATTTATAGATGTTACCTCAAGATGAACTCTTAGAATTTGACTTGGAAATTGGAATGGCTGTTAGTGACCTGTATAATTATAATGTCTGTTGTAAAAAATCTCCAAATTCCGGTGTAATACGGCTTGAGTTAGAAGCTGGTCAATCTTCATAAGCACTATTATTTGAGGCTAGAGCTTTATTGTAAATGCACATGCTGTCACTACAATGGCTATGCTTTTCTGTTAACTTATATCAATGCCACTGTGCTTAATCTCAATAAGATCTACAAATCCAGCATTCATTTCATACTTTTATGGTATGTGCCTTTGCTTATCTTTACCGAAATAGCTGCTAAGTGACATGAAGTGGATTTTGAAAACATGTTCTCCTTAGTCTTGAATGTCGCCACTTGTTAAAGGAACTCCTTTTCTTTTTAAATAGTTATCAAGGGTGTTCCATGCAATGTTGTTCATATTATGTTAAGTGTTATACTACTATGCATAACTCTTCCGTCTTTTTTACAGCATTCCTGGCCGTACTGAATCCTTCTGGAAGGAGCTTGATTATGTCAAGAATTTGTGGAAGAACAGGAAAGACCTGAAGGTGGAGGATGCAGGAATTGCTGCTTTGTTTGGCATGGAATGCTTTGCCTGGTTTTGTGCCGGTGAGATCGTGGGAAGGGGATTCACTTTCACAGGTTACTATGTCTGAAAATAACCACTTGGAAGTGTATGTTTTAGCAAGGAGTTTTATACTCCTAAGCCAGCTGCACAGATCAATTTATACATTGTGTGGATTATGGGGCATTTTGCTCCCCAATTTTTGTTATTCTGGATTTTTGTTTTTTCGAAAGAAAAAAGAAAGCTGAGAAGCCAGTGGTTAACTTTGATAAGCCTCAATAACCCTCTTGTATCTGAAGTGGGATGAACCATGCCTTTTTTCTCTTATATCATGTTGGAAGGAAGCTAATGACACTCGAGAATGATTGAGATATTATGACAAGAATTCTTTATCTTTGTTTTAATGATTGAGATAACTCCTTTAGCTTCACATGAAATGAAGTTCCAAAGATTCATTTTCCATATTTTTTCTTTGATATGATTGAAATGATAACCCCTGCAAGGCAAAGCATACAATTGATACATAATGTCAGATGCAGAGCAATCATGTGTTCAACTTTATGATGAAGATTGACATGTCCCAAACCTTCCTCAAGGCCCTTGTCTTCAACCTTTGAGAATCTCAAATTCTTGATCCATGGTTCATTTTCGAAAATCCTTTTGCACGACATAACTAATTTTTTCTTGGACACTATGTTTGATTAATTGTCCTTAACTATGTTTATTTGCACAGGTTTGATATTTACAATAACAACTTTGAAGTAATGCAATGAACTCGAGTTTCAACTTACATTATAGCATCCTTTTGCTATAACTTAGCTTTCTTATTAACCTTGATTTTATTTATAGCTGTGCAGAATGTAATGCACTTAACTAAGCATTTTTAGTTGCGGTGATGATACAACATTCTTTCCTCATAAAATTATGAGTTTAATTATGATGTACTGAAAGTATAAAATATTTTATACTTTCAGCCAATCACATCCATTGACTTGTATGATTTTTTAATTACTGGATAGTTGAGTTAAAGATTTTTGTTGATGTGTTAATCCATGATTGGATGTAAGTGTAAAATTATTATACTGGATTGAAATTAAACTCTAAAATTATTTAGCAAAAACCTAATAACAATTCTAGGTACACTCCGTTTAGACCTTTCTTAACTTGATCCTAAATATAGTGAAGGGCACTTTGGTAATTTCGTCTTGCCCTCCCAAACGCTACTTAGACCTCAGAAGAAAGATAAAATAAGAATAGCATAATACGCACAGAACACAAATTGACTTGAACGACGAGTCGTTTTTTATCATTGCTTGCTCCGTAAAAACGACCAATCACAATGCTTCCTCGCAATATCTCACGCGCCACCGTGTCACTCGCGCTCCTTTCTCTCCTCCTCCTCGCCGTTGATGCCGCCAATGTAACAACTCGTTTCTCTCTTCTTCTCTTCTATTCTCTTCACCTTAATCACAACGTTCTAGCTAGGATTGTTTTTCTAGTTTTATATAATTGGAACGTAGAAACAAAAAAAAGTTGACTTTTTTTATTGGATCGATTTATTTTGTGGAGGACAGGATTTTTGTAGTAGGACATGCATCACGGAACAGTGCGAGAGTAAGATTCCCTATATTGTTCTTCTTTGATGAATTGCTTGCTCCATTGCATTTGTTAGATTTATTGCGTTATTGTAAATTTTAATTTTATTTTTGTTAAATTTCAGCGATCGGAATTAGATACGGCAAGTATTGCGGGGTGGGATATTCGGGTTGTCCCGGCGAGAAACCGTGCGATGATCTTGACGCTTGTTGTATGAACCATGACGACTGCGTTGGAAAATTCGGTATTTTTCTTTTTCTTTCTCTTTTCGATTCTCTTTCGTTGTGTTATTCATTGAACCAGGGTAGGATTCATAAACGATTGGGAATTGTGTGGTACACACCATGTTGTCATTAAGATTGTTATCTTAATGCATTGTTCAGCTGCTTAAACATTGATTTTTTTTTTTTTTTTTTTTTTTTGCATGTTATTGAATTCCTTGAGAGTCTGATGGATTAGGAAGAAAGTGTGTTTTTCTGATGTATCTATATTATTGGGTGGATTTTGATTTGTTGGTATCTTTTTTATTGATTCGGTTCTGTGAATTGTTCAAATGGGGGAGCCAATTCTTAGTGTGCAATAGTGTATTGGGTGCTTGAAAAACTTCTTTTGGCTATTCTATTCTCATAAATTTGCTATTTTGCTGTCTGGATATTCAGAGAAAGAAGGGTATCTGATGAAATCTCTTTTGTTCTTTAACGATTTTAATTGATTACTTAATGCTTATAAATATAGGTTCAGAGAAGAAGTATTTCTGCAAATTCTTATAGGTTCAACTCATTTGAATTGCTCATGATACTTATCTCCATAAAAATTTTTTGCCTCCCTATTATTTGAATTTTCTTTCTTGTCTCATGAGATCAAGATTGCTTACCACCTCAACCAACCCTGGTTGAAACTTTAAGGTGTGTTTGGTTAGAGAGTAAAAATAAGGGTAAATTTTGTTTAACATTAATTTCTTGTATAATTTTACATATAGACCTAAATTAAGGAAAACCTATCCTCATTATCCGAATAGAAAACCCATTAGTCAAATACAATTTATCTGATTCTCTTAAATTTTCAATTAGCTCATCAAGACACTGTACTCCTTAGAAGATGACTTTAACTGTGCATGGTTTTGCAGGAATGACCCATGTGAAATGCCATAAGAGGTTGAAGAATTGCCTAACCAGAGTGCAGAAATCTGGCAAGGCTGGATTCTCCAAGGAGTGTCCTATCAGTACAGCTGCACCAACTATGATCAGAGGCATGGATTTGGCCATCTTGATGAGCCAATTGGGCAACAATGTTTAGATTTCTAACAGAACTTGAATCCATCACCTTAACAGATTACACCCCCAATTAACAAACTCCTATTGATTCTTGAAATTGTGATCTTTTCTGATCCTATTCAGCAACCTGCTTGAGCCATTAATTGTTTTTGATGGACTACATTTTTTTAACTTGATCTATGATACCACAGAAGAGGAGTCCATTAGTTTTTCTCTGCAACAAGTAAGAATTTCACAGCAGATGGAAAATTTGTAGCACAGATAATGATTTCATATTTATATAGTTTTACTGATGTAGATGGGAATGGAAGAATTAGTTAGGATTATTGAATTTGGCTGTCATGGTTTATAGTTTTTGTGGTTGTGAATGAATGACCACAATTGCCATCAATTTTTGGTGGTTGTGCTTATTAACATTAATTAGGTCATATTGACTACAAAATGGAGCTACCCAACAATTTCATATTAAATTTTTAAACTTTGACAATATTATTTTGTTGACATCGTATATTATATATATATATACATCATAACCTGTTTTTTCAATCTGATCTCAATGATACTGTAGTTTATGATGATTTAATTTGCAAACAAAAATGCAAATGTAATAAATTTCATTTACAGCAAAGATACAACAAATTACAGTTGATAAAAACTCATCTTATTCTCTGATTACAAAAAGAAACTTCTTAATTACTGCTAAGAACAAAATAAAAAATGAATTAAACAAAAGGGAAAGACTCCCAAATCAAGATCAATCAATATCAAGAAGGTTCACATCACATGCAATAAGCAATATTAATGTGTCTCGTGTCAACAATCAGTTGTAGTCATCCACATTATTAAATCAATAAGATTTCTACTTTCTAGACCCCAATATATAGGATTTAGTTTTGATATATGGGAAGTTCAGGTAATAAATTTTTTTAAAAATGATAAACTATCATTAAATTACTATTGACTAATAGTATATGCACATTAATCAAATATATAAAGATTTTAATTTTGACGTACAAAGTGTAAAATATTTTTACACTGTCATCTAATCAAAATACTCTGTTTGAATGACTTTTTAGGTAGTGGAAGAGAGAATATACAATCATGGCTGACATGACAACACATGATTGGATGATTGTGTAAAAAAATAATACACGGGCAACGAAACATTAAATCCATATATAAATTCCAAAAAAAAAAAGAGAAAAGAAAAAAGAACTCTCAACTCCTAAGTCCAAACCTAATTCTTAATTAAAATAATAAATGAATTAAACCAAAAAAACAATAAAAATAAACAAAATGATAGGAAAAGAAAGGATTTGCATGGACCTTCTCACACGGAATCACACGTTTCGCGTAGAGAAAAGGTTTCTTCTATTGGGATTCGATTGTCGCGTTTCGACGAAACTTCATTTCAATTAAAATTCAATTAAAATATTATTTCATTCTTTTCTTCTTCGGTTCTTCCTTCACCTTCAAGATCTATTCTTCTTCTTCCACTTATTACTATAATAATAATAATAATTACTATTATTATTTATTTGATGTACAAAGCACAAATCAAAATCCTTTTCTTTTACATCTGACAGAGAGAATAACTAATTTTAGTGATTAGATTCCTCATCCCATCGTTAATCCTTGCAATAATTTTTGTTTGTATCTTTCGGGTTTTGCGTTTGCGGAAGCTATGTCTTCCATGTTGCACAGAAGCTTCAAGCCTGCGAAGTGGTACGGTTACGATCAACTTTAATTTCAAATTTCGATTTTTAGTACTGATTTGTGTTTCTTAGTGGAGAAGGTTCTTTGTTGTGTTTAGAGTATGTTTGAATTTGGATTTGTTTGGTGCAGCAAAACTGCATTGAAGCTTGCGGTTTCGCGCATAAAGCTTCTGAAGAATAAGAGAGAAGCGCAGGTGAGGCAGCTGAAGAGGGAACTTGCTCAATTGCTTCAGTCTGGTCAGGATCAAACTGCTAGAATACGGGTACAATATTAATTTAAGAGAATTTCAAAATTTCATTTACTAGTTGCTATTGTTGTTGTTTTAGTTTTTGGTGTGGTGTTGTTTTCCTATCTGTTAAATTTGCTCTTTTAGGTTACTCAATTAGGAATCAGATTTGTGTTTTGTTCTCTTAAAGGAAAAACAAAATTATTGAGCCGAAGAGAATGAATTCGTTAAACAACTACGAAAAGAAATGAGAAAATTTGATGACGGGTTGGTGTTATGTCCTGAAAATAGCCATATGATGTGAGTTGAGATAAATATCAAAGTTATTTAGCTGAAGGTCCATTTGATGTTGATGTTGATGCATCTTTCCAGGTGAACAGGCATGGTGGCTAAGGGTGTGATTGGTTTACATGTTTTCTATTTTCATTTTCTAAAAATTTGAAAACATATTTTGAAAACATGATTGGTTATGTTTTGTAGAAAATGTTTTCAGAAAATATTTTCTAAATATAACCAATTTTAGAAAACAACATTTTCTTGTTTTCTTGTTTTCTCTAGAGATTGAGATAGAAAAGGGAAAATATTTTCTTTAAAAACACGGTGGCATACTTGTAAATAACTGGAACTTTGTTTTAAAAATTGATGAAAAAGTACTCTCTCTCTCTCTCTTAAATTACCCACTCTCCCACTCCCACACAACTTTTTCTCTCTCTTGCAATGACCACTCTCCTTCTCCCAAAGTGCTCTCTCTCTCTCTCTTAAGTTATCACTCTCCACTCTCTTTCTCTCATGTACTGAGCATTTTTCTATGTTTTCTTAATTTGAAAACAAAATTTATTTTCACAAACCAAACATATTTTCTAAAAGTTAAAAAATTGAAAATGAAAATTATTTTCAGAAAATGAAAACAGAAAATGAAAATAGAAAATGTTTTTACAAACCAATCAGCACCTAACTTTTTATACTTCTCTCTGAACATGTAGCTGACTATTGCTATATAAATAAATTGTGTAAAAAAACCTGAAATCTTACTGGAATGTGGCAGTTCAAGTGGCTATGGAGTGCAAAAGCATCAGTCATCAGCACTAAAAAAATTTAATGAACTGCTCTAAAATATTAAAATTCATTACTTACTTTCTAGATGTTCACAATGACCGGCTAAACAGTAAACCTGAGTGTGGCCTCTTGTCCTTTTGTTTAAATTAATCCATCCTTGAAAATATTGAAGCTATATGTGCTGATAAAAGCAGACATGATGAATGATAAATTAATGATACTTCACCTTTGCATCTTCTGTTTTCATTGATTTCTTTTCTGTTTTATATTCAGGTTGAACATGTTATCAGGGAAGAGAAGACTATGGCAGCATATGATCTTGTTGAGATATACTGTGAACTCATGGCAGCACGCATGCCGATGATTGAATCACAAAAGTATTTGAAACCCACTCTAATATTGTTCAGCACATTATACTTTTGTCTACATTATTAAGTTCATGTTATTAAATGTGTCTATTGTTTGCGATTGTGCGTACTGAATGCATTTTTGTCTGTTTTAGAGGGAGTATCATCTTTTATTTTTTATTTTTTGTAGATTGATCTTAGTGGAATTTTGTATTTATTCTGCATTTTTGTCTATACTATTATGTAGATCGATCTTGCTGGAAAATTTGTGATCACATTAGGAAAATCTAATTCTGTTATGCGTTAAAAAGTGAAAGATAATCGTTCCCTTCAGGTGGTTCTAGTTTGACTAGAGCTTGGTTGTATAGCAAATCAAATTAAGTAAACAAGGGGCTATGACATCCCAGTGTCATAGTAATTATAATCCATTATATGTTTTATATCGTGAGATAGAATTGATAATCTTTTATTTTTAAAATATATCATGCCGTTGTATAGGGTATTATAGTCTTCTTAACATCAAATGGGTGTATTTGGTACTATACCAGTACCAGTACCTGTGGATCAAAAACCATCCTCAACTCATTTTATAGCATGCTAGTGGCTCCTTTAAGCTTCATTCCTACTGATATTAGACATGACTTTCCAAACTTTTGGTGTTTCATCGTCGTTGTATTTTCCTTGTCTTCAGAAACTGCCCCATCGATTTGAAGGAAGCAATTTCAAGTGTAATATTTGCAGCTCCTAGATGTTCAGACGTACCTGAGCTCATCGATGTGCGGAAGCATATTACAGCCAAGTATGGAAAAGAATTTGTCTCAGCAGCTGTTGAATTACGCCCTGACTGTGGCGTAAATCGTTTGGTAAGTTTCTCTACCTGTGTGTATGGGACTGTATTTCTCGTCAGCTTTTTTAGTTTTCTAATGTTATACTGTTTTTTCAGTTGGTTGAGAAATTGTCTGCCAAAGCACCTGATGGTCCAACGAAGATGAAAATACTGACTGCAGTTGCTGAGGAGCATAATATCAAATGGGAACCCAAGTCATTTGAAGAAAATGATATGAAGTCTTCTCAAGACTTGTTGGTAGGCTTTGTTCTCTGTGGATTATCTTCACTTTATTTTATATAAAATATAAGTTTATTTTATTTATTATTCTGACAGTATTCATTATTTCTATCTTAAGGCTGGGCCAAATACTTTTCAGAAGGCAGCTTATGTGGAACCTTCTCATGTCCATGTTCCACCTGTTCGTGATGAAAAGGTTCCTCCTAAGTTACCTGCTTCCTCACAAATTAAACCAGTGCATGGTGTATCTACACCGATGCATGGTATATCTACACCAATGCATGATATATCAGCTGAGTCATATGAGCAAAATGCAAGTGGTGCTACTAGAAATGATTATGGCAATCAGCCTACAACATCAGGCACGTCTAATCCCAAAATCATATGTTCAGGCTCTTTTATAAGATGATAATTGCGAATATGTTTCAGGGCTTGTGTTTTGTCTATTTTTTTTAATATTTGAGATTCTTTCCTATAGGAACTGGAAGGCAAGAAATGGATTTTAGAGATTCACATACTGAAAACAGGAGTGATTATCCTGTGGAAAAGCAGAATTGGAACATGGAATTCAAGGATGCTGCCTCTGCTGCCCAGGCAGCTGCAGAATCTGCTGAGCGTGCAAGCATGGCTGCAAGAGCAGCTGCAGAACTTTCAAATCGTGAAAATATGACAAGGCAGCATTCAAGTGAATCACATCGTTCATCTGGGAGCCGATTAAGAGATGAAGTACCTCAAGGATATGCTTTTCATGATGACAAACACCTTTCTACAAGTTCTGTTAATAGCTCCATTCATAGAAGCACTTCCGGGATGCACAATGAACAAGTCAATGCCAGAGAGCAAGACAACTTGGTTGGAGTGCCCAAAGGGTATAACAAGACTAGTCAGGAGAATGTGGTGAAACATGCCCAATCAGCTTCATTAACGTCTGCTGGTTCTTTTGGTGGTGGTAATCCATTTGCCAATGTCTCTCAAATGGGTGATATTTATCAGCATAAATCATTTGAGCAAGGTAGTAATGATTTCCATCAAGTGAGCATGAAAAAGCAGGCAAGCAAAACTGAAGTAGACTCTGTGACTGAACTGCGTGGTGATGATGATTCGAATTCTGATGACAACTATCACTTTAGAGATTCAAGGACAAATAGACAAGCTTCCTCTTCTCACCACATTTCTCCAAGTGATGATCACAATGATAATTTAAACTTGAGTGACTGGAAAATGCAGAATGATGCTGCGGAAGACATGTTTGTCACTGATGAAGGGAACACCCTGAGAAGCACTGTGGAAACACGTTCATATAATGATACTTCTGTTGTATTTGACGATTCTGGAACAGATGATGATGATGACAAATTTGTTGCTGAGAAAAAATACAATGAAGAGTTCTTCTCGTCTCCTCGTAACAAATCACAACTTGATTCATTCAACTATACAAATTCTTGGGGCCATGAAAAAGACATCAATAAGAAAGAGTCAAGTTCTAATTCACCAAGACATTTTTCTGAAGGATTGACTAAACCTGAAGTTTCTTATGAAAAAGAAGACACATTGCCTGTCACTTTTGATGATTCAGATGACTTGGGTTCAGATAACGAGGTGGATTTGGTCAAATCTAAGGTCTCTGGGAATTTTGGTTATGTAAATTCTATCCTTGATCAGAGAGCAGACCATGGGGCTTCAGGTTCCTCAGCAAGAACTGATAAAAATGTCGGTTCTGACAGAAAGTCGTGGTTATCACCATCTTCAATTGGTTCAGATACTCTGGAAGAGGACTTTGATAGAAAGGTAAACATCGCTACTGTGTCAGAAAAGAAGTTTGGTTACAATGACTTGCCAACCAGTCCGCCATCTTTGAAAGGAAGAAACTCTACATTGGGTTTGGATCTCAAGGCAAATATCCATGTATTGCAGTCACCTGACTCTTTCGACGACACTGAAACTTCACAGGAATCTCATATAGAAAGCGGCAAGGGATTAAACTATGGGACATTGAAGGGTGGTCTTCGCAATAAAGGTTATAGGAGACCGACTTATGTTAAGAATAAATTGGATGAGGTTTCATCTTCATCGGAGGACATTTCAGTCCAAAAGGAAAGATCTTTACCTGCTGTGAGGACTTCAATCAGTTCTAATGCTCCTGCACAGGACACATACACGAGGGAAGTGAGCAGAGGAAATAGAAGTACAGGATCGAGAGCCCGGAACACATTTTCTGATTCTGATGACTATGATCTGTCTACTGACTCGCAGGAGTCTCTGTCTAGTACTCACGAAACTCACATTCAGACACAGCAAAGTGAAGCAAAAAAGAAACCAAGCTCAAGAACCTCAAAAACATTCTTTGATTCTGATAATAGTGATTATGAGGAAGAGCCTCCTAAACAAAGTCCGATGAGTTTTAACCGTCCTTTTGGTGGAGTATCTAGAAGGACATCGGCTACTTCAAAAACCGGTAGAGGTTTAAGTTCAAGGGATTCTCCTTTATCCGAGAGTTCTGTGACTCCTAGTGCAAAACTTGGATGGAAATCTTCAAGGTCTTCTTACGAGAGTAAAGATCAAGTGCAGTCATCCATGAAGAGCTCTGGAAATTGGGCAAGTTCTGAGCCTGGATCAGCAGAACGTGCAGCATCTAAACCAATCTCAGAACCTAAAAGGTCGCTACGCGAGGAAATTACAAAACCATCTATAAGTGTGCAACCTTCGAGTTCTCTTCGTACGACAGTGAGACGAGATAGTGAAGAGGGCCAAGTGGCTTCGAAATCTCTGAATTCTGATGCCGATACTCCATCTAAGGCTGGTCACGTTCATCCGAAGTTACCGGACTATGATTCCTTTGCCGCTCACTTCCTTTCTCTTAAAAAGGGTGGTCAATAATTTTCACTTGGTAGCATTATAGTAAACATAGCCCACTGGTACATATGGTTTATCATTCTTTTACTGAATGTATTGATATACTGATATACATAGATGCGTGATTTAAGATTCAAATTACTTGAGGGAGGAACATAAATGCTACATATATTTTTGGTGTATAAATTGAGTCAGAGATTATTAGGTTTTTAATTATCTCATTTTTGTTATATCACCACTATTTCAGGGTCAGGGGCAGGACAGGTTTAAAAGATTATTGTAATTGAATAAAAATATGTTGTACTGAGATTGTGCTTGGATATCATGATTGTGGAGTGCTATTCTTGGAAGCTTTTAATACTTTATTCTAATAGTGTTATGCATGTCTAAAGCCCTATTTGTATGATCTTTCAACCTTAACTACAAGGAGACTGCTATTCTATGTTGGCAACTCCTTCACAACGTAATAATCCATCTCGATTCAAAGTTTAGGCAGTGACCTTCCATCACAATGAAGGTAGCTAAACCAAGTTTTTTGAGATGGTGTCTCACATCATTCACTTGTTTGATTTTTCACCAAATTTATTACATGCCGGTCTCAACGGGGCAATAGATATACGAAATATGACTAAGAATAACAAAAGTGGCCACATATTTTAGGCTCAAATAATAAACTTAACTAGTCTATGACTTAAAAACATCGAAAGGATATTAAACAATAAGCATAATATTCCCACAAAGATAGTTAAAATAAGCACGGTGCTAAGTCTCATGACTGAGACTATAAATATATTTAAAATTCATATGCCACCCAATCAACATTGAAAAGAATAGGTAACTGATAAAAAATTGTAGCAGACCAGTAGCATTTTTTGTTTGACTTCAACAATACACGGCAAATTCATTTTTTTTTTTTGCCGATTTTCAAAACATGCAACTGAAATATTTTAGCAAGAAATGTTAAAACACGATTGGGATGGGAGGAAGCAAAATTGCAATTTGAGTATTTGATCAAACATTTAGTCAAATTGAAATATTTTTTTGTATAAACTTTTGTTATCAATGAACCATGCATCAAATTTGATACAACAGGATCAGGAGGGAACCAAAAAAAAAAAGGTATAATTGTACCTGCAATATGTTCATTTAATCTCATTTTTCTTTTGATTTTAAAATGGATTTTGATTGTCTTTTAAGTTTTAATTATAATATCCCTGTCCATTTATCTTTCTTTCTGTTAGAGAAAAAAGAAAAAAAAAATAGCGGAAATGAATGACTTTAACTTATTATAAGCCGCCTAAATTGGCTGCTAAAAGTCCACAACAAATAAAATTGACTAAAGACATAATGTGTCTTAAATGTAAGTGCCTAACCTTTTAGAACATTGAAATAGCACTCTCCCAATTAATACGGTGCTAAGAATTCAGCTTCTACCACACACACACACATATATATATACTTCCTCAAGATCCTGGAGTTGTGAAACTGAATATTTGTTCTCAGTTCTTCAGTAAAACTACAATTTAGGTGTGCTTATTTTAGATTTAATAACTTCTTTTTCTCTGTTTCATCCTTCAGAACTAAGACTTTTAATTTATATATATATATATTATGTGTTTCTGTTGTCAAACTTCAATGGTTTCAATTTTCTAATTCTTTTATTGCATCTTAGAAGAAAAAAAAAATGGATGTGTAATTACATATTATATCTGAACATAGATTTTATAGGGTAGAGTATAGTGATAACTTGATTATAACATCTTGGATATTTAATTTCCTTGGTAATGGATGGTCTTATGAATTAGATTTTTTTTTTTTGTTGGTGTTTATGGATTGCAGATAAAATGGAAAACATCAAAGATCCATCAATTTTCCGCAATCCTGTCATATTGCAGAGTGAGGACTTGTTGAAGGTTTGCACAAACTTGAAAAATTAAATTTTTATTTTTATTTTCATTTTTATTTTTGAATTAATTTTTTGAATGATTTTGCAGTATATAGTGGACACTGCTGTTTACCCTAGAGAGCCAAAGCCTCTGAAAGAGCTTAGAGAAGCCACTGAGAATCACCCTTGGTAATATTCAATTCATTGTCTGTTAGTAACTTCTTACATTTTATCAGAACAAAACTAGGAATGTTGTTTCAATTTTGTTCTCATTTTGTTTAGGGGATTCATAGCTACTCTACCAGATGCTGGTCAATTAATCACCATACTCTTGAAGCTTCTGAATGCGAAAAAGACGATTGAAGTTGGAGTCTTTACTGGTTACTCTCTTCTCCTCACTGCTCTCAACATTCCGGATGATGGAAAGGTTTGCTCACACTTGAAACTTCCACATAACATGATCAGTGTTTCTAACCATTATGCGAAAACTTTTCACCAAAGGATCCATTTCGTTGTTGAACATATCGAATTCAACTCATATTTCTGATGAAAGTTTTGTATTAATGCAGATTACAGCGATAGATATCGACAGAAAAGCTTATGAGGTTGGATTGCCAGTGATTAAAAAGGCTGGAGTAGAGCACAAGATTGATTTCATTGAGTCTCCAGCTTTACCAATTTTAGATAATCTACTTGAAGATGTAAGCATGTTTGTTCCTGTGTGTCTGAGACTTATTTTCACATCAAAACTAAGGCCTAAGAGTGCATATTTGGTTTCAATAAAATAATTCTTATGTTTTCAATCTGTTCCTATTTTCAGTAGTTTCTTCACAGAATCGTGAAAACTGAAAACTACTTTTTGAAATCAAATACACCCTAAAACATTTTCTGCAGTGTCTTATTCTGCTATATATGTTATGGTGCAGCCTGCAAACTTGGGAACATTTGACTTTGCCTTTGTTGATGCTGACAAAGAGAACTATGTGAACTACCATGAGAAGCTCATAAAATTGGTGAGGGTTGGTGGATTACTTGTCTATGACAACACTCTATGGGGTGGTCGTGTTGCTATGCCTGAAGAGAAGGTTCCAATTCACACCAGACCATATAGGCAAGCTGCAATTGAATTCAACATTGCAATCACAAAAGATTCTAGAGTTGATATGGCTCTTACTTCTGTAGGAGATGGCCTCACTATTTGCAGGCGCATTGCATGATATGAGTTATGTCATAATGTGTTATGATTAATTGATTATCAATAGTCACTTGCTTTGTGTACTACTACCATATATTTTCTCTCTGAATAAAGTTGAGTTTGTGTTCTTACTAAGTTTCTGGTTTGATGTTAAATTCCTTGTAAAAATTGCATTTGGCCCTTCAATGGAGAAGAGAAATTCATTTAAGGTTTGTACCTTTTATATTAATGTGGGGTGCTATGGGTACATCCTTTTTAAGGAGTACATTGCACAATCTTTTACAAATAATATATTGAAAATGAAGTGACTATCATAAAAAAAGGTTGAATTACCGGTCATAAAAAAGGCTACAGTAGAGCACAAGATTAATTTCATAGAGTCTCCAGCTTTACCATTTTTTGGATAAACTAGTAGAAGATGTAAGCATTTTTCTTGTGTGTGTCTGAGAAATGTTTTCACTTCAAAGTTATATATGTCCTAATGTTGCTTGATTATGAATGATTGTGCATTTTGCAATGCTACTATATATTTTCTGCAGATAATATTATCCATGAATAAAATGCATTTTGTGTTTGTAATAAAATCTTGGGTTGGATGTTAAGAGCAAGTAAGTAATCAAGAATGCAAATGTTATTCCAACTTGACTTTGCAATACAGAAGTAACAAACAACTAAAAATCTCGTTGCAGAAAGAAATAGGTGTTGTACTAATAATGTATATGTTCTTCAACATGAAATGCAACTATCAGTTGGAAAATATTAAATATACTTTGAATATTTGCACTAGAAATTACATTATTACAATCATCCTCATCTCCACTCACAGAAACCAGAGTTCCAAAGAAAAATAATCACTGAATCTATATAATTCATTCCTGTCAGGAATAGTGGATTACTTATGGTATAAATAAATGCCCACATGAAAGTAATGGGATCCAAATGGAATATAGCCATGACCAAATGTCCATCGTGGTCTTCTGTCACACACAACGCTATTGAAGTGAATTTGATAATAAATTTCTCATAAAACCCCTATTGATCACGAGGTTTCAATCTTGAGGCAAATGTTTCAGCAACCAGCAAAGGAAAAGCAATAGTTGCATCACAGTGAACCTGATTTAATGAAATAAAAAAACACTTATAAGCATCAATACTCAAACGAGTTGTTAAATTATTTAGAAATTCATCAAATATTACTAGCAGCAAGTACATGTTCAACAGCTCACTTTAGGTATCACACCTATTAAATATATGGGTATCAGTGTAATTCCTAGTAATGTTACTAGGATGTGCACAAGATGTACCTTGACAGTTTTTGCAGAACCTCGTATTTTTCCCCATGAAACGGCCTCATCTGGACGAGCTCCAGAATCACTCCCATCAAATTCTTGTGCAGTATTAATGAAAACGGCATAGTCTGCACCATTACGCATCATATTGGCATTGCAAATGTGATGCTTTGGAAGGCCGCCACCCAAAATAATCATGCCAGTCTTCCTAGGATTTGCATGTACAGCCTCACCATTCATGGCCCTTATGTCTGTTGCATTGCAATTTTTTTGTTTGTGTCATTTTACTTTGTTCACAATTGCTCATTCAGTTGAGAAACAAAAGAGAGTAGAAAGAAAACCTTGCACTATGTCCACAATCAGGCCTGGGTTACGGAAGGAATGGAAGTACAGCATATCCCCCAATGAGCCATCTGTTAAGCCCGGACAAAAAACTGGAATATTGTTCTGTAAAATACTAAAGAAATGTAAATTATGTGCTGTTTCTGAAACCTACACTGTTCAGCAAATAAGGAAATTGAGATATAAAGTTGAGGGAAAAACATGAAAATATAAGTATGCTCTCTAATTCTTGCCTTGTATGCCCAATAAAGGTAAGAGCTTTCATTGTTTATTTCTTTACCCAATCGAGCAATTAACTTAGAAGGCGTCCATATTACGTGCTGCAAAAATAAAAAGAATAGGATGGACAAGTCAGGGAAACAAGAAATGAATATAACTACTACAAGTGAAAAGGCTAGAAGAAACACAGAAATTGATAAAGGAAAAACCAAAAGGCATCGAAGAAATATTTTTCCGGCTCAGAAGAATACATGTTCGGCAAAGTTTAGCATGATTGGTAAAAGTGTTTCCAGGCATCCATGAACACTGAACCATATAAGCTTTATAATGCACTAAAATGGAGAGCTATGATACCTCATTAATCTGTTCCCTCAACATCTGATCAAAAATAGGAATAATCCAGTCCTCAAATTTGCAATAGTTGTCATTAGGGACCAACAAATTACCAATACGATTCAATCCTTTTGAGCGCAATTGAGCTCCAGGCAGAGAGAAATCTCCTTTGTATGTTGGTGCAAGGCATTTTATAAGATCTTCTTCGATGCCACCCGTAGTTGTAACAATTACATCAACCTGCAGAATAGTAGTCGAAGAATTAACAATAGAACTACTACGACCTGAATTAAAATCTCTATCATAAGAAACAAAATTAAGGCAACCAAGTTCTAAGCTTTATGCGGATACTCACCATGTGATGCTGAGCAAGAAACCGAATAGTGTCTCTAACACCAGAGGAGACAAGATTAGAAGTGAAACCCAGAAACACTTTACAAGTAACAGACTTTCTGTAACCCAAATCCTTTTCCTCTTCGCTGCAATCCTCGGCTATAGGTTCATCAGCGAGCCTCCAATCTAGCTTCAACCCAGTTACCCAAAAAGGCCCAAAAATGACAACTTTATGAGGAAAAAGAAAAGCTTCAAATCACAAAAACAAACACATGGAGGGTTGTTAGAAAACAAACCATTTGATTAACGACTTGTATTGCGTCTCCCAAGTTGGAAGCTTGGAACCCTGTGGTAAGCATGGACTTGAGAAGCTGCGGGTAATCGACGCCACGGTTGAAGTCGTAACCTTCGATTTTGATGCATTTGCCTTCAAGGCTTTCGGATTCTTTGAAGACGGTGGAGTGAACTGATGATAAAACATCATTTTCCTTTGCCTCACCCATTTTCTCTCCTCAGCCTAAGCTGAAACCAAGTTGAGCAGTGGCAATTCAGAAACAAAATATAATTTCATGAAATTCCAGTAATAGACTTAACTCAAAATTTAGCTAACCTCATACAATGAACCAGTGTTCATAAAAACTATCTAAAAGATGTTAAATACAAAGTTTTGAAACAGAGAAATTGAAAACCCAAAATGGACAAACCTAGTCTGACTTCTTCAGTGAAGTGGCGACTGGAGAGGAATGTGTTTAGCGTAGTGATTCTGAGTTTCAAAGGTGAGTTGCAATGGCAATGAGCTCGACTATTGGTGGTGGTGACGGAGCAATGAATCAGCTGCAACGAATTAGGGCAGAAAAAAGGTTGAAGACGAAAGCCGTAAATGTCACTTTGAAACGACGTCGTTTCTTCTGTTTCAAGGCAAACTGGTCATTTTATCCAATTTTGCTAACTCAATTCAATTTTAACACAAATAATTCATATAATTCTACAAATTAACTCCTAATTTTGAAAATTATTATAGAGTGTACGTAAAAATATCATCAAATAATGGATTAATAATTTTTGTACATACCTTCTAACTTCATCGATAATTTGTACATGACTAAAGTAATAGAAATAATTAGGGACATTCATCATTTGTTTTGATTTATTGATTAACTTGAAATACGGGTCACGTTTTTTTTCCCATGGCCCATGGGCCTATGATTTTACCTATCAGCCTTATGAAAAAATAGAATATGAATTGGGCCCAAAGGCCCGTGATTGAAACAGGCCCATTAGGGTTAGGGTTTTAGCTGAAGATATATTAGGGTGATGACTCCTTCATTCCACTCCTTACTCTGTGAACTGCTACGCTGCCTCTGAAGGTCGAAACCGAAGGTAAATCTTCTTTCTTCTGCTACTACCCCCCTTTGGTTTCATTCATACATGAAAAAAGAAGGATCTTTTTTTTATGTTCAGATCGCATCTCCAATATTACGCTTTATAATTTGCCATTTTTTTAAATAGATTCTTCAGTTTTATTGTTGATTCAATCGGTGATTTGGGGTTTTGTGCAGGTAAGTGAATCAGTGTTCGAAAATGGTGGAGAAGGCTAAGGGTAGAAAGGAAGAGGTGGTTACCAGGGAGTACACCATCAATCTCCACAAGCGCTTGCATGGCTGGTATTTCTTTCATTTCACTTTCATTGGTTACTGAAAATTCTTATGCTGAACTCCATTGGTCATTGTTGAATGAATTGATGGGTTTAACACTTACAAGTTAGTTCTTCTTTGGAGATAGGGTAAATAAATGTTTTCATGAGTTGAATACATGTTCCCATGATCTGAGAATTTTGGTAGTTATAGAATAGATTTGATTTGATTAGGAACTCAGTGTTGTTTGTCTAGAAGCAGATAGAACATAAGCTTGTCTTGTATCAACATGAACCATAATTTTTTCTCTTTTTCCACCTTAATGGATTGGTCGAACATACTTAGTTTATTCTATTCATTTGGGGTTTAGTCATTCCACCTATGCATTCATTATTTTGTGTCATTTGGTATCTATTGATTTACTTTACAGTAGCTTCTCGTGTTAATCTTAGTCCAATAGTAATTGATGCATAATTCATGATATTTTTATTTGTAAACCTAATATTAGATTCATGACTAGATTTTGTTTGGATTGTCATTATGTAATACAGCACATTTAAGAAGAAGGCTCCCAAAGCCATTAAGGAGATAAGGAAGTTTGCCCAGAAAGCCATGGGTACCAATGATGTTAGAGTTGATGTTAAGTTGAACAAGTTTGTCTGGAGTCAGGGTATCCGAAGTGTCCCAAGGAGGATCAGGGTTCGTATTGCTCGCAAGAGGAATGATGATGAAGATGCAAAGGAAGAGCTTTACTCCCTGGTTACAGTTGTTGAAATCCCCAAGGAAGAGATCAAAGGGTTGGGAACCAAGGTCATTGATGATGAGGATTGATTTTTCAGATGTCTGTTTTAAAATCTGGAGACATATATGTAGTTTTTTTGTTTATCGCAATTCAGTCATGCTTTTTTGCTAGATTGCTAAATTACTTCTGATTTTGTTGAAGACATAATGCGGTTTGATAATATCAACTTAGTATTTTTGCTCCCATTGTTGTCTTTGCGGTTGATATATCATGATTTTTGACCCTCTTTTTTCTCTTTACTTAAAATTTTATTTAGGGTATAGTAAGGGATTTAATCCACTTGATTCTTAGGATGCAATAAAAACCTCGATGAAAAGCAATAAGTAGGAGTAATGTTTATGAAGTATTGGTTTGTGGTTGTGGAATGTAATCTCAACTGAACAAATGAAGTAACTACTATTCATGGAAAAAGTAATTTAAGTTTTACAGGAACTAGTGCCACTTTTTTTCGTAACGATGGGCATTGCTGATTTTAACTTTATAAGCAAGTTTTGAATCAACATTCAACAATGCAGATTGGTGTAGTGACATGATTAAATGTTGATAATGATAAATCAATCAAATATGATTGGTGACTTACATCACCAGTAGTCTTTACAAGAACAAGTGCCATTTTCAAAATGGTGGAACCGATTTGTATCCCTTAACACAATTAATCTCCTAGTAACCTTTGAAACAGCCTTCATCCAGGAGTGACAATCTGCACAAACCCTAAGGTTTTTTGTGATCCTAATAGGCATTCCATCACCAGTGTTGATGAGTGAATACACAGCAGCAAGCCTTTCACTGTGCCCACAAACCCATGTTGTCTTCATCTCTTGATTAATATCATGAAGAACAACACCAATGTCAGGGGTGTATCCCACTTCCTTAATATCATTTGACAACTCATTCCAAATTTTCGAATACTCTTTAGATGATCGAAAATCAGAGCTCCCTCCAGCAACAAATGTATGAATTCTATGCTTAATTTGGATCCAACTACATCCAGCATCCTTCTTAATTCCCCTCATGGCCATCATTTCCCTAACTCTGTTAACCTCCTCCCACATCCCAGCATTAGCATATATGTTTGAGAGCATCACATAGTTTCCCGGATTGTTAGGTTCAATCTCAAACAACCGCTCTGCGACAGTTTCTGCAAGAGAAACATTACGATGAAGCCGGCATGAGTTGAGCAATGATCCCCATATGCTTCCACTTGGCTTCACTGGAAGGTTTTCTGCCACTGCTAATGCCTCTTCTATTTTCCCTGACCTGCCTAACATGTCTACCAAACAAGCATAATGCTCGGTAGATGGTCGCAAACAATAATCCTGCATCATATCAAACAACCTTCTCCCCTCACTGATTAATCCTGAATGGCTACAACCAGATAGCAAGGCAACAAAGGTAATACCATCTGGCCTAATGCCAGACATTATCATCTCATCAAACAAAGTCAATGCTTCCTCCATTTGCCCATTGACTGAATACCCAGCCAGCATTGTGTTCCATGAAGTCAAGTCCTTGTTTTGCATTCTATTAAACACTTTTCTACAATAACCAATGGCCCCACATTTGGCATACATGTCCATCAAGGAGTTGAGTAAAGGTACATCACCTCTCTTCCTAGACTTCACAATCTGACCATGTATCTCCTTCCCACTGTGAATTGCAGTAAGTTGAGCACAAACTGGCAATACCGTTGTAAGTGTGACCCAGCTGAACCCAATTCCCTCTCCTTGCATGACTCTGAAAGTATCAAGTGTCTCAAAAACTCTACCTTGACCAGTGAAACCAGCAATCAGAGTGTTCCAAGACACAACATTTCGTTGAGGCATTACCTCGAACACCTTCAGTACCTCATCAAAAGACCCTCCACAATCCACATAGAGCCTCAAAAGCGCGTTGTTCACAACTTGGTCAGGCTTCCCATCATGTTTCACGATTTGGGCATGAATTGCTCTACCCAAAGAAGCATCAGAGACATCCACACATGCCTTGAGTGCCATTGAAAAAGTGAAATTTCCTGGCTTAACATTATGGAGCAACATGTCGCGGTAAAGAAGCAATGCTTTGGTGGAAAACCCGTTTCTGGAGTACCCAATTGCCATGGCCACCCACACCGGCTCCGGTGGCGGGTCCTCGCCGGTTTGGTCATAGAAGAGGAGGCGAGCCTCGTCGATCTGGCTGCAGACGGAGAAAAGCGTGATGAGCTTGCTCTTCAAGGTGGGGTTCTGCAAAAGTCCTGGTTTTGAGCGAAGAAAGTGGGAGTAGAGCTTCTGGGCATGCTCCAATGACCTCGTGGAGATGCATGCATGGAGGAAGAGAGAGAATGCTTCAATGTGTTCATGTTGTTCATCATCATGTTGTTGATGGGGTTTGGGATTTGAGGATTCAATTAGGTTAAGCGCCTCGTCCAATTTGCCTGATTTGCAAAGGGATTTAAGGGTTGAAGCAAAAGGTGTTGTTCTGTTTGATTTGAGAATGGTTGTTCTTGGTGTTGGGGTTGGTGTGGCTGAAAAAGTTATGTTGCTTTTGACAGTTATTTTAGTTGACAGAGAAATGGCGGGGAGCATGATGAGCATTGATTCAGTGACTAAGGAAAGAATTCGAAGCTTTCAAGAATTCTTATGATGGTGCCAGCAGAATCCAACATGAATAGAGACTCTTGTGTTTAGATGAAAAGCTAGCGGCTATGATTTTATGGAAGATGTATAGATTATGATCATGTTGTAGTGAATTGCATAGAGCAAAAAAAGTTACCAAATTTTACTTTTCTTCTGGTGAGTGGTGAGTGAACCTCTGCTGTATTAGTTTCTTGGCTTTAGCCTTTTTTTAATTTTATTATTTGCTTAGATATATAGAGGCCCTAATCAAGTTTAAATAATCGCTTTCTTGGGCACACACGAATTCGATAATTCTTTGTTTGGTGATTTCGTAATTACTTTAAACATAAAAAAAGATTGAAATGAAATATACAAGTGAAAACAGTAATTGATTAAATTTATGAAACTCAATAACACTCTTTCAAAATGATGTATGTAGCTGAGGAAAGAATAAAACCACAACCTTGTGTGTTGTATTTTTCAAAACTAGGTTTCTCTGTTTTCAACTCATCAATCAAACTACTACTAGTGGAACAAACTGTAAGGATCATAGATCTGCTCTTCCAGGATAACGAGGGAAGGGAATCACATCTCTAATATTTTCAAGGCCAGTGGCAAAAAGAAGCATCCGTTCGAAGCCGAGACCGAATCCGGCATGTTTCACCGTTCCGTATCGCCGCAAATCAAGGTACCATTCATACGGCTCAAGAGGCAACCCCATCTCTTTTATCCTGTGCAACATAACGATGGAATTATATCATCAAACAAACCCAGAATGAGAGACAGAGCACAATTACCTGCTACAAACATATTACTAACCTTTGCTGAATCACATCATAACGCTCTTCTCTTTGGCTACCACCAATCAATTCTCCAACCTGAAATTAATCACAATCAGTAACCAGGCACACAAAAACGGCATGTTCAAAATCAAATATATAGGTAAGGATACATACCTTTGGTACAAGAACATCCATAGCTGCGACTGTCTTTAAGTCATCATTGAGCCGCATGTAGAATGCTTTGATTTCTTTCGGATAGTTAAAGACAATTACTGGCTTCTGAAACTTTACCTCTGTGAGGTATCTGCGTAACCGTCACAATGCGCGCCAATAAATTATTTACTGCAAGTTGATAAGAAAAAGAGCTTGCGATTTGAAAACACTAACCGAGAAATACCTTTCATGCTCAGATGCTAAGTCAATCCCCCATTTCACTTCATTCTCGAACTTCTTACCATTCTTCACGGCCTCCTCTAGTATTTCCACAGCTTCTGTATATGAAACCCGAATGAAGGGTGTGGAAGCAACCAATTTCAAACGATCAATGCAACCTTTATCAAACTTATCAGCCATAAACTCCATATCTTCAAGGCAATTGTCAAGTAACCATTGACACAAAAATTTCACGTATGCCTCAGCACAGTTCATGTCATCCTGAACAATAATGACAAATAGTGAACATCAAAATTTTGAACCGTGAGAAAAGCAAGAAACACTATATATAGCAGTTTAACGTTGTACTAGGAAACTGACAAGTTTATTGATCTCAAAAAGATTGACAATTTTATGCCACATTCAGCAAGCATAACAACAACACCAACTCTTTATAATCGTGAAACTAGCAAGTGTGAGTTCATGTACCATATACCTTCAACTCAGCAAATGCAATTTCTGGCTCCACCATCCAAAATTCTGCCAAATGCCTGGAAGTGTGAGAATTCTCAGCACGAAATGTTGGCCCAAATGTGTATACACTGCTAAGAGCACATGCATAGGACTCAACTTGAAGTTGGCCGGAAACAGTCAGAAATGCTTGACGAGCAAAGAAATCTTTGGCATAATCCACCTTTCCATCCTTCTTAGGAATACCAGGTTTAAGTTTGGATCTCTCCTCCAACTTGGACACGGTATCCTTGGCTTTTTTAAGCTCATCCACAGCACTACCAATTTCCTGCTTACTTGCTTTGGCAGATTTCAATTGGGAAACAATGTCCCCTTTCTCCTTAACAACTCCTCTAGCAGCTTCCACATCAGCTTCTGTCGGAGGAGGATTCTGTATAAGTTCCTTCTCAAGTTTTTCCGCTTCACTGAGCAAAGTTGTTACTTGAAACATTTCACCAGCACCCTCACAATCACTAGTGGTGATGATTGGTGTGTGCACATAAAGAAACCCATGGTTATTGAAAAAGGTGTGCGTCGCATAGGCAAGTGCGTTTCTGATCCGAGCAACCGCGGATATCTGCAATCATACACAACAATCAAATGCTGCCAAAAAAGAAATCTACATCTTGGAACCGAAAATATAATAAACTTTAATCTCAGGTTAAGAACTCCACAACAATCTACACTCTTGTCCTTATCATTTACCATTCACCAACCTTCAAATTGTCATTAAAACATGTAATGTAATACAAAATGACATGCACACTCCAACAAAACATAAGGAGCTAGAGAACAAATTTGGGAATAAAAAACTAAGCCCGAGCTTTAAGAGTTACATATGGCAGATCCCAAATCTAAGAAATTAGCACAGATATGCTGATTTCAAGGATCAAAATGGACCTTTAGTCGAAAATGTTCCTATGCTGCTATGCATAAGAGCTAGAAAATCATCTACTACTCTTACAACACAAAATGCTGTGTCATTAAAACTTAAATAAATAAAAAATTACCGTATTGGTCCTAGAGCGAAGATGAACGAAGTCCCTTAAGAACTCAAGGGTGAGTCTCATCTTTGGCAATGGGTACTTCGCTGGGTCTACTGGGCCCACATGTAGCACTTTCTCGGCCCGAAGCTCCACCTTCTGCTTCGCCCCCGCCGGCGGCAACTTCAGCTCACCGTCAACCACCACACATGTCCCCGTCGCCACCACCTGCGATAGCTCGCCGCTGGCGACTGCCGCCTCCACGATGACCTGGAGGTTACCGGCGCAGGACCCGTCGTTAAGCTCCAGGAATGCGAAGGCGTCCTTGTCGGCCTTCCGCCCAGTCTTCACCCACCCGCCCACACGGGCCTTCCGGCCCGCCAGGCCCGACCCACCATCGGCCCGAGAAATGATGGACCGGATCAGAACTCTGTCTGAGAACTCAGCCCTCGGAACGGCGTCGTCTAGTGTCGTCGCGGCCAATTGCTCGGCCGGCGGTGCTGTGGTCTCTGCCATTTGCTTCTTTCTTCTCTGAGTCAGTGAAGTGAACAAAAAAAAAAACAGACACACACAAAGAAGAACGTCATTTTTTAAAAGGAAAAACCCTAGTTTTCAATACAATGTCGGAATTTTGTGTTGGGCCTAATGGGCCTGGCCCATGAATTGCGCGCCACGTGGAGGGGGAGAGAGACAACGTTCAAGGTTGTTTCCTTATTTTTTATTTTTTATTTTTTTTATTCGATACCCAATATTTTTGTTGATATCGATACCTAATTGTATGTTTAACGTATTAATATATATGCTAAAGTAAATATAACTTGGTACCAACGGAGTACGATGGTCGGTCACAGCCTTCCTTGACACGTCTCATTTCCAATTACACATTTTCTTTATCTGTCTCTTGCAAATTCACTCCCTTTTTAACGATGTGTTATTGATTGAGTTTTTTTTTTTTTTCCATAAATTGATAAAGTTAGAGAATACCAATATAAATTAAATTAATTTTTGAAGATTACTTGTCTAATATGTTACTAGTTATATAAATTTAAAATATTTAAATTAATTTTATCTATAAATCATGACATATACATGTGATGGGAATCGATACCCAATATTTTCTTGATACCAAATCAATTTTTTTTTTTTAATTTTTTATAGTTTTTTCCTTTTCTTCCTTTGGAACAAACACCGAAATAACACGCATAAGCGAACTACAACAAAAACTACTAGTCTTGCTTTCCTTTTATGCTTCTTCTACCTTACCCAGATCTCAAGTTCTAATCTTTTTGTTGACTTCTCTATCAATCTCACTCCAAAATCCGATTTTCTTTCAAAGGGTTCGTTGATTTGAAATCACTTTTTTTTTTTTTGTTGTGTTTTTGCGTACTGTGAATTCTTACGATTGATTTTGATGGGGTTTTGAGTATTTCAGGAAGATCGGTTGACGAATTGATTGATCATATCGCTTTGCAACGCAGAAGGGTTTAATTGCATAGGAGTTTGAATCTATCAATCTATTTATCAGAATCAGCCATGTCGATGTTTAGCCGCATGTTTGGTAAACCTAAACAGGAAGCCAATGCTCTTACCACTTTGGACAAGTTAAACGAGGTAATTCACCTCCTGATTCTCCATAAGTAATTGAGTGATGATATTTCATCCATCCCCACTTGGTAAATTGTTGCTTTTTACCACTCGGTGATTGCTTTTAGTTTTTGGTATTCCTTTTACCACTTAATAGGCGGTGCTGTTGCCATGGCGATTCTGATTCCTAGTACACTTGTAATTGGTTTCACTTGATTAAATTAAGGATTATGGATAACACCTTTTAGAACCTGTGGAGGAGACAACAATTTTCTAGTGTACTATTCCTGGTGTTTTTAAGGAGGTCATCTGTTGTTCTTAGGGCAATTGCTTGATGAATGATGATGCCTAGATGATAAAAATGTTTTCAAGGCATCACATCATTAGCTGAATATTCGTGCGTTTATTGTTACCCTTTTCTCAATTTAAAGGTTTTGATTTTTGAATCATGTAGACACTTGAAATGCTAGAGAAAAAGGAGAAAGTACTCCTTAAAAAGGTTTCGGCTGAAGTTGAGAAGGCCAAAGAATTCACAAGGGCAAAGAACAAAAGGGGTATGTTGTAGACTTCTTGGGTTCTTGTTCTTGAAATTATTTTCTGGCTGCCTTTTCTTTCCCTCTTTCACTACTATTTTGACATGGTATTTGTGTTTGTTTCATGCAGCGGCAATACAATGTTTGAAGAGGAAGAGGCTATATGAACAGCAGATAGAGCAGCTTGGAAATTTCCAGTTGCGTATTCATGACCAGGTGTGGATGCAATTTTGTAGTGTGATTTGTGTATATAGAAACAATTCAAAAGATGATTTAGTTTATTGAGCTTCTACTTATGCTACTAATTTGTGTTACAGATGATAATGTTGGAAGGTGCTAAAGCAACCACAGAAACAGTAGATGCATTAAGAAGTGGAGCATCAGCTATGAAGGCTATGCAGAAAGCGACGTATGAAACATCGGTTGAAAGTAGATTTTGGTCCCTATAATTTTCACTCTCTTGGGTTTCGGTCCTTATTCTTTTTTCTTGGGGTATAGATCCCTATATTTTCCCACCCTAGGGGCCTCAAGCCTTGACCAAGGTGACTCAAGTCATGGCCGAGCAAAATTTGATAAAAAAAATAGTAGTATAGGGACCAAAACCCGAATTATGCAAAATTGCAGGGAGTCTGAAGTCTACTTTAAACCTTAAATATCTATGATAACATCTTAGCATTCTATTGCATTTCTTAAGACTTATTTTCATGCATTGGCTTATATTTTAGTGATTTGTTGATTATGACACTGTTGTGTTGAAACATTTCTTTTTCAGAAATATTGACGATGTTGACAAGACCATGGATGAGATCAATGAACAGACTGAGAACATGAAACAGATTCAGGAAGCATTGTCAGCTCCAATTGGTGCAGCTGCTGATTTCGATGAGGTGCTCATAAAAATGTTAATTATATATATGTGCTATTTTGGTTGCAAACTGAGATTTGCATCTTTCAATTTAAGTCTCGCATTATTTAGCAACAGCATTCTGAATTTCCTTGCACTTTGCCTTTATCAGGACGAATTGGAAGCTGAACTTGAAGAACTGGAGGGTGCTGAGTTGGAAGAACAGCTTCTTCAACCAGCAACCACAGCTCCTGCAGCCCCAGTGCATGTCCCAGCTGGGCGGCAACCTACTCGCCCGGTTCCTGCAAAGCCTACTCCTGAGGACGATGAACTGGCCGCATTGCAGGCTGAGATGGCACTTTGAGCAGGTCCATTTTCTCAGCTGTAACAATCCGTTACATAATAATCTATGTATTAGTTTGTTTTGGTTGAATTAGTGTTGAAATTAATATGGCTGTTGAATGGTTTGTGTATGCGCCATTTTCACATTGCATATCAACTTTTGCACAGTTAAGTGCTCTTGTATCATAGTTTAAAACACTATTCGCCTAAGATGAGAAATCTTGCTGGGAAGTTGTTCTTATCGGTTTTGCCGCTGGCTTCGATGAAGCCAGAATTTTGCAGGCACTGTTTGTGCATGATGACTATGGCTTCCATAAGGAATTGTTATCACTATGACTTGGAGAATTCTGCTCCTCTCATGGTCGCTTATCTTTGTGAAATTATTGAACAGACCAGAGGGTGTATATATTAAGCTGACACATATTGGATGCAAAAGTGTTCAACAGAACTTTGCTCTTTGATGAGTTGAGTTTGAACCCCTCTTTTTTCCCATGTATAAGTATCTATATTGATGCATTTGGTCATATTTTTCTTATTTGGTCGAGTTTTTTCATTTGTCAGTAGTTAATCAATGTATATCTCAAAACATATGCTATATATGGAAGAGTAATGAATAAAAATAGATTGGTCAATGAGCTAAGAGTAATAAATTTTGTTATGAGTACATGGTGGTGTTTTACAACCTGTGAGAATATTGAAAGTGGGGTAAGTTACAGCAAGATTTTGATCCCCAAATTAAAGATAGAGGCTCAAGATAAATTACTATTCCCCAAATTAAAGATAGAGGCTCAAGATAAATTACTATGTATATTCAAAGTAATATGTAATATTTTTCAAATATATTATATTCACTCGCTCCTTTTTAATTTTTTACTTAAATTTTATCTCATTCATGTATTCTTATTAATATTTAATTAAGAATAATAGATACATTAAAATTATATATTTTTACCGAATGCTCAACAAAATTTTGAATTTCAGTAATCTATTCTTATTATATTTCTATCAAATGCTCACTTGATTAAATGAATAGTGATATATCTTATTCTATATTCTTACGTAAATTTATACAATAAAATATTATATTTATCATTGTAATAAATATATAATAAAATTTAGTATTATAAAATGAAGACTATATGATCTAAAATACTCAATAACATGTATTTTTAACGTAAAGTAGAAATTAAATGTTATATACTTTAAAATGTTAGATTTCATTATTTCATTTGTAATATTATAAAATAAAGACTATAGTCTCTAAATATTGAATCTTATGAATTTTTTACATATAGTATAAATTGAACGTTATATACTTTAAAATGTAAGATTTCTTTATTTTTCTAGAAACACTATAAAAGGAAGACTATAGACTTTATATTATGAAATTAGATGATTTTTTTTACTTATACTACAAATTGAAAGCTATACTCTTTAAAATGTAAGATTTCTCTAATTTTTCTAGAAACATTATAAAACAAAGACTATCGACTTCAAATTATGTAATTTCATGATTCTTTTTACATTTAGTATAAATTGAAGGCTATATACTTTAAAATGTGAGATTTCTATATTTTTTCGGAAACACTTTAAAAGAAAGACTATAGACTTTATATAATGAACTTATATGATTTTTTTACATATACTACTAATTGAAGGCTAAAGGCTTTAAAATGTGAGATTTCTCTAATTTTTCTAGAAACACTATAAAATAATAACTATAGGCTTCAAATTATGTAATTTCATGATTTTTTTACATATAATAGAAATTTAAGGCTATATACTTTAAATTGTGAGATTTCTCTATTTTTCTAGAAACATTATAAAAGAAAGACTATTGACTTTATATTATGAAATTACATGAGTTTTTTACATATACTTTAAATTGAAAACTATAGGCTTTAAAATGTGAGATTTCTCTAATTTTTCTAGAAACACTATAAAACAAAGACTATAGTATAGGCTTCAAATTATGTAATTTCATGATATTTTTACATGTAGTAAAATTTGAAGACTATAGGCTTTAAAGTTTGAGATTTCTCTAATTTTTCTACAAACTCTATAAAACAAAGACTATAGACTTTTTATTATGAAATTACATAATTTTTTACATATACTACAAATTGAAGGCTATAACCTTTAAAATGTGAAATTTCTTTAATTTTTAAAGAACACGAAAAAATAAAGACTATGGACTTTAAATTATGAAATTACATTATTTTTTTACTTATAGTACAAATTAAAGACTATAGACTTTAAAATATAAGATTTCACTAATTTTTCTACAACACTATAAAATCAAGACTATAGACTTTAAATTACAAAATTACATGTTTTCTTTACATATAGTACAAATTGAAGGCTATAAGTTTTAAAATGTGAGATTTCACTATTTTTTTTTTAAAATACTATAAAACAAAGATTATAGATTTCAAATTATATAATTTCATGATTTTTCTTTTACATATATTAGAAATTGAAGGTTATATACTTTAAAATGTGAGATTTTCTAATTTTTCTAGAAACACTATAAAATAAAGACTATTAGACTTTAAATTATGAAATTACATGTTTTTTTACATATACTACAAATTGAAGGCTATAGGCTTTAAAATGTGAGATTTCTCTAATTTTTCTTGAAAAACTATAAAACAAAGACTATAGACTTCATTAATTTCATTATTTTTTTTTTACATTTAGTAGAAATTGAAGGCTATATACTTTAAAATTGTGAGATTTCTCTATATTTCTAGAAACAATATAAAAGAAAGACTATGGACTTTATATTATGAAATTACATGATTTTTTTTACATATACTACAAATTGAAGGCTATAGGCTTTAAAATGTGAGATTTTCTCTAATTTTTCTAGAAACACTATAAAATAAAGACTAGGCTTCAAATTATGTAATTTCATGATTTTTTTACATATAGTAGAAATTGAAGGTTATATACTTTAAAACATAAGATTTCTCTATTTTTCTAGAAATACGAAAAAACAAAGACTATGGACTTTAAATTGTGAAATAATATTATTTTCTTTCATATAGTACAAATTGAAGACTATAGGCTTTAAAATATGAGATTTCTCGAATTTTTCTATAAACACTATAAAATAAAGACTATAGAATTTAAATTATGAAATTACATGTTTTTTTACATATACTACAAATTGAAGGCTATAGGCTTTAAAATGTGAGATTTCTCTTATTTTTCTCGAAATACTATAAAACAAAGACTATAAACTTCAAATTATGTAATTTCATGATTTTTTTACATTTAGTAGAAATTGAAGGCTATATACTTTAAATTGTGAGATTTCTCTATTTTTCTAGAAACACTATAAAAGAAAGACTATAGACTTTATATTATGAAATTACATTGAAGACTATAGGTTTTAAAATGTGAAATTTCTCTAATATTTCTAGAAACACTATAAAACAAAGACTATAGTATAGGCTTCAAATTATGTAATTTCATGATATTTTTACATGTAGTAAAAATTGAAGGATATAGGCTTTAAAGTTTGAAATTTCTCTAATTTTTCAATAAAACTATAAAACAAAGTCTATAGACTTTTTATTATGAAATTTCATAATTTTTTACATATACTACAAATTGAAGGCTATAACCTTTAAAATGTGAAATTTCTTTAATTTTTAAAGAACACAAAAAAACAAAGACTATGGATTTTAAATTATGAAATTATATTATTTTTTTTTACTTATAGTACAAATTAAAGACTATAGGCTTTAAAATATGAGATTTCACTAATTTTTCTAGAACATTATAAAATCAAGACTATAGACTTTAAATTATAAAATTACATGTTTTTTTACATATACTACAAATTGAAGGCTATAGGCTTTAAAATATGAGATTTCACTAATTTTTTTTAGAAATACTATAAAACAAAGATTATAGACTTCAAATTATATAATTTCATGATTTTTTTTTACATATATTAGGAATTGAAGGCTATATACTTTAAAATGTGAGATTTTCTAATTTTTCCAGAAACACTATAAAATAAAGACTATAGACTTTAAATTATGAAATTACATGTTTTTTTACATATACTACAAATTGAAGGCTATAGGCTTTAAAATATGAGATTTCTCTAATTTTTCTTGAAAAACTATAAAACAAAGATTATAGACTTCATATTATGTAATTTCATTATTTTTTTTAAATTTAGTAGAAATTGAAGGCTATATACTTTAAAATTGTGAGATTTCTCTATTTTTCTAGAAACAACATAAAAGAAAAACTATAGACTTTAAATTATGAAATTACATGTTTTTTTACATATACTACAAATTGAAGGCTATAGGCTTTAAAATGTGAGATTTTCTCTAATTTTTCTAAAACACTATAAAATAAAGACTATAGGCTTCAAATTATGTAATTTCATGATTTTTTTACATATAGTAAAAGTTGAAGGCTATATACTTTAAATTGTAAGATTTCTCTATTTTTCTAGAAATACGAAAAAACAAAGACTATGGACTTTAAATTATGAAATTATATTATTTTTTTACATATAGTACAAATTGAAGACTATAGGCTTTAAAATATGAGATTTCTCGAATTTTTCTATAAACACTATAAAATAAAAAGTATAGACTTTAAATTATGAAATTACATGATTTTTTTACATATACTACAAATTGAGGGCTATAGGCTTTAAAATGTGAGATTTCACTAATTTTTCTAGAAACACTATAAAACAAAGACTATGACTTCATATTATGTAATTTCATGATTTTTTTTACATTTAATAGAAATTGAAGGCTATATACTTTAAAATGTGAGATTTCTCTATTTTTCTAGAAACACTATAAAAGAAAGGCTATAGACTTTATATTATGAAATTACATGATTTTTTTTACATATACTACAAATTGAAGGCTATAGGCTTTAAAATGTGAGATTTTCTCTAATTTTTCTAAAAACACTATAAAATAAAGACTATAGGCTTCAAATTATGTAATTTCATGATTTGTTTACATATAGTAGAAATTGAAAGCTATATACTTTAAATTGTGAGATTTCTCTATTTTTCTTGAAACACTATAAAAGAAAGACTATATTGACTTTATATTATGAAATTATATGATTTTTTAACATATAATGCAAATTGAAGGCTATAGGCTTTAAAATGTGAGATTTCTCTAATTTTTCTAGAAAACTATAAAACAAAGACTATAGGCTTCAAATTATATAATTTCATGATATTTTTACATGTAGTAGAAATTGAAAGTTATAGGCTTTAAAATTTTAGATTTCTCTAATTTTTCTATAAACACTATAAAACAAAGACTATAGATTTTTTATTATGAAATTACATGATTTTTTACATATACTACAAATTGAATGCTATAAGCTTTAAAATGTGAAATTTCTCTAATTTTCCTAGAAACACGAAATACTTTAGCCTATATACTTTAAAAAAATCATGTAATTTTTTTTACAAGTAATAGAAATTGAAATCTATATATATACTTTAAAATGAGAAATTTCACAATTTTTTGTTGTATTTAAAAATAAATAATTTAGCCTTTAAAATATTGAATCACATGAATTTTCACATATAGTAGAAATTGAAGGCTATATACTTTAAAATGTTAGATTTCAGTATATTTCTAAATAGACTATAAAACAAAAACTATAATCTTTAAAATATTGAATCACATAAATCTTTTACATATAGTAGAAATTGAAGGCTATATACTTTAAAATATGAGATTTCACAATTTTTTAGTTGTATTGTAAAATAAAGACTATAAATTTTAAAATATTGAATCACATGAATTTTTATATATAGTAGAAATTGAAGGCTATATACTTTAAAATGTTAGATTTCAGTATATTTTTAATAGACTATAAAACAAAGACTATAACCTTTAAAATATTAAATCACGTGAATTTTTTATATATAGTAGAAATTAAAAGGCAATATATTTTAAAATTATAAAGATGTTATATGGCAAATAAAAACAATTATAAATCAAAATAAGATTTGAATAATAAATACATATTAATCCGCTTAAGTTAGATTAGATTGGTTTGACAGTTGAAATTTAAAGCTATGATCTGGTCTAATTCAAACTGCTGTTGAAGATTAAGAACCAACTTATATCAAACTTTTAAGTTTTAATCGGTTTTCACTTCTATTCTGTTTTGATTAGATTTGAACAGTCCTAGTTTACCCAATTTTGGTGATGAATGTAATTTGACAGTGCTAATGTTTCTTTGTTTGATTTGAGCTTCTAAATCTTAAAACATGCACTAAATTGTTTTAGCTTTTTCGGTGAATGATAAAATATTTGTGAACTGAATTGGTTATGAAAGCCAAGTTAGATATGTATCCAACATTGGCAAGTTGTTTTCTGGTGGAGATCACGTTGTACAATAATTCCTTCTAAAAGAAAAAGGAACCCCAAAAATACCTTTTTTCATCATCAAGAAGGAACTTTTAAATTCTGCCAAATTTTTTTGACCAATGGTTTCTTTATCATGAATTGAAGAGGGAAACAGCTGCACATTAAAGTAATAAACAAATCCAATTTGCATAATAACCAAATAAAAGAAATAAGAAAGAGAGGGAGAGTAATACGCTAATACACGTACACCAAGATTAATCAAAAGAATTTCATTGAAAGAATGGAGTCCAAACAATTAAATACAAAAGAAAAGGAAAAGCATGGTCACTAGATGAATGAATCCAATGAATTCAGGTCATTCCTAGATTTTGCAAAAGGAGAATTAATGAATGATATAAGTTAGGACCAAAGCCAGCAACATTAGCACATAGGCAACTCCTTGATCCACAGTTATCCCTGCATACACATACACACACACACAAACAACCATCAAAACCAAAACCCACATAAATAATTTATAATTGGGTCATAAAAAAATTAACAATATGACAAGATATATACCATCACTAGTGGGAGCTGGGGCAGGAGCAAGAGATTGAGCATTGATGGAAGGAGCAAGAAAGGCCAAAGCAAGAGCCAGAATGGACATAACAAAAAGCTGAACTCTCAACACCTCCATTTGTGAAATTATCAGGAACTAAGCAAACACTCCTAAAATTTGGAACAAACTTGAAATTGGATGAAGGGAGGGTTTGGCTTATAATGTGTGTTGGGAGAGAAAGAGGAGAGACAAGAAAGGGCAATTGGTTGGGAGAATCTTGGCAAAGCAGCAGCCACTCTGGCTACCAATATAGTAGCAGAAGACTAGCCGTTGATGGGTGCCACGTGTAGGGGTGATATTCAATGCACGTTACACAGTCTGGCTGTTGTTTTGAGAATGGAGGGAGACCTCGTCCAACCAATCAATCATCATGACAGGATTGCTTTTTTAAAAAAATTAATCAAAAGATATTGTTAGATTATGAAGAAAATAATTTTTATTTTTTATTGCTCAAAATATTTATTATTTACAGTGATGGCTTATTCCTTTGAGATGTGAACACAAGACAATAAATCAATTTTAAAGTATAAAAGAGTTCAACTAGCTTTACACTGTCATTCAATTAAAACATTTTATTTATACGATTTTCATATAGTAGGAGAGAAAAAACAATAGTATAATTGATATATTAACACATAATTGGATGATTGTATAAAAAAATTATACACTATAAGTAGATAAAAATTATAAAAATACTTTTCCCAATGAGAAAAAAAAAACACTAAAAAAAGGGTTAGGAATTGTGTATCTTTGTTGTTCTCTTTAGCTGCCAGTCTGCCACATGATTGTGCTGGAGTGATTGGTCCAATATGTACAACTGGTTTCGACTGAATAGATTTTTTATTTCTGGTACAACGAGTGAATTGAATTTGAAAAATGAGTTATAAATCTTAGTATATATTTGTTTATTTGGATTTTCAAAGTTCAGAGAAGATTGAACCGTTGCCTTGGACGGGTATGCTTGGCATGTTATGCATGAAGTGGGGTCACAGTTACAACTAATTCACGACATTTAGTGCACAAAACTGATATCATATCAGTTACATCAACACTAATGACTATATAATAATGTTCTAAACGATGTTATCAATGACTTTTTAATGGGTGATAACGTATCAGTTACAACCTTGTTCTAGAACTTTCGCACCAATGACCATTTACAAGTCCACAAACAAAACTACCTATGGACTTACTATGAAAGATTTCTCAATTGGATTTTCAGAAGTGTCGATCTGAAGGTGTGTTGGAATTTAATTCAAATAAATAATTAAATTGATTAATGAATAAAAAATTAAAATTGTAGAAATGCAATATTTTGATTATATTTTCGTACATGTTAATATTGAGCTTATCGAAATGAGTAAGCTAATGTTTGCTCTTTCATTAACCATTGGTGAGTGCAATTGGCATTATGGCGAAGCAACACTTAGTTTTATATTTGTAGTTGTTTATGGGAACCAAAGCCAAATGGAAATGCCAATTTTGCACGAGGCCAACTAGGTTTAAACAATCGGAAACGACATAATCTTGGGTGCGTGTTAGTTAAACAACTTCCAAGTGGCCAACTCGGAGAAACACTCATCAGTGATCAAAGAAAATGTCGTTTATCACAGATCACTAATGAATGATGATAAAGAAATATTATAACTAAAGCCTCGTCATTGCAAGTATAAAGAAATGAAGAAGAAAAACAGCCAAATTAAGGTAGTTGACTATACGATGCAGTTAAAGATAGGAAATCATAAAACTATGGTGGAAATTTACAATTAAGAATAGAACTATGATCTCCTACTCAGCATTTTCTGAGATCACTTCGACTGATCCAGGTGCTATTGGCATGTAATACGTATTATACATACGGATGACGACAACAACAAGAAGAAGCATCGCCAAATGGTGCGAAATGCCACGGTACAAAAGTGTGTGAATCCTAACTTGGCAACATCATAATTGATAGAAACATGATCCAATGGTGAGACGGATTTCGTCTCATACCAAACATCATTTTGCTATAGGAACATCATTCACAAGAACATCAGTTTTTACTGAACTTGAGATACCTTATAATCTAAGAGCATGAAGAAATGGGTCCGCATAGTAATAGTGTTGAACAGAGAATAGAAAATATGAACAATGAATAATAGAGTTGCTATAGGATTGCAAGTAACCACTGATTCAGATGTATTGCCTCATTAGACATTAACAAATCAGTTTCTCAGGCTATTTAAACCACAGAAGCTTCTATTTTTCTTACCATAAAGATAAATGTTAAAATAGAAAGCATCAATAAATCACACTGCAAAGTGCAAACCCTCCTTAAAGATAGCAACACCAGCATCAATTAAAGAAACCGTAAATAGAGGCAGAAAAAGATCATCACAGCATAGATATACATATTGCAACTAGAAGCAAAAGGCTTCTTAAGAGCTCATGATCAAGACAAGAAGAAAGAAGGAAAAGAAAATAATAAACCCTTTCTCTGTAAAATGACGATGTCATAGGCTACACTCAGTCAATTTCACATTTTAATTGCTAGTGTTTGAGAGAAACACGAGGGACAGCAGTGTACCTTGGGAGTTGGGATAGGCTATGTAATTAGTTGGCAACTTCCTTAAGTGGAACAGGTGCTAACTCCAAATAGTCAAAATCATCTGTTATACCAATCTGCATGGAGACACCAGGTGCAAGATACATAAGAGAAAAAGAGAAACAAGAGTAGAAAGACCGCATTCGGGAGAGCTATGTTTAAGCTGGGATGCACAACACGAGGATACATAATGTGGTGAGATTGCTAATGTTACCTAGTTAAATCATTTCATTCAAGTAACTATTATGACAACCAAAAGAAGCCCCAACAATTAGCAAGATGATTACGCATAGTGATTCACATGTTAAGGCCTTAAACTCAAATGACTAACCTCCTTGTACATGTTTTCAAGCTGTTCCTTAGCCTCAGGGAAATTGTTTGAACACCATTGCCTCAGGGTAAAAATGTTGTCTGCACAAATGTTACACCTCAACAAAATTAGATTATATTATATGTATCACCATCATAGTGTGACATTTCACAATACCAAACAATCCAATTTTCCTCTCATAGACCCAACACAATCCGGAAAAAAAGGGAAGACATAGAGATAGAACCTGTCCATCTGTTGGCTGATGCATGGGCAACTTCAATCGCTTCCTCTGCCAATAAAAATACCAAAAACATCAGGTCCCAACAATCAAACTAGAACAACGTATGAAGAATAACCTTCTGAAACATTAAAGTGTTGTACAGATAAAAGAATAAATAAATAAGCATTTCTTAACTCATTGCTTCAAAAGCAGCTGGGTCGTTATCTCTGTACTGAGCCAACTCTTCCTGAAATAGTCAAATATTATTTGACCGTTACAACACTGGCTTTATACTGATCATATGTAGTACCAAAAAACAATTCATAGTACCTTCAACCCCTTATGCTTCTGTTCAACAGCTTTTAGATCTGCTAGGGCCTCCTCTCGTTCATCCTGGTTAAAATGCAATACAAGGAAACACGATGACCACAAAGCACAGCTAACAGGAATCTGGTAAGGGAAGGATTATAACTCACAGATTCCTCTCGCCCCTTCTTTAGTGCCTCACATTGGTCATCTAGTTCAGCATGCCGCTTCTTACTGCTTTGCAGATCAGAGTCAAGTTTGTGATACACGTTCCTAAGCTGTGCATCGAATTTATAACATTGTAACTAGGTTACTTAAAGATAGTCCAGGGGACAATGACAAGCTTATCAAACATTACACGGCACAACAATGCAGTGCGGCTTTGTCAACTATAACTTCACCTGATTTCCAGCACAACTAGGAAGACTCCAGAAGTATACCTGAAAGGCAAAAGTATGGGCATAGATTATAGAAAGTTTACCATGGAGAAAAATCTTTCTCTATATCATTGACAATTTTCCCATTGTTACATACTTTAACAAGTACCATTGGTAAAACAAGTATCATGTACTGCTACTGCATCACTAATAATAATAGTACAACTTGGAACAAGCATACATAAAGGTGTTAAAACTTACAGAAGTTCCTATCTTATCTTTGGAAACAAGATCATCATCAACTAAACTCTGGACAACATCTTTCACAGACTGAGGAATAACACCTTTCTTAGGACCCAACTTCTCGAGCTCCTTGAGCTAAAACAACAGCAGCAATAATAAAAAAGCAAATAAATCAGCAATGTCAAAAAAGGTGATATTCCTACAAATTAACATACAAAAAATGGTAAACTGAAGTGTGAATTTGGAGCCAACCAGGAAGAAGTCTTGGGACTCGTAAAAGATTTGAAGCATCTTCTCACGCTTCTCTTCCAATGAGAGGCCCCTTTTCTTCGACTGCAACAACACCAAAAAGACAAAATTCAAACAATTTGCGATTTAACAAAACAACACAACTGGCATTTTCACAAACACGGAGAGAGCTCTCCAAACATATTGCTGAAATCGATTCGGTACTAAAAAAAAGGGTTCCATTTAGGTCTTTTGGTCCCGTTAATCATAATTCTAATTCCAATTCACCCGATTCGGTTCAGATTTGTGATCAAAACACCATTAAACAGTAAAATCAAACCGGTCATAGAAGCTGGTATATCGACAATGAATGAAAAACAACATTAGAATATTCCGGCGGATCTGGAACCGACTTACCATTGCGACGGCGTCCGGCGGCGGAGGAGTGACGGAGAAGATTCAGAAACGCGAAGACTTCGTGCGTAGTTGCTACTCTCTGGTTTTGGCGGGAAAATCGTCAGACAAAACTTTGCGGCTTATGTTTTGAAATTTCTTTGATATTTGTATTTATTTATGAAAAGCAATAACATAATTTTGGAAAGCAGTAGTTTTCGATATTTTATCAACCATCTAGTCTTTTCCTAAACACACGCAGCAAGAGACACAATAAAAAATCAGCCAAAACAGTCAATAAATGGAAATTTGGGTCACAATCACTCAGCCCAATAAAAATGTGCTCATAATTAAAAGTGATATTTGGGTCATAAAGTGTTAAAGGGGCTTTTGTTGACTGTTTTGACTGATTTTTTATTGTGCCATTTGTATTTTATTTATTGAGTTACTTAATCTTAAATCTCAACCATCCTTTTTTTTTAAATATAAATCTCAATCATCTATTTTAGATTATTTATTTAATTTTGGCCTTTTGGGTCGAATTGGGCCAAACTCGCTTTGAACTTTAGGTAGTCACAAATCAACACGAATGACAACGAATTTAGTGAGCCAAGAATATATATTCTTACTTCTATTCTTTCTTTTCACAATTAATCCAAAACAAAACAAAATAAAATAAAATTAAATCAATAACATTATTTGAACATTTATAGTTTTAAAATTTTAAACATCTTATTCATAAAATATATAAGTTTACTTTTTCTTTTTCAATTTTTTTCGCTTTTCATCATTTCCTGCACTTTTTTTAGATGTCTACGCCTAACTTAGAGGTAAAAAAATCACTTTCAAATTAAAATAAGAGGTGAACAAAAAATGAATGCATTGATAAAAGAAAAAAAAGGATAAAACACGACTAATAAGGTTATATCTTTGTGAGATGATGATAGAATCAGAAGCAGGTAATGCAAAATAAAGCTGTAATCATAGAGGATGAAAATAATGAGATGAGAAATAATATATACATTATATTATTGATTATTCTAAGGATTTGAACTCTTAGTTACAAATAAAATGAAAGAAAAAACAATGGACAAGTCTCAATGGTGACATATTCCTCTCCAACAACTCTGTCCTATTCCTATATCCTAGGCTCAAAATAAATATTACCAAATAAAATTTCTACAACTTGACCAGTTTATGAGAGAGAAAAATATCAATTCTCCGTACAAAATCCTACTATTCTTAAGTCCATTTGATTATAATAATCATTAAATTCCACGAGTATTAGAATTTTTCCTAATTGTGAGGGTCCATCCCAATTGCTTTACGTGATTAAATTCCATTTCATTATTATGGTAATACAATCAATCTTCCCATTATCCTTAATTAATCACAATCAAGAATCAAAAGTTGGTGGCACGCATGCAATGCATCCTATAATATGTTTTTTTACTCAAAATGCTTAGGTCACCAATTTTCTCAATTAATTACCTCATTGAACCATTTCCGTGTCTGGTTTTTCTTACTCTACTTCTCATCATCTTATCCAATCAAATAAATGCTTTGCTTTCAACTTTTTGTGAACCAAATTTTGTCTAATCACAAATAATTAATTATATATATATCACAAATAATGCTTTTAACATTATTGTATAATAGAAATACATTTAATTAATATCAAACACGTGTTATACATAATATAAAATGTGTAATATGTACTACATGTATAACACATTATAATACACATTGGATATTAGTTTGATGTATTTATGTTTTATGATCAACATTAATGTGTATATATATAATTTTTTTGTTGAGAATATTATAAATACATTTGCAATTAAATTTTCTACGTTTTCCTAGTTAATGCAACAATCTTTTTCTCTGTCATCATTATTAAAATCAAAGAAATGTTTCATCATATTTTGTATTTTTCAGGGGCAGGTTTTGAGAAAACCAGCAAAAACGCGTGTCCAAATTTGACAAGTTGCAATTAAAACTGTTCATAGTGTTTGACTTACTAGCTAGTTGAGTACTGTTTTGGTCTACAACAACCCCTCATATGTTTCCATGGATGAAAGGTCAAAAACCAAATTAGTGAGTGAGTGAATGGTCCATAAGGACCATAACCATTGATTAATCAGAAACATTATTGGATTGATTTAACGGAATAATTATAACTTAGACCAATAGCTTCATTTCCTATAAGCCACTACAAGGGTTTTGTTTTTGTCAGTCCAAGGAGTTCAGACATGGCAGGTTTCTCTGGACTCACCCTTTTGTTGTTGGTGCTTTGTGTTGGCCTTACAATCTGTGTTCAAGCTCAGCAACAGAGAGGTAACCATTTTTTCATCACTATGTTGTAAAAATTGAGTCTTGAATCTTAATGTTATATACTTTTTCTTTCTGCAGTTTTGTCGGTTTAGCATTTAGCTTATGACCCTTGTTCTTGTTGATAATCTTGTTATCCTGTTTACAAGAACAGTGGAAGATTCATGGTTTTAGGTTTTAATAATTAGGTTCTTATGTTTACAGGGATTTAGAAAATAATGTGCCCAATTTTGAATATTGCAATGTGCTTTGTCTTTGTGTTTCAGGCTTCATAAGCATTGATTGTGGTGGTCCAGTTAATTTTCAGTACACAGATATGGACACTGATATAAAGTACAACACAGATGGAGGTTACATTCAAACAGGTGTGAACAAAAACATCTCTAGTCAGTATGCATACCCGAAAAACCCTAATCTGCCAGAGCCACTCTCTGATCTAAGAAGTTTTCCTCAAGGAGATAGGAACTGTTACCGATTAGTATCTGCACTTAGAGGTAGTTTGCATTTGATCAGGGCTTCTTTCTTGTATGGAAACTACGATGGATTAAACAAGCTACCGGAATTCGATCTCTATGTTGGTCCCAATTTCTGGTCTTCAGTGACATTTAGAAATGCTTCTGAGGAATTGATGATGGAAACATTAATCCTGGCGGAATCAGATGTGATTAGTGTTTGTCTTGTGAACAAGGGGTTAGGAACTCCTTTCATCTCAGCATTGGAACTTAGGCCTATTTTTAGTCCCATTTATAATGCTGGGTTTGGTGAATCTGCTTCTCTGTTACTTTTCAGAAGATGGAACTTTGGTTCACTTAATGCATCCGCAAGATTTGAAGATGATATTTATGATAGAATTTGGCTCCCTTACAATTCCTCCTCATGGGATTCTATCAGGACGACTTCGCCGATAAACGTCAATGCTGATGGTGGTTATAGCCCACCATTTGAAGTCATAAGTACTGCTGCTAGACCTAAGAATGGGAGTGATGCTTTGGAATTTTCATGGACCCCTAGTGACCCGAATGCGAAATTCTATCTCTACTTGCACTATGCTGAAGTGGATCGGCTTCAGAAGACACAACTAAGGAAATTCACTGTATTCTGGAATGAATCTCCATTGTTTGAAGGAGTAGTTCCTAGAAACTTGACAGCAGCCACTCTTTCTAATTCGAAGCCCTTGGTCGCAAATCAACATCGAATTTCTATACGGAAGACAAAGGATTCAACCCTTCCCCCTATTCTTAATGCAGCTGAGATTTATGAAGTAAGAGAGCTGAACACACTTCCAACATTAGAACAAGATGGTATGACATGGTTTCTTTGCTGAAGTTTAGTGTGCAAAATCAATGTTACAATGCTTATCTTGCTAACACTAGTCCAGAATGAGGATAAACTGTTGTGTGTCTTTACCAAATTATGGCATTACTTGCTGATTTTGAATTTCGTTATGTCTATTAGTAAATTCAGTTTTTCTTTATACTACACAGTTGATGCTTTGATGGATATCAAAGGAAGATATGGAGTTCAAAGAAATTGGATGGGTGATCCATGTGAGCCAAAGAACTACACTTGGGAGGGGTTAAGTTGCAATTACAGCACTTCACTTCCTCCTCGAATTATATCACTGTGAGTACTCTCAACCTATCTTTTTCCTTATTGAATAACAAGCTGTCGGTTTTCACAAGAACTAGAACTTCAATTCATTATTTTTCAAGTTTAGAAGAGAGCTTTTTATTTTGATAGGGATCTAAGCTCAAGCAGTTTGAGTGGAATAATAGCTCCTTCCATTGCCAACCTCTCTTCCCTCGAATCTTTGTAAGTACACTTCCATTGCTAAATAAGATCATTTTTCTCATCATGTAATTCATATCACAGAAGTTACATTATTTGTTTGTCTCAGGGATTTATCTAACAACAGCTTAACCGGATCAATTCCTCAATTTTTAGAAGAACTGCGATCTCTTACGAAGTTGTAAGTTCTTTTATGATTGATTGATGGTGATGATATAGTCCTCAGCTAGCCATTACATATAATGGTAAAAATTGTTAAATGCCTGATGCAAGAAAATTGAAAATAATTGTAGGAATTTACTGGGTAACCAACTATCAGGTTCTATCTCTACAACTCTTTATGAAAGATCAAGGGATGGATTACTTTCATTGCGGTATGTCCAACTCTTTATGATTGATGGTGTTAATCATGAAGCATTTGAAGATGTATAAATGTGTCATCAAACATGTTTAGATGAGAATATGACTGTTTTGTTTTCACCATTTTCAGAGTGGATGATCAAAATATGTGTGCTTGGGATGACAAAAAGAACAAAAAGAAAATTATTGTTCCAATAGTCGCGACACTCTTATCAGTTGTAGCTCTATCGGCTGCTTTCATCCTCATTTGTAAACTCAGGAGGAAAAAGCAATCAGGTATTTCTGGCTTTAATTTGATTGAATGTAACTCCTTTCCATCTACTTCTGAAAAGATAAAGAATAGAGTTAACTATTCAGCAGACATAAAATAAAAAGGAAGGAATTAGCCAAGTTTTTGCTTTTCAAAATTAATAATTCTCTTCAGTATATAGGCTCAAATTTTATTTCTTTTTTAACTAAGATGAAGAGATGAACAAGCACAGCAGTGGAGGAAGAACTGTGGCATCAAAGAACTGGCAGTATACATATTCCGAGGTCTTAGGCATCACCAAAAGCTTCGAAACGGTCATCGGAAAGGGAGGATTTGGAACTGTGTACTCTGGTAAGATGAAAGATGGTAACCAAGTTGCAGTTAAGTTGTTTTCTCCATCATCATCCCAAGGGCCAAAAGAATTTCAAACTGAGGTAATTAGCACTACATGTTCGGCCTGTGGATTACACAACAATGCTATTTAACATGGGAACCATCAATAGAAAATAATAATGGCTTGCAGGCTGAGCTCTTGATGACAGTTCATCACAAAAATTTGGTATCATTCATTGGTTACTGTGATGATGATAATAAGATGGCACTCATTTATGAGTACATGGCCAATGGGAACCTCAAAGATTATCTCTCAGGTAGAGTCTACATCATCCTGATAATTAACCCTAAATATTTAAGTCATTTAAGATTAATTATCATGCGCTATATCTTGATTTCATCGTTTAATCATTTCCTTTAAAATAACATACTTAAAAAATACACGAAAATTTATTTTCAAAACCATAGTTCGTGAAATTAAGGGCAGTCGGTATGAGCTCATTCTAATGAAATTGAGGAAGAGGGGGTAATTATCATAATGATCCACTTAACTCACGTGGGATTTTCGAGGTTGTTGTCCCTATTATATTACCACCATGGTTAGGGACAAGGCTGATAGAGCCTAGCAGCGGAAACAATACAATCTCTAACAACCGAGCAATATGGAAGTACTCTAGGCAAATTATAGCAGCAAAAACAGCAACCAATATTTCAAAGGAATGACAGAAAAATCAACACCAAATTTAACGTGGGAAAAATCTCTCAATGCTAGAGATCAAAAAACCCACGGGTCGGTAAAATTCTCCACTATCACCAAATCAAACATACATGGAGTCTTACAAGTCACAATTACAGAACACAATAATACGACTCTTCTAGATCATCAAATGGTCACCAACAATGGCCCGAAGATATCAACAAGTTGAAATCAACAAAGAAGAGTCAAGAACATCATCACCAGAAAATGACTTCTGTTCACGAATTTTCTGGTACTGATCCAAAGCTCTGTTTGACAATCCGACCGCACAATGAGTGAGGAAGCTACGGTTAAAATTTCAGCTTAATCCAATAAGATTTCACCGTTGGATTTGCAAAACAAGAAGACTGGTTTCTGCAGAACCCTGCTGCAAACAGCAGCACTTCACGAAAATTCTGCAACTACAGACCTTCTCTGGACGATCCAACCGCACAAATCAAAGAACACTGAGTGAAGATTCTCGAGATAAATTTTCAGGCCGATCCAACGGTGAACAAAAAAGAACAAGCTAATGCAAGACTGCTGCTCTGTTCAAAAACGAAAATGCTTCTCTCTCACTTTCTCTCAATAATGATGCCTGCTCACACACCACTGTACTCTCTATTCTCTCCCAATCTGAGTAGGGTAAAGACCCCTAAAGTCACACCCCAAAAAAATATGGGCTTGGGCCTTACTAGGAGAGAACTGGCCCAACAAATCTCCCCATTCTCGACTAGGTGGAGGCCCTCGCCAATCCGACGATCAAACAACATGTTTCATGCTTCTTTCTAGGCAAAGCCTTCGTCATCATATCAGCACCATTATCATCAGTGTGAACTTTCTCCAATTCCATTAACTTGGAATTCAATACATCTCGTATCCAATGATACCTAACATCAATATGCTTAGATCTTGCATGGAAGGTAGCATTCTTACCAAGATGAATCGCACTTTGACTGTCACAGAATAACACATAACGGTCTTGCTTGAAACCAAGCTCCAAAAGAAAATTTTTCATCCACAACAACTCTTTACAAGCTTCCGTTGCTGCAATGAACTCAGCCTCTGTGGTAGAAAACGCAACACACTTTTGTAGCCTTGATTGCAATGAAATAGCTCCCCCTGCAAACTTGACCATGTAACCTGAGGTAGACTTTCGAGAATCAACATCTCCTGCCATGTCTGCATCAGTAAAGCCAACTAGCACAGGTTTCTCACCACCAAAACTAAGACTCAAGTTAGTTGTACCTTTGAGATATCTCATAACCCATTTAACTGCATTCCAATGCTCTTTACCTGGATTAAAGAGGAAACGACTCATTGTACCAACTGCATGAGCAATGTCTGGCCTGGTACACATCATGGCATACATCAAACTTCCAACAACCGAGGTATATGGAATTTCTTCCATTTCTCGTTTCTCCTTATCAGTGGTAGGACTCTGCTTGGTACTCAACTTAAAATGAGGAGCAAGAGGACTAGCAACAGATTTAGCACCATCCATCCCAAACCTTTGAAGCACCTTCTTTATGTATTTCTCTTGTGACAAATAAAGCTTCCTGGAGTCTCTGTAACGAGTAATCATCATGCCCAGAATTTGTTTGGCATGACCCAAGTCCTTTATAGCAAAAAACTTGCTCAATTGTTTCTTCAATTCTTCAATCCTAGAAGCATTCCTGCCCACAATCAAAATATCATCCACATAAAGCAAAATAATGATAAAATCATCATCAGAAAACTTTTGCACAAATACACAATGATCTGAATTTGTCTTTTGATAACCATGCTCCCCCATAACAGATTCAAACTTCTTGTATCATTGCCTAGGAGCTTGCTTTAGGCCATAGAGACTCTTCTTCAACTTGCATACATAATCTTCTTTCCCTTTTTCTACAAAACCATGTGGTTGCTCCATATATATCTCTTTGTCTAAGTCACCATGGAGAAAAGTCGTCTTCACATCCATATGCTCAATCTCCAAATCAAGAGAAGTTGCCAATGCAAGCACTGCACAAATGGAAGACATCTTTACAACTGGAGAAAATATCTCCTCAAAATCAACACCCTTTTTCTGACTAAAACCTTTGACGACCAATCTAGCCTTGTATCGAGGCTTGGAACTGTGTTCTTCATTCTTGATTCTGAACACCCACTTGTTCTTCAAAACTCTTATGCCCTTAGGCAACTTCACCAACTCATAGGTGTCATTCTCGTACAAGGACTTCATTTCTTCTCGCATGGCTTGAATCCATTGAGCTTTGTTTTCATCTTCCATAGCCTCTTCATAACATTCAGGTTCTCCCCCATCAGTCAACAAGACAAACTCATGAGGGGAATACCTTGATGAAGGTCTTCTTTCTCTTGTTGATCTTCTAAGTGCATTTGTAGGAATTTCCAAAGTTGGTTGTTCATCATGAGCATCGTCACCAACTTCATCATGTATTGGATCAACAATTTCATCTTCACCTGCACCTACATTCTGCTGGTTGTCTTGAGCTTCAACTCTTTCATCCTCCACCATAGGTGTAGTGGGAGTAATATCCGAGTCAGAAAAATCATCACTAGACTTGGCCAATGGCTTTTCCACATTATCAATGTCCTTCAACGTTTGGTCTTCAACAAAAATAACATCTCTGCTTCGAATCACCTTCTTACCAATAGGATCATAAAATCTGTAACCAAACTCATCAATGCCATAGCCAATAAAAACACATTGCCTAGTCTTCACATCAAGTTTGGATCTCTCATCTTTGGGAATATGAACAAAAGCTTTACACCCAAAGACTCTTAAGTAATCATAAGAAACATCTTTACCTGACCACACCTTTTCTAGCACTTCATGTTGCAGGGGAACACATGGTGACCGGTTCAAAACATGAAAAGCTTCACCCCAAAAAGATTTTGACATTCCAGATTGTGACAGCAACCACCTAACTCTTTCCATCAAGGTCCTATTCATCCTTTCAGCTAAGCCATTCAACTGAGGTGTCTTCGGAGGAGTCTTCTGATGTCTAATACCATGCTCTTTACAGTAAGCATCAAACGGCCCTGAGTACTCACCACCATTGTCTGAGCGAATACACTTCAACTTCTTCCCTGTTTCTCTTTCAACCGAAGCCTGAAATTGTCTGAACACATCCAACACTTGGTCTTTGGTCTTCAAAGTATAAACCCACAATTTCCTGGAATGATCATCAATAAAGGTTACAAATTTAGACGGACCCACCAAGTGTTCTAGTCTTCATCGGACCACATACATCAGAATGCACCAAATCAAGTATCTCCGGCTTCCTGGAAGGTGGATGACTCTTGAAAGAAACTCTGTTTTGTTTTCCAGCAAAGCAATGAGTGCATTTTTGCAAAGCATTCTTGCACCCTGATAACACATTCCTCTTGGATAATACATTCATGCCTTTCTCACTCATATGACATAATCGCTTATGCCATAAGTCAGTTCCATCAACAAACTCAGCAGCATTAACAACATCTTTCACAACTTTTGCTTGAGTTAAATAAAGTGTAGAGTGTTTCGTACCTCTAGCAACAACCATGGAACCCTTGGTGAGCTTCCAACTATCACGAGAGAAAAGGCTATCATAGTCTTCATCACACAACTTACCAACAGAAAGTAAGTTCAACCGAATGTTGGGAACATGCTTCACCCGCTTCAGAATCAATCTGGAACCATTGGAGGTTTCTAAGCAAACCTGTCCAACACCAGCACATTTTGCAACACCTTCATGAGCCATATATATATATGATGGTTGCAAGCTGATATATATATATATATGATGGTTGCAGATAAAAATCCTTGCTGCTTGGATTGGGAAAGGAGGCTTCAGATAGCAATTGACGCCGCAGAGGGTGAGTATATCTTTAGCTTTCTGTTTACAGGTTCTCTTATTTGTTGTGATGTTTGATGAACAATGTGTTTCAACTTTAAGGATTGGATTACCTACACCATGGATGCAAACCACCAATCATACACAGAGATGTGAAGTCAGCTAACATTCTTTTAAATGAAGAATTAGAAGCTAAGATAGCAGATTTTGGCCTCTCCAAGGTTTTCAAGAACGAAAACCAAAACGCAGTACCTGCACTAATTCATAATGATAACAAAATTGCAGAATCTACAGTCATGGGCACCACAGGGTACCTTGACCCAGAGTAAGTCCCCATTTTCAGGACTCATTATTATATGGGTGATGATCATGTTCATATAATTCCAATATTATATAAATTAGTAATATTACTAGTTGTACAAACACAAAGAAATAAGAGTTTTATCTTATCATTTATTATTTGCTAAGTAACACCAACTACATTGTCCAAATATTATTTTTCAGGTACTTCAAATTGAGGAACTTGAATGAGAAGAGTGACATCTACAGCTTTGGAGTTGTTCTGTTGGAGTTAATCACAGGTCGACCGGCAGTATTAAAAGGCGAACACTTGATACACGTACTTGATTGGCTAAGGCCTGAGCTTGAAAGAGGTGATTTGAGCAGAATCATGGATCCAAGGCTCCAAGGAAAATATGATGCAGGTTCAGCATGGAAAGCTTTAGGAATAGCAATTTCATGCACTGCATCAACCTCCTTTCAGAGACCTACAATGAGTGTAGTGCTATCAGAGTTAAAGCAATGTTTCAAGACAGAACTGCCTAGTTCTAGTGAAACAATTGTGATCCCAAAACAAATATACAGCGAATTTAGCTCATCTGAAGCATATTCCCTGGATAGTGACTCAATGAGCTACCCTTTTCCAAGATAGTTCATGTAAGTATTTCCAGAGGATGGATGATGTAAAAATGAGCAAATTGTGTGTGTTAAAATGTGATGCACATTGTAGAGTTATCAAATACAGACAAGTTAAGTTAGAACTTGGAGCTTTTATTTGTCTGAAAATACAAAATCATCATTGGTAGGAAACTGAAATTGGAAAGTATAGAGAAATATCAAGCTTTAATCAAGGATTTTCTATAAATCATAAGAATGCTCATTATTGAGAAAGCACAATGTCTGCTATTGCATAAAAAAATACATACAATGTAAGCTAGCTAGACAATAATCATTTTTATATGAAGAGTAGAATATATTAAATGTTGAGTCTGATAATATATATTCTTTGAGACACTTGTACAGTTGTACTTGAAGCTTTGAGACATTTCAAAAGTTGTTTTATATATAAAGTTGTATTTTCGTTTTAAGGCCGAACAAAAGCTGTTTTATAAGATTTGTTCGAAGTGCTAAGATAAAGTTGTGGAGTGAATCACTTGTAGCCCAAGTCCAAGACATAGATTTACTTTTATCCACCTTCCTCTAATAAGACCCAATACAATTCATACCAAAAAATCAATGAATGTATAATATGTATTGAGTCATGAAACGGTTATCAAGATTTTTTTCTCATTTTCTTGTCATGAAATTCGTGTCATACATACACATCATCATCATCAGGAACCAAATGTCTAACTAGATGCATTAAGAGTCATACCAATTATCCTAAGTCTTGTGGTTGGTTATCAAGATCTTTCACTTGAAAATAAGAATGAAATAAGTTTAATTTATTTCATTTAATACACAGTCATGTGTTGTATAATCGAAATACGTCCAACAAATATCAAACATGTGTTATATATGATATAATATGAGATGCATGTTATACATACGTGTACTATATAGATAATACACATATTCTATATCATGTATAACACACGTTGAATACTTATTAAACGTATTTCTATTATAAGACAAGTATTATTGTTTAAGAGGAATGTTATTGTACAATTTTCATTGAACACATAACATTATTAATGATAAAATTTAGGAGAAAATACACACCCTTCAAGTTTAATTCCTTCCAAAATGGAAAAGAGAGAGGACAAGTCTTTCTTTAGAAAACAAGAAAAAGAGAGAGAGAGAGAGATAGAGAAAGGGTAACCAATATGTAATGTAAAGGTACAAATATGAAATCATTTTTTACGCTCTTCTTATCTTAAACCCCCAAAAAAACAAGGATTAGAAAGTATTACAAACTTGAAACCGTAGAAAAAATTAATTATCCACTAGAGAAACAATAAAATATATAATTATAAATAACACAGAGTCAATACAAGAATCCATAGATCACTAGTTAGATAAGGTCCACAAGAAATTCATTACTTTCCTTCTTATAATAAATAATTTTATTATTAGGATATGTTTAAGTTAAAGATGTAAATAACACGGCAAAGATTATGAGCTTTATTGTGTATAATTTAAAATATAAAACTCATTTAGAATAACTATCTATTAATTTAACCCCTCAACATTCAACAAAACAAAACACACCCACAAAGTGACAATATAACTAATAAAATTATGATTATTGGCTCTGTACATTGAATCCTGGAGATTGATATGAAGTACGAATAGATAGATACAGCCATAATTGATGAGTAGTTTTATTCTATTTATGAATATATATTGGGATTCTGTCTTTTGGGATGAGGCCAAGGGCATTAATATATATTATTGCCTTTAAAAGATAATATGCGATGAAAATAAAAGTGAATTTTAGCAAAGCGTAGTAGTTCACTAGTCAATTCCATCAGCATCTTATCCCCAAATTGCCACAAAATTGTCGATCTTGTCTGCTGTTAAATAATTCATAATTCATTCATATTTGGGGGCATTATAAATTTATAATATATTTATAGAACATTGCTCGAATTACAATAAAAATTAAATCAAAATAGTTAATAAATTATGTATAATATATATAATATAAATTATATAATAAATATTACATATTGTACATATTATATATCACATAATATGCACAATATATATTACATAATACAAAAAAAAATATTACTTCAACTATATGCACAATAAATTATATATATTGTACATAATATATTATCTATTTTATCTAAATTTTGTTATTATGTCATAAGTATTTCTCATATTTATATATGTTTTTTCAATTTCAAAGGCAAAACGTGTTGGCATATAACCAACACTCTTCCCTCAAGTTGGGGGATGCTACAAAAGCATTTATCCTTAGGAAACTCTAGCTAGCCCCTTTTGACAGTGACTTCCGTACGCTCTATATGCATTTTTTGGTGGCTTAAAACCATATTATAATTAAAATATAAAATCCATTGCTTTAAATCAAAAAGCAACAAATAACAATATGAACAAAATAACTACAATACAGTGCAAATATATATATTGAAAATTAAGGGCAGTTTTAAGAGCCAAGGAATTGAAAGGTAGAGAAGTTGGGTAAGGGAAGGGTGTGGCTGTGAAGTGCTGTTTGATTTTTGTGTTAGGTTGCATCCTTAAAGGAAGCTTCCAAGTTTGCAGTTTCCAGAATGGGAACTGCGAAAAGGCAATAGGGTAGAGGATTAATTGGGATAAACAACAAATTAAGGATTTAATTTGACTATGCCAATTTGGTTGCCATAATTACTAATTAATACTAGAAATCAAAGTACTGTTTTGGGTCCCCTAAAGGTTTGAACTTAATGGCCACCTCCTCATGTAAATTACTGCACTGTATTTATTGCTTCTTCAGTAGTCTAACCCTATAAAGCTTAATTCTGGACGTTACAGCCGGATAACAACAAATAATATAGATTTATTATTGTGCTAAGAAGTATGCAAATTAATTGAAAATAAACTGATAGAAATCTCACGTTATGACGTTAAGAGTAATTTTAAAAAGTTGAAACGGAAGAGAACTAGTATAAGTGTATAGCAGTGCTATTTTTTGAATACGTTAATTGCTGGTATAAAAGAAACAATACTGATAGATAGATCCAAGAGCTAACTAGCAGCGTCAAATTAAAGGAACCTTTCTGTGTTGGACCCAAATGAAAAAGAAGAAACATAGCAGGGCACGCAACATGTGATATTTGGCCATGGTGCCAACACAAAGTATAGTCCAATATTAACTTGCATTTAGCATTCACATATATAGTGTACAATATTTAGATATGCCCCAAAGTCCATTTCCAACATGACAGACCTGTGATGGTGATAACTGAAGGGATTACTTTTCAATCTGTGAGAAATATTACACCGTGAATGCAGGATAATTAATAGCGATATGTGACTTTAGCATCGATTATCATTGTCATCCATCTAGATTGCAAGACTTGTTCAAACTCATCATCAGCTCTATCCTATGTTATCAAAAAGGAAAAGAAAGAAGCATTGACTTGGCCCAACCCAATATAGAATCATATTTTTCATAGTATACATCTATCTATCTTCACCTTTGTCATATCACTTCACAGCTCCATCCATCATATCTGTTCTATACACACAGCCATAGCCATAGCCATAGCTTGTATTATTAAATCTTTTCCCGCAACAAGATAAAATTGGTGAAGAATACTACTACATTAGCGAGCAGGTAACACCTCCTCCAACTAGCTATTACATCATGATAGCTACAATCGGAAGTGGACAAAAGCAAAAGCTATATAGGGTAGAAGAGGAAAACGCCGAACAAGTCATTATCTTTCGTGTCAAGATGGGTTAACACCACCAGGACCGGACCAAGTGCTTGGTCCAACTCTATTTTCCTTCTCATCACCATGCAATCTCAGCCCTTCATCACAATGTTTTGTTCTATTCTTGACATCTGGACTTTGCTTTTAACTTATAGCACGCCCATTTCACCATCATATCTTCATCTCAATCCACTCCCATTAAAAAAATATCTCTATATTCATCAACTACGGAATAGCATAATTCTTTTATTTCTACTAGATAGCTATCACTAAACGACAAAAGCGCTACGCCACCAAATATATAGTATTAGCTCTCAAACCTTAAATCAAAAAATACACTTCACAAACATTCAGGAAACAAAACTAAATCAGTTAAAAAGAAGACGATTACATTCAGCAGTTTAAACTTTAAATATGCATTACATTAATAATTTGCATAACAGGAGCCAAGGACTTTGGATCCAACATATTAGAGGGGTTTGTACATCCAATGAGATCAGTGATTTTACTAGAAATAATATCAAGCACATAGTTAAAACATAGAGCAGCAGCAATAGTAATAATAGTAATAATATCCATAGTAGTGATAATAATAATAATAAAGCTAAACTTTACAAAAGCTTAGGATAGTTTTTTCTCCCAAATCAATGCATATGGCAATGGCATAGTCTGGATTGATTGTCCAAGAAAAAGCTTTCCCCAAAAAAGAGATTCTACTCTTCACCCCCCATCCATACCTTAGACAATAAAAAATATTTACACAGAATCTTCAATTCACCTTCCTTCTTTCTTCTTTGCTTCCGAAAATAAATCATCAAACTGTTCCTCCCTCTACTTTGATAATTCCCCCACCACATTCATTCTTATGCACACTGAAGATCGGGAAAATCAGAGAGAAACCGTTCCAAAAAAAAAACCCAAATCATCACCCAAAAATTAAAAGAACAGCCCAGTTCAGCCCAGCCCGGCCCGGCCCAAGAGGCCCGCTCACCTTTCAATTGACAAGCTCCGAGACCCAGCCAACATCCGGGACTCCACCGGATTGACCCGAACCCGTCGCTTTCAGGGAATTCTCCTTGCTCAGCTTCTCAAACATCTTCGTCCTTATGTTCCTCCCAGACTCAACCCTCTCCATAACTGGCTCCTCCTCACAGCTCTGTTCCCAAAGTTCGAAATAATTGGCTCCGCCCCGACCCGGAGGCTGAGTCGGTGTACTCGGCAAGCTACAGAATCCGGGTCGGATTACGGGTCCACGTGGAGACCCGTACCCAGGAGACCCAACCGTCATGCTTCTGTTGCTGTTAGGCATCGATTTTACTTTTCCCAGTTGCAGATTACGAAGAGAAGCTACCATCTCTGAGATGGAGCTCGTTCCCAAAGACCGCGTCATCGGAGACATAGGCGGCGATTCCGGAGGTGAATTCGCCGGTGGGGATACCGACGTCGGAGAACTCACAAACGGCATGGAAACCTGCCTCAAAGGAGATCCGTCGTACGAGTCCACGCTCCTTGGACTCTGCTGCGGCACCAGGCGGAGCTGCTCCGGCGTGTGGGCGAAGAAGCACACCCTCCGGCGGCAGCTCGTACCGTCCTTGCACGGCTGCGTGCGGTAGCGCGCCGGGTGAAGCCAGCACTCGAAGACGCCGTGTGCGTACTCGCACGCGTCTCCTTTTTTGCAGTTACCTTTGCGAAAATCAGGGCACGCAGTGCCGGAGTAGTGGAACTTCCTCGGGTCACGGCGGCGAGCTTTCTCGCCAGGATGCGCGTACGGACACTCCGTCCAGTCGTGCGATCTCCCACGCGCGCAGCGCCTCACCTTGAACTCGAACATGCGGAACTGGTCGCACGAGTACGCGTCCACTGGCGAATCAGGATGCGCCTCCGCGTCGGAGTCGCCGTCTCCGGAAGCGTCGTTTGACGGCAGGTAGCGCTGCAGCGCAGTGAGAGCTTCCTGTAGGTAATAGGGAGAGTAATCGCCGGCGGCGGCATTGCATTCGGCGACGGAGTAGGGTGAGTAGATTTCAGCCGTTTGATCATCAAGAACCGGCCACGGAGGCACGTAAACCGTCGGATTCCCTCGATGGTGCTCCCCGAGCATCATATTTTCTTGCTTTAGTTGGGTTTGGATGTTTACGAAATTACCGGCAGGGTTGGATCGTTTATATACTGGCAGCTAACCATGGTTAAAGTGTGGTTAGGTCGGGTTCGAACCATGGTTAGGTTAATAAAAATCAATGAGAGTGCCCTATCTTTTCCACTGCGGTTAAAGTAGGCGGGGTTTTTCTCCGTCACCGCGCTCTTACATGGTAGTAATGTCACAGGCTGCTTCTTCTTCTTCCACGTAGGTGAAGCAACGTGGCAATATTCGTCCACGTGGAACGTTGTGATTGCGGGTCACATGGGATAATGACCAAGGTGTACGCGATTCGGGCATTTTTTATTACAATCTCGGAAACGCCCCTGGTCTTCGGAAAGCGGTGGAGCGTGCGATACTCCTTGTTAATTAATTATTAATTGATTAATTGATTGATTAAAGATGGTTTTTGTAAGAAGAAGTGGTAATAATAAGTTTGAAATGAAGGAGGATTAGAAGATGAAAAAGGAAAACAAGGGAAATAAAATGAAATAGGAAAATATAATAATTGGGCATAGGTCTGAAATCTTATCCACTATGAATCTATTTTTCTTGCGAAGGTGGAAGCCCACGGTGTTAAGAGAACGAATCGTTCAATTTTGTTGTGAAACAGAAACTATGGGTAGTGTTGTTTTATTTGCTCTAAAGTCATAGCATTTTGTTGTTATTCAATTTTTTTCGGGCCACTTGGAGAGTAACGCATCATATGAGACTTGAAAATTATAAATCTAGTAGTATAAGGTTTGTTTGTACTACTATTTTTTTTTCTTTTTGACTGGGGAGGTTTGTACTATATTTAAGAAGTATGAATATTTAATGCCATTTACTGGCGATATAATCTAACTCCCTGCTATAAAATAAATGAGCATTACAAATTGTAATTCACTTAGAAGTGGGGGAAGTGAATTACAATTTGTAAATAACAGTTGCAGAGCACAAGATACATAAATCTATTTCTTCAATTTCGTGAATCTATATTCTAATCGTCTCGAGTGATGCAAATAATAGTAATTTTCTGTTTCTAGAATGAGTAAATATTTTTTTCACTAATCATATAAAAATAAAAAGATAAAATATTATGTTTTTTCTCTATAAATATTTTTCTATATTAATAAAAGGTACAAACAATAAAAATGATTTTTTTTCAAATTTTAAAGGGATAAATAACATAAATTATAATAAAAATTGAAAAAGACATAATTATTTTAGATGAGAGGGAGTATCCAATAATAATAATTTTATCTGACTATATGAGTAGATAACGTGTTCGTGTGAAAAAAAAATAAAGCATATGACTATAAGTAGCAACAAATTTAATTTTGGAATAGAATACTTAGAATTTGTAGGAACAGGCCATTGTTGTCGATTATTAAAGCTATCTTATAAGTTATAATACCTTTTTTTACACTGTAACTCGTGAAAGTTACGGAATAATAAGATAAGCCACTAGCTAATGGACTACTACTATGCACCAAAATAAGAGAGAGAGAGTCAAATATAAATATAGTTTCTTATTTTATTATATTTTACCAAATAATAAATAAAATTGAATGAGATATTTTTATTTGCCTTATATATGACAAAATTTTCTACGATGAAGAAAATTACGAAACGACAGCTTATACTTTAGATTTATACGTATTTGGGGCGTTTCATTCGATGAGGACGGCTTCAAGGTGCTTCTGAATCTGATGATGAAGTCTAAAGAATGACGAGTCATTCATTCATATATAGCTACGTATAATAGACTACTAGAAAGAAATTAAAAAATCGTATAAGTACATAATGATAGATTCAAGACGATAATCATGAAATTTAAGTTTTTTCTTCTGGCCTGAAGAAAAAGAAATTCAATTTGATGAATTCTCTTGTCCTTAAGGTTGAAGTTCAGAACCAATCATGAACACTTTTCTTTACACGATGATGATCTATTCATCATTCTTTCTTTTCTTTGTTTTTTTTGACAAAATGATCTATTATTGATATTGACTATTGAATATCGAACAAATATTTATAATATTGACGTTGAATATATACTTAGAAAAAAAATGAAAAATTAACAAACTGGTAATTCTACGTGCTATTTGGGCACAAAATAAGGTCACTCTTGTTAACTGACGTTGGATTATTTTGTCCATTATATTACATGATATATGTAGTTCACAAGTATTTAAAAATTATTATATATAATAATATATAAGATTTTGTTTTTATTCATTGACTTACAATTTTTTTACACAGTCATTCAATCATGTGCTGTCACGAAAGTCATTATAGTATTTTTTCTCTCTCACTACCTTATATATCATATAAATGAATAGTTTTGATTGGATGACAATCACGATATCAAAATTAAACTACAATATATATATATATATATGTGTTATATGTACAATATTTTTTAGATAAATTATATATATTCTATGTTAATATTCGTTTATATATAACGGAATATATGTATCTCATCATATGGTTTGATTTCTCCTTGTTGATGAATTATTTAAACAAAAATTAAAGCGATGGTTCCTCCTTTATTTGGTAATGCATGTCTAATCTCCGGCCTTTTCTTGCACGCGAGAATATATAATTATCTAAATATTATTTATATATTTAGAATATATAATCATACAACATTTATAAATTCACATCTTCTTCTAGTATTTATTTCTTCCTTTTCTTAAAAAAGTTTGGCGCAAAGTAATGCTAGATTTATCACCGCTTGCTATAAAAGGAGTTAACATATATTTAATTAGAATATTTTTATTTAATAATTGAATGCGATGTCTTAAATAGCGATAATATAAAGTAGTAAGAATTAGGAGGTATGAAGTATGATAAATAAATAAAGGAGGAAAATAGAATTGTTATTAAAGGGTTTGGTCTCACATCAAAATGAAAATGGATGACCTCGGACTTGATGGCTATCTAATCCATTATTTTGACTTTATTGTCACCGGTCATTTTACTTTACCACCCTCACCACACCGTTCTTATCGTTTCCACTTACCCACCCCCCTTTTTCTTTCCCTATTATTTATCAGAAATTATTCATTTGCAATTAAAAATTACTAATCATTCATTTACCGTTAAATTTTAATATACCAAATATTTATTATTATTATTATTATTTATTAGTTTCTTTTCTCGATAAAGATAATATTGTACGTATATGGTCCGGGTTGGATAAAAGCAGATGTAATTAAAGCACAACTTGAATTTATAATTTAAATCATATATTGAAATTCATATGATGATTTGATGAGCAATGGAGTCATATTGAATTGAATCCATACTAATATAGAGCATAAATGAATTTGAATATTAATATTACATAAAAAAAATTATTGGATATTACACAAAAAGATAAACTTTAGCTCATATTTTGCAATATATATAATAGAAAGTATAATATAATAATATTAAAATAATATTAAGTTATATAAATATATTAATTAAATTATAAAATTCCATAACATTTCGCTAATATTATATGAAAATATTTTTTCTAAGTCCAACTAGGTCAATCTAAAGTATAATTGGAACTAGTCTAAAAACTACCAACAATGCTATATGTATATTATTTATTAGTCATTTTTAGCTACCAACACACTTTTTAAGGTGAAACTCACACAAATATTAATAATAAACCATATGTATTTATTATAAATAGAAGATGGTGATAGTATTTTGATGTACAAGAAGCATTGTTGAAAAACTACATACATTTAGCCAAATTTCAAAACCCCAAGAAGAGATAATTTTGGGCCCGCGGATTATACAATTGAATCGATCATCAATACATCTAATAAAAACATAGTACTATGTATATCAACTCAATTAAATATAATCTCTACAAATAATTTGAAAAAAGGAAATTATTATTTTGAAATTGAGTACAAGTTAATTAAAATCCAAGACAAAATATGTAGAACTTTACTCACAAGTCACAAGTCTAATCTCAAATTTTACCGTTTAAAAACATTGGTGTTAATTAAAAATATACATAGCTAAATTTCAGAGTCGAACAAATTAAATAGAATTACATATTATCCAACACATATATGACATGATATATACATTATAAATAATATGTTATAATATTATTTTTCTTTATAATATTTGATATATGGTGCGCCTAATATATAATGTGTGTTATATACAATACATAATATATATTGTACACTTTATATACTATTTATTATGCATAACATATTGGATATTTTAATTATTTTTTCATTGTAAATGTAGTAATGGTCTTAAGTCTTAAGTACATGTTATGGTCACATAAGAATTTTTCATGTTCCAATTAACGTTAATATATTCTACATGTTGTTTACCATGATCTAAGAACATGGTTTTACCCCCGAAAACTAACAAAATTGATAGATGTTCGTTAATTATACAGCATTATATTACGTACGTTTGAGATTGCTTTCCAGACAGGAAGTCACATACTCGATTGTTGATTGTTTGGCCCACCTTTTATTTGCTCTGCTATATTTAGATTTTGCTTGGATTTTGGAATATTGAATTAAAAACAAGAAAAAAATATATAGTGATTAGTAGATAGCTACAAATTTAATTTAATTATAAACCAAGCTTGGAATCAAAGCATGATCTCCATTAATAAATTTCTCATGCCAATTATACTATATATATATATATATATATATATGCTTCAAATTGTGATGCATCTTTGTCACCACAACTAGTTACATTGATGTTATTGACAGTTAAATGAGAAAGACTGATGACATGAAAGCATGTGTCTCAACACTTACCGTAGAGGGAGGAAGGGATCCAATTTGGAGGATATAATTTTGGGAAATACTGGTTTAACAATAAAAAAAATTAGTCAAATCAATCAATAAGTCAATTTAATAATTTTTTATCTAATAAACCCTTATTTTAAAAGGTTAATTTTTAATTAGCTGAGTGATTATGACCTAAAATCTCTATATGAACTAATTTTAACTAATTTTTCATTGTACAAATAGTAACACTCTATAATTTTGTTGAGTTTTAAGACTCATAGAGTGGAGGAACTTTAAAATAAGAAATTTTAAGATTTTTAAAAAATTGTAAAAAATACTCAAACACTTTTCATCTCTATTAATATATAATTCACAAAATACAGCAAATTTTAAATTCAACTCATGAACAGATAGAAAAACAATAATGTTATTCGTATAATAGAAATACGTTTAATTATTATACATTTTATATCATGTATAGTAAATATTGGACACTCATTGAACATATTTCTATTGTATAAGTAACATTATTGAAAAATATATATATTAATAGTAATAATGGAGAAATTTAAAATCTAGATAAAGATAAATTTTGCTCCGGTTCAGACGCTGTACTCTTAAATCTTATTCATAGCTTGGTCAAAATTGTGCAAGTATATCTTTATCAAAAATATTATTTTGGCATTTATTAGTTAACATTTTAATAGAATTCATTTCATTATTTTTAGATATAATAGTAAAGAGACCATTATAATTACCATTATAATTTCATTTTACAATAATATTAAAAAAATAATAGAATAAATATCTCAATTAATTAGATGTTAAAAATAAGATAACTGCTAGTATATATGTTTGGAACAAATAGACCATTAATAACAATTTCATATTTTTTAGGTCACTCTATATATCCCAACTACTACGTACTTGTAAACATATCATACACACATAATAACTACTACGTTTGTTAGAGAATATAGAATTTGATAGGATTGAATTTGTTAGGATTAGATTTGTTAAGATTTGATTTGATTTGATTTTATCTTTAGAATTTGTCTCTATGAGGTGTTTTTTATCATCATTGTAATCGAAGAATTCCATCATCAATATAATATCTTTCTAATATTCTCTCTCAATATAATTTCTCTTCTCTTGGTACCATGAATTTTAACAACCTTGTTGATAATTGCTTGTTATTAAATTAATTAAATAATACACAATATATGGTTTATTAATAAAATTTTAAATTAAAGTCCTGATGACTTTTACATTTTAATAATATCTCTAAGTAATTATTTACTTTATACAACGCGATCAAAATTAAATTACTACTGATCGTACTATGACTAGTTCATAGGCTATATTGACGCAGTGATGTTGATTTTACACGAATGTTGGGACAAAACTTTATTTATTTGATTTGAAAATGGGATAATTGGACCACATTTCTTACCCTACTTTGGATAAATAATAATAGTGTTAAGATATCATAGTCACAAACCCACTTGACCATGAAATAATAAAGCCAACTATTTTTGGTCGAGTATCCAAATGCCGCCATGATAGTGATATATTTGGCGTATAGCTAGCTAGACACATTATTATCTATTCTTCAGAAATCAGAACTGCCACTGCATATATATATAAATTCTTACTCAATTTAATATCATCTTTTTGGGTAGGTCATTTTAATTTATGAAGCACATGAAAAACTAGACACTCCCTAACAATAAAAACTGACCATGATTTAATTTCCAATTGTAGAAAATTGGGCGTTTCTTCCGCAATATTAGGAGTCAAACGGAAATGTTGGATTAGGCTTTTAAATTCGTGCAAGACTACTAGTAACACGGAACAGTTAATGTTATAAGATTATTATTGCTAGCTCCATAAGGAAAAGGGTCAAACATATTTTCAAAATTATTAGATGTTGTTTCTTTTTTTTTAAAAACAAAATTGTGAAAAATAATTTAATTATGATGCATTGATAATATAAATTATTAATTTATGAGATATATATTTTAGTTAGTAAATAATAAAGTTGAAGATTTTTATTGATATGTCAATCTATGATTTGATATATGTTTAAAATTATTTTTACAGTGGATGAAATTAAATTTGTGAAAAAATATTAAAAAACATTAAAATAAAAAATAAAAATTAAACAGGTCCTTAACCCTTCAATAATTGTGAATGCTCATGCATGTACTAGTTTTTTTTAGAACATATAAAGCTAAGTTCATGCATGTACCTAAAAAGGAAGAAGTTCATGCATGTTCCCAATTTTTTCTCTCTCTTTCAAAATTAATATGAGTGATATTAATTCATTAAAAAATACTATGTGTATAATGAAAATTGTATAATACTTATAAATAAGCATATTTGTTATTGGATTATATTAATTTATAAACTTATATTACAATTCAATATATGAATATGATTATTTATATAAATATTATATAATTTTTATTATACACATGATATTAATATAATTCATCTATCTATATATAACTTCTGTTCGATCCTAATTTATAAAAGTCTAATTAACTCTAACTCAATTAATTAAGTTGCAAGAAAAGAAAAACTTTCTAGTCCTCTTCTTTAATTTATGCTTTGCATTTTCTCGCTCCCGTAGCTTTATTCCTGTTTTTGTCTGCTTAGGTTGCAAAATAATACTAGAATCATTATTGTTGTCACACCCAAAAGAAGCAGAATGGGGTTTTGGGTAGTACAATTTACATTTACATAGAGCACAATTAAATCTATGTTTATCTTATATGTATAATAATTACTCCCTCCGTCCACTTTTAATTGATGTTTTAGAGTATTGCACACTTATTAAGAAAGTGATGAAAACATAAAAATTTCTATAGAAGTAAATGTACAATGATAAAATTATTCTTATAGTTTTTTGTGCAATAATAATTACTCCATAAGAGATACTCCCTCCGTCCACTTTTAATTGTCGTTTTAGAGTATTGCACACTTATTAAGAAGGTGATGAAAACAAAAAATTTCTATAGAAGTAAATGTATAATGACAAAATTATCCTTATAGTTTTTTGTGCAATAATAATTGTAAGAGATAAAAAGAGAGTGTATGTATGGATAAAATTGGAAAAAGATTATAAATGTTTCATTGAAAATCTAAAATGACAAATAATAGTGGACAAATAAATTTCCTAGAAAGACAAATAAAAGTGGACGGAGGGAGTAAAAAGAGAGTGTATGTATAGATAAAAGTGGAAAAAGATTATAAATATTTCATTGAAAATCTAAAATGACAAATAATAGTGAACAAATAGATTTTCTAGAAAAACAAATAAAATTGAACGGAGGAGGGAGTAGTACATGCATGTGGACATAAATATGTAAAAAGTACCCTTATTAATTGTATTTGATATGTTGTAAAAGACTATTAATTAGGAGGGATAACCCATATATATATATATATATATATATATATATATATATAATGAAGCAACAAGTATATGTATATGTCTTGAGAATCTGAGAGGGAGGAAGGAGTGGGAGAATGAATATAATAAAATGAATTAAAAGAGGGTTGAAGGACCTTGGTCATGTGAAAAGAAAGGGAACAATTAGGAGATAGGAGGGGTGAAGAATTTAGAGTGGGTGGGAGTGAGGGTAAGCATCAAAATTAAGAGGGTCTGTCACACTTTAAGAAGCAAGCATAAAACACGAGACAGTACATACATACATATCGATAAAAAAATCAATAATACTTATCCTACATTATAAATATATTTATCAAGTATTCATATGATATGGAATATTGTTATACGTGTATGTATGAGATATATAAATAACATACATCTCATATCATGTATAGTATATATTAGATATTTGATTGACGAATTTATGATATATAACAAACATTATTATAAAAAATTAACTAAAATTATTATGTATAATATATATAATTTAATATACATAAAATATATTATATATTATAATATTATTTTTTATAATATATATTGTTTATATTAATTAATTTTTTTTTTATTATACATGTAATAGTAAATATTGGAGTAGAGTAGTAGGTGTAGTGGTGGTGCCTTATCACTATTTCTATGAGTCTGACATAGTCTTTGTTCCCACGCTACACTTGGCCTCCTTGATGGCTCTTTCTTTTATTACTTACTCTAAGATTACGCCACATACTACATACATGCATGCCTTCCCTCTTTTCTTTATTTGTCCTTTTTTTCCACCCTTATTTGTTCCTCTACCTTCCACTCTATTCTAGACTTCTCTCCATTTCTTTTTTAGGACACAAACCATATTTTTTTAGAGTAAAATCCCGAACTGGTCCTTGACAATTTTCGTGTCGGACAAGTTGGTCCCTAACAATTAAAAATACTCTATCCAGTCCATCACAATGTCAAATCTCGGACACGCTAAGGTCCCTAGACGGATTTCGTAACGTTTGTCCTACGTATCAGTCCAGCACAGTGCACCCGTGCTGACTTGGCCGTTTAATGCTTGAAATGATGTCGTTTCGTGAGAAATAATTAACATTAAACATCTTTTACTACTGAGAATGAGGTGATTTGTGACTCAAATCTAACAACAAACATGTTTAATGTTAATTATTTCTCACGAAACGACATCGTTTCAAGCATTAAACGGCCAAGTCAGCACGGGTGCACTGTGCTGGACTGATACGTAGGACAAACGTTACGGAATCCGTCTAGTGACCTTAGCGTGTCCGAGGTTTGACATTGTGAGGGACTAGGTAGGGTATTTCTAATTGTTAGGGACCAACTTGTCCGACGCGAAAATTGTCAAGGATCAGTTTGGGGGTTTACTCTATTTTGTAAGAGGAAAAAAAGTAAAACACTTTTTTTTTTACATTCCATCTAAATTTTATACAATTTTTAATGCGATTTTCCCTATTTGCTCCAAAAATACATAATAATATTTGTTTTAAGAGTTATATCATTTGTAATATTTTTTTAATATGAATCTCATTTAAATAGAATTTAAATATATTATTTAATGGTATAAATTTTTTTATATAAAAATCATTTCTCTATTTTTAACACTTGATACTTTATAATACTCCCAACCAATAATAGTAATGATAATGAAACTCTAAGATAATCCTCTATAAACATAACTTTGGATAATTTGATTCTCAAAATAATATAAAATTCTCATTCTTAGGCCTTCGTGATTTAAAATACAAGATAAACTAGTCTTTTTAGTTTAATATTTCAGTGGACTTACTAGTCAAATATTCATATTTTTTATAAATTGATTTGACCTATTTAATTTCTATAAATTGCTGGGATCAATTTATGAGAAATAACTTGCATAATACCAATTTCTCAGTCTGTATACCAATAAATTTGTATGAGTTTTTTTTAATATAACGTGAATTCTATTTAAATATAATTTCATATTCTATTTAATAATAAATATAGTTTTATCAGTAAAGACTGATCCTCTATTTATTATATTTTGAGAGGAAACTGACATATGGGTATGAAACATCTAAAAATCAGAAAATTTAATTAATATCTTTATCAAGTCTCGTCATCCTAAACATTTAGAAGGGACTAATAAGCTGGCCAATTTTTAGATTAATTAATGTGTAATTTATTTTATCTTATCTATAGGCTAGCCTTTAATGAAAAATATATATATTTATAATGTTTTTAATGTGTGGTAATTGGTATTAGTCCCGCTAGAAAAGCTAACCAAGCTAAAGAAAGGAATGTTTTATAAATAAAATGTGCCAAGGGGCATCGGTGCCCAAAAGAAATTAGCACATGAAATTGTTTCACGAAAGAAATTAAAGACGTTGAAAATCTTCACGTTCCAATCCTTTTCCATTAGATTCCATGGAATCATTTGTCACCGAAATTGTTAATGAGATCAGAATAAAGAGTTAAGTAGATAGACGATATAATAATTAAATTAGTAACGAGATAGGATTAACACTAAGCAATCTTAATAGGCCGAGGTAATGCTTGTGATATAGAATATATGTAAAGTATTATTGGATGTATGACTCTCTGTATTTACCATGATACATACACACATTAGATACTAGTTAGATATACTGTATAACAAACAAACAAACAGTAAATGGTGTCGACAGAAGGGAAAATTTCAGGTTCACGGCACAGATCCACCGTGTACGGTGGAGTTGGTGGTGGTTATCCGGTAGTAAATAATAAGGGTAGTCACGTGATAGTGGAGTGAAAATAAGGGACACGTGGCGTTGAGTGAGGAGGTGGGCTTGGGCTTCGCTCGCCGACAAAACGTACCATGAAAAAATCTTGCACACATTGATTTGGACTGCTGTACGGATCACAACCTCCTATCCATATGTCCGTCTTTGACCATACACGTGTCCCTTGTCATTTACTCCTCATCTCTTGACACGTGTCGGCTCATCGTTCCTCTGTCAATCTCGAGATTCGCGTGATTCTTTTGCTTTGTGTCCCACCGCTTTCAATTGTTCTTGTTTTGTTTTCTGGCTACAATTTTTTTGTCTTCCTCTTATTCAATTCTCATTCGTTGACCACTTTCAATGAATCTTCCAGTTACTCTCAAAATTAAACCAGGGTAAAATTACCATACTCAATGTAAATTATGAGTTTTGAGCTTATCTAAAATAGAAAAATTATTAGGTGCATTAAAGTAAAATAATTAATTTATTTTGCATCATTTTAGTAGAAGGAAAGATATTAAGTTTTATATAAGAGGATAGAATAATTAATATATAAAAATATAAGTGGTATAAAATAAATAAATATATTATTTTCTGTATATTTAAAAATCTCTCTATAAAATAACTTAAAATACATATATAATACTCAAAATAAATCTTAATTTTTAAAGATTCTTAAATGAACATAAATTAAAATTTAAAATCTAACAATCGGTACTCTTGCATATCATAGAATTTCCCTTTTATTAATCCATGCAAAGTAAATTCACAAACTGTCCTTAAAATGGAACAAAATATCTGGACCGATTGAATAGAAAAGAACTAAGGATGGCATATATATTTCACCGTAATTAGTGGGTGAATTTCTGGCCACATATATCTAGTGGTCAGAAGTTAAGATTACTACTAATAATAATGTTCAAAAAGGTGAATAAGAAGCTTTTAGGTCAGCATTTTAAAAAATAAAACCAAAGTGAAAAAGAAACAGAATGCGACCAATTTTTATAAAATAAGCAACATAATAAAATCATTTAATGAACTCGGATAGAAATTTGTCTTAACTAATATACTAAATGTTACTAATGGTTTAGTGCTTAATGAAAGGATACTGAATAAATTTAAAAATTAACGAGCTATCTCTACTACAAATAATGGAATACTCGCCGCATTAAAAATAAATATATTTTAAAGATTCATTTAAAACATATGAATTTATTTAAAAATTTATAAATAAACAATGATAAAATTTTCTTAGAAATTTTTTTCATAATAATTATTATAAAAGATATGAAAAAATATATTAAAGATAAAAGTTAAGTTAATAAATATTTTCTTAAAAATTATAACATTATGATAGTACAAGTGCTTACATATATATATATATATATATATATGAGATAAACATTAAGGAAAGATCAGCATTGGAAAAATAGAAAGGAAAAGGAAGAGGGAAAGGGACATGTTATGTTATTTTATTTATTTTATTTTGTATGAAAGAACATGCTGTGTTATGTCGAACGAATATTATTTGAGGAAGCTACATTAGTTGAATTATCAGTCTATATAAAGTAGGGACTTAGGGAGTGAACGTGTCGCATTAATTATAATTATAATTATAATTATTGTTATTATTTTGCATAATTGGTTACATCATCTTCAATAATATGATGAATATAAGGACCCAAACCTATGAATCTCAACCATTTGGGTACTATTTACTTGCCCAGTATAGAAGGAATCATAATGAACAAGCTAAGCAGAATCAGAGCATGTGATTTCGGAGATAAGCTTAGGTAATCTAACCTTTTCTTTATTTGTTTATTTATAGCCTTTAATAACACGAAAACTGAAACTCAAAATCCAATGGAAAGGGGAGCTTGATGTATGTATAATAATAGATTTTGATATGTATATGTGGACCGCTATGCCTTTAATTAATTCACAAATATAATGATATGTTGATTAAGATTAAAAAAATTTGTGGTTCTGACCATGCTTGCATATATATAATAATGAACATTGTTAGGGATATAACAAAAAAATCAGCTAAAACAGTCAATAAATAGGAATTTGAGTCACAATCACATAGCCCATTAAAAATATATTCATAATTAAAATGTTATTTGAATTAAATAAACTATTTTAACTAATTTTTTATTATTCCCAAACATTTATCTATAATAATAAGCTGCTATACTAATGATTCATTCTTCATGTTCATCAACAAATTAAAGTTGAATCTCTCTCCTAACGTCAGGATATTATAAACGTTATTTTTGTTTATTTTCTGATCCCTCAATCTAATACCATTAATTACAACTCCTAGACTTATTGAAATTTCAGTAAAACATCTAAAGATACTCGTTGAAATTTAAGAGTAAAATATTGTAAATCATTAAAAAATAATAATTTTACCAAATATTGTGTTTTCAAGACCTATTATTCTATAACTAATTCAAACTAAGTCTATTCATCATTATATATTAGGAGACTTTTTTAAATGGAAAAGTATCAATGTATAGCATGCAAAATCAGTTAATATATTATATACATCATATATTATATAATATGCACATAATATATTATACACAATATATATCACATTATGTGCACTATATATTATATGATATTGAAACATATGATATATAATATGCATAATATGTAATATATATTATACATAATAATATATACTATGGATATTATATACTAATATATATTGTGTATAAAACATTGACTGTTTTTGCTTGTTTTTTCATTATGCACGTAACAAAACTAATTTTAAAAATACAATTTTTTTTCGGTAACCTAATATTGTACAACTATAGTGAACTAAGCGAAATAACTAATTATATTGAAACTATAAACTATTAACCTAAGATATTACTGAAAGCCTGATTATTGTTCAAACTTTGGCCAATTTAATATGAAATCATAATTAAGATATTACTCAATTGGCATGACTCTGAGTTTGATTATCACCGTCATGTTGCAGTATTCAATACGATTAAAAGGACATTTTTACATCATCCAAATTAATGATAGTTATACTCCCTCCCTCCGTCCACTCTTATTTGTTTTTCTAGGAAAATTTATTTGTCCACTATTATTTGTCATTTTAGATTTTCAATGAAATGTTTACAATCTTTTTCAAGTTTTATCCATACATACACTCTCTTTTTATCTCTTACAATTATTATTGCACAAAAAATTATAAGAATAATTTTGTCATTGTACATTTACTTCTATAGAAATTAATGTGTTTTAATCATCTTCTTAATAAATATGCAATACTCTAAAATGTCAATTAAAAATGGACGGAGGAGTAACTTAAGTGGGTGGCATCCCATGATTTATGGAGTGTTGTGGACTTTATCAATCTTGAATTGAAATTGAAGGCCAGAGAGTAAAAAATAAATAATAAAAATAAAAAAAATGTTGAAAACGAGTGGTTTGGTTTTTAATCTGCTCCCTGATGGAATCATGCATAGCAACCAATGTTTTCTTTATTTATTATGTTTTCTGTTACACTCTTATTAATGTAGTGCGAGCTAGGTTTATTTTCTTAAAATAAAATGAAAAGATTTTAATAACTTATTATTTTAGTTATAATAATGTATTGTATGGTTTCAATAACTGAAAATTAGACAAATAAATATTCTACATAACATCCATAAAGTAGTTCTATACGGCTCAGATATCCATTGCCATTTATAGTACTATATAATATCTCCGATTTCAAATAATCATTATCAATTTTTTTTTGTCCATTCCAATTTTAAAGTTATCGTGTATTGAAAATGAGTTACTATATATCGAAAGAGAGGTATAAATATGTAAAGATATGTTCAGAATCAATTTTAAAATTATTGTGACTCTGATTTTTTTTTCGATAATTAGGCACATATTCAAGTAAAACACGATATAAACAGGGAAGACAATGGATGTCAAACTCAAAAGACAAGTCTCATTAAAAAACCTCTTAAACCTAAAGAGAAAAAAAAAATGCTTGAAACATATGAGCAATAACAATGACACCAATATCATCTGAATAAAAATTCCAATACAACCAACTACAAAAATTAGTAAAAAAAAAAATTTATAATATTAACTTCATAACCTCCTTAACACACTTAAAACAAATAGTAGTAGAGTGAAATGTTGTTTGGTCAACATGGTGGAAGACTTTAATTTGGGGGTGACATTTTGATGATACACTAATGTGAAAGTAACTCATCACAAAGTGGTGCTGTCAACGTTAGTGGGATTTGGAAAATCTAGTGACTTGCCACCCGAAAGTGATTGAACCAAAAGAGAATAAATAAAAAAAGGAAGTAAAATTAAAAGAACCTCTCTCTCTCTCTCTCTATATATATATATATATATATATATATATATATAGTATGTAGCACAACTAAAACATAGTTTATACCAAAAATATCACATGAATTTAGGGTATGTAAGTGCCTATGTATCCTTCTATAAATAACAATAAACTAGCAAGCTAGCCAAAGACTTTTTTTAGTACGAGGATCCGTTTTGTGTTGGCCCAAAGCACCAAAGTCTTCATTCATATATCAGAAATGTTACTAGTATATACATTTTGAGCATACATTCATTTCTACACTCATTCAAATATTGACAAATTTAATAGCTTTGTTGGCAAGTTGCCAACAAATTCATCAACATTTGAATGGGTGTAGAAATAGGTGTATGCTCAAAATGTATATACCGCTAGCATAACCCTTCATATATATATATATATATATATATATATATATATATATATATATAGTCCACATATTATTTATTAATAATGTTATTTATTTTATTTGTTTATTATGCCTAAGTTCAAATTGGAAAGAATTTATCATTATAGACAAGTAACCAGTCAAAATTTAATGTTGAGCTCGAAATAGGAAAACCTTTCAGATGCATTGCCCTACTACTCAAGAAAGATCAATCTAATTGAGGAAGATGAGGGCAGAAAAAAAATAGCTACTCTTTTTTGTCTTTTATTAACAATGAAAGGTTTTATATATATATAGTTTAATTTTGATACACTAACAGTGTATAGGTATTTAACATTGTCATCCAACCAAAACACTTCGGTTGTATGACTTTTCAGGTAGTGGGAGAGAAAAAAATATTATCATAACTGACGTGATAGCATATGATTTGATGACTGTATAAAAAAGTTTTACACGGTAGTTGATCAAAATTAAATTTATATATATATATATATATGATGACTGTATAAAAAAGTTTTACACAGTAGTTGATCAAAATTAAATTTATATATATATATATATATATATATATATATATATATATATATATATATATATATATATATATGCTTATTCTTTCACATAGAATATGTATGTTTCCAGTGTAAGATTTTCTTATAAACTTATGATATCCTATTCTCTCGTTACTGTATATAACTCCCTTATGTATGTCTTCAATTTTAACTATGCATATAAATTGCAAAAAACGGTTTAAAACATCTTGATATTTTAGATGAGTTTAATTAATTATATAAAATTATCTTATTATTAGCATTTATTGTTCTAACTCTCTCTTTTTTTTATTCTCTTTAAACTTATTTAATAGGAATATTAATAAGTAAAATTATTTAATACTAACTAAAATTTTGAAATAAATACTTATTTTAAATAAAATAAAAATTTAAGAGTGAACATTTATTTAAAAAATCTGAGGGTGCACCTCAATCACTGTCAGGGTGTTTACCTTGGAAAATTAAGCACGATAGCACGCGCACATTTTTCTCTTAGTTTGAAATAATGAAAGAAAAAGACGTATTACTATTAGAATTTTACTAATAACTGTACTTAGAATATTTGGTAAGTTTTTAAAAAATTTAGATATAGGAATGAGTTTATTATTCAAAAAACATTAAAATACATAATTTTAAGATTAATAGATTTTTTTAACAAGCATTTTTATAATACTTATTAATAAAATTATTAAAATTATTAAAATTATTATATATTTATGTTACTTTAATTGCTCCTCTATGGAACTAGCCCGTGAAATTGAAACTCAAAGTCTCTGTTTCGTTTGAAAGTAAGGATCCAACTTTTAGTCAAATTAAAATTTTATCAATTAATTCTGTCTATTTAAATATTTTTTTTATAGAAGAGTTTTGAGTACATAAAATTACAAGGCCGATAAAAAAATTAGCTCCAAATTATTTATTTTTGAAAATTCATGAACGAGTTACAACTGTCGCCCCTAGCTATACATTTCCTATCTAAGTGATATTTTATATATATGTCCATGAGAGGGACTTATACGGTCATCATATATATATATATATATATACTTGATTAATTAGTTTGATTCTATATATATACAGTAGTCAGTGAACCAACTTTGAAATATCGACTAGGTACGTAAAGTTAACATCGATGTGATATGTTCCCTTATATTCATTTGTTCCTCCCAAATTGCTTGGTATAAACTTTTATTATTTAATTAGAAGAATTCAACATTTAGAATTACCTATATTTTTTTATGTACAATTTTATGGATATTATTTTTATACTAATTATAATTGAAGGAGTTTGACTCTTAAATAGAGAACTAATAAGTACATGCATATATGTCTTAAGCTTCATCAATAACCTAGTTAATAATATTCCAATTCAAGGAAATTGAAAATGAAAACTAAATATCAAGATTGAGATTGAACAAAATCGATACAACACAAATCACACTGTCGATCCAAATTAAAATTCTCTATCATTTCCACCATTTTATATATGGTATCCTAACAATTCTTCAAAATCATGGAAGAATTACATGATAAACTAATTTGAAATGTAAAATCAGTAAGGTATTGATTAATGATATACATTGATATATTTTATAGAGAATATAATATTAGTTCTAGCCAGTAGTTCTTGTAAAATATAAGTATTATTATCCTAACATTGCTATATGTACAACAAAAAATCAATTAAAACGATTAACAAGTTATACACAACATATATAATATAAAATGCATAACAAATATTATATGTTGTGTACACCATATATCACGTGATTTTTTTGTGTGTACCAAATATTTGCCTTATTATATAGATACTTTTGGGTTTGGGTTAGGAATGAAGTAAAGTTGGGACCCACATGCAGGTCAAAAGGCAAAAGAAGGGATGGAATAAGAGATGAATGAAGCATAGAATAGAGATTAGGGTAGTTATGCAACTTGCTCGTGCAGGCAATATATTATAATGCTTCTATTCTATTATCAATACATATCATTACTTCAACACTAACCAAAAGCATGCATCATAGGTATGCAATATATATGTTCTAATAATATCTTTTTCTTCAAAGAGTTGCCTTGTATTTCAAGATTATAAAGATGTAATAATAATAATATAATCTTGAAAAGAGGATTAGATCCTTATCCATTAGCTTAGGATGTAAGAGCAATTTGCCCTCTTTTTCTTTCTATCGCTTGCTCAAAACACAAGCTTTATTTGCACTTTCTTGGGTTTCTACTAGCTAGACCACAGAGAACAAGTATTTGATTCCATAATATAATTGGTAAGTGGGGCTGGCCAGCTTGCCCAAGGTAGGTATTGATGTGAAAAAAAATGCATAATAATAATAATGAAAAGAAAAAAAAAAAGTAATTGCGAGAGTTGATAGAAACCAGAATTTCAGAAAGTTGATGTGTGGTTAATGGGGTGAATAAGATAGGCTCAATTTAGATCATAGGCAGAGACACAAATATGCCTAGGATCTGTTTTTTACATGTTTTCTTGTATCCAGAATTGAGCCTTTTTTTTTTTGGTAAGGATAATTTTTTTTTGGTAAGGAATTGAGCATTTATTTATTCATCAATCAACCCTTTCGATAGAAAACAATTAATATTGTTTAGATCATATATCAACAGACTCAAGATTGTTAAAAAAAAAAAACACCCATTTTAAATACCTTAAAGATATTAATCCAAAATATTCTTTTTTTTTTTACACAAAGTCTTCAGTAATAATACTTTTTCAGTCAAAACAATAAAAAACATATTTTAACATTATTTGGTCCAAATAAATTTTTTAATAATATGTGTTTTTTTAATAGGTTGAATGATTTAGGGCAGTTTGGATAAACAACTTATTTAAGCCCTTATATAAAAGTAACTTATGAGAAGTAACTTATGAATAAGTTATTTTGTACGTGGATATAAAATAATAAAAAAATTTATTTCAATTATTTTGAAAAGTACTTATGGAGAAGTCAAATATTCTGACTTCTCCAAAAGCACTAAAATAACTTATGGAGAAGTCATAAGTTATATAGCTAAACATGACAGAATAACTTCTGATAAGTCAAAAGTTAAAAAAAGTCAGAAGCACTGTAATTCAAACGGGCCCTTAGACTCAAACTTCTATTTTTAGTTATTTTTTTTTTAGGTTTTCCACGGTACCCCCGGCCCGGAAGGCCAAGGACTAATCCGTTGCGGATCTGAGCTCCATTTAAGGGTTTGCCGCTGGCCAAGGAGTTGCTGCATACACAAGGCGGTGATCGAACCCCCGACCCTTGTTTAAGCGAATAAGTGAGTTAACCAATTTGCCAACCCAAGTTGGTTTATTTTTAGTTGTTTTAACTAGTATAATTTTGTACCCTAGCAAAGTTTTTTTTTTTTTAATTGTCTGTCTTATTTATTTATTTATTTTTTGGGTAAAGTTTTATTGTCTTTCTTTAGTTTTCACTTATACATATATAAGAGTTAAGAGTTAGCACCTGAAACTCAACCTTTTTGACAAGCTTGACACCCATTGGCCCACTAATTTTTGAAAAAATAAATTGGATCCCATTGATCAATTATATGAAAATGGTGGGCCTCTTTCTTTAATCTAGATATCTGCTCTAATCTCTATGGCATGGGCTGAAACTTGTTATAGATTTTGGTCACTTGTTATAGAATGACTAGTCATCACACTTCACAAAAAAGAATTGGACCAAAAACAGCCAACCAGCTGACGCAGTCCACCCACATGGATCTAAGGAAGCTAAAAAAAGTATACTTTCTATCTATACAATACAAAAATATTTAAGCATAATTTATAATATTATCATTATTACTCATTTCTATTCCTTATATTAATTAGGGTATAATTGAAAAAAATCAACAACAACCACATAAAATTTCTACCTGAACAAATAAAACAAAACATGCCGTCCTAAAATGGGCAGATAAAGAAAAAACGAAGATAGTACTTGGCAAAAAGATTTTATCCTTGAATTTTCAGTTTATAAAATAAAAAATAAAAAATACATTACATTAGATATGTAATAATTTTATGACAGCTGGCCACTACATCCACATGATATGTAGCATGGGCTTTTTTTCGAACAATAATGTTAAGTAGACCATGAAAAACCAGCTCATACAGCCAATGAGCCTATTTTGACTTTAGTTTTGGCCCAAATAATCATTGAAATTGTAATGAGTTGAGTAATTATGGCCCAAAATCTCATTTATTGGCCGGTTGAGCTGGTTTTGTATTGTTCATTTAGGATCACCCATTTTCGAATCTCGTACAAAATCATAGGTAAATGCATAATCTTGCACATCACACAAAAAGCTTCCTCGTGGGAATTCCAACGTGACACGTGATATTAATCAGCCAAAGTAAAGTGTCTGCTAATAAATTCTACAATATTTTTTACCCAATGGAAAAACAATGTCACACAAATTAGAATTATACAATATATTTTTTACGTGTGTGAGAGAGGAGATATTTTTGTATGTATATAGAGACAATATGGAGGGAGCAGTAGTGATGTGAAAATGTGTTGCAAATTGGGATTGGAATCTGATCTAAGCAACATATAATATAATGCTACTCCAACCACTCATACAAGAGAATCTTCAATACCGTTGAATTGTGGTTAAAAAAGACACAAAGTATAAGCCTCAATTTTAGTCCTTGTAGTTAACACACTCACGAAACTTTTACTACTATAAATCACAACAACCATGCGCATGAGCATGACTATAAATAATTATAATCAGATATCAAAAGCAAATGCTATTTAAAGCATATGATCCATGATATATCACACATAAAGCATATGATACATATATTTTTTTAAACCTTAGAATTGTATGCAAGTTTTATTAATATTATAGATTATAGATTACTCTTCCCTGACTGATTCTTCTTCATCATCATCTTTTGAGTTTTGAGGAACATTCAGAACAGTGACACCAAGATATGGATTCCCCTTTGTTGAGAGGTCATGATTTGGCCAATAATCACAACAAATGGAAGATTCTTCTCAGCTTCCTCTTCCTTGCCTTTTTGGCTTTCACCAGTGAGTCTCTCTCTCTCTCTATCATTTTTTTCCTCCTATTTTGTTGGAACTTTCTGAGATTGTTCTCATCAGTTTTATTCAATACATTAAAAGGAGCTGAAAAGTCAAACACCAGATTCTTTCTGAGATTTCACTGTAATTCATTCATGCCATGGAAAGTCAAAGGAGGGAGGATATTTAATCTGGGATTATTTAGTTAGATTTTGATTTTTTATTTTTTCAGATGTAAAAAGAAAATTAATTTTCCATTCTGCCACCAAAAATAGAATCTGGTGTAGAATCTAGAAAAGATGCAGATCCAAAAGGGGTTGGTACATTGACTTGTATGCCAGAAAATCTTGATTCAAATTGATGTTTTTTTATTATCAAATTGGACTTCTGAATCTAATGATGGGTACTATTCTTTTCCAGTTGTTGGATTAGCCTTAGCATTAAGAGAAAGCATAAATTTTGAGGTTTTACCAAGGGCAGAAAAATTTGATGGGGGAATTAAATCCGCTCAAGGGGATATTGTTGAGTCAGAGCGAGGAGTTGTTGCAGCCGATGATGCGCGGTGTTCTGAAATTGGTGCCTCAATGCTTAGACAAGGAGGGCATGCTGTTGATGCTGCAGTGGCAACTGCATTATGCCTTGGTGTTGTTTTCTCGGCATCGAGTGGCATAGGTGGCGGCGCTTTCATGGTTGTCCGGTCTTCCTCAACCGCGAAAGCCGAAGCTTTTGACATGAGAGAAACTGCTCCTTTAGCTGCTTCTCAGGTTTGAGATTCACTCTTTCTGCTAAACCACTAGGTCATGCTTATTGCAGGGAAAAACAATAACAAAATGAATTGAAAATTGAACTTTCTTAGTTGTGAGTATTATTTTCATTCCTCAATTGTTTTTCCTCTTCTAAAGTTTACTTGGTCATGTTGAAAGCTAGCAGATTATTTATCATTTTCATCAATTTTCCTGAACAGGAATGTACAAAATTGTAACTTTTGTTTGTGTGAATCTGTGAAATGTCAACTAAACAGAACATGTATCAGAACAATCCCAAAGATAAGAGCTCAGGTGCCTTGTCAATGGGAGTACCTGGCGAGTTAGCCGGGCTTCATGCCGCCTGGTTGAAGTATGGACGATTGCCATGGAAAACCTTATTGCAACCAGCTATAAAACTTGCTAAAGATGGTTTTGTGGTGTCTCCTACTCTTGGAGATTTCTTAGCTAAAGATGCAAGTACTATAATGAGTGATCCTGGTTTAAAGAGCGTATATGCACCTAATGGAGTTCTGTTAAAAGCAGGGGAGATTTGTACTAATGTGGAACTCGGTCGCAGCATAGAGGCGGTGGCGGAACAAGGACCACAAGTTTTCTATGATGGAACAATTGGTGAGAAGTTAGTTAAGGATGTGAGAGAAGCTGGTGGGATCTTAACAATGGAGGATTTGCGCAATTACAAGGTGGAAATAACAGATGCAATGACTGTGAATGTGATGGGATACACCATATATGGAATGCCACCTCCATCAAGTGGAACACTTGGTCTTGCTCTGGTGTGTAGATTCTTATCCCTTTCTTTTCTTTTTGCTATTTTGCATGTTTCTCTGTTGAAATTGTGTCTTTATCCTGTATTGATTGAGTTTGATACTAAACATATGGAAAAATAGACATGTATGCTTTATTGGTCCAAGGATTGGAATATGGAATATGGAATTTGGAATTTGGAACATTTCATGATAATACACAATACTGCAACAATTGTTTCTCTTATTCATGTAGCCGACACCACCCAGTGAGACAAGATATAGTTATTTTTGCTGTCGCCAATTTATGCTCTTTGTTCTGATCTTGGTATGAACAGGTTCTAAACATCTTGGACAGTTACCGAGTTCCCGGCGCTGCAAAGGGAGATCTTGGTCTACATCGACTAATAGAAGCTCTGAAGCACATGTTTGCTGTCCGAATGAACTTGGGTGACCCCAACTTTGTAGACATCAGTTACACAGAATCTGAAATGCTTTCTCCATCCTTTGCACAAAATATTCAGCACAAGATACTTGATTACACTACTTTCCCACCAGAGTACTATTTGAACAGGTGAGATCCACTTGTCACAGAAATGGTGAAAGCTTTTTCCTTTGCTTGATATGTTGCAAAGTCAATAAGTTTTTGGTATGAAGTTTTTATCTATAACCATGTTTGGCAGGTGGAGTCAACTTAGAGATCATGGAACAAGCCATTTCTGCATTGTGGATGCTGATAGAAATGCTATATCAATGACAACAACAGTGAACTTTCATTTTGGAGCTGGGGTTCTTTCTACTTCAACTGGTATTGTGATGAACAATGAGATGGATGACTTTTCCATACCAACTGATATATCACCGGATAAACTACCACCAGCTCCAACAAATTATATTGAGGCTAACAAAAGACCATTGTCTTCTATGACTCCTATTATCATAACAAAGGTATTGCTCATTACTCGCCTTTTGTGAATTTTACTATAAATAATTGCAATGTGAGGCAATGGTTTCTATGTGACATAATGGTGTTTCCTATACAAAATCCATCTTCACTTGGCTGCTATTGATTCATAGAAATGTGTGTCTGTTATTCAGAATCAGGTTCACCAAGCCGACTCGAGTCAGATTAGTTAGTGCTCAGTAAATTCCCGATACCGGTTGTGTAGTGAGAGAAAAAAAAAAGAAAAATACTTTCGGATAGTGATACACTCAAACTGAGCTTCTTCTTGCTATACTTTTTGCAGGATGACCAACTGATTGGAGTAATTGGAGGCAGTGGTGGAATGAACATCATTTCAGCAGTTACTCAAGTCTTTGTTAATCACTTCATATTGGGAATGAAACCTTTGGATGCAATTAAGAGGCCAAGGATATATCACAAGGTTCTAACTTCTAACAAGTCTTTATTCAATGAATTTTCTTTTTGTGTATCTAATTTGGATCTTAAATTTTGTTTCATGCAGCTAATACCAAATGTAGTTCGGTATGAGAATTTGACTGCTCATGATGGTGATCATATTGAGCTTTCAAAATCAGCTAGACTTTTCCTACAAGAGAGGGGTCATCAACTGGTTGATTCTGGAGCACTAGCTGTTACTCAGCTTGTAGTTCAAACTCTCAAAACCCATATGAACATGAATAGGAAGGTTGGTGAAGGCATCAATTCACATACAAAATTTGGGACTCTGACAGCAGTAAGTGACCCAAGAAAGGGTGGTCGTCCTGCTGCTGTTTAATATTATTTTCATCCATTGAGATTGAAACTTGTAAAAAGACAATTCAAAATTACACTAAAAAAAAAGAATAGTTTAAATTTTAGCCATGTTGTATCAACACAAAAAGAGACACTTTGCCCTTTTTGTGTTACCTTCATTATATGCTTAGTGTAAAGATGTGTTACTCATTCAGATTAAGTCTATTGAGACATGCAGAAGTCTACCATTAGAGTGTAAGTTCAACTGCAACTTACAAATTTGTACATAAATATTAAATGAAGCTTAAATAGTGGACTATGATATCATTGCTGGACTGAGCCAATTTTTCCTTCTCTCTTTCTCCCTCTCTCTTTCCATAAATTGAAATATCCAAGTTGAAAATTTTTGCAAGGAAACTCTACTTGGTACAATTCGGATTCAGGATGACATTTTCATTTTAAAAGGATATTACAACTTCTTTAGTTTAAGAAAAGCATGGTCATTGGTCAGTGAAGACATGCCATAAACTGATCAATGAGCCATTAGAAAAGCACTGCATGGGCCACACACGGTAGAATGCAAGAAGAAAGTTTTCTTCAAGATTTATAATTTTTCTTATCAGTACAAAATCATTCATACAAGCAAGGGAGAGAATACAAAAGCAAGTAGAAACATTTGCGTCTATATTGTACATGGAACAATGACAATGAGATTCAATAATGATACAGAAATCACTGAGCATTCTTATTTTTCTACTTCAAGATGTTTTGTCCATCAACTGAATTGGAGTCAGAATATTTGATTTGCTTGTCTCCACAAGATAACCATTCATGACCATTTCCTCCAACATAAAATGTGCCTTCTCTAAGTGGAACATGATGTCTAGCTCACACTGCAAGTAGACAAGAGAAGTCAAAACATATTTCACATGGAAGGAAGAATGGACACTTGGAAATATGGTAGGGAAACAAAATAGGAGACCCAAGAACTATAAAACCCCATAGACTCCAATCGTATTCGTAGCAGGACTTACCACATTGCCAAAGTGACGATCCATGGTTTCAACTAATAGATGTATAAATTCCAAAATAGCAAGCTCATTCTGCAACATGATCCATAGAAAGTAGAATAAGTACCCAAGCAAACTATAGTCTACATCATATGTTTCACAGTTTACACAAAAGTATTATGTGGAAAATTCTGCTAAAGTTGCATATGTTTCGCAATAGTAATAACTTCAAGCCATTCTTATTTTACAGAAATTTCCTCTCCACTTATTTAGACAGGCAAAAGCATCCTTTATGTGTTAGAGGCAGATAACACTTGATGTGATGCGTCACGATTTGCTTGCTTCAAATTATTATTTATTCATTGTCTTTCCATGAACCAATTAAAAGTAAAGAGGTGGAGAAAATGATTTACCTCATCATCATCAACTCCAACCATGAAGAACAAAGATGCATAGCGCCTATATACAATTTTGTAGTTGCGGTGCTCAACAAATGAACACTGTCCATCAAGAAAATGTATCAGTTACAAATACAAATCAACTGCTGTCAGCAGCAACAACAGCAAGGTACTTCAGATATTTGGGATAGACCAAATCAAGACTATAAAGAAAAAATGTAATATAGGAGATAGAAAGCACAGTTATACCATCAAGAGTTAAGTTTGAAAGAAAGTGACTGTAAATACCAGAATACTGTAAGTAGTATCTTAACAAGAATATTATAACTTTGAAAAATATACATCTTAGCTAAATCCCCCCAAAAAATAAATATTACCACATACAGCATTGTAGCTACCCGATAACAGAGATATATACCAGTAGGCTACTAGGAATCGTGGTATCCCAGGTGACTCGAAGCTAATAATGACAAAGGCTTCACCTCACAGCACATATTAAAGCAGAAAATCACATGCTATTGCAGTATGCAAATCATAAACCTGGCGTATTCAATCACCACACAATAACCAACTACTCCTAAGCATAATGTCATGCATATGCCTACATTGGATAGAAATTCTTGCCATCTTAACATTTAGCCAGGATCATCCATCTCAACAAATAAGATCTTTTAAAGGCACCCTTACGCAACATACACTCAGAAACTGCATTCTCACAAGCTCCTTTGCTGATATATATAAGGATACAGACTCTAAAACACACAATCATGAATTAATTTATTCAAGCATCAACAAAATCCTCATGATGATGAAGTTTAGTTTAGTTCTATACTCTAAATCTCAAAACTTAGAAAAACCCACGCAGATCTAAATCAATTATGCAGCCGTGAGAACTGATTAATGAATTTGCGGGGATTAAGGTTGGTAATTTTCGATTGTGAATGTGAAAATTGAAGTTGGGGGGTGGATTGAAAGGGGAGAAAGGAGTGAGTTTTAGGGTTTAAACCTGGTGCTCGTTACGGGCGAGGCATTTGCGAACGATTTCGCCTTCAAGGGCACGCCTTTCTTCGAGAGTGAGGTATTCGTAGTATTGGGCAAGTCGTGTTTGGCCTTGTTTGTTCACCATCAACACGAATCGGATCCCCATTTTCTTCCTCTTCTTCCTTCACTTTCTTCTCTCTTCTTCCCTCCTCATTCACCCACCTCACATGTTTATTCTTTTCATTCATTATTTTTATATATTTCCCTTTTTTTTATCACTTAAAAAATACTAAGGAAAACATTCATATCTTTAATTTGTACTACTTTATATTCATGAGAATTTTGATGAACTTTTGTGTTTAGTTTACATTAATATTTTTGAAAATATTGTATATTTTTTCTAAGTATACTCCTAACTATTTTTTGGTAAATATACTCCTAACTATTTGATAGAGTAATGATAGAAAAAAAAATGTGGATAATGTTAAAATATTAAAATTATAATGAAGTTATTATTGTCATTAATTAATCCCCTAAATATTCTCATAGATAGGAATCTCAGGGAAGTGAGAATAAAAATGTGAAAATATAAATAAATGCCTCCTAAAATAGTGTCAAAGGATCATGTGTGTATTAAATAAAATTGAGTTTGAATAAGTGTTAGAATAACACTAGAACTAAAATTGGATTAAGGTACACTAAAACTTGAGCATTGAAGTTATTGCAAACACCCTACTCTACTACCATCGCACTTGAAGAGTTCAGATGTGATCCCACTCCTAATAAACACTTTTAAAAAATGTATATTTTGGTATAGAAAAAGTGCACTTATCAAATAATGCACAACTCACTGAGATCACTAATTCAATGAAACAATAATCAACCTTTTCTAATTTTACCTCTGTAGTTTGTGGCGAATCGATGATACTTGCTTGGGTTAAACTCATTCATTTGCTATGTTCTAAAAATTGTTGGAGCTACAATACAAGTTTTGAGGATTGACATGTCTGATTCAGTCTTCTATTTATGTAAGTCATGACTTGGATTTGAATTTTGGGAAACCATTTTTGATAGATAATCTTTAAATTTCATTGTAAATCTTCATTGAAGTTGGTGGTATGTCCTGAACCTGCATGAGGCGTGTCTCCCTTAATCTAAACTTTAGTTTATTATAAAAAAAAAATTCCTCAAGGAACAAGGGGAACATAACATTTGGTCATACACGTTTTCTAATTTCTAGAAGTCTCAAACTTCCAAAACTAGGGGGCTGCTACCAAAATCGAAACTTTGAAAGGGCAATAATAATCACATTGACGTATCACTTTTTTTTTTTAATTTATTATTTTCCCATCTCCAAATCATCGGGGCTCTATTTTCCCTTTTCCACCTTTAAATAAGTACCAAAGCTATTTTATTCTATTCAAAGATTATCTCTTTTCTTATAAATATTATGACAACTATTCTCCAATTATGTAATTTTATTTTAGCACAATTCTATATTGATATTCAAAATTAAATGTCTGGTGTAGTATTTTATATTACTTTAGGTAGAATCTTAAGTTTAAGCCATAGGTAGAGTCTTGGATAATATAATAGTATGATCAAACTAGTAAAATTCATTCTGCAGATAAAGCAGTAAATGAAATCCAATTATTGGCTCACAAGTTACAAGACAAAACATACAAAGTAAATAAAAAAATCTTGTTCATGCGAGGCTGATTTTCCCACAGCCATCATCTTAATCTTATGGAGGTGGAAGATTCAAAAAAAGAAGATATCTCATACATATATATATATACTACTTAAGTTTGAAACTCATGATAAATAAAATGGAATGGCAATAACACATCTAGAGAAGGTTCTGATGGATGGAGCTGATTTCTTTAACCAGAGTGTCTTCTGAGCAATTCCCATCAGCCAACTGCTCTGATGATTCTTCATTCTTGTCTTCCTCATGGCCACATTTCGCGCCCAAAAAGCTCGGTTGATTCGTCGAAGATAATAGCCTAGCCCACATCCTATCAGTTATCACTACATGGTTCCGTTGCTCGTTGATTCTCTGCATAATAATGCAACCAAAAATAAGAGTCAAGCGCGCCGTTTTCCGGTTATGATGAACTCATTTTGTGTTTCTAATCAAAAGCTTCCGGAGACGATGTAGACGGATAAGGGGGAAAACATGCAGTTTCAAAGGATTATTAATTCTAGAACATAAAAAAAGCAATTTAAAATTCATCTATTCTTCAGAACCAAAATAAAACATATCATGCTCAATGAAGTTATGAACTCACATAGAAGGGTATGTAAGTTTGTCTTCCATTGACGAGTCCACTCGTATAGCCGGTGTATCCTGCCATGGCTCCATGAACAGCACTTTGAGCAAGAAGTGTACAGTACACATTATCAGAAGCATTGCTTGGAACAGCTCGGATCATATAGGTCGGATCTGCAGAATAGAAAAAAGATAAGATAAATACTCCTTCAATCATTGCTAGCTTTTCGGGTGTATACATGTGTATGAATGTTATAGTAAGTCCAATCTTCACAAACCTATATATTTGAGTGTTATGTTCAATGTCTTCTCTCTGGCAAAATGATCCTGGAAGATCAAAAAGCACAAAATAAGCACTAGAAGACGATATCATCATAAACAAGACAAATCCACATCCAACAGCGGAGAGCACGGAACATCAACCACAAACACAGCAAATAAAATTTGAACCTTAATCTCTTGCGATATCCATAACCCAACATCTTGAAGAAGCTTGTTTCCAGAAGCATCCTGTTTGCTCATGGATTGCATGCTCTCAGAAACAAGTTCCTGTCCTGCACCTTCAGCAATGACAATAACCATGTGACCGTTTTCCTTGAGCCGTTTCTCGATGTACTCGAAAAGTCCACCAGGACCTTCAAGGTAAAAGGGTGACTCTGGAATTAAGCAGCAGTCCACATCTCGACTTGCAAGAGTAGCATACATTGCAATAAACCCTGCACCATGCATCCAAAATATATCAGGTTTGTTAACCATAGATAATAGAACATTTGAACATCATATTTAGCTGTTATTTAAGCTATAAATGGTTTTTTGGTATTCTGCATTTAAGCTTCCATGAATCATATGATTCATATTTCATAAGGGATTTGTACTGAACCTCCCAAACCAGTTGAAATAGATGGGATCTAAGCCTTTGTCAAGTCTAGTGATAAATAAGATATAAGCCTCTTTACTATTCTTAGGCCATTGAAGTTAACTACAGGATGAATACTATTAAGCCGAAGAGAGCAGGAACTATAAGCAAGTAGGGAACTTACCGCTGTATCGACCCATCAGCTTAACAACACCTATGCCATTTTCAACACTTTGAGCTTCAACATGCGCTGCATTAATAGCACGTTGCGCCTCCTCAACAGCAGTGTCGAAGCCAAAGGACTTATCAATAACCTATTAAGCAAAAGAGAGACAGGAAAAAAAAAAGATTATCAATTAATATCCTAATTGGAAGTAATAAATTGATTTGAGTTGGAATCCAGAATGTGCGAGAGAAAAAGACGTACCGGGATGTCATTATCTATGGTTTTAGGGATTCCTACAACTGCAACTTTGAGACCACGCCTTCTAACTTCCTATATGGATGATCAGGATGGATTATTAACATATTGCTACTTTAGTTCAATGCAATTAGCTTAACAGATCTTAAATCAACTTAACACGGCCATTATAAAAGATAATTGACATTACTAAACCCAAAAGTCCATCAGCCTCATTGCTAATATACCTCAAAAATTGCAGATGCACCCCTCTGAGTTCCATCTCCTCCAATTATATAAACCTGAAATTCAGCAGAGATGTTAATCTGAAGTACATATATATGAGAACGTATTTGCCCATAAACATAACGAAATCATGAGTTACACACCTGATTGATTCCCCGATCTTGAATACTGTCAACTATCTTATTGGTGTCATGTCCACCTCGCGAAGTACCAAGGATAGTTCCACCACGCTTATGTATATCATTCACACTCTTAGGAGTCAAATTGATTGTATTGCGAGCATAGAAACCTCTGTATCCTCCCTTCAGAACACAACATTTTATTCAGTTAATGACTGGTAAAAGACCAAGTATTACAGCAATTGCTTTTCACAATTTCACATTCGTTCTTCTTTGTGTTCTCATAGGCCACCCAAAAGAAGAAGAAAAAAGAAATGTTGAGAGTAATGTCATAAGAATCACAACTTACCTCAATTCCAAGTACCCTCTTCACGCCATACATATGGTGTAAACCACAGACTAATTCCCTGATCACAGTGTTAAGACCCGGGCATAGGCCCCCACATGTAACAATGGCAGCCTGAACTTCATCTGACTCAAAGTACACCTGAATAACCGATTTTAAAAGGGTCATCAACAAAAGAAGATCCAACATATACCATTTATTGCACAAATAGACCAAATACACAGATAGAAAGTAGGAACATACTTTTTGCCTAGGTCCAGCACGCCGGAAATGTACCCCTCTTTCGCTATCTTTGTGGACAACAACCTTCTGAGGAACGCTGTCATCAACATGCACAAAATACTGCCTGGAAAATGGTAAGTGAAAATTTAGACCATGAATCAAGCAAGTAAAATAAAATTACAACACAAAACAAGAAGTAATAACACTTACTTAACAACTGAATAAGCAGGGTTGTCTTGCAGAGGATTTGGGTATGTCTGCAGTAACACCAAGATGCAGATTAACACAGATTTTGAGTCATTATGAGAAGAAGAAAAAATTAAACAGATAGAGAGAGAAAGATAAAAATCCCACTCAAAAGATGAAAATTTGTATAGCAAGTTGTCATTTTTTTCCCGATTTCCGGGTTGGATAGCAATTATTTCACTAAAATTGATGAAATAAAAAAGGGGAACAAATTAACAGAAGGAAAATTGTGGGGACCAATTATTCGGTTCTGATCTTCTGATTCATAACTGCAACAGACCAACTGATCCATAAGCCGAAAAATCAATCACAAACACACACACACACACAAAAAAACAGTTCTTTTTTCCCTTCTATTTCTCTGTCGGCAGAAGGAAAAAAAAAGTAGTTACTTTTTATGACAACAAAAACATGCAAGAAAACACCAAAAAAGGTAAAATATAAGTAACAAAAGGAAGAGAATCATCGAGTAAAGCAGAAGAAGATACTGCGTAAGAGAAAAGCAGAGTAGTGATAGAAACAGAGACGGAGAGAGAGAAGAAGAAGAAGAAGAAAACAAAAAGGTACCTCAAGATCAGGAATGTAATCCGTCAAATGCGGAACATCTTCAAGGACATAACCGGCGGTGCCATACACAATCTTATGCTTCGGATTGGTAGCTGAACCCATGTTCGAACCGATCCAACCGTTGCTGAACAGAGCAGACTCTGCTTTTGTGTTGGTGTTGTTTTTGACGGAAGAGATTTCGAAGAGTGTGCGACTATCGGTGTTGTTATTAACGGAACCCATTAAACAGGAAAAAGGCAAGTATTCTCTATATCAACGATCGGAGAAGAAGAAGAAGAGTGGTCATATTTATAGTAAACGGAGTTGACCAACGGAATCAAAGGTAAGAAACAAAAAAAAACAGAGTATGTTGAATATTTGAATAATTGAATTTCTTATAATACAAAAACCGAGGTGCCCAAAAAACAAAAGTTGATTTTTTAAAAAAAAGTGGTATGAAAATTGAGAACTTTCTTTGGTAGTTGGAAGAGAGGATGAAGAAACAGGTGGCAGGAACAATGGGGTTTTCGTCTAGTTTTTGAAGTCACAAGGTCTTATGACGCTTTTGAGGAAGTAAGAAAGAAAGAAAGAAAGAAAAAGGGGAAGAATTTTTCTGCACGCAGTGGTGGACTGGTTGCTACTTTCTAGAATAAAATTTGGAGATTCCTTCATAATATTCCTCTTTTTTTTTTTTGGTTACTTGGTTAAGTGCAAACTCCTCTGTTTAAGGAAAACAGAGCATACTTATTATTGTGAAAATTAAACTCTCCTTAATTTTTTTCAAGAGAGTTTTCAATTTATGAAATTATTATATGATCATCATCTTCATTATTACACATCAAATAGAATATTTAAATGAGGTTAATGTTATAAAAAACAATAGAGTAAATTTGGTCCGTCAAATAACTAATCAATCAATTGCTTGTCTTTTGTATTTCCGTCAAGTGCTAAAGTTAATTATTATTGAATTAGTATGTCTTTAGCACGTAAAACAAAAAAGAAAAATAAGTTAAGTGAGATGCGATTTAACCAAAGAGAATCTCCAAGACAAACGTCGTCCCTTGAATGTGAGGTTTGGTTTTTTTCGTTTATTTATCAATTTATTTATTTTGTGAAGTTGTCAATGCAAACTAATAAAAACTTGGACGCATAGTTTTTGTTTATTAAAAAGAAAATTAATATAGAAAAAATGCTTCCTTGATGACATGGGGTGGAGGCTTAAAAACACGCGTCCAAACAAGGTGTGTCATGTAAGTAACATGATGCTAATTTTTTACTTGTAAAAAAAATTATGTAACATTTTAATTTTCAATTTAGTTGACTTCGCTAATAAAATAAATAAATTCAATGTAATGTTTCTTTTTTTTCTTGGGGTAGAATTACGTGGGCGATAATCTAACAAGGTTATGTTGAATCTCACGTTTATAAGTAGAGAGAGGATTAATAGAACAAAACATTCTAGAACAAGAAAAGACCAAAACATTTTACCTTGTTACCAAACTATAATAGAACAAAAAATCTTTCATAGTTAGTTAGGGGAACTTTATGAGCCTAACGAAGTTGGAGGACTATTAGGGTTTTATGATTGTTATTAGATCTCTTTAAATTTAGTTAATTAACTTAATTTAATTTATCCAAGGAATATATATAATGGTAGAGACATAAGTTAATCGAATCTTGAAGGCTAGATATTATATATCATGTGGATAAGTTTGTTGTGCTTAGATGTGTGTTAACTCATCATTGAAGTGGCAATATGCTTTGCTTCATGATGGATTCTATCTTTAATAAATTAACTATATTTATTATTATTATTATGTTTATTTCTTGATTATATAATTACATTATTTCTTAATTATATAATTACATTACGTAGAAATTCATGATATCAACCCAAAATCAAAGAAAATGAAAAAATTGATTAATAAAATAGAATATAATAGAAAAAATATATATGATTATATAATAAAGTTTTATATAGATTAATCAAAGGAATAAACTCTAAACTCTAATGTATCGTAGTTCATTAATTTGATCAAAACATTGTATGTATACAACGACCATCATCTTAAATTTTATTGTTCCTCTTTGAGATGCTATAGTTCTTCTTTTGTTTAATGAAGTAGTTAATTGACCTTTACCTCGACATCAAAAGATTATTTTAAAAGAATGAACATTTGATAGAGAGCTAAATGCTCCAAATAAAGATACCTCTATAATATATATCCTACTTCAACATCTATTTTCCTATCATTTAATGTAATGATAATTTCAACTGATCATATTTGTTCATCAAATTCAAAGGTTCAAAAGTTGATTAAAACCACTAAATAATAATGTTATTAAAAAAAATGGTATCATTTGATCAACTTATTAAAGAGCATTTGATTCTCATATTTCTAATTTGATACATGTGTGAGGAAACGTCACTCCCATAATTATATAAGTAATTAATAATTAATCACACTGTATCTTATTATTATAGCCGAGAGTAGGTATCCGAGCTCGAGTGGCTAAGATTCCACTGGCACATAGTTTTTGCTCCCATATACAAACTTATTAGTTTATTAATATTATTTATTATTTATTATAATAAAGCAGGAACTCATTATTAGAATAATATATATTTAAAATTTAAATAGCTTTCTGAAGATGTCATTATGATTTTGAAAGGTTACTAATCTAAGTATAGTGACTTTTTTTTTTTACTTTTTAATTTTTATAAAGTGAATTTAATTACTATATATGCATTTGATGGATGGAGAGTATTAGTCCAAATTCCAAAATATCAAATAAATAAATGAATGGTTGTTCGTTTAGAACATTGAAAAAAAATTAAATGGAAAAGTATATTAAAATTTTAAATGTAAATACGAAAAAGGATAAATAAATGATAAAGTTACTACAATATTTATTAAAAATTAGTATCACAGTATTTTTAGAAAATATAACGTGAGACACTCGAAGGAATATTTTACTAAATTTTCTGATTTTATATATATATGTATATATATATATATAATACGAGGTATACCTAATGCAATGAACTGAACTAGTTGTCTAATGTTTGTTCTGTGGTGTCAAACTGCAATTGGTTCCCACTATTCAGAATTCAGACTTTTGTTCTTTACATTTTCTGCCCTTCTTTGTCCGCATTGCCCTGAATTGCAATAATTAATTGATTAATATAATATATTTTAAACATTGATTTATTATAACAACTTAAAAAAAATACGCCTTTACTTTTTCTTTTTTCAATTTATGTAACTTGGTTTTTTCGCCACATAATTTTGAAATGTTTTCCTCATTCCTAATGAATTATGTAGACATAAATACATAATAAGCATAAATAAAAAAAAATGGTAAAAATAATCAATATGATATGCATAGTATATATTATATAATATACATAATATATATTATATATTGTGTACAAAATATATGACATATTGTAAAGAATAATATTATTACCATATGTGATATATATGTTGTGCACAATATATTATATATGTTATGCATAATATATTAATATTACATATTACAAGTTGTGTACTATTTATCAGTTATTTTATCTGATTTTTTATTATGCATAAAATTTTTTAATGCATAATTAAGTCCTACAATGTCAATAATATGATAAGAAAACTATATACTCTCGCGTGCGAAGTCACATTCTAAATCGACAGCACACAATAATTGAAAATCACAAGAATTCCATGATTTCAAAGGAAATTATATGAAACAAATTTATAAAAAAAAAATGTTGTAGACTTATTAATTACTACTAGTTATTAAAATTTAGAAGAGTTGATAGAAAAGGAAAAGAGCATGAAGGTACTAGATATCAAAGGCAGCCACCCTCAGTTCAGAACCTGGTTCCCCTCACGGATGTTGACAACGTGGACCAATCTAACAATATATTTTATTTAATTTATTTTAATAATAATAATAAGATGGTCCAACAAAATACACTTTAATGAGTGGTTGCTAGCCATCTTACATGACCCTTCCACCGCCAAGATAAAAATGCTTCAACTTTCCATCACCCATTTTTTTATAATATATTTTTTCTTTCTACTATATTCGTAAATTAATCACATGACCCGATCATTACGAAATAGTAGTTGTACGAATTTGAGGATAATTAATTTTATTTTATGATGACTCGATCGAAAGAAACGTATTTGGAGAATCAAGATGGTGATTCCAAGAATCTATACAGATAAAAGTTTAAAGAAATAAATAGTAAAACTTTTGATAAAGTTAATGCAATCTATTGGCTTTTTTTTCTACTACTCACTAATATATTGTCCCTTTTAACCTTAATCCATAAGATGGGCCACACGTTCATGTAGCTAGAGGCATCGATTTCGATTTAGATTTAGAAACAATAATTGTAGACAAGATCTGGTCTAGGTGAACGCAAAATCAATGGTCTTGTGAACTCTTGTCCAGTAATTTAAGTATATTTCTCCATCCATTTTTAAGACTCTTCACTTTAAAACATGCTTGTCAATTGAAAATTTAATTATAAAATTTTATGCATATTTATGATATTATTTTTTAAGAGTTTAATTTTAATATATTAATAAGAATGTAGTTATGATGTACTGCGAATCACATTCATTGATTTATAAGACTTTTTAATTTTTGGATGATTGAGTTAAATATTTTTATTGATGTGTCAATATATAATTGGATGTATGTGTAAAATTATTTTACATTGATAATTAATTGAAATTAAACTCTGTAAAAGTTTTTTATTGTCAACTAATCATGTAGTGTTACATTAACAGAAAAAATAACTAATTAACACTATCTAAAATTTATAAATGCATAATTAATTATTTATTAAAAAAATAGTTATGAGACATTAAATTATTAACCTTGGCAGCTTAAACCTCCCTCCCTCTCGCCAATTTGGGTCCACATTTTCAGAAACCAGAAGCATCAAATCTTTCCAACATTCAAATCAAGTCACTAATTTGGGCATTCTCCTTTGTTTGGGGTTGGATTACATTGACCAATTAAAAAAAAATCCAATCTAACTAATATTTCAACACATGTTAATTCATTTTGAAGGTTAAATCCACAAAACAAGCTAAATTATAATAATAGAATTATAGAATGATACTTGGACTGATATTCTTAACAAGTCAAGGAGTTCATTAGAGATGATGGTACTAGCTACTAGGTTGTCTTGTCTTGGCCAAATTGTAAAACTTTTTGTTTTTAAGGAAACTGTAGGATTGTTATTCTTTTCTTTGTTTTGTCTTTTGGGCCTCGGTCCGTTTGTTCGACAAAGAAAAATATAGAATTTATAATGTAAGATATAAAAAATTGGTTCAATTAATCTGCATTTCATTATAATTTCATCAAATTTTTAACTGAATTTATATAGTTCATCTTTTTTAATTTGGTCCTCATACTTAAAATGTTTCAACAAGACTCCTACGTTCATTTACTTGTAAAAAAAATCAAATTTCAGAAAATATTTGGGTCTAGAGCAAGTCGAATCAACTCACAATATAATTTAAATCCGATCCTAAACATATATCGAGTCAAAGATACTCCTCTACAATGAAGATTGAGTTTAATAATCAAACACTAATTAATGTTATTTGTACAATAAAAATTATACAATAATTATATTTATCGTTAGATTGTAATATATATTTACAAATTAATGCAATCTAATAACAAATATAATTGTTATATAAGTATGGTATAATTTTCATCGTACACATATTATTCTTCAACCTAAATACAAGAATAGGTGCAGCGAGAATGGCTTCCAAAATCCATACAGTAAAATAAAACTGGTTTATTAATCACATAACTACAAAAACAGTGCCTATTATTTAATCGCACAAAATTCATATGACCACAAAACATCAACAACTACAACAATAGTTATTGAAATTGGATACAATAAGATATAAATAGAGCACACATAATAAGATTTTGCCACTAACCAACGAATTAATTATTGGCAAGAATTGCATCATCCTTTTCTAGTGCTCCTTCTTGTGCCTTATGATGACGACGGGGACACCAAGGATGGTCCTTGCCACCTTGTTTATGGCAGTGGGAACTTCTTGCTCGACTCATTGCAATCCCAAACATGGTTCCTAGCCCAAATGCAATGCCAATCTTAACTTGTGGACCCATTTGATTAATGATTAGATAATAATTATATATCCAAAATGACTAATCTTATGTGAAGGAAGGAAGGAGAACTGGAGAATTAAAATGTGAAGTACTTATTATGGAGAATGGATATACAGAGTGGGTGTAATTTATACTGGAGGGCCAAGTTAGTCTAAATTTTCATTGTGCCAAGTAACCCCTTCTTCAAGCCTCAACAACAAGAACAAGGAGAGAAGAACTTGCACGACAAGACAATACTTATCGGGTCACATTTTTTATAATTTGTTTTTTGGAATTCAATCAATTAACTAAATGGGCTTATTGTGATTGATATATGCTAATAAGTTGCGTGGGCCTATCGGGTCGGAATAGGCTATGTTAGTAAATATAATTATTTGGACACATAATTTTCTAAGCCTACAAATTATTCCACTAAGGCCCAATTTGAACCTTGACCTATTGTTCGGTTCCTTGGATCAATCAGAACAAAAGAATCGAAGAGCAGCAGCATAGCATTCGCTGTTTGTCACAAGGGAGAAGAAAAAGAGGAGCGATTTTGCTCCCATCAGCTGTATGTGCAAAAACCTGACCTCTTAACCAAAATTTCATTACTGCGTTGTCTTAGGATATTAACTTAAACAGAGAACGATTCTTATTTTGTTTTCTGGATGTCTTGATTGAATGCTCTTAACCTGTTTGATGCATTGCCTGAACCACCCACCCGCCCTTTTCTTTTATCAAATAAACCCCACTTGTGTTATGAAAACCCCTAGTACCTGTTTATTTGATTGTTTGAGTATGCTGTGCACATGGGTCTTGATTCCATACTTGTTTTAGGATCGAGGATCGGTCTTGGAGATCACTTGAGGCCCGGTGAATGTGTTCTTCCTGTCAAATTTCTTTTTGTTTTTAACTATTTGCTGCATATTTGGGTATTGGGATGGGACTTGAATTATTTAACTTTACATTAGATAGCCTGATGATCATGTGTTTGTTCGGCTTGTTAAATTGATTTTGGACAATGTGATTTGGTCCTCATTTTTTCTTGATTAAATGGGTTGAAAATTCTACTCTCTTCTTATTTGATGGATTCTGTTCTTTGTGTTGCTGCATTGGTGATCTTGATGAATCTTGTACTGGCCATTTTGGATTTCTCTGTGGACTTAAGTGACACATGATGTTCATTCCAACCAATGCACCTTTGTTGTGATTTAATTACAATAAATCCTAATCTGGTATTAATTTTTCATTTATCGAACTTGTTTCTATCTTGTAGTTAATCCCTTTGTAAATATATCTTCCATTTAGCTTTTCTGTTTAATCCTCTTCTTTGTGTTTGCTTCAAGGGGTTTCAAACAATTAAAGATTGGCTCCTGTGTGCACCTTGTACTTTAGACAGAATAGCACACAATCATAATCATTAAGTAGAAAATCAAGGATCTAGGATTTTGTAAGGTACAAAAGCAACTGCGTTGAAAGTGTGATACCTTCTACCACTGAGGATAATACTTTTGAATGTCATAGATCTCTTTTTTGGTGTAGAAGACTTGAATTCACTGAATGTTTTATTTGTACTTTGTAGCCTGTGTTCAATACCTCTTGTGATAAGATGTTGACTATCATGTAACTGTCCTCTTTTCTTTTCAGGAGAGAGTTTTGAAGGTACAGATTATGCGTCATGGTTAATGCCACTAAAGGAGTGTTTATTTCCTGGTAACATTTTCCTTTCTTGAACAGGTTATAGTGTTTGATGTAATAATTGAGTACTGCGATTTTACGCTATTTCAAACTATTGTTTTCAAAGCTTTTTAACATCGAGCTAGCTTGTTTGCAATTTTCAGAACCTTTATGATAATTGTGAAGACTATTTATAGTGATTTGCTCTTATAGGATCAAGAACATTTTCTCATTAGTGCTTTATGATTTGGTTAATTTTTTCTTTCAGTTCTATATTCGTTATGTTGTCTGCTAAAAACATGAGCAATATTCGCTTGTGCAGTGACATACCTATGGCTCAATATATCATCAATATGAATGCTTCACTACCTGCATCTGATAAGTTCATTATACATATCTTGGATAGTACCCACATGTTTATTCAACCCCATTTTGAGCAAATGATTCGAAGTCAAATTGCCAAGTTTAGAGAGGACAACACTTATGTCAAGCCCAATTGACTCCAATGAAAATGTTGGCTGGCTCATTTGGTGCTGTGTTTTATTTGCCTTTCTTAATGCCCTTTCTTGCAAGGAATATCATATGTTATTATGTTGTTGAGAGTGTGTATTATACAAGAGTCAGATTATAATATATTCAGTCAAAAAAGTCGGGTTCTATATATATTATAATTCGTGTTTATTTCACTTAATTGTCTTCCCTTATATGAAAATAAATATTACATGCTTTGCCATTCTATTTTCCCCATCTTCCGGTGTTAACTGATACTGATAACATTGTCTCTGGCCCAATTTTTCTTGAACATGATTTGAGCTGAGCTGGGCCAATATGAGGTGCTCCTTATTTGCCCTTTTTTGCTTATGCTCATTTGGACTTGACTATTGTTTTTGTGTGTGTGTGTGTTTCGTAGGACCCAGAAAAAATATATATTTAGCAGTAGTTCGTTGTTGTTATGCTATTGAATTATTCTGACAGATAAAAAAATGTTACTGAATTATTGCCAAAATCAAAACTATTGTAAACAAAATATGATGATAAAAGTAGTAAGATAAACAATAAAGAAATAGAAGTAGAGTATTTCTATTATTGCATGTTTCATTCTTCATTATATAGGACTCTAAATATTACAGGGGGAGGAAGGTTACACATTCTAGGATAACATTATTTGTTATATAATAAATCTACTATCGAGTTCGTCCTCATCTTTGTTATATGGATGATGGATACCCTGACTAGACCGTTTTAACAAACCTCACATTTTGAAAAGCTAAATATGTATGTAGCCAAATACTAGAGGCTTGTATTTGCATCACTTGACATATACGTATGTTTCATCATCATCACTGTTATTGAAACTTATCCCTAAAAGGTAGCTTGCCTCCAATCTATACGCGGTTTCCTACTCTCAAAAAATTAAAAAATGAACAACTTTTTCCTTCTTTTCTTATGCTACATGATCTTGTTAATTCCCTTGTCAAGAAGGTAGCTTAATTGGCCCCAATTGGTCAAAACAATATTTTGACAATTAAGATAAATATACGTCCATGTTTTCCATATCATAGTGGTCACACCTACTTATGTACTTACCCATTTATTGGCCATAGATGGGATGTTCTTGTTTTACACACAATTAAGAGAGTCATATATATAGATTGTTCTTATCCAAAATATGTTCAAATTCTCAATCAATTAGAAAGCGGATATAATACATACATATTCATTGGGTCACACATATATAGTTGTGTGGACATGTTTTGAACTGATGAAGATGACTAATTGAGTGCTAATTAGTCTGAATTTGGTGGATTTATGATCCCTGAGGTTTTCACCACCTCTTACCCACCAAAGAATTTCACCTCACAAGCAATCTTACATAGAAGAGGCCATTTCAGAACAAATAATGATGCTTAGGTGAATCAGAACAAATTCGAGATTAAAATATAAAATTTTATAATCTAGTTATATGATCATGTATACATAACCTTTCAAAATAGCTTTTGATTTTAATAATTTGTGCAAGATTATTTGGTCAAAATTTGCTCCTATGACCCTTTATATGAAAACATCATTGTGCTTTATATATATATATATGATTTTGATCTATTGATAATACATTATCCCATTAGGCATGATTTTTTGAGTACTTTACTTATAATTTATGAGTTTAATTTCTATATACTACCCAAAAAAAATAGGTTTACACTAACATACAATCATGTACGGCTACGTAATAAGTTTGCTTACGCGACAACATTGAAGATTCAATAATTCTTCATGTACACTAGAAATACTTACTTCCATGTACTTCATATATACATGGGTAAGTAACTAACTAATTAATTAAGTATTCTTCTTTTTTTTTAGCTTCTTCTTCTTCTCTATCTTTTAATGGGAGTAAGCTCAATGCATGTATTGTTGGAGTACGAGTACAAGAAGCAATGCTCTTGAAGATTTAATGACATCGTAAAATTATTTTATTTATTATGAAAAATGAGGGTTCATTCAAGTCCTACTTTGACATCATGAAGAATTTCATAGCTGGAACTGGAACTCTCTTTTATTATTCCCCAAAGATAGGGAAAAGTTCGTGTTGTGGCAATCAGATGAATATGTCCCCAATTGACATAATCACTAATTGAGTTGCATTGCTTTTATTCTTGATTACCTCCTAGCTAATTAATTGCTTCGTACTTATTTAATGAGAACCTTCATGATTATGCCAAAATTTAAATCCCTCATATTATATTAATTATTGATGTTAATAACGGGTGATTATTAGAATAATTGCAATTTTATATATATATAATTGAGTTAGCTAGTTATGTAAATCACCAATTGAAGGTATATAGTATCGTATAGTATAAATTAAACATATATAATGCTACATATATAAATCCCGGTTGCTACAATATATATAATGCTAAAATTAGGTAGTGCTAATATCTAAATCTTGATTTGCACTCTAGAATATACACAAACACCGTATCAAGAATTATTGTACTAATGTACTACCTTAAGAATTATTCCTAAAGATGAATTATTTCGCGAGTATTTTATTTTGGAATATTTGTCCCTCTATATATAAAATTAAATCTTTATATATATATCATTAGTGTATATATTAGTAGATAATATACCCTCGTAACTGTGTCACCTACCATTTTATAAGTGACAAATATTATAAAACAGTGGAAAATATATATTTATATTTATAGTTTCATGCAAAGCAAAACCTGTGGGAAGAAGATGAAACTGAGTTAGGATATGTGGGCCCCACGGTTCGTCAAAGGTCAACTTAAACGGATAATCAAACCAACTTGATTATTCTCTCTCTTTTTTTCTTTTTCTAAACTTAAATCTTATTGGTCAGAATCAGAAATGCGAAACGATATTTTGCAAGTTGATTTTTTTATTTTGTCCTCTCTACTTGGTCGAAATTAAATTTCAATTAGATATATATTCCTGAGGTCTTTCTATGATATTTAGGCCTAAAATCACACCCACTTACCATTCTCACTCTAATTTATTATCTCCATGAAGCTAAGAAAAAATAAATAAAATTTGCAATTTGCAAAGAGTAGTAAAAAAAGAAGAAGGAAGAAAATTAAAGTTAGTAGAGAAAGGGGCAATCATAGGCATGTATGTATGTATATATATACTGCAAACATCATTATTTAATTTTATTGACTGCTCGATGGAAAGAATTAATGTTGTTATAAAACGTGAAACCTAACCATCATCTGATTAGGGTACTTTATGGGGGAGCATAAGATTTCCATGCTGGACCCCACTTAGTGCTTCTTGTTTCTCACATATTTGTGAACTACATAATTTCTGTGCTTCTCATCAATGCTTTATATAAGCCTCGAATGGAAATAACACAAGCCCAAAGAACATGATGATATGGCATATACATAGATAAAGATATTTTAAACTGTCATTCAATCTAAATTTTTTATTTGTTTGACTTTTAAGATTGTGAGAGAAAAAAAACACTATCATAACTGACGTAATAACGTATAATTGAATGACTGTGTAAAAAATTTGTATATTGTGGATGAAAATTAAATCCATAAACAAAATAGAAAATATATAATAATAAAGGTGCTAGTTAGTTAGTATTTTTCTTAGATATAAATATATATGGTAAATTGTTAAGAAAAAAACAATATATATATATATATACTGGTAATTAAAAAAATAGAGCAATATTATAATTTTACCATTTTCTCTTATCTAAATCCTCCTATTAAATTATATTCTCTTTGATATGTAAATGAATGCTAATTAGTTAGGTACAAATAACAAATTAAATCTCAAGTATAATATTCTTATCATCCAAACAAAGATAGAATTATTAAGGTAACTTTTTCTTTTGTTTTTTCAGCAGCAAATAAAACCATAAATAATATCTATCTATATAATATTGTAAAAGACAGGTAATGGTTGATTACCAATTTGCCCATTAATTGAGTTTCTAAAAATGTGACACGTATGCAATTTTAGGTATCTTTTATTTTTATTCTTTCAAGATATTTACAAATCTTTAATGTATCTTTTAAATATTAATATCCAATATGTATCTTTTATTTTATTTAGAATAATTGATTTTATGCATAAAATATTTGGAAATGATAATATTTGATTTGGAAATGTCTAATCAAATTTCATAATATAAATTTGAAAAATCTTATTTCGAAATATATATGATAAAATCTTCTTTATATAAATTTTCTATTTACGTTCACATTATAAAAAATCTTTTTTCGAATTCTTTTCTTTGTTTATAGCATTTGATTTTAAATTAAGGTCAAATCATCTATATCTATATATATATATATTTATATATCTTTCCAACTTCTCAACCCTTTCAACTTCATTATTTTTTCTCTTCATCTCTTATTTTGCCATCTCTATTTCTTGCTCTTTTTTTTTCTTTCTTATTTCATTTTTTTCACCTACCTTCTTAGTCATCCTTCATTTTTTTTCTATTTTTTAATTTATTTTTAATTCTTCTTCTTTCATTTTCTATTCTTCATCTTTCTTCTATATTTTTTTATTGTTTCATTCTTCTCCTCATTTTCTATTCTTCATAATTTGATATTTGACATGATTGATTAACTGTCTCACGGAAAATGTAAAACATCAATAATGAACATGTTTTTTTAAAAGAGAATAATTACGAATTATTAGTAATTAATAATGTTTGATAATTAGTGATATTTGAATATTTTACCTCATTTTTAGTGATTGATAATTAGTGAATATTTTAGAGAATTTTAGTGATTGATATTACATATTTTTAATATTTTTTGTTAATTAGGAATAATTATGAACATGAATTAGTAATTTTTAATATTTTTATTGATTGTTGGACGTGAATAGATATGAATAATTAGTAATTATTAATGATTGATAATTATTAATTTTGAAATATTTTCTATGATTTCGGTAGTTTTTAGTGATTGATAATCTGTAAATTATGATTATTTTTTGTTGATTATTGAAAGAGTATAATTATAAATATTTTATGAATACAAATTTGATATTGAAAAAGATAAAAACTAATTATGTGATTGAATAATTTTATTTGCATCCACTAATATAATAATAATTTCATTGTGTATTTTTATTGTTATATTTACAAAATAAATTTATGAATAACATATTTTCATTTAACTTCATTTTATACAAATATTTTTTCATTAATTATTTAATATCTTAAACATAAAATTTGATATAATCCATGTGCATCGCACGGGTACAAGACTAGTACAAAAGTAAAAGAAAGGGAAAATTGTATAGTAAAATATCCCGTGAACATACTTACACACACATTAAATTTATTTTCTGTAACTACTGTAGAAAAACTATTTGGAGCTTCTAGTCCAAGTTTCATGAATGAATGTAGATATATAATATTATTTAATAATTAATTAGGTAATTATAAATTTGAATGTAATTAGAAGGAAGAAGAGGTGGCGTGGTCCATCAAGTACACTCTGCTTGATTGTCTTGGTTATCAAGCAACCCCTAATATACACTCATACCTCTCTCTCTCTCTCTCTCTCTTTGCAATATTATTATTTGTGTGTGTAAATAAAAACATTCATGGCAAAAGCATCATGATCAGCTAGCTAGCACTCCACCTCTAAACCCATGTGAGTTCCTATCATCCCCTTTTCCCCCCCTATTTCTACTTCAATCTCTCTCTCTCACTCTTCCCCTAATTATCAATTAATTAAAAATTAAAACTAACTTGGCTTTATTATTACATGTATCTCTCGCATTAATCAGTTTGTTATCCACAAATAATGAGACCCTAATTCTTCCTTATGTCGTCGTTATTACTCAAAGCTAGCTCCAATCCTCGTGACACGTCACACTAATTAATTACCAAGTAATTAACTAACTCTATGTGTGTTTTCACTCATAGATTCTTATTATAATTTCCACTTGTTGTTTAGTTTTTCTTTCACCCTTTGATTTCAACATGTAGTTAAACTGTAAATACTAGATAGTGATGGAAACCAATGTATTATTATATATATAGAAATACTTGTTAGTTTTAATTCATTTCTCGTACGTCTGTCGATTATTTTTACACGTTTAATCAAAATCTCTTTATTACTTTTACAATTTTAAAGCATTCTTCACGTAATTCTCTTACACAGAAATCACATGTTCTTAACGTATGTCTCGTGTCACGTCACGTTAATCATTTCTTTCAATTCATAAAATAACTACTTGATTAGCAGAACTTAACAGAATTAAAAAAAACATGATTTCAGAATATATAATTTTCTCTTTTCAGATTAGACGTATTATATATATGTTTTTACATAGAGACAATATTATTGTATGAGTTGGTATTAATTATTATTATTAATTTAGAAGGGGGGATAGATGGTGATCAATAATAGTAATAACATGCTTGGTGGTATGTATGTGTACATGTGTGGTCATTTTTGTGAGGCTAACTTTTGCTTTTGTAGTCAAGGCTTCATCAAAGAAAGGTAGTAGAGTGTATTAGTAGTATTATACATACATATATACATACATACCACACTCTAGAGATAGAGAGAGAGATTGTGCTTTAGTTGGAAAAACCAAGCGGGTTTTCTTGCTTTCTATCCTGTTTCTATGCTTTTTGATTTCTTCTCTCTCTCTCTCTCTCATAAACCGCCACATACATGCACTTCTCAAATTAGCAAAGACTTAAAGGTAACTACTATCTGTGTTTCATTCAGCCACCACCTTTTCCTTTATCATTCATCTACATATTTTTATTTTTTTATTTTCTTCTCTTCACTGGGATCAGTTAAATTGTATTATAGAGAGCTAGGGAATTGTAGGAGGGAGTTGTGTGTTTTCTATGGTTTGATTAATTAATTTACTATTATTAACTATATAGTTCAATATATAGTACAGTTTCCTCTTTTTGTTGTTCTTCTTCTTATCCCTTCCGGGAATATTTTCTTTTTCTTCCTGATTTTGCTCCCTATTCTCATGTGTCTTTTGCATAATTTTGTGTTGCTCACTTGGTTTTTTCAATCATTTTGTTTTGTCAATATTCAAGCTTTTTTACTTTTCTATCTTTCTTCTTCGATTTATATTTGGTGTGTGTATGTGTCTAGTTCTAGTTTCAATCGGATGATCCTTTCATACTTGATAGTTCTTCATATCAACTTCTGAAAAAATAAGAAGAAGAAGAATGATTAGCCAAAACCCATCACTTGTTCTAATTTCTCTTGGTATGTCTTTCAAGTCACTGCAAATTAAATCATTTCATTATTATCATTCTTTTATATAGTATTAATATTTCGCTTATTAATTTCTTCTTCTTCTGTTGATTTGATCTCTTATGGGAATTTATTTATTTTATTATTGAATTTTTTCCTAATTAATTGATCTATGTATCTCGAATTTCCAGTGATATACTAGCTAGGACATGCTCATCATCAACATCGTCAGGTGTGGAGTGTTTGATAGAAAAGGAATTAAATTTCCCAAAAATTGAAGAAGAAGCTAATTCATCAAGATATTTGTGGATCAATTAATCGGTATGAATAATAGTAATCATAAAATGATGAGTAGCAGTGTTAGTGTTGTGAGCAGCACCACAACTGATCTGATAGATGCAAAGCTTGAAGAGCATCAATTGTGTGGATCCAACAAGCAGTGCCCCGGTTGCGGACACAAATTCGAAGCCAAACCGGTAATAATTAAATAAATTAAATACATGGCTTTTATTATTGGATTTGTGCAATTTAATGTGAACATGTTTTAATTCCTTTCCTAAAGTTTTAATTAGTATTAATTTGTTGATAAAGGTTTCTCTCTCTCTTTCCATGATATTCTTCTTCTCCATCCCCTCTTTTGCTTTATGTTGTTTATTTATAATTTTGAAATTTAATTTGGATGGCGTAGGATTGGCTAGGTCTACCAGCAGGAGTGAAGTTTGATCCCACAGACCAAGAACTAATAGAGCACCTTGAAGCCAAAGTGGAAGCAAAAAACATGAAATCACACCCTTTGATTGATGAATTCATTCCTACCATTGAAGGAGAAGATGGTATTTGTTATACCCATCCTGAGAAACTTCCAGGTACACATTTATGAAAAACCCACTCCAACTAGTAATAATCCAATATTTAATTCACCTATGTGTCTGAGAGCTACGTACATCAAAAATAAATTTATTGAATATTCAACGTGTGCTATATGTCATACATAATGTGTGCTATAAATATAACACATTACGCATAGCACACACATTATATATAACATATAGACACGTAAGATACTCGTTGGATGTATTTTTGATGCACAACAAACATTATTAATTTTTTTTAATATACCGATTTAATTTATGTAAATGTTGATAGAAGAAGAAACATATATATATATATATATATTAGCTTCTTCTTCCTCTTGTAGTTCACCTAATTAATAATTAGTAAACCTAACTTAGATTTTTGTTGGTTGGATAATTCAGGAGTAACAAGAGATGGATTGAGTAGGCATTTTTTCCACAGGCCATCAAAGGCATACACAACGGGGACAAGAAAGAGGAGGAAGATCCAAAACGAGTGCGACTTGCAAGGCGGCGAAACGCGGTGGCACAAGACGGGGAAGACGAGGCCGGTGATGGTGAACGGGAAGCAGAAAGGATGCAAGAAGATCCTTGTGCTGTACACAAACTTCGGGAAGAATCGGAAGCCGGAGAAGACGAATTGGGTGATGCATCAGTACCATTTGGGGCAGAATGAGGAGGAGAAGGAAGGCGAGCTTGTTGTGTCTAAGATCTTCTACCAAACACAGCCTAGGCAGTGTAATTGGTCTGATAGGATGACTAGTGCATCAACCGCCACCACAGCGGGCGAAGCACCAAGTGGGAGTGGGAGTTGTTCTTCTTCTAAAGACAACAATAATACTATTAATGTTGCTCATCATAGGGATCATGAGATGATGTCTGGACTTGTGCCTCCAATGCCTTCTACTTTTGCTCATGCTTTGGATCTTCATCATCAATTTAAATCATCCGACCATTTCAGCTTCATCCCTTTCCGCAAAACCTTTGATGAGGTAACTATATATCATCATTTTCGCACAATCTATCTATCTAGTACACTCAATTCTCTCCGTCCAATTGCATTTATGTATAAATTTGATGTTAATATGCATAGCATGCCTAGAGGCACAACAAAAAACCAGCCAATAAATAGAAATTTGGGCCACAATCACCCAGCCCATTAAGAATATACTTATGATTAAAAGTGTTATTTGAGCCATAAAGTGTTAAATGAGTTTTGTTGACTGTGTTGGCTGGTTTTTTGTTGTGCCCAAGCATTTGTGTAATATATATAGTTAATTCACCAAACATATATATATATATATATATATATGGTTCAGCCTTAGATTGGATTGATTTGTTTGTACAAAAAAAGGTGAAGAACATATACATGAAAGGATTATGGGAGCTGCAGAGAGACATACATATCCAATTCAGGCACATTAATTAATTTGTTGCTTGCATACAAAGCATTAATTTAATTTTTATATAATTATATATATGGATATGACGTGATAATCATAAATCAGTGTCATCCAACCACTAATGATTTATTTACCTACCGCTAGCTAAATCAACGTAACAACATAACACATGATGCATGATTAATGGAATAGAATATATAAAGGCACAAGTTGATAATGAATTGATGAACTTGCTAGCTAGATAGGTAGAGAATAAAATTGGATTGCATGGTTTAATTAACTTGTAATTTAAATTTTGTAATTAATTACAGGTTGGAATAGGAGAGGGTTCAACAGGAAGAGGAAGAGAAGTTCAAGCATCGGGGTCATGTGAGGAAATACATGAACAACGGCATCATCAACATATAGTTCAACATCAAAATCAACAACAACATCATCAGATTGCAACCTCGGCATTCCATATAAGTAGGCCTTCACATCCAATCTCTGCCATAATCTCTCCGCCGCCACTCCATCACACATCCATCATCCTAGATGAAAGCTCCTACCAAGTCTCCAGAATCTTGCTCCAAAATGACCATTTCCACCAGGTATCTAATTCATTATTTATTTAGAGCTTTCTTATTTATTATTATCACCCATTCAAACTTATATTTATTGTAATTTCTTTCTTCTACTTTTTTTATTAATTTGCTTCACATGTAAAATGACTATACGTTATTTATGTAATATTAACGTGTACGGCGTGTAGTCTCCTACTTTTTTCTTTTTTTTCTACACACACAAATTATATATTTCCTTGATTTCCTCAAAATTAACATATATCTCGTGTTTTCTAGTACATTTTTTCGATTTTTTACACTTTCATAATATTAAGTTATAGTAAGTTTTTCAACTTTTTTTTTTTCACATGTATAGCTAGTGAATATCCACAATTTTCGTAATACTAATATATACATATATATATATATATATTGTTTTTTTGACTTTTTTCTTCATTTGAAATGTATAATGTCTATCCATAATTTCTATAATATTAACATATACTTCATATATTTTTATTTAAATGGATTACAACTAGTAAGTAGTGAATAAATTAATTAAAAAAAAGTGAAGGTTATATATATATATATAATAATAGTAATAATAACAAAAATTGAAAAAGAGAATAAAAGGCAATGAAGCTTATTAGTGGTGGAAATGAAGGAATCACACATAGCATGTGAGAGTCCATCCAAAGTCTGCATGGAATTTTTGTGCATGAGTCAAGAGTCATCAAAACTAGCTATCTATATCTATGGCATAGCTTTTTTGAATGAAAGTGGTTACTAATTAAATAACATAATAGCAAGCATGAAAACTGTCTTTTCACTTTTTGGTTTGAGCATTATGATTAACAAGTGTGTTTTGAATCTTGATTACTAGTACTATATATATAATGTTTGACCTTGGAAAATGCATAACTATGATATATCTATACATACATACACATGGCAGCAACAGCAACAGCAACAACATCATCATAAACTAGGAGCAAGCTCTGCGTCTGGTTTGGAGGAAATCATAATGGGGTGCACTTCTTCAACTGATATCAAAGAGGTATGAGTATGAGTATGAATGAAAGTAACCAACTTTCTTTTCTTTTTTGACTCGGAATTATATGTATGTATCTACTTTCTTGTGTCATCATGCCAATTCAGAGAATATAATAAAGTATGTGGGTGCAAAAGAATTAGTAATTTAATTATTCAATAAAGCAATAAGAAATAAATGAAAAATCTGTTTTTTGTTTTTTCCCTTCCTACTTGTGAAGCCAAACAGAATGTGGGACCCAAGCCGTTTATGAAAATTTAAAGGAACAAAAAGAAGATATTATTCTCTTTGATTTATTCCATTTTCGAATTGTACAAGTGAAAAAGCTTTTTCACATAAAACTCAGCCTAATTATGTTTAATGGTTTTTTGAATGTAGTTATAATTATTATTGTTGTTATTATTACTATGTCATTTAATTAAATCTTTTCTTTTTTATGATTTTTGAAATAATTAGTGTCAGCATTTACTGATGTGTTATTATATATATGACTTTTTTTTTTTAAATTTCTTAGTGAATTAAAATCAAGCTCTTATTATAAATAAGCTAAATTTGGAAAATGTGATATAATGAGTTAAAATCCACCTTTTCATTTTCATTCTTTGGACTTTTTTTCAATTAGCAAATAAGCACACTTGATAATGGTTGACCATGAGTTGGAAAAGATCATATATTTTCCAGTCAAATTCAATTTTCTTGGTCTTTTGATTCATAATGAGCATGATAGGAGTATACTATATTATATATTAAATTAATTACATATATAAATTTCAAAAGCCCTAACCATAATAATCTATTTAATTTGTCTGCCATATATATATCCCCCTTCCCTTGTAGGAGTCATCCATCAACAACCCACAAGAAGCTGAATGGTTGAAGTACTCTTCCTATTGGCCAGATCCTGACAACCCGGATCACCATCATCATCATGGCTAGAAGAAGAATATGAATCAAAAAAAGCAAAAAAAATAAAAATAAATTAAAAAAAAGAGAATAAACAAAAATCCAGAGACAACATCATTGTCATCATGATTAATGCTTGAAGCCTCCCTCAAGTTTTCTTTCAACAAGAAAAGGACAAGGAAATCATCATCATCCATCCCTCCATCCATTCATCCCTATATATATATTTTCTTCTCTTTTTTCTTTCTTTTCCAATGAAGGACCTAACAGTGTGCTATATATACACTGTACAAGCTGGAAAGAAAGAACAAAGAGGAAATTAAAGGAACAAGAAAAGAAAAGAAAAGCTGCTCTCAAGTTTCTGGACACATATAGAGAGGGACAAACCAAAGTTATATATATGCATCTTGCCGCATTAAAATCATCAATGTTTTGCTATCTATATATACCATTATATATTATCACCCCCGGTATTATTAATTCATATTATTATTTTATTATTTTTAAATGTTTGTACAATTTGTTTTTATCTTTTTTTTTTGCTTTTATAATAGAAATATATACCAATGAGTTTGTGCAAACTGCAAACCACCTTGTTACTTGTGCTCTAGTTAGTTACTTTGTTATTTGTTATAGTAAATTAAAGTATAGATTGTTCCCATGTCATGTTCTCTCTTTATGTAATTAATTTATATATATTATTGTTTTAATTGTATAGAGCAATGAAAATGTCCAAAAGAGTTTGGCATTAACGCTTTACTTTCTACTTCTTTTTCACATTTTTGAAAGGTTTAGAAAGGAATCATGTACCTTTCACTTTATCCTTTAGAATTATTATTATCATTATTCTTATTATTGAGTTTGCCAAGCGATGTTAATAAGAATTTCCAGATTAAGTGTGTGGTCTCACTCCAAATCAGAGTTGCTTGTGAAGCGCAAAATTTGTAATAATTTAATGTGTAAAGGTGTTTAATAATTTAATTCCATGTTTAATATATATATATATATATATTGATGATTATATTGTCATTAAACCATTTCATCAAAAGATTTATGAGGTACTCCTTAATAAATATGCTATATTATATATTAAATTCAATTAATACACACACACATATATATATATATATATATAATCAATGATGTCGTACATCGAACATACATTTATCGAATATCCAATATGTGCTATATGACTTCCAACGTGTGCTATATGTCATATGTAATGTGTTATATTTATAACATACATTACGTATGACATATAGCACATGTTGGATATTCGATAAATATATTTTCTTTGTATAACAAGCCTTACTAATAATTCATATGCGAGTTTTACATTTATTATTATTATTATTTAGCTGAGATACATAAGCACACGTACACATACACATACACGCGTATACGTGTACGAATATAGATTTTCATATATATAGTTCATTTAGTCACTCAATAAGCAGTTGCGTAGAAGCAATTAATCATAATTAGGTTAGATTTGCATTATTATCTCATGCATATGACATAATCCAATCCACTACCCTCTAGTTATACGTTATCTTTAGAAACGCATAATTAACCAACCCTTTCAACTTTTAATTTTACTAGATGTTTGCCTAGTTAATATAATAGAAAGAATATTTACTTTAACAGATGAAGTTCAATACCATCTTTTAGTACTTTCCATGGGTCCCTTAACACTAACGAATCATTTCTCATTGTGTTTGAACTTTGAATTGAAATGTTATTTATGCTTAAATTTCTATAACTATACGGGTTTAAACTCATCCAATCATATATTAATATATTAGTAGCTACAATTCATCACTCGATCACTCATTACTTAAAAAATCACGCTAAAAAAATCACGCGAATGAGTGATTTTGATAGGACAATTGCATACAACATCACTCTTATCCGATCAATGCATTAAAATTAAACTATATATATATATATATATATATATATCATTTATTTACTTATTCTCTTTACTTTAAGTCACACTTTAATATTTTCATAAATGGAGGAGGGAACCGAAGTTGAAAAATCTTGATTGAAAATTTTGAGTTTGAACAATATACTTAGAAAATATTGGTGAGGTGGTTTGGATCTTTTTGATATATGATTTTTGAGAAATTAAAGAGAGTGATACACTAGGTAGGAGACAGAGGCTTCTTTATTGCTTTATTCTGCGTTAGATTCGAGCCTTTTAATTTATTTGGTGGTGTATTAATATTTGAGTAAAGATGTAGTTATCCATGCCCATATGAGAGAAAGAAAGAGAGAGTAACGTGCATGTTAATGTTATATATGTCTTTTATTATTTCATGGGACATATATGCATGCAATAAAGATGAAGGGGCAACTTCATTGCAGTTTCTGAAGGGAATAAAGAGGGAATAACAAGACAAGAATAAACTTTTTAGCTGCTTTTGTTTCTGTCCCTCTTTTTTTCAATTACTACGTACCATTCCCCCCAACTCCTAAGATTTGGTAGATGAAAAGATATATAAGTATTAATTGAGATTGATAAACAAAAGACACCAATAATAATAATATTGCATCTCATTTATAATTAATTAATCGACAATTGTGTAATAAGTCAAATATTTTGATATTGTTAGCATTCATATATAGTATTAGACTCAATTGATGAAAGAGATAATTAAGAGAGTAATGTGAAATGAAAATGCATATTAAATTGATTGGATGAATATTACAATAAATGTGTAGTCTATTATATAGGCACAAATATACACTAAATGAATAAAATATCCCTAGCAGATATTATTATGAGAGTAAGAGAAATTATTTAATTTGTTATGTTTCATTAATTTAGTAATTGATGAAAATTGAATTTGTTATATATTTATTATTGTTTCTCATTTTTTTTCTAATCTTTTAATGCAATAGCGTAGCTGATGTGTCAATTAATAAATGAAATTATAGAATCAAATGTTTTTTTAATATATACTCGAAGAGCACTAAAGAATTTCTGATCATTATATAATGTGAATCATGAAAAGAAATATATATATATATATATATATCTCGTACTATAACGGCTTTATTTGGATCTGCTACATTATTAATCAAGTGGTTTTGGAGAATCTAACTATTGTTTCTCAGGTTGATATAAAGGTTTGCAAGTGATTAGGGGTTGATGTGCATGTTCTAATTTATAATTTAAATAAAAATAAACAAAGGGTATTTAGAAAGGGAATGAGATGGTGGTGGTTTGGTGACATATACAAGATTAGCAAAGAAGAATTAATTAATTAATTAATTAATTAATTAATTAAGGTGTCTCTTTCCACATGCAATTTTAAATTTTAATAAAGGGAGGGGCCTAAAAAGGTGATATTCAGTTCTATCATCACTTTATGGTAAGATTTTGGTATGCTTTTGTATAGCACACACACACATATATATATATATATATATATATAGTACTATATAGAATAGAAGAGTTAGGGTTTCTTGGTATGCCATAGAGATTTGGTCCCATAAATTAAGAACTCAATCAAAGAAGGGGATGGATGGTGGTAGTGCAAGGAGAATATAACATGCAACATGCATATATGTATATATATATATATATGGTTGTTTATTAGTTGTTACCCCAACTTTTCTGGATTCTTCTACTAGCTAGCTAGGCCCCATCTTTAATTTTGCCTTGCTTAGCCATTTCAAATTAATACCCTAGCTACCAATCACTTCAAACTTCAAAAGTTTCAATTCAATTTTACTACAGCTTAATTTCCCTCCAACTATATATTGTTCATCTTTAGAGTTGTTCTTATTCTACTAGCTACTGCCATATAAATTAAACAAAATTAGTTTTCTTTTGAGAAATATTTTTTTGTATACAATTAAAAGTTAATCAACACTTAGACTAATATTTATCTTTATTATTGAATTTTAACATGAATCTCACTCTTATAAGCAATGTTTTTTTGGATAATGGAATGTGAAAAGAAACATCTGATTGTATTTCATGTTAGATTGTGAACGTTATAAATTTCTCATATATGTTGTGGTAGTTTAAAATGTTTTATTGTATAACATTTTAATTTAAGTGTATTTGTTGACAAAAATATACATAATAATTAGGTAAGAGTGTAAAATCCATACATCAAAACTAATTCTATTATAATAAATAAATGAAGAGAAATGATTTACGTACCCTAAAAACTCAGTCACCATTCGTCATTATATGCAATAATACAATTTTTTAAAACTATTAATATTATACATTAATAAAACATTTTAAAAGTTTGATTAATAATTTTAAAATATTAAATTATTACATATAATTACTAATAGTGACTGATTTTATGGTGTACATATAGTATAACTCATAAATGAATTAGCCGCATGTTACCTGAATATTTTGCTTTCATAGATCCGTATAATGGACTCATTATTTTTTTTGGGGCTAAAAAAACAAAATATTTTCTTATTTCATATAAAAATTATGACTTTGTGGATCCAAACCCAGTTCTTCATTTTAGCCCAATATAGGGGCGGGTTATATGTAGGAAACATAAGCATGGGCATGTTTCAGCTCGGGCCTAGATTATAGGTTTGTGTGACTGAACTCGTCAAACCCAAATTAAATAATAATAATAATAATAATAATCTACAACTACCAAATTTATTTTTTGGCACATAACAATCTAAGCATTTTCATAACTTGAATTGGTGATCTTGATTTTGGATGGCAGTGATGACTAATTGCTGAAAGTCCCTTTCCGTGTGGCTTTGAACCGACGTCTAGTATTGCACACATTACGTGTTATATATAGCATACATTAGATACTAGTTGTCTGTTGCACAACAAATCTTGTTCAAGATGGAAAAAATTCAAACTTCTTCTATCTATATATGCTCCTCATTATATAGGATTTTCACTTAAATGAGTTATGTCACTCTATTATTCCATCTAATGATCACTCATTTTTTTGGTATAAGAATTGAGTTGAGACAGATTAGCCGAACGTGTTCAATCTGCAACGGTAAGTTATTTGCATGAACAAGTTTCAGTGTTAGTTTAACTTACATGTCCCATCACAATACGACAGGAAGATAAAGCAGAGCGCACGCAATATATGCATCAATCAGCACAATGTATGCGTCACAAGCTTTTTTCTGCAAAACCTTCGCTTCCCAGCAAGCAGAGAAACAATACCAACTACGAGTAAAATGAATAATTGTAGTGAAATATGAGTAGATACACATGCTAACTTAACAATCTAAAACTTTTCTTACACTTTCAACTTGTATTCAAATCAAATCTTAAGATAAATAATAACAAACAAAGCAAGTATTTTAAGTTTCCATATATATATATTACTTGAGCATTATGAGACATCAGTTCCTAGAGTAGAGTAAGAAAACGATGTGTACCAACCATGACCTATAATGTTGAGTGTTGACAATGACAGTGAGGGATAGTACACTCTTACATTGCCATTACGCATTTTCCTGCAGAGAAGCAAGAGCAGTGGACACTGCTTATATCTGTGCAACAACCTACCTCTCTTCATTGTTTTCTGGCACAAAATAGGCAATGGAATATGAATTGCCTTTTAGGCTCTGTACCTACCTACCCCATTAAAAATGTAAAAGTAGTTCGGTAAGAACCTGACAGACTCTGTTGATATCACATCAATGCTGATTTTACTGACACAAGGATTTCACTTGGATTAACAACCATGCAAATGAAATTATATACTTTATGACCAAAACATTTTCGACTTTAAAGACAAGAAAGGAAACTGACTTGACAGATCTATGTACAAAAGGAGAACTACTACTTGTTCCTAATATATCTTCTTCATACACAACCTTGGAGAAATAATATTCACTCCTACCTTTCTTCCTATACAGCATCTCTTCATGTAACATAACTACATGCGAAATGATCAAACATTATTTATTTTCCATGATCATCCTATGTACAGGCCAACTGCTTGAAGGCCAAAATTTAGATCAAGTGCTTTTAAGTGCATGTGGTGCGGTTCCCAAATTAAAACATGATTGGTTAAAGAAAGGAGGGGATGAAGTGGTTAAAAAAACAACACACTTCTTAGGTTTTTTTATTGGAGAACAGCACCACAAGCATATATATAGAACTTCACCTAAGTTTAGACCCCGGATTGAAATGTTCATCTCAGGCTAGCCTAACAAGCAAGTGCCTCGGAAACAGGCAGCCGTCTGGACGGCGGTACGCTGTTACCGGAAACTTTTAATGATGTAAACAGGCACGACAATCTTGCTATCATGGGCCTGGTCTTCTTTGGCACCTTAGGAACAATTGCCAGCTCCATACCAGCATGGCATGTGCTATGGTAACCTTCAAGATCATCTTTGGTTATAAGCACCGCATCTGCAGAGGGAGAGTATGGTAAAGAAGATGCTCTGCGCTTGCTAAACTTTTGAACAGCCTGCAAATCATAATCAACAACATGCATAGAATATGTAAAAACTTAAGAGAAATGACAAATACCAATATGAAAGAAAAGGTACAATAGTATTGGACTAGGAAAAAAAGAAAGATCAGATCCTAAGTTCATAAAAAAAAACATTGGGTCCTACCTTCCACTGAGATGGTGCTAGCAGCACTCTAGGTCTTCGAGACCTCACATATTCCATGGCAGCAGCAGGTGTCATGTGCTTGTATTCAACCTAGAAAACATCAGAGAAATTATCAGTACCTAAGGCTTTAGCTAATGCCACAGGAAGAACTATGGTATTGAGGGTAAAGAATTACCAAATAACAAAGCACTATGGTTGTACTCCTCCCACGTCCAGCTTTACAGTGAACATAAGTAGTTTTACCACTAGTTGCATTCTCTGTCCCATAAAATGAAGAATTATATATATATAGGAAAAAAACATTGGCAAAGAAAGAAAAACAATATTTGTAGGTGTATCCTCCTCCCCTCCACACTCTCTCTCTCTCTCTCTCTACAAAATTAAGTAAATAACTCACGATGAATGAATTGCACAGCCCTGCTGATATCCACAAATGAGGGGGCAAACAGATAATCCCTTGTTGGAATTACCAGATGATCAATCCCATGAGTCTGAAACAAATCAGAAAACAAACAGAGAATATAAGCAATCATTTAGCACTAAAACAGGTAACCAATTCCTTCACCAATTATACCACACAAATGGGACACCACTTACATGATACAATGATGAAGGCACCAAAGTTTCATAAGGCTCATTCAGAGTAATTACACCACCCACACCAAGCTCTTCAAGCGGGAACATCTTCGGGAACGGAACAGCGCCCAGTAATACAAACTGCAAAAAACAATAAACACAATTCAATCGAACAGCAAACAGTCCAAGCTTAAGCCGGAGTTCAATAACATATTTTCAAAATTGAGCAACAACAAACAATTAATCCATTTTCAACGATACAATACCATCCATCTAAGTTAAATTAAATGGTATCAATTATCAAAGCTTCAATAAGATTCAGACCAAATTCTCCCAGTACAAAGAACCGAAACATCAAAACTCCACTTTTCCATCAACCCAAACGCAAATTCAAAACACAAGGCTATAACCACATAAAGGGGCTTCATTTCTCAAAACCGAATCATGGCAACAATAACCCAAATAAATAGTCAACTATGCTTAAACAAGAGAAAAAAGAGAACTAAGTCTAAAATCCACCATAAAAGAAGATCGAATGAGAGCAAAACCTCGTCAACTTCATCCCACCACCTAAACTCAGCTTCAATCTTATTCCGAAGCACATTGTACAAAAGAGTAGGGTAAAACAGGATCCTTGCACCAGCTCCAACCAACGCTCTCTTAGCGTCAACAGTCACGATCTGCCTCTCGTTCTTCCACTCTTCGTCCGCACAACGCTCCCCATCGTCCAATTCCTCGATCTTCATCCCCAATCACAACGAATTCACGAAACCCTAAAATCACAGGGGAAAAAAAAGCAAGCACAACGATCGGTTAAAATCGAAACCCCAGAAAAAATTTCGAGCAAAATTGAGAACTTTCCACTGACTTGGGAATCAAGGAAGATGAAAAATCGAAACTTGATGCTGAACCAGCTAGAAACGAATTCGATCGGAGAAAAGGGGAATGGATTAGGGTTTTGGGTATGAAATTGGGACGAGAAATTAAAAGGGATTTTTTATGGGTTCTACGCAGAAGAGTGGGTGATGGGTTTGGGAGAGAAGAGAGTGAAGTGCAGAGTTTTGCAGAGAAGAACCACAAAAAAGAAAGATGCTACAATGAGAAAAAGATGGGATTGAAGATTGTAGAAACGCTATAAAAACCCAATCAGTATTAAATTAGGTAACCGAAATTGGAGGGGTCACAATGCATGATGAAACACTACCCTTGTAGTTTGTGTCTTATAACCAAAATACTTTATTGCTAAGATTCATTTGGGTGTGCTTTTTGGTAAATTTGTCAATAAGTCAATGGCCATAATTGAAGAATGGATAATTCCTACCATTTTTGTGTTCATACTTCATTACTCCTTACCAAAAACCATAAAATTGTTTAAAAAGAAAAACATAAATTATCAATACTTATCCACAATGATAACAATCCATATCTACTATAGCATATACATTAGAAAGAAAAAATAGTGTAAAAAAAAGTAGCACTAGTATTTTAGATTTAATTTTGATGTGTTGAATGCATCTAAATTTGCATTAAATATTGGTAAGATAACAAAAAAAATTATGTGAAATCTCACACTTTAAAGTATATAGTTTTTAATTCCTATCACATGTAAAAAATAATGTGATTCATATTTAAAGTCTATAGTCTTTATTTTATAAGACAACAAAAAACTGTGAAATCTCATATTATAAAGTATATAGCCTTCAATTTTTACTTTATGTGAAAAAGTTTATATAATTCAATATTTTAAAAGCTATAGTCTTTATTTTATAACACAACCAATAAAATTGTGAAATCTCACAATTTAAAGTATATAGACTTCAATTTTTACTATGCATGAAAAATTGATGTGATTTACTATTTTAAAGTCTATAGTCTTTATTTTATAAGACAACCAAAAAATTGTGAAATCTTACATTTTGAAGTATAAAGTATTCAATTTCTAATTTATAGAAAAATTTCATGTGATTCAACATTTTAAAGCCTATAGTCTTTATTTTATAATGCAACAAAAAAAATGTAAAATCTCACATTTTGAAGTATATAACCTTCAATTTCTACTATATGTGAAAAATTCATGTGATTCAATATTTTAAAGGCTATAGTCTTTATTTTATATTATAAATAAATAAAATTGTTAAATCTCACAATTTAAAGTATATAGCCTTCAATTTATACTAGATATGAAAAATTCATTTGATCATTATTTTTAAGTCTATAGTCTTTTATTTTATAAGACACAACATGAAAAATGGTGAAATTTCACATTTTAAAATATATAGCCTTCAATTTCTACCATATTTGAAAAATTCATGTCATTCAATATTTTAAAGTCTATAGTCTTTATTTTATAAGACAACCTATAAAATTGTAAAATCTCACATTTAAAGTATATAGCCTTCAATTTCCACTATATAGAAAAGTTTCATGTGATTCAATATTTTAAAGCCTATAGTCTTTATTTTATAACACAAATAAAAAACTTTGAAATCTCACATTTTGGAGTATATAGCCTTCAATTTCTACGATAGGTTAAAAATTTATGTGATTCAATATTTTAAAATCTATAGTCTTTATTTTACAAGACAACTAAAAAAATTGTGAAATCTCACATTTTAAAATATATAACATTTAATTTCTACTATATTTGAAAAATTCACGTGATTCAATATTTTAAAATTTATAGTCTTTATTTTATATAAAGACAACAAAAAAATTGTAAAATCTCACATTTTAAAATATATATGCTTCTATTTCTACTATATGTGAAAAATTCATGTGATTCCATATTTTAAGGTTATATTTTTTATTTTATAATACAACCAAGGAAATTGCGAAATCTCACAATTTAAAGTATATAGCTTTTAATTTCTATAATATGTAAAAAATTCATGTGATTCAATATTTTAAAGGCTATAGTCTTTATTTTATAATAGAATAAAGAAAATTATGAAATCTCATAATTTAAAGTATATAGCCTTCAATTTCTATTATATGTGAAAAATTCATTTGATTGATCAATATTTTAAAGGCTATAATGTTTATTTTATAACATAATCAAGAAAATTGTTAAATCTCTCATTTTAAATTATATATGCTTAAATTAAATTTCTACTATATATGAAAAATTCATGTGATTCAATATTTAAAGATTATACTCTTTATTTTATAATTCAACCAAGAAAATACTCACAATTTAAAGTATATAGTTTTCAATTTCTATTATATGTGAAAAATTAATATGATGTAATAAAAGTTTACACTCAATCTTAATATTTTTAACTCGACGTTAATTTAATCATTTTATTAGATCTTTACCTTCATTGATGAACTAAATTTAAAATTTAACGAATATCAAAATTAGAATTGTTAAGACCGAAACAATAGGAGATTTTATTTAAATTATTATTAAAAATTTTATTATAATCAAATTATATCAATTGAAAATATTTAAATTTATTTTATTAATCATGTACATGTCCACATTTTGTTTTTCTTATCACTTTTTACTTAGTTATGAATATTTACTTGAGAAGTCAATGTAATTTTAATGAAATAGTGGTATTCAGTAGAATTTTCGAAAACATTATGGTACAAAACTGTAATTATACTAAACTATAGGGAAAGCTTTTAATTTCCGTGCTTCTTTATTACCACGCACAGTGAGTGAAGAGACATTCACAAAATTTTGCGAAACAACATTTGTCTCACCATGTCTTCCTCCACCCGCCTCCTCGCCGCGGCTCGCCGCACCCACCGGCGTACTGCCGCCGCCGCGTCCGTCGTCAGCCGATCCCTCTCCACTGCAGTACCCTCCCACACTCACTCCTCCCCTCCCTCCCCACCTCCCCCCAACTTCATGATCTACGACCACATCGCCGAATCCGTCAAATCCAAGCTCCGCCAGCTAGAAAACCCTGATCCCCGATTCCTCAAATACGGGTCGCCCCGACCCACCCTATCGAACCACACCGCTATCCTCGCTGCACCAGAGACCCGCGTGACGACCCTCCCCAACGGCCTCCGCGTCGCGACGGAGTCAAACCTCGCCGCACGGACCGCGACGGTTGGGGTTTGGATCGACGCCGGGTCGAGATTCGAGACGGAGGAGAGTAATGGGACCGCGCATTTTCTCGAGCACATGATATTCAAGGGGACGGAGAAGAGGAACGCTAGGGAGCTTGAAGAAGAGATCGAGAACATGGGTGGGCACCTCAACGCGTACACGTCGAGGGAGCAGACAACGTATTACGCCAAGGTTGCAGATAAGGATGTTAACAAGGCGCTCGACATTCTCGCGGATATTCTGCAGAACTCCAAGTTTGAAGAGAACCGAATAAGCCGCGAGCGTGATGTGATTCTCAGGGAAATGGAAGAGGTAATATACTAATATATATATATGTATACATATATATAAATAATGTATGTTATACTGTGATTCCTGTTATTTGTGTTGTGCTAGCTTGAATTGTGTTATGTTTATTCTGTTGAACACAATTTTTCTGTCTTTGGGGAGAAGTAGCATTTTTGTATATTGTATTGTAGCTGGTATGATTTATTGCAAGATGCATTTTGATGAGCGTTTAATAGTTTCAGAAAACCATTTTCAATCTACATTTCAATAGTTTCCTGTTGTTTTTCTAGGGATTTTGTGAAGGAAATAATGACAACCATAGTCTCCAGTTTTCACTAATGTCACGTTAGTAAAGAAGGTTGAGTTTCACATCTACTACTTGAAAAATTATGCAAATGGTTGGATTTGATTGGATGACAGTGTAAAATTTAGTGCATCAAAATTAAACCCTATATTATGTTCTCATTTCAATGATAACAAGGTTTATTGTATGGAACTGCTTGTAGGTTGAGGGTCAAACAGAGGAAGTAATCTTTGATCACCTGCATGCAACTGCTTTCCAGTATACTCCTCTTGGTAGAACCATTCTTGGACCTGCTCAAAACATTAAGACAATCACCAAAGGTCATCTGCAGAACTACATTCAGACACACTACACAGCTCCTAGGATGGTATGTAAAAATTTAATGAGGTGTTATTCACTTATATGTATGTACCTTTTGGTTAGCAATGGGTGCATCGTACTCTTAACTCTGAAGATACGATCACTTTTGTAATGTATATTCCATGTGTTGGCTGTTTTAATGATGAAATGTGGAAATTTCCCTGATGGTGCTGCTGTCTCTGTTGGTCTGTTTTCCTAGGTGATAGCTGCTTCTGGTGCTGTCAAGCATGAAGATATTGTTGAGCAAGTGAAAAAATTGTTTACTAAGTTATCAACAGATCCCACTACCGCATCTCAATTAGTTGCAAAAGAACCAGCAATTTTCACTGGTTCTGAGGTAAGAATATATTTGTCGATACATGACCATATCTGAACCTGTGTTGACGGTAAATTTATTCATTGTTTTTTCTGTTTGCATCTGTGTTCTGATAAACAGGTTAGGATGCTTGATGATGATATTCCCCTTGCACAATTTGCGGTAGCATTTGAAGGGGCATCTTGGAAGGATCCAGATTCGATTGCTCTGATGGTCATGCAAGCTATGTTGGGCTCTTGGAATAAGACAGCAGGAGGTGGAAAGCACATGGGGTATGCGACTTGAGCTCTTCCCCCAACCCCTCCCCCTCCCCTCAATATAATTTTTTAAAAAAGCCTACTGATGCCAAATCGAGTGAATTGTAACTATGAACAGTTCGGAGTTAGCACAACGTGTTGGCATCAATGAAGTTGCGGAAAGCATGATGGCTTTCAACACCAATTACAAGGACACAGGTCTTTTTGGTGTTTATGCTGTTGCTAAGGTCAGTCCCCTTGTAGTTGTAGTTATCTGATCTAGATTGCTTTTAAACTAAGTAGGACGCATAATGCTTTCCTTTATGGCTCAAATCAAAGCTTTGGGGACAACACACCAAGTATCTGCTACAGTCAAAAGAACATTCATACCCTTTTATGGTCTCTTAAATATAAAACCTTTCATTGCAATATACAATTTGAAAGAATAGTATGCTTACTGTGGAAGATGCTACATCTTATGCGCTCTTGGGTCTGCAACTATTTATCTTTTTATCTTCATCTCTATTTTTTTGGATAATTTTTTAACCCTTAGTTTGGTGATTTCAGCCGGATTGCTTGCAAGATTTGTCCTATGCTATAATGTACGAGACAACCAAGTTGGCATACCGGGCTTCAGAAGATGATGTTACTCGTGCTCGTAATCAGGTTGGCGCGCACATACGCTTCCTAACCAAACATTTGGCCATATAAAAGCCTTGATGTCAAATCTTGTTTTCTTCAAGTAATGTTTGTTTCCCTGCTATGCTATCAGTCACTCATACATGTGTTTTTTACAGTTGAAATCTTCACTGCTGCTTCACATAGATGGAACAAGCCCAGTAGCCGAAGATATTGGGCGTCAGGTACTACTATAGATCTGCTCAAGATTTTATATCTTGAAACAAATATGTCACTGTTTAATCAATTTGTACTAAGCCTGTTTTCTGCAAAATAAATGTTGTTTTCAATGCTGATATTCGATTTCATTGTTGTTATCTGCAATTGTTTCAGCTACTCACATATGGTCGAAGAATCCCATTTGCTGAACTGTTTGCTAGAATTGATGCTGTTGATTCAAGCACTATTAAACGTGTTGCGAATCGATTTATTTACGACAAGGTAAAATTAAAACATTTCATTTTTCAGTAGTAGTACAATGCTATTGAAAATTTCCAATTCGTGTTGTAATTTTTATTTTTGTGACTTGCAGGATGTTGCCATTGCTGCAATGGGTCCTATTCAACGTTTGCCAGATTACAACTGGTTCAGACGCAGAACTTACTGGAACCGCTATTAGTTCATCTTATTTTTTGTGTTTTATTTTCATATCAATGCTTCGCCAGCAATTTTGATTTACTTATTGTAGGCCTCTGTTTTTCTAACATTTATGCAAAAATAAGCATGATTTTGTGTCAATAATACCTTTTTAATATGCTTGTTGCAAATGTTACTTTGCCTTCAAATTGGCCTTGTTTCTCATTTGGATCCTTCAACTCCATACTAGACAGACAGATTGAATGAAACCACTTTTCTTTTTGTTGTGTGCTTTTATTAATCCCTTAAATAAGAAAGCAGTTATTTCCTTAGTTTATTTTTATTAATTTGATTAGTTTCAATATTAAAAATAGAAAAGCAATTTAACCAGGAGTAAGAACCTATTTCCTGTGAATTTTAAACTAAACCAAACATTTATCATAGACATATCTGGGCTGTACATAATGTTGTAGTTGGATAAATGAAGTCATAGGAAAAAAAAAAGAGGTATCCATCATAATTCAGTCAATGATATATATGAAGCTTTAGTGGGACACAACCTCTGCTTTATCCAATACTTTTCTCAACTTAGAAACCAGGAAATTCATAATAATCATAACACAGATAGTTTGTTTTTGGTACAACCAGTCCTAATCCTACAAAACAATGAATGATATTATGGTGGACACCAATAATAATAATAGATAGAGGAGTAAAGGCCAAGGCACATAGCATTTATGCAGCTAACTACCCCCAAAGGTTATATAATATGATATGGGACCTAAATCAAACCCATATGTTGCAATAATTGCACTAGACCATGCCTCACCTAACCTGCTAACCCTATTCATATTGGTGAAAGCACGTGCAAGCTTGTGTTTTTAAGGCACAATAGAGAATGTGTATTAAAGTATGTAGATATAATGACTTTATATTGTTATGTTACACTCATGAATTCATGAAATGCACAAAGAAAATTTCCCATTATGTTGTGGTCATTATTTGTTTGCACTAAATAACCCTCTAAGCTATTATAGTAAGTTTTGGAATAATTACTTAATAATTATGCCTAGTCTTGGAGACTAATCAATCATATTACTCCATAGTACATAGTGTCACTTTCACATTTTCTTTAGTTTATGTGGTGAATTGACTCGGACAAGTTGATTAATTAATAAATTTATCTTTCAAGTTGAATGAATTGGAGTCTAATCAAACAATGAATATCCAATTTTAGGAACTCTGTAGCAGACTTGGCTTTTATCTCCCTTTTCTGCTAGTTTTTGTGTGTTGGTAAGTTTGGTGCTCTGGTTTAGCACAAAATATACACCATTATAAAAAACTTAATGTGAGTTCCATTTTGTGTTATAGCATAGTTGAACAAAAGGAATCTTTCCCTCTTTCCATTGTCTTTTAATGGATTTATTTGCCCTTTTTCTTTGCTGATTGATACATATATTTCATGACCAGCCATTTAACTTGGAAGCTAGCTGCTTTCAATTAGCAGCCAAATGATTGGATTTTTGGACAATTGCTTGGACTTTTCTCTCATCACTTAGGTAATGGAATTGAACATTCCATGTTAGTAACTAACTGTTCTTGAACTGTAGAAATTGCTGACAATGCAAAGCCTAAAAAATTATTCCAAGTTTCTGTATTGAGTGGAAATGAAGTGGTGGCTTAATAATAAGTTTCCTGAAAGAATAGTGAGTGTGGTGTGTGAGAAAAGATGGGTAGAAATGTATTTTAAAGAAAGAGAATATTTTGAGAGTGTGTGTAAATCAGCAAAGTAATTAGATAGAAAATTATTCATGTATTTCTACTTGATTTAAGGTTTTGAAAGTAATAATTTATATCATGATAGTAGAGTCTCTATGAAGAAGTGGGTTAGTGTTTGATTTTTGTACTACATTATTCTTTCAAGTAAAAAATAATTAAGTTCTAGTGTTAGATAATGTGGACCTATGTATTGTACATATTTGGAGTTTAAAAGATACATTCACATTATCATACAAAATTATTTATTTGATTTTCAAAAATACTAATTATACATCGACAATTTCGTACACCAAACCAATATTTAATTTCTCACCTTGATTTTTGATGTGATCCACACTTAAATTTTTTAACTCTTTTTATATACTGTTAATTTTGATGAATGTCTTATAAATATTCAATTTTAAATATCGATATAAGTGTTCAATTATAATTATACACATATATAAAAAAATGATTAGAATTATCTCAATCTGAGATAAAATTTATGTGATAATAATTGTATCAAATTACCCTTACTTACCATCAAGTCATGACTTTTATCAATACCAGAGGTAAGTTAATGTGTAAATTAAGCGTTAAAAAAATGGAATAAACAAACCTATTTATTATGAATTTTAAGATAAACATAATTAATATTACTTATATTTCCTAAATTTAAAATTACTTGTTTTGAGCAAAAATAGAAAATAACACAAAAATACATCATGCATGTGTATCATTACTAAAATACCTAAGGTATTAATTACATAATTTTTAGAACTAGGTAGAAATTGAAGACTATAGACTTTAAAAACTGAGATTTCACTATTTTTTTTCTAGAAATACTATAAAAGTAAAGACTATAGTCTCTAAAATATTGAATTACATTATTTTTAGAACTAGGTAGAAATTGAAGGCTATAGACTTTAAAAAGTGAGATATCACTATTTTTCTTGAAACACTATAAAAGTAAAGACTATAGTCTTAAAAATATTGAATTACATAATTTTTAGAACTTAGTATAAATTGAAGGTTATAGACTTTAAAAAGTGAGATATAACTATTTTCTAGAAACACTATAAAAGTAAAGACTATAACCTTTAAAATATTGAATTACATAATTTTTAGAGCTAGGTAGAAATTGAAGGTTATAGACTTTAAAAAGTGAGATTTCACTATTTTCTAGAAACACTATAAAAGTAAAGACTATAGTCTTTAAAATATTGAATTACATGATTTTTAAAACTTAGTAGAAATTGAAGGCTATAAATTTTAAAATGTGATATTTTACTATTTTTCTAGAAACATTATAAAATTAAAGACTATAATTTTTAAAATATTGAATTACATAATTTTATCATATTTTTATTTATAATATGTGTTATATATTAAATATTAATGGGATGTATTTCTATTGCACAATAGTATATAAAATTGATATTTGTTTTAAATGCTTGAGTGTTAATTAAAAGAATAATGTTCCAAAGAAACAAATAAATCACAGCAAGATGCCATAGACGACATGTGGAGCAATGCTGAAGGTGTACGTGCACATCAAGTAGCTCTTTTATTTTTTATTTTCTTTTGCTTTCTGGAGTTAACAAGCTTCAAGTAGCTTTCAAATCATCAATGCTATTAACATCCCTAAATTACAATAACCAAAAATCTAGTTTAGATATCATGTGCTACCCTCACCATTATTTTATCCTTATCCATGGTACCAAATGCATTAAAATAACACACTGCCTTTTTGAACTATTATACATTACAGCACTCTTAACTCTTAAGATGGGGGAGGAGCATCTATACCTATTATTAATAATTAATTAATTATATAAATCAGCCACTAATAATGAACACCAAAAAGTTGTGTGTATTGATGAGTTTTTCTTTTCCCTTCTTACCTTACCGCTATCTTCTGACACAGAAAATTTGGTTCAACAGAAGTCAACATCTGTACAGAAAAAAAAGTTGTACAAATTGAGGTGTATAGTAGTATAGCACAAGCTCAGTGTAAAACTACTTAAACTAAAAAAGATAAAATGCTGAATAAAATAGGGCACATTCAAGACCAATCAAGTCCACCACACTTTCTCTCTCTCACACTCTTCAATGCAGCAACCTCATTTGGACAACCTTAGAAGCATACCATCAAATAAGCATCTTGGCATCTTCATCTAAAAATGGACAAGTGCTGGATTCTGGCTTTTCTAGTCCTCACCCTTCATTTAACTGCAACAGTAGCTGCATTTGATGTTGGTGGTGGTGTAGGTGTAGGTGTTGGTGTTGGAAACGGTGGTGGCGGTGGTGGAATGGTTTGGGTTGGTGGAGGGATTAACAGCAACCCTCAACCCTCTGGATCTTCATCAGTGTCAAAGCTTGATGGTGCTTACACAGCTCTGCAGGCATGGAAATCTGCAATCACAGATGACCCTATGAAGATTTTGGACACTTGGGTTGGTCCAAATGTGTGTTCTTACAAAGGGGTGTTCTGTTCAAATACTCAAGATGAAATGGGTGGTTCAGCATTTCCTGTTGTTGCAGGCATAGATCTTAACCATGCAAATCTCCAAGGAACTCTTGTCAAAGAGCTATCTTTGCTCAGTGACATGTCTCTTCTCCACCTCAACAGTAACAGGTTTTCTGGCACTGTTCCTGATACATTCAGAGACCTAATCTCTGTGGAAGAGTTGGACCTCAGCAACAACCAGCTCTCAGGTCCTTTCCCTGCTGTTACTTTGTACATGCCAAGCCTCATCTACTTGGACCTCAGATTCAACTACTTCTCAGGGTCACTCCCTCAGGAACTTTTCAACAAGGATCTGGATGCATTGTTCCTCAACAACAATCAATTTGAAGGAGAAATTCCTCAGAACCTTGGGAATTCCCCTGCATCAGTGATAAATTTGGCCAACAACAAGTTAAGTGGAAACATCCCAGCAAGTTTTGGCTTCATGGGTTCTAAGCTGAAGGAGATTCTCTTCCTCAATAACCAGCTAACAGGTTGCATACCAGAAGGGGTAGGGCTATTCACAGAGATGCAAGTTTTGGATGTGAGCTTCAATTCACTAATGGGCCATTTGCCAGACACAATATCTTGCCTGCAATACATTGAAGTACTTAATTTGGCACATAACAAGCTTTCTGGGGAGTTATCAGATATAATCTGCTCTCTGAGAAGCCTAGCAAATCTTACAGTTGCTTACAATTTCTTTTCTGGGTTCAGCCAGCAATGCTCAAAGCTTTTCTTTAGGAATGTGGGTTTTGATTTCTCACTTAACTGCATTCCTGGCAGGGACATGCAGAGACCTCAACCTGAGTGCTCTGTGATCCCAGGTGGTAGCCTAAGTTGTATCAGAATCCCAACACCAAAGCCTCTTGTTTGTGGTTCACTGGCTGTAAGTGCCTCTAAGCACACTGATTCCAGTTCACCATCATCATCTCCTTGATAGTTACAGTATAGTTAGTTACATTACAGGTTTAGTTTATCATGCTTGTTTCATTAATTAGTGCTTCCATCTTTAATTCAGACCCCTGCTAATTTAATTCCTCATATATTCATATATACATATATATTAGTGATCATTTTTCTTGACCTCCTATGGATAAGACATGCCTAGATTTTGAAGGTGAAAAATATTTGTTGACTTGTTAGACTTCTAATATCTCTACCTTGACCAGCACAAAGAGACAACATGTAATGGTATATCTAAACTAGACAATTTATGTTTCACGTGACATGCTTGTTTGATTTTCTTACCTTTTTAATGTGCACTAGTTTATCACGGGTTCCTTAAATTATGCCTTCAAATTCATTCCCCACATTCGAGAAGGCCCCTCCCTACATGAATGCTTCTGAATTATAGTGAAACTTGACACCAATTAAAATATCTCTAGGTAAAACAACCAAATCAAAAGGCTACCAAAAGAAGATGTTTACATGCCATTGCCATTTTAATATTCTAAATGGGGATGAAACAATAATTAACTCATGCTAGTGCTAGATTATTCTACTATAATAACAACTAAATCTTGTATTACTAAGTAGGTTGGCAAAAATAATCTGGTTAACAAGGGGCATTCCGAGAATTAAACTCGGGACCTCTCGCACCCTAAGCGAGAATCATACCACTAGACCAAATGCCCACTTCATAGCAGCAAAGTTAATAATCTCAAAATAATCAACAGATAGGGATTAATGCAGGCAGGCAAATCTATATTCAAAAGAAGAGTAACTTCAAACAACCAAACATCTTACACTGTGTTTGGTTTGCTTTGCAAATGTAGAAGCACGATGTCTGAGTTGGAAAAATGTTCCTTGGAAATCGTGTTTTTACCCGTAGCAAACCGAACACTGTTGAGAGTATTTCAAGCCATTAGGTGACTTGATAAATCCAAAGAATAAGTTCATCTCTAACATGGAGTACATAAGAAAGTAACATCAATAAGAACCTCATTCACATTTTAACATGATATACAATCAGTCCTCAGCTGTTAGGACAATCGATCTTTAACCAGCTTCACAAATAAGTGGTCCATCCCAACAACTTAAGCTTTTGGCACTATGCTGGGTAACATTAGCATAGTTTTGTCATAAAAATCATCAAAGGAATACTCATGTTACAACAAGCAATCATGACAAATTAACACAGATTGGAGAATGGAAATACCATTTCTCAGTTAAGCAATATAATACATTGGATTCGGGAGTTTAAAAGACCGTGATGCCACTGCAAAACCCCATAAATCACTCCACTGATCCCCAGAGCTCCCATGGATTCTGTAGCCTTCATCCACCAACTCTGCTCTCTTCTCAGACTTGTAAGTGGTGGCTGGTTTTCCTTGATCAGAAGGGCCTCTAATTCCATTAACAAGGGAATTTCATGTTAAGTTTATCAGAACAAGAAAAGTATGCATATTTTCTAAGAACCAATAGCCTTATGTACCTTAAGATAAGCCTCTCCCAGTTGTTGTACCCTGCAAATAGAAGGTTTGCTGCTGTGCCATTCCTCTGATGCTCACTTCTCCCAGTTAAGAGAAATATCTTGAAGCCCAATTCCTGAAGCTCATTGTACAAACTCAAACTGGCTGGTAAAGCTGGGGCCTTAGCCAAATTCACCCAACCATCAAAGGCTGTCTCATTGAAAACCTCTGTCCTGAGAACCAAAGTTTTGAACAAAGGAAATTCACATAAACAATTCATATAAGTAAAGCAAACTAATTCAAGAATCAAGATCTTTAGTACTTGTTGAGATGTGCTTTTACTGTGTATTTCAAAGGGATCTCAAGTGATGTCATTCTGCTATAAACTAACCAAATTAACTACATATGTAGCATCAACTCAAGAATCACCAAGATTCCATAGATGTGAAAGAGCCAACATATTTGATAAACTATTGTTTCTATGTTATCACTTAACATGCTTACAATCATTCTTTGAGCAATGAAATCAATCTGCCAACCACTACTACAATGGAACAGTTTAAACATGACCAGTAATTTTGTGTGATCAAAATAAATAAATTAAAACGAGCAAAATTATATCAAACACATCCTATCATGCCGTCCTATGATTTCATTTTCTACCATAAAAGCAATTTGTGAATTTCACAAGCAGAATTTCATACACACTCAAACCCCCATGACCAATTTCCAAATGAACCCTCAAACCAAGTTGACCAATCCAACGGCAAAAAATGTTCCATCACCATCACCGACACTTACCCGAACCCTGTCTCCGCGTAATAGGGCACGTTCGATAGCAGCGTCTCATCCACATCGAATACCCACGCATCTCTTCCATCTCCTTCCAACTCGACGCTCTTCGCGAACCCCGAAGAGAATTCCGTGATCACCTCCGAATCCATTGAGTACCGTTCTCCGGTAATGTACTCCTTCACGAACGCCGCGCACCTGGCCGGAACTCGGTTCCACTTCCCGGCATCGTTAATCTCCACGGCGAACCTCCAGCTTTCGCAGAACGCGTTGTCGTCGACGCGCACCTTACGGTTCGCGCCGGCGGCGGCGAGGTTTTCCGACGGCAGATGGATCATTGATTCAGCAGAGATGCGAGCGATCGCTGAGAGAAACAGAAGGAAGAGAAATTGGAACGATGTGCCGGAAGCCATCGCCGGAAAACGGTGAACACTTTTGAAGGGAACGGTTTTCCGGCGATTTTTATTTCCGGATTCAGAGACAAGTGGAAAGAAAGGATTGCGGAACTATCAATTTTTTTTTTTAAGCTCGAAAGTCGAAAGTAACTCGCGGTTTCTATTTAATGGCGTTAACTTTTTGGGCTCAAATGATGGACTAAATGGGCCTAAATATGGGTCCATTTTACCTTTGTTTAGCCCACATCTTATTACCGTTTCCAAACACAAAAAGACTAAGCAAAAATAAATAAATAAATAAATAAATACTATAGGAACTCTAATTTTTAAGAAATTGTAAGATACTTCATCTGATAAATAAACAGTATTGGGAAAAAATATGGAAAGGCATAGATGAATAATATTCTAGAGAAAACCTATAGAAAGGTCCTTTTAGATGAATAATTATGATGCATGGTGAATAAAATATGAATAATGTGATTACTTTTGTCTTTATTTACTCGTGTAATATTATTCATCTATATTTGTAAATAATATTTTAGAATGAATTTAATTTTCATCTACTGACAATGTACAAATTTTTCACACTGTTATCTAATTATATGTTGTTATGTCAGTCATGATAGTGTTTTCTCTCTAGCACTAAAGTTATACAAATGAAAACTAAACTCTTCTAGAATTTTTAATTTTAATCATAATTATTCAAAATTTTGAAGTTAACAAATTAAAGGCAGAGAAATAATAAATAGACATTTGAGTTCATGAAAAATAAATAAATGAATAAATACATGTGAACAGACATTGATGTGCCTGTTGTTTATCTGTACAGTTCATATCCTCTGTTCAGATTTAAACAAATCCAAGCACAAAACAAAAAAATAAAAATAAAACGCTGTCCAAAATAATTCCCCTACTTAAAATTGTCTGTTTCCAGACTACCAAAACTCGCAAGTGTAATTATCTAAGAACATCCACAAAACCGAATCACCACTGCTCAAACCAAAATAATTCTACACTATCTCTATAGGAAGAAGAAACAAATTGGCTATCACTGCAGCACACGATACACATAAAAGAATATCGTCTCCGTCTCCGTCTCCATCCTTTAATAACTGTCACTCGGATAGAACTGATCCATTAGAAAAATCAATGTATCAGGCCAATCAGAGTGACGGTTATTACTTGAATTGAGAATTGAGCTTATGAAAGGGAAAGATGTTCTTCATGGCAAAGCTCCTTCCTAAGCTTATGTGAGAAGAGTTGGCATGCATCCATGCTAAGATCAATAGCAGCAGAAAGTGCAATGAACAAAGCAGCATCAGCCATGCAAGTCACGTGCTGTGCACCAACCTGAACAACGGGCTTGCTAACTTTACCTTCACCTTCAACAGTTGAGCCCATGACAAAGCCTTTCTCACGTGGCAAGAAAAGCCTTGAGCCCAGCCCATTATCCTTCTGGGCCCTACAATCAATAGAAAAGAGACCACCCTTTTTAACGCTCATAGTGGCCTCAGCAATAGGGATAGGCCCAATACTGTTGTCAGTGACAAGCTCGAACTTGTAGCCCAGGCCATCAACTGGGCCTCTCTCTCGCCATGCCTCGAGGCGACCCCATGGCTTCCAGGAACTGACAGTAACAGAGGAGCCATTGTTGGGCCTGAGGATGAGCCATGCGCCTGGGTTTGATCTTGAGACTCTGTCAGAGCCTGGAGATGGGACGAATGGCGTGATCATTGATGCTGCTGCTACTGGTGAACCTGACAGGTCATGGATCATTATCATCCAACCCTTTCTTTCCCTACTTTGCCGTTCTCTTCCACCTTTGAAGGTTCTCGTCCATTTGCTTGGGTGGTTGCTGCTCATGAAATCTGAGTGAAGTTGCCTGAATTCGAAAATAAATATACTCAATCAGTAAATTAAAGAATATGTATATACTATGTACTAGTATACTATGGTTATTTTAATTAGCATGTTATATGGCAATAAGAAAAGTTGAGAAATTTGAGTTAGCTATGTAATGATAAGTTAGTTGAATTTAAAATGTGAAAGGTGGTAGGGATAATAATAAAAATGATATAATATGAGATGATGATATTGAGGGTGCGGCCAGATACGGGCACATGGGAGGGAATCTTTGGCAGTTATGTATCACTCAACTCAACTACATGATTATTTAGTAACAAACCAACCTATTTGTGAAGGCAAAGAAAATTAAACTTTGTAATGTTCAAAATTGTTGAGTATAGAAAACAGGGGATCAATGAATATATATGCTCCACCAAACAGTTAAGTTTATGATTCCTCGTAATTATCTATAATTAAGTTGATAATTGATAAGTTTATGTATGTTTTATCTTGTTAAAGAAAAGTAAAATAATTGAAATAGTTCATTTGTGTCTCTGAATTGCCAGCCCATATGAAAATGACACATTTTTCCATCGTTTGTTTGTTTGTTTCAGCAGAAAGATAGAAAGAAACAAATAGGGTGAGGATTTCCAGCAAAATGAAACAAGTACAAAAAGGATAGCAACGACGACAGAAACTAACATGGAAAATTGAGGATCGAACTAGATATATAGCAGGCAGGCATGTGATGATGGTGATGACGATGATGGTTATTAGGTACCACTCTCATGAGACACTGACAAATAAACCACCCCACCACATGCCTAAAAACCTCTCACCTTAATACAATTAACCTAATCCTATGGTCAATTACTCGCATTTCAATGTGTAAACTTTGGTATGATATTTAACCTTAATTTGTCTCAGATAATTCACATTTTGACTTTTTGATAGAAAAGCTAATTAAAACATGCATAGGAAAGTTATTGAGAAAATAATAATTAATTATATAACCCAAAAAAATAAAAAATAAAACTAACATGCACGGCAGGTCAGCACAGCAGCTAGCTAGCTAGCACCACCCGTTTTTTTTGTATCGTAAGCAACGGAAAACGAACGAGGCGATGAAGAAGATTGACTCAGCGAGTTGACTCACCTGGTTCTTGAGTTGCTGAACTTGCAGCTAAACACTGGCTGTCTAATGTTATTCTCCTGAACCTGAAATACCACCGGGCTGCACTCCGGTTCACCTCCGAACTGGAATACGAACCGGGGATCCGGTTCGGACCGAACCACCATGTGAATCCGAGCCGAAGAAGAAGAGCAATGCTCCTCCGCTACACAACCACCACCTTCGCCCTTCTTCCTTTTCTTCTTCCCCAAACCCAACCACCCGCTGTGGAACGTGGCGGGCCGCGACGGCGGCGAAGCGGCGGCGCGTAGGTCGACGGTGAGTTTGAGGCGTCCGATGAGCCTGGTGCTGGAGACGCCGCAGGCCCGGGCGGAAATGCTACCGGTGTAGACGGAGAGGCGGAGAGAGATGGGCTTTCCGGTGAGACGGCGGATGGAGGCGGAGTCAAGGTGGAATGCGGCTGAGGGTGCGGCGGTGGATGGCGGCGGAGGGGAATCGCCGTCGGAGACGAAGGGGACAAGCGCGGTTTGGGAAGGGAAATTATTGCTGATTCGGATCTTGCAGAAACAGGGCGTGGTTGAAGGGTGAACACCGGAAACTGGTGAAGATTTGGCTGATGATGGAAGTTTCAGAGCAAGAGACTCCACCGTGAGTCTCAAGAATGGACAAGGATCCATTGAATTGAAACGGAGAAGAAGAAAAACCAAGACGCCCCTGTTTTTGGGTTTTGCTCTGTTTCTTCTTCTTCGTTGTTGGTGTTATTAGTATACTTCTCTGTCTGTCTCAGTACAGATAATATTTATGATGTATTGAGACCAATGTAAGGGAGGTGACTCTGGTCCATTTCAATATGAGCTTTTAAGGTCAATTTTTAAGGAGATTAAACAAATTCTTACCTTTGTTTCTAAATATGGTAAAATTTTAATTATATTTTTACGTTCATTTTTTTCATTAAAAATGCGTGCATTTTGATATTGATTTTGGACTTTTAGTGATAAAAGAAAAAAAAATAATTTTTTTTATCATATTATTTAAAAATATTTGGATTCAAATCATACCGATATAATTTTAAGTAAAGTTACACCATTTATAACTTTGTACAATTTCTTTTTATCTAAACATTAAATCATATTAACTAATTGTGAAGTCATTTTTGTCAAATTTTGTAAAATTTGAACATAATTAAGAATAAATTCATATATTTCTTATTTTTAACAAATATATATATTAAGTTGATATTTGATTTAATCAAAATTATATTAAATATATTTTTTTTATTATTTTGAAAATTTATAGATATGATATATATTATATGAATTTCTAATCTAATGATTAATTTTAAAAAAAAGTTTAATATAATAAAAAGTTGTTAATTGATGTAGTTTTACTTAAAATTACATCAATATAGTTTGAATCAAACACATCTAAAAAATATTTGGTTTTAGTTTTGTTAGATTTGTTAATATTGATTTTACTAATGGAAAATCATGTCATGAAATGAATACGACTTGATGGAAAATCAATATGATGACTCAATTATAGTCACATCGCTTTAATTTACTGATAAAATGATATTTAATATATTTTTTCTTTTATGGAATGACAATATATACTAAAGAGTAATATTGATTATGTGTAAACATGCTTTTAGTTTTATGATGATATATATATCGTCCCTTCAAAGATGCCTAAAAGAATATAGATAGCATCGTTGTTGTATGCATGAGATGAAAATTTTATGACAAATAAAGAAAATAATTTATAGTTATTATCTTATCAGTTACTTCAACAACATTTGCTATTATAAAAGTATGCACAATTGACAACTAGCAATGCAAATAACATACACTATGAAAGTATAGCAAGAAAACTTTAGAACAGATTACTACAATATATATGCAGTAAGAACAAGGTGATGAGTGTTTGTGGAAAGGATGGAATCGTGATTATGTTTTACCAATTTAGTTATTTATATCCCAAGTTTACAAAAATCTTTGTTTATCTTTGATTTTTTTGTTTTTAGAGAACAAATTAAAGGAATATTATCTATTTATATTATTTTTCATAGGATTGGGGTCCTCAACTAACAACTGTGTTTAGGCTGTCATCACGTTGTCAGGAATTGAAAGGGCAATGCAAGGGCCGATAATTATATATGATTTTATTTGGACGTTCGACAAACAGCAGAGATAATTATCCTTCAAATACATTTTTATTGAGTATATATATATATATATATACATAATTAAGAAGAATTATTCTTCTTTTATTTCATATTCATTACCTTAGTTTTATAAATTATTTTCTATTTTAATCTTATTTGTTAAATAATATTAAGTAGTTTTAATAAATATAGTTTTCTTTCAATTAGCACATGGCATCCTTCTCATTCGATAGTTCATGATTTGACGGCGCTTTTGGCTTTCTTTTAATTTTGTTGGTAGGCTGTTAATTATAGTATTGTTGTTTAATTTGGTAAGTGCTGCGTTAGATAAGGAATCAAGCGCAGTTCAATACTTCACTTAGCTGCGTCAACTCTTCATTGCACTTTTTTCAAAGATTATCAAATAATTAAATAAATAAATTTTCGTTTATTGCCAGTTCTACTCATAATTTTTTCAACAGTGCTAGATGTACAATGAAAAATCAGTCAATATAAATAATTGTTCATTTTAATTTTGGTTTAAGCTCAAATAATCATTAAAATTGTAATGAGCTAAGTAATTGTGCTCAAAAATCTCATTTATTAGCTGATTTGACTGATTTTTTATTGTGCATTTAGCATTACTCGTTTTTCAATTGTACATGTATACAATATGCTTAATAATATGGGATCGAATTCAACTATCATTATTGAAGATGGAATAGTCTTTGCAAAAAAAAAAAAAATGGGGAGAGAAGCATAATATTTGTTGTGTTGTTTCATTAATTAATTATATTATATATACTAATGGACGTTAAAAAAATCACAACATGAAATTATATTTTTTTTTTCCTTTTTCTCTTTTAATAACCAATTTGACTCTAGAGTAGGAATATAAACAAAAGGAAAAAAATACATTTTGTATCCTATAACTTATTTTTATTTTTCATTTTAGCCTCTTAATTAATTTTCTTTTATTTTTGGTTGCTAGAATAATGGATAAATCAATTTACACTCATTTTATCCATAATCAATTTCACTAGGAAATTAAAGACACTATACCTTTCATCATATATATACTAATATGCCATGATCGATGCCTTGAAGTAGAATGTAACCAAATGTTTAGAGAGTATTTATTGGATTGTATTGCACACTATGATGATGGTGTAATTCATATTAAGTCACCATTAAAGTGGCTAATAATAACAAACACAACCAACTCAAATACTTTAGAGGAAAAGTAAATGGCTATGATTAATTGCATATATCTATTCATATACAAATCTTCATAACATATTTAATTTTGAATCCTAACTCCCAATCATATTCCTTCTCAACGCAACCACTGCTAATTAATAAAGCCTGCCAATTATATGTAATGTAACTTCCAATAATATTCACTAATATAATATAATAAGAGTAATGTTACGTATACATTACAAAATAAATCATTATCAGTTATTATATGTAATAATTAAATTTTTTAAAATTATTAATCTAATTTTTAACCTGTTAGATTAACGTATAATATTAAAAATTAAATTAATAATTTTCAAAAATTAAATTATTGCATATATAGTAATTCCATATAATTGATTTTGTGATATAAAAAAATTTCTTGTATGTCTATGTTTTATATTGATGAATAAAGTGACAATTTAACCCAAAATTAAACAAATGGTAAAGTTGGGTTTAACTGAAATAGTAAGAAAAAATTATATTTCACGGATCAAGTGATATGTGTGTAGTAGCTACTGTGAAGCTAAGGGTCGTCAAACTCAAAATAATGATAATGATGATCGAAAATAATCCGGAAGAACATTATATTGAGTGCCTGGTGGATCCTTAGCAAACCAAATCTGGCACGTTACATCAATTAATGTGTCTCTGAATTATTATGAGGATTCCAAACAGTACATAGGATCACATATCATGGGGCCATATTTTTCATTTTGTAGTTTTCCCCCAAATAGAACCTCCACCTCACTAATCATATACGTATATATTATTAAAGAGAATTTGTAAATTTCTGTTTTCAATATATATCCGCATGCCTTTAATATAATTTTGGTAGTTTTATTTTCAAGGGGTACGTAGAATTATAATAATGAATAAAGGATTTTGATTCGGTACCCAGAAAAATATAGGGTACCGATACTCAACTCATGTGTATGTCATGATTTATAAATAAAATTAACTTAAATTTATTAAATTTATATAACTCATAATATGTTAGGTCAATAATATTCAAAAATTAATTTAATTTATATTGATACTCTCTAACTTTATCAATTTAAGAAAAAAAACTCAATTCATAACTGTCGCTAGAGAGGGAGCGCATTATGCGAGAGGGAGATGAAGAAGAGGTGTGATTGGGAGTGAGAGGCGTTTAGGAAGGCTGCGACCGCGACCACCGTGCTCCGTTGATACCAAATTATATTTATTTTGCATATATTAATAGGTTAAACACACAATTGGGTACCGGTACTCAACAAAAATATTGGGTACCGAATAAATCCCCAATAATAAAATGATAAAACATTTAAATTTGACCTTATAAAATTTATTATAGTAGGTCTTTTAGAAATTAAAATGCAAAATATATCCCTACTAAACTACTACACCAAACAAATTGGTCCTTCAAGAAATAAACCAGACAAATTAATCATTCAGGATTCGTAAAAATGATCAAATTAGTTCTATCAATTAAAGATGTTGGATAAATTAATTCTCAATAAAGATTATTTTTTACCATTTTCATGCATCTTAAGAGGTTAATTTGTCTGATTTTATTTTAAAGAAGAGTTTTTCTGACGTTATAATTTTGGAGGGTTATATATTTTGAATTTTCGCTTCTAAAGGGATTGTTTTGACGGATGATAAATTTTATAAGGGCGAATTTGAGCGTTTTATCTAATAAAATAATATATTTAACATTTAAGAAAAAAATTACCAAATTGTGATTATATAAAATATTTGAAATAAACATATTGAAATTTAAACAAGTTGAAATTGCAATAATTTATTCGAGCTATAATGATAAGTTAATTAAATCAACATAGAAAATGGCTGGCATTTCATTTTAAGTTATAACTGTGACTACTTGATAAATCATAACTACTTATAATAAGATCACCCATTGAAAATAAGAGAGAACCCAGGTGACCACGATGAATGAGAGTAGCTGTCGACATTAATACATTATTACTAGTGTATAGATAATATGTGGTTCATATATATATTCGTAACAGATATTCATATCACTAACATGGATCACGTATATATTATTTTCACTTAGATCGATCCTTTGACTACACAAGGTTCTACAATTAATGGAAATTGACATATGCATGGGACCCCCGGAAAGAAAAAAAATAATGCCATAATGCATTAGGTACCGCATTTATCTTCAATGAATGAATAGTCATATATTTTGGCGCCTTCCTTGGGGCATATAAATATCCACTGAAATTTAGACAATAATTAATATAGTTTTAAAGTTAATAAAAAAAATATTTTATTATATTAAATTTTACTCAATTGTCACTTTTATTTCTTTATTTTTATTATTATCTCTCCTTAATTATTATTGATATAAATAATAAAATTTACCTCAAATTCTGAAATAGACAAGAAAAAAAATATGCATTTTTAAATTGAATAGATAAAAAAATGAAAGGAGTATATAAGTTAGAGTACTACTATTATTATTTATATATAAATAATGATGATATGTTGAATATGTATAAATATTTTTTAAATATTAAAGTGATATTATATCATAAGATGTGATGAAGCAAATATATAATATATGAAAAGAAAAAATATATATAAATATTATTATTGTATACGTTATAATCCAATGGAACAATGTTCTATGTACATACACTCTAAATATTTTTAAATTTAATAGTGAAAAAAAATAAAATGTTAAAATAAGGATTACACTATTCAAAGATAATAGTATATATATATATACAAAGTATGTACTATAAAAGATATATAACATCGACTGAGCAATTAAAACTCATCTTCCTATATTATTTTAGTGTCAATTATTACCTTAGGTATAGAAAATTTTTAGAACTCTTGATCAACTATATATATCATCCATCAAAATTGTCTAAGGACTAGCAAAAAAATTAATCATTATACTCGATGTTAGATATTTTGATCGTATACCAAACAAAAATTGGTATAAATAATAATTGTTAGGCAATAATAATGGCCAATGTGATGTGCCCGTACAGTCATGGCATGCATTTCATCATATACACCTTATAGTGACTTAATTTGATTGAATCATTAATTTCCACTCCCCATTGCCAGCATCGAGTATGGAGGTGAAGTTGTTGGGCAGACATGCCCATTTGGGGTCATGAACTTCAATTTGTACTAATTAGCAAGTTGGTGGTCTTTGGTCAATTAAAAGATTGAGATTTGAGATAGGTTGATTTGAGCCTTGTGGTCCCATTTAATTAATTTGGACCCACTATGGTTTTGCTTTACATTGAATCATATTGATGATTCTTTTGATCAATGACCATTCAAGACCAAGTTTGGCTCTGAATGCATTGAAAGAACACACACCAACCATTATGGCAATTACTAAAGCATTACCTCTCCCTGCACTTTTATCTGTTTTCTTAACAAAAAATTAATATATTAAAACAAGAGTTTAATTTTGATATGTACTTTATACTGTCATCCAATCAAAATATCCTGTTTACATGATATTTTAAGTAGTGGGAGAGAAAAAACACAATCATAGCTGATGTGACAACACATGATTGGATGAATGTGTAAAGAAGTTGTACATTGTTATGTGTCCTATTTTTTTACAATAGTACTACATGTACATCAATATATAGATTCATCAATCATATTATGTTATTTTGGGTTCACCATTTTAAATAAAAACAAAAAGACTTACACATATCTCTCAACCTCCAATTGAAAAAATATCTGATGGATGCTTGATGAATAAAAATCCGATGTACGCCTATCATTTCTCATTTTTTTATCAAATATTTCATGCATTCTAATAAAACACCTAATTCTACGGACATGTCATACTATGATTGGATTACACAGTATGATAATTAAACTCATATACTATTTTATCATAATTTTTCTAGAAAATAAATAAAAATGGATGAAAGTAGTATTATACTGTAGTAGAAAATGAACAAGGTACTGTTTTGCATTAATGAAAAAATATTATTTGGGTATCAAACTAAGATTCTATCAATTTTCTTACCATTGAATATGATAGTGATAGACATTCATCACTTATTCATCACATTACCTTAATCTTATCCACTTTCAAATAGCATTGTTTGTATCATATATATAGTACTCATGAATGGATTCTGGAATTTAATCAAGACATTTTTTGTTCGAAAGATTTGAAAGGTCAGTACATTATTGGGGGAAATGTGAGCCCAGCCAATGAAAATATACTTGGGCTTGTCTTTTGTAACATGATAAAAATATTTATGTATTTAATTTTAATAATAATTTGAAAAATGTGTGTGACCGAGAAAAGGTAGTGAGTAGGAAAAAGAGATGAGAGGAGTCCCTAAAATGAAGGGCGGAATTTTGAATGACAGGAATGAATTAATGGTTGCCAAAAGTCACGGTCATCATCAACAATCGCTCGCACCTTCAATTCAGAATTCAGAATATTTATAAAACCACATTTCATTTTTTTCCGAAGAAAAGGAAAAAACAGAACGAAGCAGCTCGATCACCACACAGACGATCACACCTGAATCAGAGAAAAGGTAAAGAAGAAGAAGAAGATGTCGTGGCAAACCTACGTGGATGAGCACTTGATGTGCGACATTGAAGGCACCGGCAATCACCTCGCCTCCTCCGCCATCGTCGGCCACGACGGCTCCGTTTGGGCTCAGAGCTCTTCTTTCCCTCAGGTACTTCTTAATTAACCATCATTATCATCATCATTTGCATGTCTTAATTCAGATCTCCTTATTGTACTTATTAATCTGCACTACTTGCATGCATGCAATAGTTTTTAATTGTGGTTTGAAAGTTGCAGTTGCAATTGCATTCTTCTTCGCAATCCTAATTTAAAACCTATGCAGTTTTCCGTTGCGGATCATTGATCCTTTAATTTTTCATCACAATGTGGTTGCGTAGGATCCATGGATCTGATTTGAGACATGGATCGATCATTTTCATTTCGATTCGATCTGATTGATGAACAATTCTTACGTAAGACACAATTGAAGCAACTCAGATTTAGTGAGGTCCATTATCATTGTGATTGTGAGTGTATTTAAATACGAGTTTTGAAACTTGTATAGGTGTGATAGAATATTTATCTATTGGTTGATTTTCTTATTATTTTGATATGTACTCTGTTATGTTCTAAGTAGATGATGATTTGGTACGTGTTTTAATTAGCTATGGCGTGTGATTTGTTCCATAGCAAGAGTTAGAAAGAAATCTTGTTGGGTGCTAACGTTTAGGATCTATTTGATTGTGTTGAATTGTAATACTTTTTTCCATTTGAATCATCGTGTGAGATTGGGTTGATAATGTGAAGGATTTTGAAGCTAGCTTGTAGGCGTTCTTCTGATATACAGATCAATTTGAACAATGATTGTGTTTTTCTTTTTGTCTTGTTCGTGAGTTTCATACTTGCTTTCAGGGGAATATATATACTGTATATATTTATATAAGAAAATTGTTGTATTTGGTGTTCTCATTTGATAATGGTACTCTTGCTTTAACGTTATGATTAAGCTTCTAATTTGTGTTGTTTTCAGTTTAAGTCTCAAGAGTTCACTGATATCATGAAGGATTTTGATGAGCCCGGTCATCTAGCTCCTACTGGCTTGCACATCGCAGGCGCCAAATATATGGTAATCCAGGGAGAGCCAGGAGCTGTTATTCGTGGAAAGAAGGTAATAATTTGATCATACACATATTGGAACTAACCGCTCTTACACAATATATGGTAGTGTTGATATACTTACACTTGCTCAGCATTAGTTAAGAAAATCTTTGTTTTATTTGTTTTTTAATATATGTATTTGGTTTTTTCAAAGGTAATTCTTCTTGGGACAATTCTCTATACCAGCTGTTTGATTCTTTGTAAATTGCATTCTCATATCTCAGAAACCATGTTCTTATTTGTCATTCTAAAGTGAAGTTTGACTGCATTTGTTCTGTTCTGTTGATAGTTAGTTGTACTTTCATGTGATTTCATGACATGAAAGTTAACCATTGTGTCCCATTTGAGATACTCAGATCATATCTATTGGATGTAATGATGATGTGCGTCTCAAACAGGATACTCATCCTTAGATGTTAAAATAACACAACTTCTTTCCTTTTTATCCCTCTCCTCGCAAGCTCCAAAGAATAGTCTGTGAAAGAGAACATTCTTTTAAAATGAATTTGTCTTTAAAGTGAGAATGGAATTAATCATGCATTTACTGATTTACTAAAGACATAACTCACTTCAAATGATTCTTATAAAGTTCTTCACGGTTATACCTACTAGAGTCAGAAACCGCACGGATTTGAAGTTTGAACCAAGTTTTTTTTTCTTTTCAATAACACAATAATAGTGTTTGGAGAGAAAGAGACAAATTGCTACTGTGTATGACATGTGAACCCTTACACTGGCATTTATGGTGGGTCTTGGTCACCGTAGGAAAATTTGTTTTTCCCTCTTCAATTATGTTAGTATCTTTCTCCGTTTTTAAGCAAAAATACATTATTCAAATGAAAAACTCATTAGACATTTGCACCTGTAGATGATTTCCATTTCAACATCTTTCACATGCACCTATAGCTTCTATCCTTTTTCTTACAAAAGATAGGTAAAAAAGACAGTTGTAGTTGGATGGCTCAATAGTTGGATTCATAGTAGTGTTCGAGCAATATTATTTGTACATTAAAAGTGGAAAAAAACATGATCATTTTAGAGAAACAAAACACAAGAAATATTTGCTCGGACTAAAGTTGTGTCTTTATTGATCAATCCATGTCCACTTTTAATATACAAATACGAGTATTCTTGTTACACAACCCTTAAATTCTTCACATTCTTATTATTAACTTTGTCATAAAAATGTGGTGTAATTACTGGCATTGTTCCAGATAGTTTGCACCTGATGACTAAATTTCCTTTCAATTGCTGATTTCTGTACTTTTTTGAGTAGGGAGCTGGAGGGATCACCATAAAGAAAACAGGCCAAGCTCTAGTTATTGGCATCTATGAGGAACCTGTGGCTCCTGGGCAATGCAACATGGTTGTTGAGAGGTTGGGAGATTACCTTATCGATCAGGGTCTTTAGATCAACCTGCATCTTCTGAAACAATTGAAAACCATTTTGTCTTTTTGGGTACTATGTTTTTTGTTATTTTCGATTTTGGTCTGCATCCTCAATATTATCAACCCTAAATTAAATTGATTTGGGAGTTGTCGCAGACAATAACCATGTGAGAGTTAAACTGTTATTTGTTGTGTTTAAATTCAATTTTTTGTTTTCCGCAAGGGATGGTTTAGATTGAGGCCAATTTCTTGTACTTAATTTAAACCCAAAAACCACATATATAAATAGAGACATGACCCACTGCAATAACCCTATTATGTGCTATTACAAGACTAACTGAATCACATAAAAGTCAATAAATAACTATCTTGCTGTTTAAGGCCTATCATTCGGTATACAAAACTAGGGGGTTAAGATTGCTCCACCCTCTTGAGGCCAATCGTTCACAAAACAGCAAAGAATTTTTACATTTTTTCTGATGCATAGTTAAGAAAGCATCACACATCTCCACACATGGAAAAATCACTAATCATGCTGGAATTTCTACAATCAAGCTTGTCTTGTAAGGCTCAATAAATATTTAGTAGAAGTAAGAGAAAGGTTAGTAGAAGAAAACTAGATAAGTGTGAGACAAATACTTTCCTTGAGGAGGATGGTGATGGTGGAGTTGAAGATATTGCTGTTGTAATATTGCTTGCCACAGTTTTGTTATTTCTGAATAAACATTAGGAAAGGACCAGAGTCTTAATAATAACAATAATATAATTTAAGGTCATCTAAATAGAATGAACAAACAAAATATGATCTCAAGCAATTGGAACTTACCCGGTTCTCATGTAGATGCAGTTGTCATAGGCTGCAAAAATTGAAAAACAAATTGTTGTTCAGTGACCAAAATAAATAACAAGCATGCAATAGTTAGCATTTTGCAAGCAAAAGTATCACATGAACAGAGAATGATTAAACATACTTGGATCCTTATCAACTATAAGACCTGTCCCTCCAAAACTACAAGCAACATCTGAAGCCCCATTTTGCTGGTAATAGCTATTGAAAGCATAGGATGCATGAGAGACTAAGTTATCAGGTTCATAACAAGGTTGGCTTGGCTGTATAGCAGTGCAATCCACATTGCCAGAAGAACCACAAGCCCAATCTATGGCATTCTGCAAGTCAATCTGTGAGGCTTTACTTGAAGCAATGCACCATGTTGCAGTTCCATTTGATCTTGTTCCGTTCGCCCCAGTCGTCATATCAACAGCACCTCTTCCAGTGAAATCAAGGTTATACACGCTCGTCTGATCCGGATAAAATAGCCCCCAGTTCCTCTCAGATTCCAAACCTGGCTTCCTATTTTCATTGAATAGTGAGAAAATGTAGACATCTAACTCTTCTCCGGGCTTTGCAGGCGTACCGGTGTCGTTGATAATATGCCTTATCAGATTTGTGTTGTATGTTTGTGCATTATCAGGTGTAGCAGCTGTCTCCTTAGGTGACCCTTTGGAAGGCCAACCTGTTTCGGTGACCATAACCTTAATTGTTTTGAAATTTAGGGCCATCAGTGCAAAATAAATGGCATCAATCTGAGCATCAAACATGTTTGTATACAGCAAACCAGTGTTTGGATCAATAACCTCAGAGGATGACTCGAACAAAGCATAGTCCAAGGGCACTTTGTGTGGCGAATCTCGGTATGCATAATAAGGGTATATATCAATCATAAAAGGTGATTGATTCTCTGCAAGAAATTCAAGCAATGGCTTCAGGAAACTTGCATGGCTGCTACTGAAAGCCCCGGCAGACGGTGGGAACGATCGAGACAACACCCCTAGGGAATGTGTGCTGGAAACTTTTATCTTCTTATGAAGGCCAGCTTTTTTGAGTGCTGCAAGGACATTCTTCATGGCAGGCACCACTAATGCAGAAACATTGTTGGGGCTCTCGGTGACTTCTGCGCCGACAGTTATGTATGTGATCTTCGTGGCCGGATAGTATGGAAGGATGCTGTTTCTCAACCAAGTGTCTGCATTAGATTGGAACTGAGAGAATGGCAGCAAATCTGAATTTGGAACTCCAATCATGAGTTCAACACCAGTGTTTGCAAAAGCCTTAAGAACCTGTATGTTGGAATCATAGATCCTAACATATTTGATCTGGTGATCTTGAACCAACTTTGCCGCCTTATCCGGTGTGGGGAGATCATCAGCATTTCTTCCATAACAGATCCCAACAAAACTCCCAGAGCAACAATCTGACAGAATTTCATTAAAAAGAAACAATAGAAATAAGAATCACAGGGAACTGTTTGTTGTGTGTGAGAATGAGATATATAAAAAATATATGGTTAATGCCTTAATGGTTAGATCAACACAAGAGTTGTAAGAAACTAATTACTTAAGCCACTTCAAGAACCATGTATAGAATACTTATAAAAGATTATAGTATTTCTAGTATTGAAAGTGTTTCCAACTTCCATATCCTTCCACAGTTTTTGCAAATATTTTACCCTTTTTCAAGTCCAATGCTTTTTGTGACTCACAAAACATAGCTAGAAATTATAGTTGCAGTTCCAAGGGAAAAAGGCATCTAAAAATGTCTCTGTTTTTTTTTTTTTTTTTTCTGTTTTACTTATGTAAAAAAATTAGATTCAAAATAGAAATGGCATGCATCTAAAAATGTAGCAGTAACAGTACACATTGTTTCAAACAAAGTTAGAAAACTAAGAGCTAACATAAGAGTCACAAAAATGCAAGGGAAAGGAGAAAACTCAGAGAAAAATGGTGATCTGATGAAAAAGACAGACATAAATGATGAAGTGATGAAGCTCCTCCAACAACACAAAAGAACTAAGTAAGAACCAAAAATGCAGAAAAGCAAATAAAAAATAAAAGATGATGGGATGGAGTTGAAGGCACAAACCAAGAAGCATAAGAAGAAAAAAAGCAGGAAGGAAGATCCAACAAAAGCCCTTCTTAACCATTGTTCTGCTCTGTGTTTATCTGAATGCTCACAAACAACTATGAAGAGAGTGAAGCAAGCAACCACTTGTTTTAATGTTGTTGTTATGTTAAGAGGGTTCAATTGAAGTACGCGAAACTCGATAAAGTAACGGTCCTTGTCTCTGTGTCACTGTCCCACTGTCTATCCTAGAGCCGAGTGAAGTGCCTCTGTACTGTACTATGGGATAGAGATTAGTGTTCCATAACCAAATTAATAATAGTAATAAGTTCATTTTCTAGTAATATTAGTCTAATTTGTACTTTTTATTATTTTACTAATTTTTTTATTCTATTCTTTTCAAATATTAAGACTTTTTAGTAAGAGAGAATGATGAAATATTAATATAAAAATATTATAATAATTTTTATTAATATTTTTCTCATTTTAATACAAATTAATTATTTTTTAATAAGGTAAAAAGTACAAAATGTATAAAAATTAGAGAATGCTGGATGTATATCTAAAGTAGAGTTAAATATGAAGTTGATCCTCTAAATTATATTTTAATATGATTCTCTACTTTATTTTTTTTTTCAAAATAGTCTTACATATTGTATTCTGCAACTTAAGTTTGTACTCTTATTATTTTTCTATTTTCACTCTGTTACTCAATGATTATATATACTGATAATCACTCATATCTCATCTTCTTTGATTTCATCATCTTTAATCATAAATTCAGGTCATACCAATACAGACATAAACTCGATCAGACATGCTAATTTATATTTTCACTTTTATTCTTATTCTTATTATAAATCGGGGAGGAATCATATACAAAGTATTTTATGAGAGAAATGTTTGTGAAAAATTCCATTATTCTTATTGATTATAGATTTTGTTTGCACTTTGCGAGTGTCATAAAATAGAGCTGTGGTACGAATACAATTCTATGTCTCGCATGTGCTCTAGCATTATATGTCACACCACAATATAATTGTATGAATGAAAAATGGAGAAAAAATGTCGGCGACATTCTTTCATATCATGTCTATAAATTATAATGTGAGTTTACGTATATAAGTTTGAATAATAATAATACACAAAATGTGATTGATTAAAATTTAATAATAGAAACTTTGTTAATAGGACTAGATTCAGCGTTATAAAAGTCATTGGACTGGACCTCACATTTATTTATCAAATTCTTCTCGATTCCGGGATTTTTACACCAACATTCCCTCTTTCCTCTATTCCTTGCGACATTAAGAAAATCGAAATTATTCGGTCCGGTTCAGTTAGTGCATCATCCAGAACCGAACCGAACCGAACCAAAGAGCATTGTTCCAAACAAACGGTACAATCTCAGTCAAACTAGTAATAAAACCCATTAATTAACCCAAAAAGTAAAAAAAAAAAGAAGGAACAATTCACACTAAAATAACACAAATGTATTTGCGCGGTCATCTTCATTTGAATTCAGACATAGATGCAATCCAGAAAACTCAGGAAATCTTAATCTTAATCTTGTATCCGTCTTGTTTAATGTGTCTTTGGCATAAGACTGTTTATGTGAAGCAGGACGACCACGCAGATTCTTCAACTCTGCCGCTAAGGACACAGCGTTGCGCCTAAAACTCTGCTTCTTCAACATCTCGAGCTGCTACAGGTGTATTCGTTGGATAACGGGGCAAGGAGGGTCTCTCAGAAACTGACATGGCCAAAATTTTGAGGTTTTCTAACTGTGCACGTCACTGAAACAACGAAGATGAAGACCAAGACCCCATTGAAGCAGCTCAAGCTCTCTGTTCCTGCTCAAGAAACCCCCATTACTTCATTCCTGTTAGTTTTCTCTTCCTTTTACAACCCCATTTTGTTTTTTAGCTGGATCACCCGAATCCATATATAAAGTTTTTTTTTTTCAACTCAATTAACTCTTTATTCTGCATTAGCATTTTTCTTAGATGCTTGTCATGATTTGGAGCTCACAAAATTGATTTCTCCATATGGAAAAAAAGCTTTTTTTTTTTTTTTTTGGTTCGGGGTTTTCTATTTGTGAATTGATTCTATTATTGTCTCATTATCAGGACTGCAAGTGGCACATTCCATGATGGAGATCTGCTGTTGAATCAGAAAGGACTGCGTCTCATATCTGAAGAGAAAGAATCAAGGGTAAGCTCTGTTTCTATTTGTGAATTTGTTTGTGTATGGCATAGTGTTATATGGGGTTTTCTAACTGATAATCCGATACATGATTGATGAAGATGATGTTCTGAGAAACTAACTCCACATTGCATCTTCAGTAATTTGAGGTTTAACTCTATAATGTGTCATTAAGTATGCTAGTGTTGGTATGGTTGTGCATATTTTGACCGAAATTGCAAGGGTTTGGGTGTACTTGTTCTCAACTCATTTGATGTTGGGGAAGGTTGATCAAAAAGGAATTTTTAATCATTGGCTGTATACAAAATTGGCCATTTTTTACTTCACAATTTAGCATACATAGACACGTTCATTGTTACTTTTTTGGGACTTGTAGCATCTAATTTGTAGGCTTGTAATTGACCTCTTTGAACAGCCTTCTGATGGAAAGGAGCTGGAATTCGACTTCACGCTGGATGACCTTGAGACTGTTAAAGTAATTGGAAAAGGCAGTGGTGGTGTTGTACAACTTGTTCGCCACAAGTGGGTTGGAAGATTGTTTGCTTTAAAGGTTAGTTCTTAGTTTAATTGATTCTTATAGCAGACTTGTTCATGTCGTTATTCTTTAGTCACATTGTTATGTATACAGTTTAATTGCTTTAAAGCTTGGAATTTTGACATAGCTTCCTTTTTATTACATGGATTCATGAAAGATGTGGGAGAAGTGCAGTTTAGTTCTTTTTTGGTTTGTTTTATTTGTTATCTTCATTTGGAGTCTTGTGATGTGGCACAGACAACATTTTTTAGTATGAATATGTCTTTTCTGCAGCACTTCTGTTTGTTTAGAAACGTTTTCAGGATCATCCATTTGTTGAAAATATGATCTTGAAATATTTGTCCAAAAATGTTGTCATATCTGTTATTTTAAGAATTTTGATGAAACAGTTTACCATTGTGATCTTGCACTGTCTTTAACAACTGTAACCTTTTGAACCAGAGCATATTTGAAGTCTCAACCATCTATATTGAACTTCTATCTGTGTTGCAGGTCATTCAGATGAATATACAAGAGGAGATTCGAAGACAAATTGTTCAGGAACTGAAAATAAACCAAGCATCACAGTGCCCACATGTTGTGGTTTGCTACCACTCATTCTATCATAATGGAGTCATATCTCTTGTGCTAGAATACATGGATCGCGGTTCTCTGGCAGATGTGGTTAGGCAAGTTAAAACAATTCTGGAGCCATATCTTGCCGTGGTTTGTAAGCAGGTATGCTAGACCATACTTCAATTTCTTGTTGAAATGTGCAGATTTTAGCCATGTCAAGTAACACTAACAATTGAGGTTCATTCTGTTTCCTGGACCTGGTTAATCATTCATGAATCATATCCATATTCCAGGTGTTACAAGGTCTTGTTTACTTGCATAACGAAAGATATGTGATTCATAGGGATATCAAACCCTCCAATCTTTTAGTCAATCACAAAGGGGAGGTGAAGATAACTGATTTTGGTGTTAGTGCTATGCTGGCAAGTTCAATGGGCCAAAGAGATACATTTGTTGGAACTTACAACTACATGTCGGTATGTAACTTCTCTTCCTTTACTCTTTGCTCCATTTCACCATAAACTACTTGGCATCTCCAATCAAATTTATGCTCCATTTATTCAATAATGCTTGTCGTACAACATAAATACGTCCAACGAGCATCCAACGTGTGCTATACATAAGACATAATGTGTGCTATATGTATAACACACGTACGTATAGGACACATTATGTCTTATATATAGCACACGTTGGATACTCGTTAGACGTATTTCTGTTGTAGTACAAACATTATTGCCATTTAATCAACAACCATATAGAGAATGTTATGATAATCAATGTCAATGCATTGATTTGTTGGTTTCCTTGTTCAGCCAGAAAGAATTAGTGGGAGTACTTATGATTATAGCAGTGATATCTGGAGTTTAGGCTTGGTAGTCCTTGAATGTGCCATTGGAAGGTTCCCTTACATACAATCTGAGGATCAGCAAAGCTGCCCTACTTTTTATGAGCTTTTGGAAGCAATTGTGGAACGCCCCCCACCTTCGGCTCCCGCTGATCAGTTCTCTCCAGAGTTCTGTTCCTTTGTATCATCCTGGTAATTGTTCATTTCCTTTTGCTTTCTTAGTTTCAGCACTGAAAAAACTGCATTATGTTACTCGAACTCTAGTGTTTGCAATTCAAGTACCTATTTTACTTCTGTTGGCTGGTTTTGTGCTGTAGTAACAGTTTTTGATCCTTTTGTTACTTATATATAAAATCTGTTATCACCAGAGTACCATTCTGTTTGGTTTCTAAGTTCTCCTTTGGTTTCATATTACAGCATCCAAAAGGATCCTAGGGACAGATTAACATCCTTGGAGCTTCTGGTTAGCAACTTACTGCAATTTTCTTCCTTTAATCTTATAACTTGTTAAAATTTCAGAATGCTTCTAATTCTTCTAATCTCATCTTACTTGCAGGGTCATCCTTTCATAAAAAAGTTTGAAGATAAAGACCTAGATCTTGGGATTTTGGTAGGTAGCTTGGAACCTCCTGTAAATTTTCCTAGATAAGTTCTTATAAATAATGTGTAAAATTTGTACTTAGCAATCTCAACTATTTGTTTACTTCATTACAGTTTTCTGAAACTGATTTGTATGATAGTTGCTTGCACTCAAGAGCTTGACCATTTTGTTTGGTTATCCCTTTATGCATGAGAACTTTCCCTTTATCCTTGAACCAAAACTCAACTTTCAGTGCTAAAATAACTAGTTTGAAAAGGCAAGGAACATTCCTTAATAAGAGTGCTTTTGCTGCAAGAAAATGATAAGTGCAGGTATCAATTAATATGGTTAACTCTTTTTATTCATTTATTTAAAAGATTATGCAAACTAAGAAGAAAAAGAGAGTTTTGCATTGAGAAGACACTATTTTATGTTTTCAGAACTCAATTAAAAACCTTTTGAACTTGCTTGTTTTAATATTCTTAATAAATTAAGGAAACTCACTTTTTTATACATTATTATTGATGTACACACTACTGAAAAAAGGGGGAATTTGAAGTTGTATTATGGGTGTCTGGCCAAAATAATTTAATTAGACCCAGTTAAGCTTTTCAGTCAAAACCAACCGATCAATTTCAACCTAAATAATTGATGACTAATATTTAAGCTTGTCTGTAACCAAATCAGATGCACTTTTCTTCATATGTGTGTGAATAAATTGATTTGAGGATTATTATATGAATGCTTGTGCACTTTTGGGATGAAAGTGATGGCATCAATTGTCACAAATAAGTGAGGGGACAACCCATCCATCCATCCATCAAAATTGAATCAATGGATTAAAAGAGCGTCATAATCCAACACAATGGTGGGTGCAGATAAGATTTTTCTCACAATCATTCTCATAGATAAACATAAAATGAAACATGATACTATATATATATATATATATTTGAGACCTACAATATGATATTATGATATAGCTCTGAGGTGGCAACATTATTGGCCATATCCAAAATACTCATGATGAGTTGATAAGGGTCAACCTTCTTATCTTCATATATATAAATAATATCCCTACTCGTACCAATCCAGCTCATTCTTAATATCAATATCAATATCAATATTCTTATTCTTATTAATAATAGCAATAGTTCCTTGGCTTGTCACTACCAAAATTATTCTTTTTTGTTGTGATAAGTATTATACACGGAAAGAGAAGGAAAGTTACTAATTATATATTATCTTCATGTTTTTACTATAAATCACTCTTCTTTTTCAAAGAATTTAGTTATTTTTTATGCATTTAAAATATAAAAATTATTTATACTGCTATCTCTATATTTAAAAAAAATGTCATATCATACATTTTAAACTTAAGTTTATATAACCATTCATAATATGTTGCAATTCTTCCTTTCTTATCTATGATTACAAATAAAAAATTGCATAAGTATGAATTTAAATGTTATATAAAACTAAAACCAATTTTAATTGAAATATATCTAGATATGCATTAGTAGTAGTGCTCTTTTAACTAATAATGATAATTCTCTACTTGTGAAAAAATGCTAGTTGGTGAGGAAGAATTCAACTAAACAAGTAGTGACATGATTTGATAGGGGAAACAACCAAACATGATACAATAAAATAATGCGTGACCACTTGACCTAGGCAAAACGTTTCAATAACCAATCACAAATAATTTCCTAATTCATCTATAACGTAACTACACGTGGGTGGAAAATGTCGGCAAAAGAATAAGAAAACTAAATAAAGTGATACGAAATTGATAAATTGTAGGTCAAGTAATTAAGTAAGCAAGAAGCATATGACATGAATCTTTAGGGTACAAGAAAGATGGGTTTTAGGAACTCGTCCATTCAACTGAGATTTTTAAGGCTTAAAATAAAAACAGTTTTATTATGTGTATATCAATATATCAATCAAATTAGTTAATAGTGAAATTTTACATCTTCAACTTATTTATTTCATTAAACAATACAGTCTACTCATCATAGAAAATGAAAAAAATGGTCAAAAGTGGGTAACTTTAAGAAAGGATTTAAGAATTGAATTCTGATACTGTGTATAATTTTTTACACAATCATCTAATTATTTGCTGACACATAAATTATAATTATATTTTCTCTTTTTTATTGTCTAAAATTTTATATAAACAAAGTCATTTAATTGGATGACAATATAAAATATCTTTACACTGCCCGCATCAAAATTAAACTCTTTAAGAAATTTGTTAATATTAGATTGTAAAGTTTAGAGAGTGGATAGATATAAATTTCATCGAAAAGTATGCATTTGTAAAAGTTTAATAATTTACGGATTAAAATACACAGGGCTATAATTTAGGAGGAAAGTGCAATTTCCTTTGTGAAAATTCGAAGTTAAATCCAAATGATAATGACTAAGTGAACCAATCTCCTATTTCTAAATAAATTGACCAAATGAGTCACTCTTGATAAACTCTTAAATTTAAATTTTTTTAAATTTGTTTTTATTTTTACCATGAATAGGTCAGTCCCACAATTCTTCTATTATCTTTTAGCATGTGGGGTTGTGGTAAATGATGCATTAAAAATGAGGGAATATTCCAATTTGTTATGCCTTTATGAGGCAAAGTTGGCAATATGTGGACCTCAAATTCACTCTCTAAAAGTTGAAAAAGGGTTAATTATTAAGAACTTATCTTCAATCCTAGGTGTCTCTGAGACAAGTCAATGAATTTCACACCATATACAACGTGACATGATAATGACCAAATTTTATAATATAGTATTTATTTATTATCCACACAAGCATAGCTATAAAATTGGTTAATTAATGTTATCCAAATCTCATAATGTAGCATTGTATATAAAGACACTTCATCAGATCTTGTTCTATCAAATCTGCAGGATTTGCATTTCAGATGTATATGAAACCTTGTTAGGTCTCAGAGAAATTCAAAATCTTGTGTTTCATTATTCATAACTCTTCTGTTCTTCTACTAGCACATGATGGAAAACAAGGCACACCAAGTGTTTGTAGAAATGAATGTGATGAAGGGAATAATGGGTGGTGGTTGTGATGGAGGTAGAAACACCAATTGGGTGGTCAAGGAATGTGTCAGCAATGATTCAATATCAATTGGGTCAATCTCAGAAGAAGATTCAATGGATTCTTTGTGTTCATCTTCATCAGAGTTGACTGAAGAGGCATCTTCAACCTCTTGTTCTTCATCCTCACATTCAAATGGACCTTTATATGAACTATCAGAGCTCATGAATCATCTCCCTATAAAGTAAGTGATTCCCTCATTTCTTTCTGAATTTTGTTCAATTTCCATTGTGTTCCAACATATGCATAAACAGAAAAAGTAAACAAGAAGATTACACATCATAGAAATAGAAAAACACAAAGTTTGATAGCCGTAGATAAGACCACAATTTTGTGTCTTTCTTTCTATGATGTCTACCTAAATGTATCAAGGTTTTAAATTGCCGCCGGTATTGCATATGCAACTTATTGCCGGTGGACCACAATTTAAAACGTTGAAATGTAAAATAACGGATTATTTGAAAATGTTCTGAATGATTGGCATTAGTTAGTTATTTGTGTTGATTGGTTTGATCATTTGTGCAGGAGAGGGCTATCTATGTTTTACCAAGGGAAGGCTCAATCTTTCACTTCCTTAGAAAGGGTTCAGAGCATAGAAGATCTTCCTAAGAAATGCATACCTTACAACAAGAGAATGAAGTCATGCAAAAGCTTTGGGGGAGACTTGGATAACCATAGAATATCATTCACTCCAAAAGCTAAAATATCAAAGAACTCCAAGAGGGTCTTTTGTGTCTCTACTAAACAAAAGAGGGGGTCTCCTTGGAGGGTCTAGGCCTTCCATTGCAGTACACAAGAACTTTTGAAACCCAACCATTTTTGAGCTTTTTTGTTTCATGTACAAATAAAATCCCAAAAATTTTGTTTTTAAATCCACAATTTCAGCTGATAGCTGGTTCTGAGTCAAAGATATAATTAGTTATCTACATATATTAGATTCATTTTGATATCTTGTATCCCTAGGTTATATTGATATGTTCATACCATGCCTCATGGTGATTATCACTGCAGTTCAATTATTGATAATTATATTACGCATTAGGTAATCGTGAGGTGTGACGTGATAATAACTCATCTTGTCTCTTAATCATGTTTTTTTTTTTTTTTTTTTTTGATAATTCAAGAACTGCATTTCAGCATTACATAATCATATCAACACCTAATTGCAAAACCCTATCACCATCTATTAACACACTAGGGGCTCAACACCATTTGTATATAATCACTATACAATTTGGACACCCAAGTTTTAGAATGTTTCATTAAAAAACCTCCTAGCCTATAAAATAACTAACATAATGAGGAAAAAGAGTACCAGTGAGTAATAAAACAATGAGATTACATAGTGAACTATAACAAATAGTAGAGGAGCCCTAAAAACATACAATAAAAAGAATCATCAACCTCACATGTCCCATTTCCACAACCGTTCATGCTCAACAACATATGGTTCTCCCACATGATTCTTGCATCACCACTCAAACTATGTAAAGGGTCTCATGCATACCACTCCTCCTAATGTCATTAAACCACCGATCAATCCAGAACTAGGCAAGCTCACACGCCTCTTTTACACTCATAATCTTGTCTTCAAAAATTTTCTTATTGCGTGCATTCCATACCACCCAAATGACTGCGGGGAACACATGAGGATTCAAACTTCGCTATGAGAATAAAACAAATTTCATGGTCAATTGTTCCTCCTTTTCAAAGAGTTCTAATGGAGAGTGATTTAACCATAAATGTCGACACAAATGTCCTAGGCATTTGAAAATCGTGAGGTGTGACGTAGTGATAGCTTTTCTTGTCTTTTAATCATGTGATTGAGGATTCGAATCTCACTTACGAGAATAAAACACATTTCATGGTCAATAGCTGGCTTCTATGCATACTATCAAAAGTCGTAACAAAATATTGCATCAAGCTATAAATGATTTTTTCAATCCATAACATATTTCTTAGTTTTATTATTGAATAAAAGGAAAGAAATGTAAAAATTAAAAAAGATAGTCTAACATATGGTCGTCATAATATATTTATTCCGCTTCTTTTACGTATTTAGAATGTTTTCTCTTATCTTTTGCATGATATATCAGATCAATTTTAGGTCATTCACATTCACAATAATGATTAAAAAGTAACAATATATAATGATAATGCTGCAGGTTTTTTTATCTTCATCCGACAAATAAATATATATATATATAATAAATAAATAAAAGGAGACAGCAGTTAAAAACAAATTTCAAGGGAGACCTTGTCAGTAAAATTGCCAGTATATCAAGCATTCACTATTTTCTTGTTTTCATTTCAAATTCAAAAATTCAAATGAAACATAAAAAGTAAGGGGAAAAATATAATTTGCCATAACAATCTTGGTCTTTTTTTAAGTTACCCTAAATATGTGTACAAACAAAAATATGAGTTCCAAAAGAATCTGATCATATCTTGTAAACAGGTACAATTCCAAGGAGATGAAAGCACTTTCTCATCACAATTGCAGTTGCTTCACACAGCAAGAGTCTACTACTCTCTGAAGGATGCCCAACAACCTGCCAACACAGTTTATACAATTTTAGATGCAATACTTCATAAAATTTTAAATCATACATACATGTCAGGTCTCAAAATATTTTTTCTATTTTTATTTTCTGTTTATAATATTAGGGGATTTCAATGATTTGTGGCAGTAAATGAGACATGCCAATGACTAAATCATGACTGATATCAAAGTAAAAACCATGTTAATATTAATTACAAATATGCTGACCTTATTTGCCTTTTCTTGCTTTTAAAATTTCATAAAAGAAACACCAAAAAACAAAACAAGAAAAATGCCACAAGGGTATTTTTCATTAATATTGAAAAACATGAAATGAAAATAGAAAACGTTTTCTAAAACCACAGAGGCCAAAGATAAAGGAATGAATATCTCATCACTAGGAATAGCAAGGGCATATATATAGCAAAAATGAATTGATGGCTTTAGAAGCATACCACACAATTAGTATAAAATCTCTTAGTAAAGATTTCTGATAAATTGTAGAGATATTCACACAACACGTTGGGCAATAAATTGGTGCACGCTTCCTCAACAACCTGAAAATAAACAAGTGCAAAAGCACAAATGTTAGTATAAGTATTATGCTAAGGTCAAAAGGTAAAGAATAGCATATACTATTCAAGTGTCCTACCTCAGAAAATTGCACCAAGTGAAGCCCCAGGGCGCGCTCATCGTCATGATCCAACACTATTGTAGCATTCTGTAACCATAAGTCGATAAACACAAAATATTTAGAAGTATGGAAGAGTTAATATTTAGCTTACTGTATATATAAACCTTCGAAAAATGAATTGTATCAGCCATGGCAGAGTGTAAACTAAAGATATAAGAAATTTCTTTAACTATTAGTTTGTTATGAATATAATAAACTACATATAAATAGTTAGTTAACAAACAGTTGAATGTTCAGCCCAGGTAGACAAGAAACATACTTTCTTTACTTCTTCGATGTCTTTGCCGGATTTCCTGATGATAGAACAGATCCTAGCATGTGCATACAGCAAATAAACAGCAGTATTACCCTGTTTCACAAGGTAGAACAAATAACGTTAGATCAATTAATTTTGGGTGGGAAGAAGAGAAGAGTTCAACACTTGCCAAAAGTTTCATTCATAGACATATATAGCTTGCTTGGATAGCAACTGTTAATAGGACAAGCAAACCGTCGCACTTTAGCGGACACCTAGTGGTGTGTTATACAACTAGGCAATTATCCATGTGCTTATGTTTTACCAAAATTTCGTTGTTTTTTTTTTCACCAATGTTATCAACTGCATGTACTCTTGAAAATTGCCTTGCATTTCTGAGGATCTTTGTTAAGGGTAAAAAACAAAAGGTACAGGGCCCATAAATAATTGTCACTTAATCTACTAAGCTACTTCAACGTAACTTTACAAGCATAAACTCAAAGTTTGCAGAGTTACAGCACCTTATCGCTAAGCATCTGATCAAAGTTGAATGTGTAATTCGTCAATCTGTTGTTCTTCAAGTCAGCATACCTGTAAACACAAATTAAGGATACAATAAGAAGTTGCCACAGCTGCCAACTCATTTAGCATTCCCATTGCAGGCATAAACTAAATACAAGTGAAAGATTTGTCAAATCAAAGCAAAATATAATTCTGGAACAGAAGTATGACACCTGTTTATGCATTTAGGAGGACAAATGACAAAAGGTAGCAACCTGATGTGCTTTACTAGTGTTTTATTTTTTCAGGGATAAAAGATATGGTTTACTTACATTGTTATTTATCTATTTAGAAGTTAAAATAAGATATGTAAACTAGATTCGGAGCACTTTGCTCAGAATCTAAATCATCTCACATATAACAATTTAAAAAATTTCAGTCACATGAATTAACTAGCCAATAGATTTCTCCACATTAACACAAGAAAATAGCGCTACCGATAAAAAAGCAAACTACAACTTCGTATAACTGGACGCTATGTAGATTTGTAATATATGTTGGGAGAGTAATCAGTGTGATGAGCTTACTTAACAGCACCATAACCAACTGCCTCAGCTGTCTTCTCGACCTCCTCCGCAGGCCAACCTTTAGCTGTATCTGAAAGAACATAAGGTTTGGATGGTTAAATGTCACTTAATGAGATTAAAGTACATATTTTTATATCTTAAGCAGAAATTCATGTCATCAATGCTTGCATGCAGATAAAGAAGAAATTCAAATTGCTCTTGGTAGCTGGTACTTTACCACGTTCAAGAATTGCAGCTTTACTGCGATTCTTGGCTTCATCAAGCAAATCTACCAATCTAACCACCTCAGTGTTGCGAGTTCGAAATCTTTTTCCATCTTCCCCAAGAACAAGACCAAAACCCACATGAGTGGCTTTTGGATATAAACTATCATCAGTTGGGAACCAATCAGCACGTTTAGCAGCCTGAAATGAAAATTGAAGAGGATGTCAAAGATTTTAACTCTGGGATAGTGGCAATAGCACTAGCAATATAATCAATGACTTCTTGTCATTTTAAAAATTGACAAAAAGAAAATTCGAATATATTTAAGGACGAAATCAGCAAAACACATACAAGTCAATAAACAAGAATGACTTGCTACTAGCAAAGGCAAGTAGAAAGGGTTCTTGTGATAACAATAAGATAGAGTAACCATAAGATACCATTAAAATTATCACTTGTGATATACCTTAAATACCATATCAAAGTGTTGCTGCTGCCCGACATCTGTAACATATATAATCCACTCGGCTTTTTCTTCGTTTATCCGATACCTACACGGTTCAAATAAGAGATAACCAAAACAGTATATGCTACCCAGTGAATATATTTCCAGTTCTACACTAGGATAAAAATGTAGACAAATAGAAGTACGTGTCCCAAATTCTGAACAAAAGAACCACGGTAAATAAATTTACACAATATTAGATAATGAAATTTGATCACTCAAGAGACTCAGCAATTTTAACTGGTTTGCAAAAAAATGTCTCAAACGAAGACAAAAACTGACCAAAGAGCTGCTAGATCAGTTGAAGCATAGTTGTAGCCACCATCACTCTTCACAACAATAAGAGGTATGTTAAAACCCTCAAGAAATATTACACGAGCACCTTCACTTTCCTCAATCATTCCTTTTTTGTTAAGTTCCTCCAAAACCCCAGGGATAAATGGATTGTAGAAGCTTTCTCCCTGTGACCAAATATACCATCATTCAGTACACTGTAAAAAAAGTTTACACTTACTGATTTAAGCTTTAAAAATATCCATTCACCCAAAAAAAAAATCCTGCAAAATCCTTGAGAAAATAATTCCAACAGAAAACCTAAGTTACCAAACATCTTATGGGTGTGAGAGAAAATAAGCAGGTTCCCAATGCTAATATGAGTAAAAAAATCAAACTATTGGTCATAACAGAACAAGAAAAAGATGGTAGACCTGTTTAAAAGACAGAATCTGAGCTACATCAAGAGTTGAATAAAAGGTATAGCAAATACCAGAGTTTCTAACATACCTAATAAGTAATAAGCCTGCATGCAATTCTGTGGTCTTATAATGTATTGAAAAGAGGAAAAAAATTTCTTTATGGAAAAGAATAGACATCATTGGTTTTCCTCAGCCAAAAAGGAAACTAGAAACTGAACCTTTTCTTCCAATTGAACTCCAAGGCGCTCATAGACCATGTGGAATTCAGTCCTACTAATTTCACAAATTTGTTTCCATGCATCACGATACCTGGCTTCCCCACCCTGAAATCAAAATATATACATACATAAAATTCATAAGCAAGTTTGCCAAGATCCTATGAATAAAAAAACCATGAAAAGAAAAGATATATTTTACCTGAAGTCGGACAACCGCCTGTTGTGCCCTCTGCTTAAACTCGGGATCACTGTCGAATCTCACTTTTGAGGCCTTATAGAATGTCTAAAATTGCACCAGCTCAGAGGAGTTTAGAATCACTAGTAATATTATAATGAGCTAGCAGCAAAAAAACTAAAACAAACATACTACTAAAAAGAGGTATTCACTTTAATATACTTTCTCACCTGAAGATCTCCAATGGCTGCTTCATTGACATCTTCTGGGTTTGGAAATTTTTCAAAGAGGTATTCAATAAGCATCCCAAACTGCAAAACAAATGAATGGATTTTAAGCCATATGGTACCAAGTTAATGCTTCAGAGATAGATAGATAGATAGAGAGAGAGCAGTGTCTTAGGTATATCTAAGGCTAAAAGACAAAGAAAAAAAGCAGAGTCAGAGAACACACATAATACCTAATTCATCCAAAATTTCTTGATCATGAAGACAGTTAGAAAAACATCTTATATTAGTCATTGTCCTAAGTATAACTGTTAATTACTTCCCAAGCCACCAAGTAAATGCTAATGAGCATGAACTTGTTAAGTTAGCTGCTAATAATTGTTGCGGATGATTAATCCGAGCCATGAGGCATATAAAGAACCGTAGCTTTGACAGCATATAGCAAACATCTAGTCACAATACAAATGCACTATCTTCAATTTGTTAGCACAAAAATAGCATAACTTTTGAAGTTAAATCTACCTGTGTTCCCCAGTCACCAACATGATTTCGGCGGAGGACTTCCACGTGTGAAAACTCGAGCATTCGAGCTAATGTGTCCCCAATAATGGTAGATCTAAGGTGACCAACATGCATTTCCTTTGCTATATTAGGCGAGGAAAAATCAACTATAGCCCTCTTGAGTGGAAGACGTGGTGCCCATGTATCAATACCATCAATTAGCATCTTTTGTAAGCTCTGCAGGACAATGTTTTTGCTAATTCTGTGAGAGTTCTTGAATAAGTTCAATAACCAAAACAAAGTAAAAACATTAACTTTCTTGCATAGAAACTCCGAATCAAGTCAAAGGGTAATACTCCCCAACCGCCTATGACATAGGTGCAATCTACACAGTATTTCTAGTTTAAAACTAGAAGGTAGAAAATGTAAACACCTGTGCTATCCAATTCCTTGATAAGACGACATTCACAAATCCAGGACCAGCTACAGAGCATGATTCTATCATTTCAGATGGGGGAAGATTCTTCATGATGGCCTACACACATTAACATTTGACACAGACAATTCATAAAAGAATCCAAAAACAAGATACACACATGGTGGAAGGGAAAAAGAAAAGGAAATATCCCTGATTATACCTGTCCAACAGATGGGGGACCCTTAAATTCTGTCTTCTTTCCTCTTATCTTAGACCATATACCCATTGCATTATTACTAACGAGGGGAAAAATAAATTCTTGTCAGTCTTTTGGTGATACACAATGCCATTACAACTACATATGCATGTTGGTCGGGGAAGAAAGTTCAACTCACCATTGATAATCACCGAATTTAACACCGGATTTTGCGACGCAGGCCTCAACTAGTGGCGCTATATCTGTCTCAGTAGGTACGGTTGTCCTCACAGATACCTCAAACAGCTGAGCCAACTGCTTTTTGACACTGCCTACATTTTCTGAATCCTGGATTCCAAACACACTATCTAAGATCCCCATCTTATTATAGAACATCTGAGAATGTTCCGCAATACTAATCCATTTTTTCTTATCATGCATGAACTTCAAGTCACAGTTGAAAACAAAATAAGTTACATTTTAAGGAATGTGAACTTACCACAGCCGCCATGGTAGACACAGATTGTGCCTTAGTTGCTCTAATAGCTAATCTCTTCGATGCAGCCTTCAGTAGTAAATCTGTCTACACAACAGCAAATAACATTCAAACAAAACTGTCTCGTGTTAGTGACACAGGTCAGAAGAATGAGAAAAAGAAAAAAGCAATTAAGCCCTTCAAAATAACGCTCATAACATTCATGAATGAAAACACATAAAATACCCTTTTAATAGCCAAATGAAACTAAACCGAAAACAAACAAAAAAAATCCCAAACCTTATATTTTTAGCATTAACTCAAAAATCAAAACAACCCCTTTTGCCCCTCATCAGCTCAAAAAATAAAAAACAATAATTTAATTTTTAAAAAAAAGTAGAAACATCATTGCATTGCATTGCAGTGAGGAAGAAAGTAAAGAGAAAATAGTGCTGAAAACACGATAAGAAGAAGAAGAAGAAGAAGAGAGAAAGAGAGTGCTGACCAGAGGATGGAAGAGAATGAGGGGAAGGAAAGTGGGAGAAACGATTGAGGGAGAGAAATGGAGATGAAGTCGAAAACGGCGCAAGTAAGAGATTTATGCACCCTAACATGTTAACCTTTCCTCCCTTTTACGCACGCGTGTTCTGCTTCCGAGTTCGAACTCAACGCTACCCAAACAAGCACCAACCTTGGTCGTGTCGTTTTAGTTTTCTGTTTTGCCGTTTCGTTTTAGCTTACATTCGCACACCATACCCAGTCACTGCCCACTGGCCCATCCCAAACACGATAACATTTGTAACTAGTCAAAAATCCTTGCTACCCACGATTTCTCATTTTAAATTTTAAGCAAAAACTTATTAGTTTGTGATATTAGTATGATTTAATCATATGATCTACCGTAATTTTATTACGAAAGGGAAATTTTGCCATCGCAGGCTTATTAGGGATGTTACTACAATACAATACTATCCATTAGGCCCGTGGGCCAAATAATGGGCTGTAAGCCTATCCCAAAACTTGCCATCTGAGCCCAAACAATTTTTCTATCGACATGATTGAAGCAAGTGGGCTTAGCTTATCACAATTTCACATGCATGATGAATCATCCATGATCTCACGTGCTCCTTACCGCACAGAATCATTACCCAGTCATCCTTATCCGATTGCAGAGTCTCTCCCAGTCGCAGTTTCACACGCACCCATAGTCTCACTATTACCGGATAAATAAATAAACAGTATAAAAATAATAATTTAATAAAATTGTCCCACCTGAATTCCCGAAATTACCCTCACCACCTTCACCTGTATAAAATCCCCCCAATCATCACTGATACACTCACTCTGTAGTGGCTGAAAAGTGAAAACAGTGAGAAAAGTAGAGAGAGAGAATGAAAGGCGCCGGAAAAGGCAACAAGGCGACCGGAAAACCGTCGTCAGAGACGAGGAAGGATCGGAAATCGGCGACGGGGATGAGCGGATCGCCGAAGAAAGGAGGCCACGGAGGCAAGTTCACGTGGATCGGCGGCCAAGGCTACTCGAACGTCGAGGTCGACGCGGTGGAGGCTCTCGATGCTAAGGATCCGAACTTCGAGGATCCAGCGGACGCCGTCTCTGCCCTGTGATCGGAAGTGGCACGGCGGTTCCTGCAATCTATGATGATCGATTAGATCTGTAAATATTGACTTCGATCCTTGGAAAATTTGAATTATGATGATAATAAAAATGAAAGTGATCAGCGATTAGAGTTTTCTTTCTCGTGATAGGCGAGTATGGATCTGCTATATTTGAATCTGTAGGAACTGTGACTCTGTTTTTGTACATATATGGTTTATCCGATCTTTTATAAGCTAGTATTATCACTGAATCTTAGCTAAAAGGGTTATCTCTTTGACAAAATGCTCCAGTATTAAGATTAAGATACTAGTCCAGATTATTTTTAATTGTCCTTTTATCATATTATATATTTATTATTACCTCCATTCTAAAATAATATTTTTTTTACCTTTCTCGTTCATTGAATAATTAATATTGTGTTTAGGTATATTATTTTTTTAATAAATCAACAAAATTAAAACTATTATTATTATTATTATTTTAGAATGATATTTTAGAATGAAGAAGTAATAGATAGAGTTTAAGAAAAATCTTTCTTTATATTAGTGTTTTGTCTTTCACTTTGTCTCTATAATATTATAATCATATTTCATGTTTATTGAAAGTTATTTATGCACTATTTTATTAAATGATACTGTTTTGCTTTTTAAGAGCAGATTTTTAGAGTTGAATGAGCTCAGCTTTTTGAAAGCAATAGTTTTATCAAACTTAGCTAATCTAAAATTAATTAATTAAGGCATCTTCTTAAATATGGAAACAACTGAGATGCCCCCGATAAATAGAGTAGTACCAAACATGATTGAGTTTGGATGTTCCAATAATGATATTCTACGCATGTAGATATTCAGAAAATAGATATTTAGAATGACTAGTTGTTAAAATCACATTTTTTAAAGCATTATTCTTATAAAATAGATGTCATTTGCAACATATCGAAGTAATGGCCAAAAAACTGTTTTGACGTTATAGTTTAAACCTGATTGAAGACATTCGATAAGATAAAGGTAACGGCCATGGAATGTGTATGAGCGATTTCAAAGTCAACTTTATTCATTTTAGGTTTATGTTTAGGAGTTTAACAAATAATAGAAGAGAATGATTGAATTGAAAAGAAATGTGAAGAGTGGAGTGGAATAAAGCATGTTGTATATTGAAAATACATTTAATCAATATCTAGTATGTATTATATGTATAATATATTATGTATGATATATAATGTTAGTTGAATATATTTTTATTATACAACAAACATTACTATTATAAATAAATAGTGGATTAGAGCCTTATATGTAACCTACTATAAGCTAATTTTAGGTTTAAATCTGACGTGTTAATATGGTCAATCTGTCCATAAGCATATAGGGCTTATTATTGAAAAAAAGGTAAATTATGCTAAAAATTAATAAGCTAACGTGTCCAATCAAGCTAGTAGGACTAAAAAATTAACAATACTTTTTGTACATCATAATATTGTCATTATCAGTCATTCGTAATAAATACATATCATTAATCACTAATATTTTTATAAACTCCACTTTAAAAAGTGTGTTGGAGACCAGAGACGGATTCACAGGGGCAGGGGCAGTAGCTTGAAAAATTTTAAGTGCATATATTATTATGTGAAGCATTGTTTCTAAAATTAAAGTTGGTTCAAATGAAAAATATTAGTACTAGCATGTAAAGGGATCAAATCTTAAGTTTCCCACTTTTATAGAAAAACAATGTCTTCACTCTTTTATTACATTAGTATTCCTCTTGTCTTAGTATAAATACATGTTATTAATAATTTATTTATATATTTATTTATATTTTTAAGAATAAAAATTGTATATTTATAAATTTATTAAAAAATAATTAAAAACAGTTGAAAGTAGATTTAGATTAAAACTATTTGGAATCTAAATAAAATAATTAATTAGTGTATTTATTCTTATAAATTATTAAATTAGATGTATTTTTTATTTAATCTATTGACTTTTTTTAAAAGTATGAAATATTTTTTATTATATTTCATATTAATAATGAGAAAAATAGTTATTTAATGATTGAAAAATTTTAAATTTGATACAAATTAAAGAATGCCATATTAATTTTTAGTGAAAATATAATATATATATACACACTTTTTTATATATTTTAAAATTCATATAAGATGAACTATATAATTAATTTTTTGCCCCCCTTTGTTGAGTTTCTGGATCCGTCCCTGTTGGTGACTAAAAGCGGCTGATAAACAGTGTATATGTAGCATTATTAAAAAATTAATAAGGTGTTGTTTGATTTCCATTTTCATTTTCTGTTTTCTCTGTTTTCAAAATTTTATGAAGGAAATACTGAAAATAGAGAAAACTTAATTTTATTATTTTCTTTGTTTTCAGTATTTCCTTTACAAAATTTTGAAAACAGATAAAACAGAAAATGAAAACAGATAATGAAAACGAAAACCAAACAACATCTTAGCTAACATGTCCAATCCAATCTGTGTATGTGGGAACAGGTCCCTAGTTCAATCATCACTAAACACACTCGTTAGGAAGAGCGAAACACTTAGCTATGACTAAGTTCCAAATTGGATTAGGCAGCCTTTGAGCCACACATTACTTAATATTTATTATGCATAGAATAGATTATGTATGACACATAATCAACATTACTGGTAAGTTATAACACATAGTCAATGTTAGATATTAGTTGACTATTTTTCTATTATACAGCAATATTTTTTTTTCATTAATCCAGTAAATACTTATGTTACAATAAAAAGCTATGATAAGAAACATTCAATTTTCCTGCTCTTGCTAGGATTAAACAATCCTCTTTGGATAGTTCATCTAATCCAATGATAGCTATTCTTTTTATTTTAATATTTAATTAAATATTTTTTTAAAATTTGAAATTATACTTCTTTATTACAAAAAGTTCCAATTAAATGAATCAGTATGATATAAAAAGATATTCTCTATATCATCAAAAAATTAAAGATATTCTCTATTTCTTCTGTATTATTTATATATTTTCCCGCTATTTATTTTCTTGCATCATAGAGCATTGCAATACCACATTCCCACGTCAAATGAACAAAGCGCTTAGCTGGAACAGTACGCAAACTCAGCTCAAATATACCACTCCACAAAAAAAAAAAAAGGGTTTAGTTTAACTTCAAAGTTCAAAGCTTTATCAAAAATTCAAAATCCCCAAAACGTATTTATTCACCTAAAATCGCAAAACGCTAAAAGCGAACAAGCATAGCAATGGCAGGTTAGCAGCAACACAACACAACACATCACTACTTCCTTCGCCCATTGTTATCGTAGAATGAAAAAGCGCTTCTGCAAAACACATCAGATTCTTCTTCGTGGTTATGGGGAACAAAATCGCGCGAACGACCCAGGTTTCGGCTTCGGAGTACTACCTACACGACCTTCCATCGACGTACAATCTTGTGTTGAAGGAGGTTCTGGGAAGAGGGAGATTCTTCAAGTCTATACAGTGCAAGCACGACGAGGGTTTGGTTCTTGTCAAGGTTTACTTCAAGCGAGGTGGCGATTCCAACATCGATCTCCGGGAATACGAACGTAGACTCTCTCACATCAAGGATGTCTTTCAATCCATCGACCACCCTCACGTTTTGCCCTTCCAGGTTCCCCAATTCGTTGAAATTTCCGTGAATGTTGATTGATTTTTTTTTTGGGGGGGGAGGGTTTAATTCTGATTGTGATGTGTTTGGTTGTTGAGGGGAATCGGTTTTGGAGGATTGAAGTTTTGAACTTTGATGTGCCCATGAAAGATGGGAGATTGGGAGCTTTTTCATTTTTTTGGGTTTCTAATGTTTGATGGAATTAGTGCTTGTTTGGTTTAAATTCTTCCCAGATAGAAAAGGAAAAAAGTTGGCTTGTTGAGGCACTTTGAGTTGAAGCAACTTTTATAGAAAATGGGAGGTTAGGGATTTGGATTCAGTATCATGGGCGGAAACTTATTCACTTCTTATTTTAGAGACAAGTTTACTTAGTCTTTACAAGGAAGCACGCCAAAAATGTTGTCGTATCCGTGTTGGATACGAGCCGGAATCTCCTTCGATACATGGGACATGCGTGTCCGTGCTGTATCCTATTCCACACTTTTTAAAGTCGCCGGTCAGATATTGTCTCTTGAAGTTTTTTTTTGGGGGGGGCGGAGGGGGTAGTTTTAGGATTTTTTAGATGCTGGCTTTTAAGGAAAGAACTGAGAAGAAAACATGTGATGAATTTTTTCTTTTGTGAATTTGGGTTTACAAGGTTGATATGGGGAACTTTGCTTTCATTTCTTCTTAATTTGTTTCAGTACCCCAGAGGATCTATGTATTGTATATTCCTCATGAGGTGGTGTCAATGTGTCATTTTGCAGTTTTGGCAAGAAACAGATAAAGCCGCATACCTCTTGAGACAATATTTCTTCCATAATCTGCATGATCGAATAAGTACTCGGCCTTTTCTCAGTTTTGTTGAGAAGAAATGGTTGGCTTTTCAGGTCTTCTTGACTATTCCACTTCCCTAACATTTTAGCGTGTAATGTTTTGGTCTGTTAGTTGACAGTATTTTTTTCTTTGGATAATATACAGTTGCTTTTAGCTGTGAAACAGAGCCATGAGAAGGGAGTATGTCATGGTAAGCCAATTAAATTTGAAACCTAGCATCTCTAAAAACAGAGAATTAGAAAAAGAGAGTGGAGAGGGATCTATTAGCTGATGATATCTTCTCTTATCATGGCTTGATTGCCAATGCATCAACTTAATTTGTATTAATTTTCATTTTTGTAGGCGATATTAAGTGTGAGAATGTGCTGATCACATCCTCCAATTGGCTGTACCTTGCGGATTTTGCATCTTTCAAACCTACTTACATTCCGTATGATGACCCGTCAGATTTCTCGTTTTTCTTTGATACCGGTGGAAGAAGACTTTGTTATCTAGCGCCTGAGGTTGATTTCTCTTCCTTCTGTATATATTGAATTTTATTTGTATTATCTATCTTATTTCATTTTGAAACTTTGCATATGATTTTGCTGTGTTTTCTCTTCTTCCTTTTTTAATTAATGTAAACTTTATTGCAACAATGCAATGGAGTTCTTACTTCTTACAATGTGATTATCTATTTAGAAGCTTAATTGAAAAGTTAATTCGGCAAGTGCCCTTGATTAAACTTAGGGTCTTGTGATTATAAAACTGTTGTCGATCACAGGACTATGTAACTACTTGTCCTTTCCTATCACAATTATGTAAATGCCTCACTCTCTTTATTCCTCATTACCTTCTTTTGGCTGCCAGCGATTTTATGAACATGGAGGGGAGATGCAGGTTGCACAAGATTCCCCTTTAAAGCCATCTATGGATATGTTTGCTGTTGGGTGAGCATTCTTTGTTGCAAGAACCTTAATCCTGGAGGAAATTTTTATTTTTCAAGTATTCATGTTTCAGGCTGCAAATTGGAATATTTATGTGCATGAAATTTAATTAACTGATTTAACAATGGAGAAGAGAATTATGTACATTTGTTATTTGCAAGAATATGATCAGGAAGGAATTATACTGCTGTAATTATGTGAGGTAGTGGTGATGTCATACCTTGCTACCGGATTGATATTTTATAGAATTATGTTGGACCTGAACTTTCAATATTTATCATGTTGAATCAGTAAATGGCGTATTGTAGTTATGCCATGTCCTTGACTACCATTTTCTTGTTGCTTGTTTGCATGATTTCTTTTCTAAGATGCACATATCATTTTACTATTTCAGGTGTGTTATTGCAGAACTTTTCCTTGAGGGGCAGCCACTGTTTGAACTCTCTCAACTTCTGGCTTATCGTAGAGGGCAATTTGATCCAAGCCAACCTCTTGAAAAAGTACTCTATTTATCTTTCTGTGTGTCCTCATGACTCATGAATTATGACTCAGTCCTTAATATTTAAATATTCTGTTTCTCATGGGTGCAGATACCAGATCTTGGAATACGTAAGATGATACTACACATGATTCAGTTAGAACCAGAGTCCCGATTTTCTGCTGAAGGATATCTAAAGGAATATGCTGCAGCTGTATTCCCAACCTATTTTTCACCATTTCTGCATGACTTTTACCGCTGCTGGAGTCCTCTCCATTCTGATATGAGGGTATTTGGCTTTACTTGAATATATTAGTTCTAATGAAACACGACTTTACTAAAAACTGGTGTAACTCACGGGTTGTATGTGTGATGAATTTAATGTAGGTTTTATTGTGTCAAAGTGCTTTCCAGGAGATACTTAAACAAATGATGAACAATAAGTCATCTGATGATGTAAAAGTTACTTCTGGTGAACTTTTGGAAGAGATGGTTGCAAAAGAAAGTGTGAGTTTCATGAAGGACTCATTGATTAGGAGAGAGGACATAGGCAAAGGCTTAGCTCATGATCACTATAGTAGCCTTCTGAAGGATGCTAAGAAAAATAATATTCCTTGTGGTCCCCGGCATGTAACAGGAAGTTCAGCCAATTCTATCTTTCCTGAAAATCTAAAATATTTGCAATCTTCTGGCGAGCTGCTTCAGGCTATCTCCAATGCGTTTAGAGGAAATGGCCATCCCTTTTTGAAAAATATTACTTTGAATGATTTAAATTCTTTAATGTCTGAGTATGATAGTCAATCAGATACATTTGGAATGCCTTTTCTACCATTACCAAAGGATAGTATGAGATGTGAAGGCATGGTTCTGATAACATCTTTGCTCTGCTCCTGCATACGCAATGTCAAGTTGCCTCATCTGAGGAGAGCAGCCATACTCTTGTTGAGGGCTTCTGCCCTATATATTGATGATGAAGATCGTTTGCAGCGTGTTATCCCATATGTGATTGCAATGCTTTCAGATCCAGCAGCAATTGTGCGTTGTGCTGCTTTGGAGACTTTGTGTGACATTCTGCCCTTAGTGCGAGAATTTCCTCCAAGTGATGCAAAGATATTTCCTGAGTATATTCTTCCAATGCTTTCTATGCTTCCTGATGATCCAGAGGAAAGTGTGAGAATATGCTATGCCAGCAATATTGCTAAGTTGGCAATAACTGCTTATGGGTTCTTGATTCATTCAATAAGCTTGAGTGAGGCAGGTGTTCTTGATGAATTGAGTTCGCCACCAAAGTCATTGTTGTCATCCAGCCAGACCTCTGGAAGAGTGAAGAGGATAAATAGTGATGTCCAGCTTGTGCAGTTGAGGAAATCAATTGCAGAGGTTGTTCAAGAACTCGTAATGGGTCCAAAGCAAACACCAAATATTAGGAGAGCACTTCTTCAAGACATTGGTAAACTGTGCTCCTTCTTTGGTGTAAGACAGTGTAATGACTTTCTCTTACCTATCCTTCCTGCTTTCTTAAATGATCGGGATGAGCAGTTGAGGACAGTATTCTACGAGAAGATTGTTTATGTCTGTTTTTTTGTGGGCCAAAGAAGTGTAGAAGAATATCTATTACCCTACATTGAGCAGGCTTTAAGTGATACAACAGAAACAGTCATTGTTCGAGCATTAGATTGTTTGACTATTCTATGCAAAAGTGGTTTCCTCCGGAAGCGGATAATTCTTCTAATGATAGAGCGTGCCTATCCTTTATTGTGTTATCCTAGTACATGGGTACGAAGATCGGTTGTCTCTTTCATTGCTGCTAGCAGTGAGAGCTTGGGTGCCGTAGATTCTTATGTTTTCCTGGCTCCTGTTGTACGGCCTTTCCTCCGTAGACAACCTGTGTCTCTTGCTTCAGAGAGGGCTCTTTTGTCATGTTTAAAACCTCCTGTTTCAAGACAGGTGTTCTATGAAGTCTTGGACAGCACGAGGAGTTCAGACATGTTAGAAAGACAGAGAAAGATATGGTATAGTTCATCACAAACTAAACTGTGGGAAATGGATTTATTGAAAAAAGGAATTGAGGAGTTGGACTCTTTAAAGAACTTGATGGACAAACAACAAGGTCCTGAGTCTCCTGAGGTTCAACGAGCTGCTGGCACTGCCTCCCAACAGCCAGGGATAACTGATAGCGACAAAGCTGAGGCAAAATTGAGAGATATGGGGGCCTTTATGCATAATGATGGCAATATGGTGGGACATCGTGATCCCCAACCTGTGGAGAAGTTGCAGTTTTCAGGATTTATGTCGCCACATTTTAGTGTTGGAAACAGTTTGACATATGAAAAGCCATCAGAAGGCATACCTTTGTACTCCTTCAGCGTGGACAGGCGGGGAATGGGAATGCCTCCCGCAGCTTCTGATTCTCCTCTACAAATGAATTCTCTGATTGTCAGTTCATCTGCCATGCCTTGGGCTAATCCACTTAGTAAGTCCTTTAATTTGGCTAATTCGGTTCCAGCCCCAAAGCTATTTTCAGGTTCATTTAGCATCAGCAATGGTTCTAAACAGTTCCATCGAGTGGTACATGAACCAGATGGAAGAGAAAATGAGACGCCCTATTCTACTAACACATTTCAAGATGTGGGATCGTCTGCTAATTCTGAAGGCACATCATCTTCACTAGAAGATGCAACTGCCCAAACTGATCCCTCAGGATTTCCATCTTTTGCTCGAACTTCTATTCCTGATTCTGGCTGGAGGCCCCGTGGGGTTCTGGTTGCACACCTCCAGGAGCATCGATCAGCAGTCAATGACATCACAATTTCTGCTGATCATAGTTTTTTTGTGAGTGCATCCGACGACTCTACTGTCAGGATTTGGGATTCCAGAAAGCTGGAGAAGGACATTTCGTTCAGGTCACGGTTAACATATCACCTAGAGGGAAGCCGTGCGTTATGTGCAGCAACACTTCCAGGTTCTGCACAAGTAATAGTCGGAGCATCTGATGGACTAATTCATATTTTCTCTGTTGATCAGATCTCTAGAGGCCTAGGGAATGTTGTTGAAAAGTATTCTGGTATTGCTGATATCACAAAGAAGGATATCAAGGAAGGTGCCATACTTAGCCTTTTGAATTGCCCTATGGACAATTACACCATCATGTATAGCACCCAAAATGGCGGCATTCATCTTTGGGATACCAGGTCAAATTCCAATACCTGGACTCTGAAATCTACTCCCGAGGAGGGCTATGTTTCTTCGATAGCATCGGGGCCATGTGGTGACTGGTTTGTATCAGGGTCATCCAGGGGTGTGATTACTCTCTGGGATTTGAGGTTTCTTATACCTGTGAACATGTGGCAGTATTCTCTTGCTTGCCCTATAGAAAAGATATGTCTCTTTCTTCCTCCTCCAAATGCTTCTCCGCCTTCAACTTCTAGGCCTCTTGTGTATGTCGCTGCTGGTTGCAATGAAGTTTCTCTTTGGAATGCAGAGAGTGGCAGCTGCCACCAGGTATGAGGTTGCTGTTTTTTATTGCTTCTTGATGATAAAAGCAGTATGTGCTAAAACAGAATCCAGCCTAAAAAAATATGCCAGCTAAATCGAAATTTCTATTTGTTGAGACAAGATATGATTATTATTTTTATATTGGTGCTTGTACATGTATTCTTTATAATTTATTGTTTGAATTGATTATCAAATCTTCTTGCAGGTACTGAGGATGGTCAATTATGACAGTGATGCAGAAATGTCTGATATGCCTTGGGCCTTGGCTAGATCTTCAAGTAAGCCAGCTTCTCAGTCAGATCCAAGACGAAATATCAATCGCAAGTATGGAGTTGATGAGCTAAATGATCCTCCTTCTCGTCTTCCTGGTATCCGCTCATTACTTCCCTTGCCGGGGGGTGATTTATTGACTGGAGGCACTGATTTAAAGATACGTCGATGGGATCATTACAGGTTTTGTGCTGAATCTTGATCTTATCTGCACAATTTTCTTGCAAAAATAGTCTAACCAAACTTGCCATTTTTTTCGCAGTCCTGAAAGAAGTTACTGTATATGTGGACCAAACTTAAAAGGAGTTGGAAATGATGAGTTTTATGAATCTAAATCTAGTTTTGGAGTGCAAGTTGTTCAGGTACTTTATGTTTCAGTAGATTGTTTCAGCCAAGTTTTTTTGTTCTTATATTTCATGTGCACTGGTCAAATCTCTTGTTATCCCAGTGAATGTTTAGTGGTTAAATTTATTGTGCCATCTAAATGCTGTTGGACGCTACTTGCATCTCCTTACATTTTCCAACTTGTTAATGTCACTTCTACTCTAATAAACAGGAGACAAAGAGACGTCCCCTTACAACCAAGCCGATGGCAAAGGCAGTTCTTGCAGCTGCCGCCACGGATCCCGCCGGTTGCCACCGCGATTCTGTTGTTTCTTTGGCTTCCGTTAAGTTAAACCAGAGACTCTTACTATCAAGTGGTAGAGATGGGGCCATCAAGGTTTGGAAGTAAATTACTGAAAGTTCATATTAGCTTTGTTGTTGTACATAACTAGTTTCAGTTCCTTGTATCTAAAACTGTATATAAAGTCTAGGAACTAACCCCTCAAGTAGTTATTGAATCCTCTGCTCAATATTTTTCCAATTTGTCGAATACCCTTCATCTTGTATAGCAGATATTTTGATCGGGGAGCTAGATCATAAATTTGATAATCGATTTAATCCACGCATTTTACCCTCTTTGTTACCTATGGCACACGCATAAATTAGATGAACTTTTCTTACTACATCTGTGCTTGGCAATCATGGCGTCCTAATCTTAATTTGGTATTACTGATATTACAGTCTCGGAAGTTTCACAAATGTTTTCTAAGAGCAAGTTTTTCACAGTCTGTATATCATGAAAATGTAAGCCAATTTATTTTGGTAAATATTGTTAAACACACTCAAATAAGGATCAAAGAATAAAGTATTTATATACTATTGCTTAATATTAAATACATTCTATTACTTAATGCACATATAATATATATATATATATATACACACACATATATAGAAGTTTTTGAGTTTAATTAACATACTATTAATAAATTTTACACTGACATTTAATTATAATTTACTATATAAATAAAAGTTATTTATTTTTATATTTACTATTTCAAAAATAAATCACTTTTGTTTTGTGACAATATGTAATTGAATGCAAAGTAAAATTATTTTTCATTAATGAATAAGGTTAATTAAACACATTTTATTCATAATTTTTCACCAATTGGAAATATAGGCTTGAGCGATGAAAAAAGTGGTAGGTTGTAGGGTCCTTACACGTTGATGTTAGAGAACATTTTGGAAATGGAAATGATCCAATTTGAACCATCCATTTAGATGTTGGTTTCATTATATTAGAGTGATATATATATATATATATATATATATATAGCAACCAAATCATTGGAAATTTCAACTGCAAAGTCAATTTGCTAGACTCTTCGAGACTTTAACTATTTTATTGATGAATAATAATTTATTTACATTACATTAATTACATGCTCACATTCTAATGTAGCTTTGAGTTATGATAAAGAAGATGAAATGTGAAAGTAATGTTTTTATGTTAGTAGGCCAAAGAGAACTAAGGAGGCATGTTTGATGACTCTTGAGACTCTCCAAACTTCATGTTGTACTCGATGCCATGATTCTTCACTTTCTACATCTTTTGCCACTTTTACAGCATCATCAATTCCAGGGAATGATTGAGACCCATAGTCATTGTGTTTTGATGGTCCATAGATCTACAAATTGGAAGAATCAACAGTATAGGATGATGCTTTCGGTTTCAAAAAACAATTTTCAATTTTCAGTTACTGTTATGTTTTCAGAATTTTGTGAAGGAATGACTTACCAGATGCTTATACCACGTCATTCCAAATAGGCCGTCTCTGTCGGTGAACGCGCGCTCGGCCATCATAAGTCTATCATTCAACTCTCTCACTTTCAAGTGATCATCTTTCCATGTTGTCCAACCTTTACTTGCTTCTATTTCCTGAAGAATCAACCAATCAATCACATTTTCAGTGTCAATTTGATGATAACTTGTTATCTAATTTTTGTGGCCTAAACTAAACATACTCTCAAGGAATCTCTACCTTTCTCTGGTTATTTATCTTGATTGCTGCTTTCTCAAGCTCCTTGATTGATCTGAATATAGGAGACAAGTTTATGTCCTTATTTGAAATCTCATCTTCCAAGTTCTTCACACTGTGCTGTGATTTCAAAATTTATTATGGTCTCAAATTCAATGAGGATAATCTTTGTGTGTAAAACTACAAAGTTTGATTTTGATTAAAGCAGCATCTAATGAGGCCACACCTGAAGCTCCTTAGCATAAGATATATAATCAAAAGGTAAGAACTCCTCATCTGCTAGCCAAAGTGCTACTAGGCCCCAAACACTTGCACCTGTTTTCACATTACATAAACAAATTTTGGGTTAAGTAAATTAAGATCTGTGCTATTTGACTGCTGATATAAGCTATGACATAATATCATGGCATCGTTTCATTCATGTAGCAGACAAGTGACACGGCGTATCGGGGCACAACTTAGTATTTGTTGTTTTGACTTTTGACACCATTTGTGTCGCGTATACATATCCTTAATTTAATTTGATTTCATCAGAGTTAACTGAGATGAATTTTACTGTGATAGAACCTGTAAAAGAGAAGTATATATGACTTACCTGCAACATGCCTATGAAACATAGGATCACCAAATTTCTGCATCCAGATGAAATCATCATAGAGTGAATGGTATACTGGATATCCTGCAATGTCTAGGGGGAGGAAAAACATTAGTTTCTATGTTCACTCATTGATTGCAAAATGCTACTTCTAGCCATCAAATCTTGAATTTTTTTTATGTTGTATATATTATTATGCAGGACAATGACATGTTTAGCTCATATGAGATTATTGATATATCTGCTAGAGAATGAGTTTTGTACCTCCTCCAAAGGCTATATCAGCTGCTGGAATCCCCACATGTTGCACAAATGGTGCATAATCTGATCCTCCACCACCTAACCTCCCCAACTTTCCATGTACAGAAATAGTTTATGCATGATCATAGATAAAATATTCAGGTTATACAGCTATTTATTGAACTTTAAAAAAGCTGATTTAAAACTAAAAGCAAAGTAAATTTGAATGTTTCTACTTTGGATTGGAATGCTGATTTTGATTACTGCAATATGCTTACCAAAGGAGAACTACCAGAACTAGTCCAAGTTTCATAGATGCTGTGTGATGAGTTATCTGGGTCTGTGACCTACATAAAGAGCCAATATTAACAAAAGTTGTTGTGGTCACCATAATCTATATTCTATCACTAATTATATGCAAAAGAGCTTATTCAAGGGAATTTGTAATTCAATCAGCATTTTGTGATACCTGCTGAGTAGCTCTTTTGATCAATTCATCAAGCTGCGGCGTAGCGCGGACGTTGAACCCCGGTCCGCCTACTATACAGTCAGCATTCAAGTAAGCAACTGCTCTTGAAGCCAGAATTTCTCTGTTCTCTTCAACCCATTCTGTTGATCCTATCTGGAGGAAAATGATCACATCAAATTTACATGGGGACATGTACCTTTATATATGGAAAAAGAGAGAAAAGAGAGAAAATTTACAAGGCCATATTCCTCAGCATCCCAATTGCATAACATAATTGTTCTTCTAGGCTTCCACCCTTTTTTCTGAAGCTTCCCCAATCTTTGTGCTACCTGAATTACAATAGACTTGTTACTTGTGCCTTTGTGTCCATATATAATTCTAGTGTGTTTGGTTCTACTTTTATAGATTTGATTTTAAAGTAAAGTAATTTATATTCAAAATTTTCTCTTATCAATTCTAGCCTATTTTAGTTTACAACATTGAAACCAAACATCTTTTGAAATGACCAAAATCAATCCCATGGCTTTGGAATTGATTCTAACCACTCTCACCACAAAACCAAACATGCAGGAACTGCTCCAATAGAAAAAACCAAAGCCAATATTTACCGAGTAGTGTTAATATAGACTCGGGTTCACGGTGAACCATACACGTGACAACATATCAACCATTCAAGACATAATTAAAAGTTATAACTATAATAATATTATGAAACTCTTGATTGATATGTTGCCACGTATAGGGTTCACCATAAACTCGAGTCTATATTATCATTTTCCATATTTACCTCAAGTAGTGCTGCAGTGCCACTATTGGGATCAACTGCTCCAAAAGTCCATGCATCCCTATGGTTTCCTAGAATCACATACCTACAAGCAGTTGCAACAGTCACTAAATAATAAGCTCAAAACAAACAAGGTTGTGAATTTTCGATTTTATTTTTTTTAAGTTCTCAATATGCCATGTTCTTACATACCGGTCAGGCTCTTCTGCTCCTTCAATCACACCAATAACATTCTGAATTGTGGCCATAACTTCCTGCCCCTGAAAATCCAATATCCAAAATTCCCCTTACCAATGCACTAGAGGGACTTTTATTTGCATGTGACCCTTTCTCACATGCTCTTAATTGGTTGGTACTAACTCATACACTAATAATCATCACTTTCACAGAATTAAATTCATTTTAAATGAATCTAATTTTATGAAAATGGGAGTCATTACTCATTAGTAAACCTATGAGTAATAAAATGGAATTAAAAATAAGATACCTAGTAAATAACTAGAAATGGATTAAAACCAGAAAATGAAAAATTGAAAACAGAACCTAACATACATACCTGGTAAGTAAGGTTGAGAATTCCTGGTCCTGGACCAAGCCTATAAATAGGACCATCCTTACTCCCCTGCCAATCATCTTCTGCAACTTGACCACCAATTGATCTCAATATCTTTTCACCATCTGCTCTTGACACAGGCAATGAAGGTATAAGAGGCACATCACCATCCTTTAAAAGCCTCTCACACTCACCAACACTGCTCACCCAACCAGGTGTTGTAGGGTCCCCTATCCCTTCATACACTGTCCCCACCTGGACCCCACTTGGTGGCAGCCACTTGTCATAAGGGAACCACTTTGCAACCCCATCACCACCATAGTCCTTCTTATCTGAATATATCACCACCCCAATAGCCCCTTCATCTTCTGCATTCTTCACAATATCACCTCTATAGATTTTCCCATATTTTGCCAATACTATATTGCCTGAAACATTGACCCCATTTTGTTTCAGTGTCAAATAGTCCTCAATTCTTCCATAGTTGACATAAACAACAGGGCCAGAAACAGAGCCTGACTTTGCATATGCATGGAATGTTGGAACAACCTCATCAGAAACACCAGCATAAGGATCACCCTCATATGTTTCTTGTGTTAAAGTGAAGCTGATGGAAGGTTCTGGTGGTGGGTTTGTTAGGATCAAGGAGCGTGAAAGAGGGTATGTGAGGGAAACTTGATATGATGCTATGTGTGATTGTATGTTTGAGGATTTGAAAACAGAGAGAACATAATTTGCAGCCTCAGAGTTAGCTTCAGAACCTGCTATGTGTGGCCTTTTTGTGAGAGTTTTGAGGTGATGGGATATGGAAGCATTGTCTGATAGAGAATCTGATATGAAGAGGGAATGGTAGGTAGATTTTGGAGTTGGTGTAGTGAGAAGAAACAAGTAAGAGGTGGCTATGGCTAGTAAAGTGGTGGTGGTGCCTATTTTGATCATGGCATAGGTTTATGAGAGGGAAACAAACACAGCTTCTATACTACTTATATATATTGGTTGGTTGATAGAGGTTATTTTTTCTTAATGTGAATGAGAGAAAGGAGAGTTTGTTGTTATGGTCTATTTGGTTTTTTATATGTTAGCATAGTGCTTGATTGATTGATGCCAAAATCATGTCTAGAACTTCATAGATTCTTGGATGAATATACTTGTCCATCAATTTAATTATATTCAGCATATACTTGATGAGTTTCACCGGTTCTTTTTAGTGTGTCCAATAATGCAGTAAGATTTATCTATCAATTTATTGTTAGATTGCATTAGTGAATAAATTCATATTATAATTTAATGGTGGATATGATAGTATAAGTATTGTATAATTTTTTATTGTACATATAATATTAATGGATAAAATATATGGGTCCTATAATTTTTATTACTTAAATTTTTTTCTTTCAACTCATTCGATTTCTATAATTTTTTCACCTTTTTCATATATAATCCAACAAAAACTTACAAGTATAATTTTTCCTAAGAATATATCGTGAGAATTGTGTCCTACAATAGTTTTTTTAAAAAAAATGCTATTTGAATTGTATTTTCTCAATTTTTCATCAATAAATATTTTATTTATTATTGAATAAAGTTGGAACTTATTAAAATAAAATTCATATATCATCTAATAATAAATATAATGTCTATTGAAACTAGAAAAATAACGGAAAAGCCAGACGTACTCCACATATACGGTACTCCCGTATTTACTCCGTATCTTAATTTTATTATCCCACGTCCCAGCCCATTCATTCAGGCCCAGAGAAAGCCGAAACCAAAAACGCCCAAACCCAACAACCTTCACCTTCTTCGCCCAGAGAAACACGAGCTGCAACTATCATCTTCTTCAATCCCCATGTAACCGTTTTTTGAGCTGTGATTTCCTCAACTCTCAGAGAAACACGAGCTGCCATTTCTTCGCCTAGAGAAACACGAATCCTCAACGCCCAAACCAATAACCTTCACTTTCTGCAACTATCATCTTCTTCAAGCCCCGTGTAACCATTTTTTCGAGCTTCGATTCTCCACATCACACAATCTCGAGCTGCGATTTCTTCGATTCTCCACATCACACAAGCTTCATTTCTCATTTTTCATTTACGATTTCTTTCTCTTTTCGAGTTCTCATTTTTATTCAGTTCCTATTTCAATTCCTTCTTTTTTTTCATAAACGTCATTTTTTGCTGTGATGGATGAACATTCAAATGGGGAAATTTCAATGGAGGAAAATGTTGATTTACTTGATCAGATTGTTAGCGAAAAGATGCTTGAGGTACTCGATTTTTATTAAACTTTGTGTTGTAAACTGATTTATTTCTCAGACTCAGAAAACAGGGATACGACTCACAGTAACTGAATTGTTTGCTCACACTTTTTCTACTTTCTACTCATATTAACACTGAGTTTTGCTCACAAAATATTTTGTGATACAGATCCATAATAGTTGTTCAATTGAGAAGGGAGAGCGTGAGTAAAATGAGGGATAAACTTTAGAAGGTGGAATTTCGGCGATGAAAATGAGTGAGCAAAATGGAGTTTGCATGCGATCAAAATGGTGGATGAAGAGAAAGTGAAGAAAGAGAAGAGAGTGAGCAAAAAGAGTAATGAACTTACCGGCGATGAAGAAGGTGGAATTTCGGAGATGAAAATGACTGAGCAAAATGGAGCTTCGTGCGATTGAAAATGGCGGATGAAATGGAGTTGTGTGTGTGGGTAAGTAACTGTTAAAAGAGAAATGCAGTTTTGTGTGTGGGTGAAGCAACTGGTGAGATGAAAGTGGTTTTTGGTAACCGCCTAGAGAGTTGAGTCAGAAGGTGAAGCCACGCGCGATGGAATGCGCTTATGGATTGGACCGCGCTTTTTTGTAGCTTGTATTTTGGTATTGGACTGATACAGTAATGGGTTGGACTTCCGTGTCTATCATTGAGGGGAGTAAGCCTGTACTCCATATATGTGGAGTACATGGAGCAAAACTGGAAAAATAATCAAGTATATATCATGTTTCTTTCTTAAAACTTTTAGTTTGCTGAATAAGTCCAGGAAATATATCAAATCAAGCAGCATTGGATACTCTAATCATATTCAAAAGATATTTTTTTAGAGATAATATATTTGGGTCAAATCAAGGGGTTTGATATTTTATTCTTCATTATGTATCATTATCATCTGACTTTGTAGCTTTTGTTATCCCATCATTCCCTCTACTACGAAGCCTTCTTGTGAATAAGATGAATACCATCCTTTAATTTGTTATCATGAAGCTTTATGTTTGGATATGGAGATATATAAATATATGGTACCAAAATTTAATACCAAAAAATTTCAAGGAAGTAAAATAACTTTAAAATGTATTGGGAGGATTCACTTTTCACAATGAAATATTTTTAAGAAGTGTACTCTTTTTTCATCCTTTCAAACTATTATTATTTGTATTGAATTTACAAAAAATTTGAAGTGACTCAAGAGTCTGTCTATAATGATGTATAGAATAGAATAAAATAAAAATAATATAGATAGAGATATAGAAATATAAAAATTATATATTATATTTAAGAGTAATGCTATATGTACATTATTAAATTAATTATCATTAACTATTATATGTAATAAATTTAATTTTTAAAAATTAATAATCTAATTTTTAAAATGAAAAATTAATATATAATATTAAAAATTGGATCAATAATAATTTTAAAATGTTTTATTATTGTCGTGTAACTTACAGTCGACTTTGATTCTTCAAACTAATAGGGTTAGCTCCTGGAATCTGATGTAGGATATCTTTGTCATTGTTAAAGCATGATTTCAATCAATTGTGTCATTATAAATTGAAAAGCTATTAATATACATAACTTTTAATATTTAAATTGGCATCCAAGTGTATTGATTGTGACTTGTCAATATTCATATGATTTTTTAAATTTAATTTCTACTAACCAAAGGGTTAGGGTACCGATACTTCTACATGTTTTAGGGATGATTTTTTATTTTTTGTTATTTATTTTTTAAATTTTATAAAAATATTAAAAAATAGAAAAAATAGAATATAAAAATAAAAAATAAAAACAAAAATTAAACAATGTTTTTTAATAAACATACAACACATAAGTTATTATCACCCATGCTATTACAATGTCAACATTATTGACATTAGAGCTGTCTTAATGGTTGAACTCAAGTTTAAACTTGCTTCTATTTTTTATTTTATTATCCTGATTAGTTTTATATCTTATTCTCCAATAGTTTTATAAGAAATTTTCCATTCCCATAAGTTGAGAATCGAACCTCCAACCACATAGTTAAAGGACAAGGTGAGCTACTACCATGCCACCCCTTGTGGTTAGAATTAATTCTATTATAAAACTAGAGTTTTGTCAAAAAGTAAAACAATTCTTACTTTTATGTTTCATGTTGAAATAAAATTACTAAATGTAAAATATTACTTTAAAACACTTTTAACTAAAATCTCTTTTAAAACAGTATGAAGATCATACAAAATTAAGTTTATATCCTAAAAAAATTATTTTTCTAGGATTATGCTTAAATTATTCTTTTAATAAATAAAAAAGAATAAATCTTTCTTTTGAAAATATCTATTTTATTTTTCCCTGAAAAATAAACTCGGAAGTCGGAACAAATGTACGAAGGAGATATCATAAAACTCAGGATCAGACAATGACAAAGTTGCAACAAATACATTAAAAAAGTGGCCCACATCACTACAGAAAACCCTAGAGGCCCAAATTCTCCTTTTCAATACCTTGTATGTATTGGACCTTGTGTGCATTGTATACTTATTGTAGAACTGCTAAAATATAAATTGATCCAGACCAAAAGTTAAAATTATACGTTAAAATTATAAATAATTAATAAATACTATCAACCATACAAAAATTATAAATATTAGAAGCGTTTCAATGTGTCTTACACATAATCATATGTATGTTCTACTCCATCCAAGCCTAAAAACTCATCATTTTATGATCTATCATTCAAATTAAGCACTGATTCAAGAATTCTTTAGCTGTGTTTAATTACTTTATATTTGTCTATGCTGAGTATGCTCTAATGTTGTCTTTGTAATAAGAAAATATTATTTTTAGTAGGTGCTATTCACATTTCAATTATTGCTATTTTTTGGCCTCTATCTAATAGATGAAGTAGTTTTGAATTTGACTAATATTGAACAGCTAGAAGTGCAACATAAAACATCTGCATTTACATCTATAATAATAATAATAATAATAATAATAATAATAATCTATTTAAGTCACATAATTAACAAATTTGTACCATATATTTAAAATGTGGAGGGGCATGATGATTTGGTGAGAGAGTGTACATATTAGGGTTAATAATTAGCGGTGTATATATTTCACCTTGTGGTTGGAATTGCTTGGATTGATTCAACATCTTCATTCATTCATTCATCACGGATCAATAATATATATTGGTTTGGTTGTCTCTTAATAGGCCCCGTGAATATCTTTATAGCTAGGTCCTATCACACCTATTCTAATAAAAAAAATATTGATGCATGTATGATGAAAAATAGTTTATCCAACATTTATATATTCATCAATTCAACATCTCTATTTCTATTATTAAATTTAATTAGAATATGTTAAAATTCAATGATCAATACTTATTATTATATTATATATGTTTTTCTCTTAGACTTGTGCCCCTTTGAAAGTCGCTATCAGCTTAGTATTTTGTGTCCACTATTTATTCTTTAAAAAAGTTGATTAAACTAGTTTGTAACTTCATTACATATCATCGATCCTTTTAAGAATGAAAGTGCTCATGCCATTCTCTTTCCCATATTACTTTAGAGTTTAAACACAAAGCATTTGAGTTCAGATAATTAACTTACTTTCACAATCATTTATGAATCATTCTTGTGATCCTTGATCATAGAACATTCATTTTTTATTTTGCGAATTTATGGTCCCCACCAACTTAATAATACTATAAACTCATCTACTATATATATTATTTTGCATTTGCATTTGTATTATTGTATATATTCACTAAAAACATTTTTATGGAAATTTATTTTCACATAATTTTAGATAAAGACTAGTTTATAGTTAGCTATAAGAACTTCTCAAAATAATAATAATAATAATATAACTTCAGAATTATATTCTATTAAAATAATACAAGAAAAAATATATTCAGTTGAGATCCTACTACTGCAACCAATCACTTTGAGTAGATAACAAATGTTATACAAACATTAAAAAACATTTTATCTTATTTTTCAAAGATAACCGAAAGTGATCATCCATCCAGATAGAGATGCACTAATCAATAATAGAGATGAACTAACCTATACATTACACAGAAATCTACCAGCCAAAATAATATTAAATATATTAATAGTATGGTTCCATAGAAGAAAAGCAATAAAAGAGGGAACTAGAGAGGATGAATCATGGACACTAAAAAAACACAAACAAATTAATTAGTAACGTTACATGCTCATAAAAAAATTAGTCACCATTAACTATCATATATAATAATTCAACTCCTTAAAATTATTAATTCAATTTTTAAAATGTTGAATTAATGAATAATATTAAAAGTTAAATTATTATATATAATAACTGATGATAACTAATTTTTGTAGTGTACCAAATACATTTCTCAAAATGACAAAATTAATAGTATATATGTTTTGTCCATACATGAGTAGTTCTTTCACATCACTGTAGTTATAGCCTTTGGCCTAACCATTAATGAATTTTCTTGTTTGTGGCAATTCTTCTTTCAATAGAGCCCACAGAGTTTCCCTGACTCACCAACTAGATGCAATTTTGGAATTAAAGAATCAACTTAATTATACAAGTGGTCAAATAACTTTAATCAACTAAACAACAAGAAGAATCTAATTACATTAATGATGGTCCCAAACTAATATTGGACGGTCATGGAGGATTAATCAAAGGTAGGTGTTATCAACATGATGCATGCTAGCTTAAGCAGAAAAGTTGCCCTCAAACTATACACAATTTTATTATTACTACCATGAGATGCATTGGAGCACAACCTAACCAAAACCAACCCATTATCTGATTTAAATAATTAACTAGAATATTTTTCACCGTCACACACAAACAGAAAGAGGGGCATATTGCTCACGGGCAACACCAAACAAACATCAACAACAAACGGAAAATGACCAAAAGAAAGGGAAATATGTTTTTTTTTTTTTGTGAGATACTATGTATAGCAACAATGTACATATAACATACATATGAAAGAAAAAACATCATTCTCTATAATGATGCATAACAAACCAAACATATATAGTAGTGTGTATACGAAGGATTTAATTATCATCCGCTCATAGTAATGTTTAGGACACAACAAAAAAATCAGTCAAAACAGTTAAAAAAAGCTCATTTAACACTTTATGGTCCAAATAACACTTTTAATCATGAGTATATTTTTAATGGGTTGAGTGATTGTGACCCAAATTTCTATTTGTTGACTGTTTTGGCTGATTTTTTGTTGTGTCTCTAGCAATGCTGTCATTTTTTTACACAATAAAATCACAAATGTTTTCTCTTTTCACTATTTGAAAAGTCATACTAACACAACGTTTTGATTGAATGACAATGTAAAAATAATACATATACACTGTTGTTGGTGCAGCAAAATTAAACTCATATATGAAACTGATTAATAAAGATTAGAATTTAATTTCTATGATTGTAAATGCATTTAATAAATTAAACTCAAAACTTTTTTCCATATTTTTAAAGCACCCTTAAGCATAAAAATTATGAACATAATAAATAGCACCGTACATTCCAAAAAAATATATAAAAAAAAAAGAGACAACATTTTAATATGCAAAAAGTGCAACAAGACCTGTGGCTTAGATTGTTTCAGTTTCTCTTTTCAAACATGGATGTCAGTAGAAGAAAGAAAGAAAGAAGCACCCGTGACCTCTCTTCAATCCTTTTTTTCATTGTTTCTCTTAATTAGCATCACTTTCCACCTACACAACACAACACAGCCACCATATATATATATAACTCTGTATTGTCATGAACCAATTCCTCTGTAGCAAGCACTTCCAATTCCTCTCTTTTCTCTCATCACCACAATGCCAAATTTGCATTTCATTTTCTGTGTTATGACATTCTTCCTTGTTCTTCTTCTTCAAAATCCTAGTGTGATAAATTGCCACACAAAGGGACTTAGGCCAAGACGTTCATCACCGACCAACATGAGCAGAGTACTGTATTCAGAACAACAATTCATGAAATGGGTCAACTTTGTTGGTACCTTGAAACACTCTGTTTTTAAGGTTGCCAAAAATAAGCTCTTTGCGTCTTACACTTTGCACGTTGATAAGAACCCTGCACTTGGAGATTTCACCTCAATTCAAGATGCCATTGATTCCCTTCCATCCATCAATCTTGTTAGAGTCATCATCAAGGTCCATGCAGGGGTTTACACGTGAGTACTAGTTCCCTTGATAATTTCGTCCACTAATAACTATCATAAAAATCGATGTATAACTGTCTTAAAAGTCAATATATATATATATATATCTCGATACAATTACATCGATTTTTATTCCAGTTATTAGTGAATGGAGGTATTGTATTTTATTGATTAGTACCATTTCTTGAATTGCATGTAGGACATGTATTTTGGTGTTTGTCTACATTCATAATTTGTGTTATTATTATTATAATTATTACACTTTACACTCATAGTGATGTTGAAAAAGGGTGACAACTTTTGTTTCTTCTAATGTCTTTTTCCTTCTTATTCAAGCGCTATTAGAATGAATTTGTCTTTTGACTAAAGAAGATTCTGCAGTTGATAAACTGTTGTATATACTTTTCTTTAGCTATATATATGTCACTTTTTATTATTTTCTTCATTTTTAATTTTACAAGTTTAATTTCCGCTATACATGACTGTACTTTATAGTAACAAACTTTGAATTGCCTTTTTGAATAATGAATGAATGAATTAGTCTGTGATTAATAATATTATTATTGTCTCTCCTTGCAATTTACAGGGAGAAAGTTAATATTCCTGCTTTGAAATCATTCATAACAATAGAAGGAGCTGGTGCCGATAAAACCACTGTTGAATGGGGTGACACAGCTCAAACACTTGGCCCTGGAGGGAGGCCACTTGGAACCTACGGTTCTGCTACTTTTGCCGTTAATTCACCTTATTTCATTGCCAAGAACATCACTTTCAAAGTAAGTAATAAGATTAGCCCCTTTTTCATTTATATAGATTGGTTTTTATTGTGTAAATAGACGCACTTAATATCAACACTCTTATTATTATGTGATTGTCCGAATAACCTTACACTTTGATGAATATTTATTAAAGTTGTCAACATTTAAATGAGTGAATAAAAAGTGAATTTGGTGTGTGTGGATGGATGCAGAACACAACACCAGTGCCAGCAGCGGGAGCAATAGGAAAACAAGCAGTAGCATTGAGGATATCAGCGGACACAGCATCGTTCGTGGGATGCAATTTCTTGGGAGCACAGGACACGCTGTACGATCATGTGGGGAGGCATTACTACAAGGATTGCTACATAGAAGGCTCAGTGGACTTCATATTCGGGAATGCGCTGTCGCTGTACGAGGGGTGTCACGTGCACGCCATAGCGCACAACACGGGGGCGGTGACAGCGCAAGGGAGGAGCAGCATGCTGGACGACACCGGCTTCTCCTTCGTCAACTGCAAGGTCACCGGCTCTGGGGCGCTCTACCTTGGCAGGGCCTGGGGGCCCTTTTCTCGCGTCGTCTTTGCTTACACCTATATGGACAACATCATCATTCCCAAAGGCTGGTACAATTGGGGCGACCCTAACCGTGAACTGTAAGTCTCTTTCTTGAGTCATGACAAACATATCCATTCATCCATCTACTTTATATAATATTTTTTTATTTTGTAACTGGCTTAATAAATCTTAAAATTTGGTGGGTTATTTAACTTCTTAGACTATGACAATTTGTAACTGCATTCTATTGTCTTTGATGGGATTTTCAGAATTTTTAATTAAGACCACAATAATGATAATGAAATTATATACTTTTTCAGTAGTTATATTAATTAAGAGAAAATTAAAGTTATGGATTTATAATTTTTAAATAAGACTAAAATAATATTGGGGTTATCTAGCTAGTTACAGGAATATAATGTATGTATGTGTGGGCAAGAAAAGAACAAATTGAGACCTAATTAACTAACTTTATGCGTACATGCTGGGGTGTCCACTCCACTCCCTCTCTGGCTATATATATCTACACGTAATGTATCAAAATCCTACGTGTAATGCAATGCACCCTCCAATAAAGAAAACATATATAACTGAACTACTTTCTAAATCATATAATAAAATTCGTAGCACTTTTGAAGAATCGTTAGTTGTCTCTGATCTGATCTCAGATAGATAGGGCATGGCATGGTATAGATAATAGCATGCGCATTTTTGTGTAGTGCCTGAAAAGTTACCTTCAGCCACGCCTCCACCTAAATACTAACGCCATAACAAAAAAACTAACCAGCGAAAATAGACGACAATATATAATATACAATGTACAATGGATATCACATGTTATACACAACACATATCACTTGTTATGCACATCATGTGATATTCATTGTCCACGACATGTAATATTCATTTTACATTTTATATTATATATGTTGTGCACAACTTATTAACTATTTTGACTGATTTTTTTGTTATACCTATAGCAAATGATCATATTAATTATATCATATTGAATAATGATTTCATATATTATATTTATTTGTTATTGAATTTGCAATTTGCAATACAGCTATTTACATATATAGAGACATATTGGCATGGGCATGTGAGTGGGTTACTAATTTGCTTTCTTGTTATTTGTGGGTCCGTCCACCAATCAACATTGAATTGAATATAGGACTGTATTCTATGGACAATACAAATGCACAGGTCCTGGAGCTAGCTTTGCAGGAAGAGTGTCATGGTCAAGAGAACTCACTGACGAAGAAGCTAAGCCTTTTCTTTCACTTACCTTCATTGATGGCTCTGAATGGATCAATATTTTATAACCATCCTTCTATTCATACACACACTTTTTCCTTTTTTTGAGAAAAAAAAATCATTAGCTTGAATTTTAATGCTCTTGATGGAAAATTTTGGTGTGATGTATTTAAGTGTATATTACAAAAATTATAACAGGAGAAGGATAAAATCCATCCTTGGCTAGCTCTCAATTGCTTTTCTTTTAACTTTATTTTTTGTTTGTAGTTGCAAGGTTTTTTTCTTTTTGTCACAACAAAAGTTTAAGTATTTATTATTTGGGTCCTGAATAAAAAAAGTCAATTAGAAACAAATGTAAGGGGTGAAAAGTGATGGGTTGGGTGTGTTTGGGTTTAGGTTTGCTACATTTCCAACAAAGATCCACCAATCTAAGGATTGAGTTGGGCTTAACAAGATTTTCCATTCAACCCATTATTCTTTAATTTGTCCACAAAAAAAAGACTAAATAACCTAATCTTTGAGGACAAAAATATTACCTTTTGTCTGTTTTTAGTATTTTTTTTATAAAATTATAAAAAGAGAAAAAATTAAAAATTAAAATCAAAACACTTTAAGATTGTTATGATCATCCTTTCTCCATGTGTCCCTAGCTTCACTAAGAACACCTTAATTAATTAATTATATATATATATATATATATATATATATATATATATATATATATATATATATAATCTCTTAGGTAGAGATATTAGAATAAAAACATCTTCGGAGAAATATACAAGGATAAAAATTGTAAAATTATTTGTGTTCCATGAACCAATTAGTTTCAGCCTCCAAAAAAAGAAAAATGATCGGAAAAATTTTGGTGCATAATAAAAAAACTAGTCAAAATAGCAAATAGACTGTGTACAACATATATGACATGTTGTGCACAACATATATCATATGTTGCAACATTATTTTTCTTTACAATATGTGATATTATTGTGCATAATATGTAATATATGTTGTGTGTAACATATAATATATGTTGTGCACATTACATAATATTTATTGTGCATAACATATTGACTGTTTTAATTGTTTTTTATTGTACATCTGATAATGTTCCTAAAAACACGTATTTGAGATATAAATTTAGAATTTTTTTCCCAATAATATCGCTTTAATTATTTTATATTACATTTTGTCATTCCTACTTTACATTTTTCATCAAAATATTGTCCCATTTTCTCCATCTTAATATATCACTATCTTCCTCTCAATTCTCTCCGTTTGGAATGCACACATAAACTTCCTGGCAACTTCACTAATTTAAAATTATATTTTGAATAAATGACACCAATTTTCTTTGAACCTTAGAGGAATTTGTCCATATTCTCCCATCACAAGAATTAATTTACATGAAAATGGAGGGTTATGTATATATATAGCTTAGAGGTGTGAGGTTTCCAATGAATGAAGACAATGCAACAGTGAAGTCAGTCAGAGACTACAGGCAACTATATTACTATAATTTTTTTAAAAATTTACCAAAAAAATAATAATTTTTTTAAAAAAAAACTACTATTCAACTTTGGTCTTTGGATCATAGAATGCTGCAACTTTGATTAGGGGTCTAAAATTTAATTAAAAACAATAAAATTTTCTTCCAAACTCCAAAGTTACCTTGAACAGGGCAAAAGAAGTTTCACTTTCAGAATGGTTCAAACATGCACTTAATTGTCAAAATCATTGACAGTAAAATTGTAAAGACAAGATACATCAATTTCTCTATCTTCTTACACACAAAGTAGAGGATTCCAAGGAATAAAATACAAGATTACCTCTTTGTAACAACTCTTGACTCATCCGAACAAAGGATACATAATAAAATTCATCAAAATACTATTGATTATTAATACTTATTGTTAATTAACAGTTTGTATTGCAGCCTATATCAAATGTGATTAGAAGAAGGTAAAAAAAAAAGTATAAAGTACAAATAACAGCACTAGTTGTAAACAAAAAAAAAAAATCAAAGGGGCATGCATTAACAAACAATTAAAGAATAAAAAAATGTGATTTGAATATAAGGTTATAAAGTACCTATGGATTCATTCACACCTTATTAACCAATCAATAATACTTCTTGTACACCATTTTACAGTCACCATCAGTCACTTCATCAATTTCATCAAGTATTACTTTTTCATTCTAATGGGGCCCATTATAAAAAAGTGACGGGTGGCTGATGGTGGCTGATAGGAGAGTGTACATATAGCATTATTGTTAACCAATTGATGCATATTGCATTTAACTAAAATTCACACTCACACTCATCAAATTTGAGCCGACATGATGGTATATCATACACTTTGTGCCTAAATAATATATATGGCTTTTGGGTTATTCTACCATTCACATTCAAAATTCAAAACAATTAAATACTACTGTTCATGACAGTAAACGTTCATAATGGCAGATGATGATGCAAGAGGCAGAGGTTACTTGTGTCCTTTGACATTAAGGGTTCCATCCCTCACAGTCAATCAACTCAAATCATTATTATTTGCTAATAATTAGATGGGAATTGAAAAAAAAAAGGCTACTAACTAATTTTAAAAGTTAGAAATCAACTTAGCTTTTCTTTTAAGGCAATCATGATTTCAATGATTTGACATCAAATTTTACATAGATAGCCCAGAAGTTATACTTGAACCTAATGATGCTGCTTCACATTTTATAGTTATATTAGTAGTTCACTTTTTTTTACACTTTACACATCTCATACATAATAGTCAACTTTGTTAACCACCAAGAACTGATGTTTGAGGATTTAAGCCATATTGTAACATTTTTTCTGGAAGTGGTTGTATCTTTTATTCTTACAGTCAAGTTATCTTTCCAAGTTGCTCCTACTATAATTTTTCATTATTTTGGACTTGTTTTTATCATCTTCATGCCTGCTATAAAGTAAAACAGAACTGAGGTTATTATAAGTACAAAATAACAAGCTCAGCTACAAAATTTAAAACAAAAATTTACTAGCTAATTAATCCCTTTCATTTGATTATCAATTTTTTCACAAAACAATGGGGCCTTCTAATTTTTCTACAACTTTTGTGTCACACTCCCCTGCCTCCTACTCACAAAACATATGCAAATTGAAATCGATGGGAGTGCAAAAATTAGGATTGATACTAATCAACACTGAAAAATCAAAGAGAGATAGCTAGTTCTATTCATACATCTCTCTCTCTCAATTCAAGTTCAGCAATCACCACCTCCTCTTTTGGAAGTAATTCCTATCTCTATCAGCATCCCTATTTCCCGATTCTGTGGACTTTTGAAGCCTACCCATCACAGCATTCTTGAAGTTAATGGCTTCCTGAATCTGTGAGCAAGACCTCTGCATCCTAACACCACTCAAACTGCTCCTAGACTCCATCATCTCATTGAGGGAAAGCCTCTTCCTTGGAGCTGCAATAGGCTCTGGCCTCTGCTTTGGAGCACTATGAGACCTCAACTTTGCCTTAAAAGACTGTGTATTTGCCATGTAATTTGGGAAGTTCATACCATACTGCCTCATGAACAAGCTCTCATCATTGCACACACTCTTTGGTGTCAATGGTGCTGCAACAACTGAGCCACAGCTACATGAATGTGCAAATCTTGGAGTGCTTTGTGCTGTGGAGAATCTACACTCTTCACCTGTCAAACCCCATTCTGATGATGAGTACTCATGATGGAATAAGTTCCTCTGATGAGGATCTGGTATGGACAAACGAGCTGGTGTCCTGCATGATTGGATTGGGAGTGGAGAGGAAAATACTTGTGTTTGGAATGAAGGGTCATCACCAAAATCTGACATTGATGTGTTGGTTCTTCTTGACCTTGACTTATTAGGCCTACCAGTATCCACTTCCACTATTTTGGGGCTACCATCAATACTGTTGTTATTGTTGTTAATTGTTGCATCAAATGAAGATGATAGTCTTCTACTGTGGATTGGAGCAGTGTACTCACTCCTAGTGTCATCAAATCTCTCCTACAAATTAAAGTGCAAACATTTTTAACATACCATAAAAAATTAGGACATAGTTTAGTTAGCCACTATGCAAGTAGCATGTTTGTTGTGAGCATGATTTCTAACATTTATCTGTAATTTTACTCATCAGAGTGTAATCGCAACTGCAACCGGAATTTAAAATCACGATGAGAATTAATGAATTATTATGGCTATAATATGATATGAGATGTGTTACCATGGATCTTCGTGCACGGTGGTTTTGAGATGTATATGGTTCATTGTTAGTGGTGATATTGAGAGGCCGAGATTTCTGAGATCTAACAGTGGCTTGAGCTCTAATAAGTGCCTGCATTCCATGCAATGTTGCTGTTGCTTGTTTCCTCACTAAATACCCTCTGACAAGTGCCTGAATCTTCACCAATCCCTTTAAAGCTCTTAGTGCCTTCCTTGCCTATTCACAATTAACATTAAGAGTGTGTTTGGCTAAAGGATAAAAATTAGGGGCATATGTAAAATTACAGGTAGAGAAACATTCCACTTCAAATTTGCAAGTCATGGTTTTCTATAACACAAGAACAACTTTATTATTTTTATTTTTTCTATTCCTTTCTAGACTATAGCTTATTATAGGACTAAAAAACCATGTTAAAAAATGTGATTCTACCAAATATATTCATAAGTAAGAACTCAATACACACTTTCAAACCATGGATTAGGCTTTTTAATTAAAAGCCAAAACCTTATCTGAAGAATCTGCATCTGACTAGTTCAATTCAACCAAAAAACAGAACAATTTTTTTCTTTTCATAAAGGAAAAAACTTACCAAGTAGCCTCTAAACACTGTCTGAATCTTGGTGGCAGCACACATCTCATGTCCAAGTCCATGACCAAACATGGTGCCTCTGCCATGGCTGGTGAGCCTCACCACTGCAACTGCAGCGTGTGCAGCAGCCACAGCAGCATCAGCTGCAGCAGCTGTTGCCGCAGCAACAGCAATGGCATGCTTGTTCTGTTCCTTCTCTGTCTCATTGTAGAAAGATTGCAACCAAGCTGCTTCTGCTGGGGAAATATTTGGTGGTATTGTTGCTGGATTGTGACATAGAACTCTTGAATTACTGATCTTTGGCTCTCTACAATTTGAGTTTTCTAGTTTGTTCTCTTTGCTCCCTTTTATCCCAAACAAGTTCTTCAACCACCTTGTGGCTCTCCCCATTGGAATATGACACTATGAACTGAAAAGAAAATGAAAAAGTGTTTTGTGAGAGTCACAGATTGATTTGAGAGTGAAAATATGAAAAGGGTCATGTGATGATAAGGCTTTTAAGCTCAGAATTTAGGCCTCTTTCCATTTTGCAGAAAAGGATGAAACATAGTTGTTGGAGAATTGCATTTTTTTTCCTTTCTCTTTTGGAATCTGATAAAAGGAAAGAGAGAAAAGAGAAAGAAGATGGAGTGAAGGTTTAAGTAGAAGAACAAGAGGAAAAGGAAAATGGTGTGAATGTGAATGAGAATGAGATATAAATTAATTAATGTTATTTTGGGTTCATGGTTTTATTGCCATTGGTAAAAAAATAATTATGTGTAAAATAAAAATTGTACAATATTTGTTCAACAATCATATTCATTGTTGGATTATGATATATATTTACAAACTAATGCAATCCCAGAGTGGATATGATTATAATATAAATATTGTACAATTTTCATTGTATACGTGACATTTCTAAAAAAGATATTATGATTTATTCATAATTTAACATTTTTAATTTTGTTCATTTTCATTCCAATTACTGAGGTACTGAATTGAGAACGACTAAGAATCAGAGGTCAGAATGCTTCAGATGAGTTTAAATAAACTTAAAATTATTTCGATTATTGATTCAAAATAAAATAGTAAAACTATTCATGACTTGTATGTTTTTTGTTGCGAAGTAATCTAAGAATTTAGTGAAAGGGATGAAACAGAAAAGAACTCTGTCAAGCCCTCGTGAAAATCTGCATTACATGACAAAAGACACACCGATGGAACATGCAATGCAAGCGGTGTAAGCAAAAACAAAGCAAATTATATTTTAAATAATTATTTAAGGTTAGTTCTTATTTTCTGGTTTGATTACTTTTATAAAAAGGATTTAATTTTCATCCACGGAGTACCATTTTTTTACACAGTCATTCAATCATGTGTTGACACGTCAGCTATGATTGTGTTTTTCATTACTTGAAAAGTCATACAAACAAAACGTTTTGATTGGACTATTTTTACACTGTCGGTGCATCAAAATTAAGAAAAAACACATACATTCAAAATAAGAATTTAATTCCTATACATCATAGTGAAAATTTTTTTTATACACTAATTTAGTTGTATATTGTCACATTCAATCATTCACTATTTAAAAATTCATATAAATGAAAAATTATAATTGAATAATAAATGTAAAGTACTCATTCTATGTAACTTTAGAAACTATAAGTTTGATATAAACTCAACTCAATTGGTAATAGTTAAAGGAGGAATGGATCTTTCTTGTAATATAAAGGGCAAAACAATTAAAAAGTAGTAGTGAAGTGTAGGAAAAGAGAAGGAAAGTGAAGATGAATTCTCACTACTCCTCCAATGGAGAACTCTAAAATGGAAAAAGAAAGTTAAAAGTGGGAACCTTACACCCCCAATTCTTAAACAGTGAAATTAAATGATTAAATCCCAATCTCCATCTGTCTCCCATTACTTTCTGGAGCGACGTGCCCTAAAATAGAAAAGATACCTCATTCTATTTTCCCTTTACTTATATATTTGGATTTTGGACACAACATCTAATCTTTAATTTTTAAATTTTGTTGTATTCTTATTTTTAAAGTACAAATATAGTCATATTTTGTATAGAGTAAATATTTAGTTCAAAATAAAAAATCATTTAAAATAGTCAATATATTAAACAGTGCATAACATATATAATATAGTATACACAACATATATATATCATATATTATATGTCACTTATTGTGCACAATATATATCACATGTTGTAACATTATCTTTCTCTACAATATTTGATATATGTTGTACACATCATGTGAATGTAATATATGGTATGCAAAATACATGATATACATTATGCATATTATATTATATATGTTGTACACAATATATTGACTATATTATATATGTTGTACACAACATATTGACTTATTTTATTAATTTTTTATTGTACATATAACAATATTTTTTTTATAATTTTTTTATATTATAGAATAGATGTAGCATTCCATTATCACATAATATGAAGTTGTTCAATCATCCTATAATATATAAATATATATATATATATGCTCCTTTGGCAATGGTCATCACCAAAGGAATGAAACCAGTAGTGTCATATAGGGTCTTCCATTTTAATTTCACAAGCTATGTATATATATATATATTGTTTTTATCTTCATCAGCAATTATATATATATATTCCATGTCCCAAAAAAAAACAAACAAGTTAATGGGTAGTGAATAGGGTCTTTGATTCGTAAAAAGAAAACCAATCATGCACCCTTCCTCTGATATATCTGCATGCATGCATGTTTCAGCCTTAAAAGCATACAAAATGAAGAAAAAAGGTTCATCTTTTCCTTCAAATTAGCCACCTCTCTTATTCTGCTCCCCTCAACCCCTAGCTCCCTCCTTTTTTCCTTTTCCTTTATCACTTTTATTTTGGGGCTTTGCAAGCACCCATACTAGAAAAGTTCTTATTTTTCATATTAAATGTATTAATAAAAGTAATATTAACAATTAATAATTGTCGATATTTAAAATTAGTTTATGATTATTTTCAACAGTCAATAATTGTTAAAAAATATTTTATGATTATTTTTAACTGTCAACAAATGTCAATATATTTTTTTAATAATTACATGTTGAAAATAATTATTATTATTATAGTGAAATTTCCTTGCGTTTAGTTTAAGCACCATATAATAGAAGAATTCTCTATGGTTGTGTTAAGTGTCATGTACATGATAGAAATATAAAAATAATATAGACGATACAACAAAAAACTAAAATATAAAGTCTTAATATCATATATTAATTAATATAATTAAAGATAATTTATGTCACACCATTTCTAATTTTATGTTTCATTTCTAATTTTTTTTTAAATTACAGAAGATAAATAAATTTTTATCTTGGTGGAATTCTTTTAAGTTACGTCTCAATATTTAAAATTTACTAATAAAGATAGATATTATATAACTAGCAATTATTTGTACAATAATGATAAGTGAATAATGAAAAACCAGCCCATACAGTTAATGAGCCTATTTTGGCTTTGATTTTGGTCTAAATAATCACTGAGATTGTAATGGGTTAAGAAATTATGGCCCAAAATCTCATTTATTGGCTGGTTGGGCTGGTTTTGTATTGTTCATTTAGCATCACCCTTATTTGTATTATACAAGGTACATTATTTCTCGACACATTTATTTCATGTTTGTTGTACAACAGAAACACGTCTAATTAATATTCAACGTGTGTTATACATTATACAGAATGTGTGTCATACGTATCAGGCTATAACACGCATTCAATACTAGTTGAACATATTTGTATTGTACCACAAATATTATTGTATTAATGCATTGGGACTTCATGTATAGTCTATATCGAGGTGATTTTTGTTTCGTCGTTTCTATATAGTAAGAGATATATTCATTACCGTGACTTAAAACATAAACCTATACAAGTAATTCTAAAAAAAAAAAAACATGTGGGGAAAACTTCATAACTTTTGTGTACTATTGCTGTTGAATTTAAAGTTGAGGCAAGAGGATAAAAACAAATTTCTTTGTAGACATTGACATTGACATCCACATTGATAGTATATCAAGTACTATTTTAAACTTATTACTAATATTTTCATCGACTCTCTGTATAAGAAAATTTTACACTGTAACAATATGTGCTTGATAAAACTAAAACTGAAATTAAAATCCAGATTAATAAAAAAAAAAACAAAAGAAAGATAGTTATTAAAAGAATCTATGAGCACTAAGAAGTATATACTCTGTCTAAAATATCAATGTACTGGCTTTAATTTCTTCCCATGAATGAAATTTTACTTACTTCTAAATTTGAGATATTATCTATCACCTTTTTTTTTACATTTGAATATATCTTGATCTAATTAAGTTTAGATACATAAATATTCAAATATAGCAAAAGAGACAAATAATATAAAAGGGATAGATTTATAAAAAATATATATATAAGGGATAGAGTACAATCCACAAAAATTCTTATTAAGTGCTCTTGAAGCAACACTTTCTCTTGCTCTAAGTAATTTTAAATATTAGATGTTAATAAAATAAAGAAAGAAATTACATAAATAAATTGTGCATTCAAGAATTTCTAATAGAACACAAGAACTTTTGAAAAGCTTTTGAAAAGCGGGAGAGAATCTGGACCATTTAAACAGAGAATCCAAATTGTATGTCATAACTCATTCATTCATATTGTTATTATTATTATTATTACAATTGAATGCATTTTGACCAGTCACCACCATTTCCATAGAAGCAGAGTTTCAGCAAAATTATATTCTTTTGTAATTTGTATGCACATTCAATTAAATTCAAATGAGTACTATTCTCTGTATTTGAGAAAGTTTGGATCAGTTCTTTCCTCATATTGTGTTGTTTATGTCATCACTGACATCTCATATATATGCCTCACATGCATATATATATATATATATATATATATATATATGCACAAACCACCACAATTTCTTTTCTTCTCACCAACACTACTAACAATATAATATATATGATTCAATTATTTACCCTTATTTGAATTTTAATTAGTGATTTACCCCTTGCTCATTTTTATTCATTAGTACAATATATAAATATATAGATACGATACAATACAATATATGTATCAATACACATTTTAAAAAATTAAAATTGTATTTTATATCCTAAAAAATAGATATATATAATACAAAGATTTTAATGAATTTTTAATACACATCCTATCTCTATCTTTTTATAAAAATTTAAAATGTGTATTGTACTATTATTTAATCATATATTTATATATTGTACTGTCTGCAATGCAAAGAAAACATAGCGTAATAATTTCAAAACTAAGATATGATAGAAAACTTATATCTATATGACATAAACTTTTTGTATTTTCTGGACTTTAGAAAAATAATGATAAAGAGGACATAAAATGAATACAATAAAAACTATTATATTTATACTAACCTAAATATAGTATAATTATAATATATTTTTATATCTCTAGTTACACAATATTTATATTTATATATCTTGTCTATCTCATAATTATATTCATAACAATCTTTATATTATGTGTAACTAGTATATCAGAATTATATTCCAATATCATAATTATATTCATAACAATCTTTATATTATTAATAATAGGTAGGTACACAATTCCTTCTAAGTGAGAACAAACCTCATCATGTGCAAAAGTTTGTTTCCGGCATATTAGTCTAGAAAACTACTATGCAAAAGATATTGGAATAATCAATGTAAATAGTACTATATATTTTTCATGAGGCAGGTAAATTTAACTTTTCTGTATTCCAAAGGCTATTATATATATCTTATCTTTGATATTATTATTAAAGTCAAACAATCACACCCCTCCTGTTCACATACAGAGAAATTCAGTTGAAGGCTTAGTTTTCATTCTTGCCATAAAAAAAACATAAAATGTTGCTATTCTAAGTTCTGACCTAAGAATTTTCACCTAAATCCTATTCATTTTTAACACATACATACACCCAAACTCATGCAAAATTAATTGCTACCTATTTCGAGTTTAATTTCTCACTAACTGTATTATAGTATTAATCCCTTAATTAAACTTATGGCAAATATAATATAAAAATAATGAAGAAATTAAAACAATGGCATAATTTCTATACAATGCATTTATATTCTTACTCTTTCCATTTTATATTATTTACATTATTCTAGCTATATTAATTCTTCAATGTATTTAAGAAAGACATACATGAGAAAAATAATATGATGAAATAAAGAGAGTAAAATATATGCAAAATTTTTCATTTGGCCCAATTAACCAAGTCTCAAGCTATGAGAACTAGGCATAACCTACCCACCCCAATAGCAAACAATACTACATTATGAGATGAGTTTTTCCATCCAAACCAATAAGGCACCTCATTAATGTCATTCCCATAATCTTTATTCTCTATAGTCAATTTTAATTTCCCTTTTGAAAGCTACATCAGTACTATATTTCCTTGCAGTACAGAGGGGGCCATTTCAATAGGCTAAATATGCATATGCTTATATATATCTATACCACTTTCAAAACATTCATTCCCTCTTCGTGTCTCTGCTTTTGTATCTAATCTCTTCTCTTTTTTATATTATAAACACCGTACGTGCAAGAATTTAAACAAAAATGAAAAATCTGCAAAATTGCAAGCATTGGTTGCATATATAAATAGGAAAATGTATGACATTAGATTTACTAGTTCGTACTACAATTTTGCAAGTTACATTTATAAATATGGACCTAATTAAGAAATTTGATGTTTCTCAATTTCAATCATAAGGATCAAATATTAAAAAGGGAAAATGTTGTGTACAATAAAAAATCAGTCAAAACAACCAATAGATTGTACACAAATATAATATGTCATATGCACAACATATATGACATGTTATGCACAACATATGATACTTTTGTGGATAACATGTGATATATGTTGCATGTAACATGTAATACATGTTGTGCACATTACATAATATTTGTTATACATAACATATTGACTGTTTTTTCATTGTACATATATCAATCCTCTACAAATATATATATATATATATATATATATATATATATATATGCACTTGATAGATTAAGTTATTATGTTAACACTCATTGATATTTTTATAATCCAACTATCGACAACTATAGACAAATTTCATGAGAAAATATGATATAATCCTATGTGAATCTTTGGTCGGGACCATCCAAACATATACTCGTTTATTGTTTGTCAGAATCCCTAAGCATGTTTTAATTGCCCAGTTTTTTCATTTCAGATTTGGGCTCTTTCCGTAAGCTTTAACCTTGGGCTCTATATAAAGCTGTTGTTATGGATCAATATATGATAGAGGCAAGGAAAATGAACTGGTTGGGCCTCATGATTTATCTTTTTTATAGTCTTTTTCTTCAAACACTCCAAATCAAAGTGACTAGGACCAAAACAAAAAAAAATAAAAGAAACTCGAAGAATGTGGTCGAGCAGTTGCTACTTACACTTCATTTTACCATATTCGACTCATTTAATTAAATTGCTGTCTTCCTAAGATTTGAACTCACATCTTATCTAATTAACTGCTCCTAATTGTTTAATGCATTGAAGAATGTTAATCGTGTTTATAATTATTAAATAATCTCAATTGCTTGAATTCTCAACCAATTTATCAAAATTGTCTTATATTTAACATTCAGTAAAAAAAATTTAACATTCAGTAATTGTTTTCACCCTTTTTACTCATGAGAAATGTTTTTTGTATACTGTACAATCAACCACTAAATATAATAATTCAATTTTTCAAAAATATTAATTCAACTTTTAATATTATACATTAGTCAAATAATTTTAAAAGTTGGATCAATAATTTTAAAAAATTAGATCATTGCATATAGTATATAATTTTATGATAAACATATAACATTATTCTTTTACTCGTAACATAATTTACATGAAATTGTGAAAAACATCTCTCGAGTGAATTGGATCTTGTCTCCCTGTTAGAATTAATCATTAATAGTTTAACAGTTACACATAAAAACTAACTCTAGTGTTGGGTGGGACCTAGAGACTAGAGTGCTTTTCAACACACTTTCAACTTTCAATTCATTGACCCTAAAGAAAGTATCAGCACTCAGCAGGGAAGAGAAAAGGCCTTTACATAAACAACTTATCCAAACACTATAAAGATGATCTCTACAGTGTACCCATCGTATCACAGATACCCATGACCATCGAAATTATTATGATATGTCCATGGAAAATAAATTAAATGTTTATATGTCATAATTGTTAATCTTCAATCTCATAAACAACAATTAAGATTATACATTAGTGCTTAGTCGAGCTTATGCTCCCACTAAAAATGTAATACTTTTCTTTAAGTATATAGATATTTATACATAAATGCTTGTTGTACAACAGAAATACGTTCAACGTGTGTTATACATAATACATAATGTGTGTTATATGTATGTGTGCTATACATACGAGACACATTATTTAATAGGTATTATATTGGATTGGATTGTATTGATAAGTTAGTGAGAACAAAAATGAGATGAAAACGGGTTGTGGTCCCTCTTAGTGTTGTGTCGACCAAAAAGTAGGCAGAAAATGATGAATAATGGATGGGCATATATAGGTGTGAGCCCCCAATTAATCTTCTACAGCTATATATGCAACAAGAAAGAAATTGAAGGCTTTGTGTGTGGAGCAATATGGATTTGCCCCCCTTGTGACTTGTGAGGGGGACATACTTGTCAAAAAGCCACTCGTAGTTTAGTTTGAAGGAACATTATATAGAGAGAAATACAACTTTTTATATACAATAATGTGAAATTATTAATTATTATGTGTTTAATGATTGACATCATTTCAATTTTATACATGTATGTATGTATAGTGGAAGAGTCACTCTCAAACTATATATGTACCACCTACAATTGAAATGTTACTTCTATAAGTAATGGAAATCTTATTTAATGATTTTTTAAATGAGAATTAAATTTTATGTGAGAGTAAATGACATCATCCCAGCATGGCTAAGTCTGACCTTTAGTCTGTCTATTTTTCATTGCGATTGCATACTAACATACATACACTAATAATGAAATCCCTCAATAATATTATCACACCCTATAGTAGAGTATATTATATATATGAGTTGAACATTAACCAACCGAGTCCAATTTGCTCATTTACTTATTTGTTTAGTGATGATGCATGTACATTTAATAATTTGATCTCTTTTATAATACTATATATCCATATCAGCAATAATATATGTATAATAAAAATATCATCCAACAATTATCAATGTGTTCTATACATATTGTATGTCATATATAATGTGTGTTATACATATATGAAACTGATTGAATAAAAATATAAAATAACACTTAAAAAATATACCATACATGTATGTCATTATTTAAATATATAATATGTATTATTTTTTTATTTGTAATGTGTGTTATATATTGGATAATAGTTGAATATATTATTTAGGACAAAAATGAAATAGGAGAATATTCTATGGTGGGTTAGTGGGTTGTTGCTTGACGGGTGGACAGGGCTATCTATATATCTAAAGATTATTATTGTTATTGTGTGAGTATCTTTCATGCCAGAGGCTATAGGGTTTCTTTCAAACAGATAAAGCCATTATGCAAATGCAAATGCAAATGGGTCGTTAGTTGGTTGTGCAGTAGTGATCCTTATATTAATATTTATTTTTTTCTTGATGAGAAAAATTAATTAGATTATGCAAGCTAAGCATGCTCAATATGATCTTGAGAGGGATGGAAAAAATATTTTAAAAAAGTTTAGCTTTTAAAAACTAATATCTAATTAAATACAATTATATAAATTTTTGTTGTTGACTTTTAGATCTTATTATCTACAAAAATTACTTTATACATGATTAAATGTTAGTATATATAAATCATTTATGCTTGCTCACCGTGTATAGAAATTAAAATTAAAAACAAAAATAGAGGGAGTGGATGAGATAAGGATTTAGTAAAAAAAAGTGATTAAAGAGACATCGAGAAGCTAAGATTGGGTTGGTTTGCTAAAAAGGATATATCCATCGAATCCATGTGAAATAATGCATGATGGTGCAAAATGATGTTGTCTCTCTAGCCAGCACTTAACATTCATTTACTATATAATCTCGACCAAAATGAATTAGACCATACCATATACAAATAATAATAAAGTTTAATTTTAAACTGTTTTACGAAACATAAAGTGAATTACACAACTCATCTATTTAGCTATATGCAAGCTTATTATATATATACATTATTCCATTAGATGCATGCATAATGGAGCACTCTAAATTATAAGTCTGTCATATATGTACTCATCACATGCATGCATGATTCGCACGTGAATAGCTCTAATTAATACCATTAATTAATTTACTAATGTTATGTGTACAATGAAAATTGTACAATACTTGTAGTCTTGTACAACAATCATATACACTCTTGAATTGTAATATCAATTTACAAAATTCAACGATAAATATAATTGTTATACACATACCATTTATCCTGCTAATATTATAGGTGATTTTTTTCTTCTTTCTATCACTCTATGCCGGGACCTAGCTAGCCATTATTATTTCTTTAACTAATGTAGAGTTACGTTATTTTTTCTCAAAATTCAGATACTTATTTACCCCCAAAAAAAATACAAAGTCAACTAATTTTTGTTGGAAATAAAGTCAACTTAAAAAACTGAAATTAATGATTAAACTTGAAAATAGACTTGCCAAAATAACAAGATATCAACACAATAACTTTTGCAAGAATAATAAAATATCAACAGAAATGACTTATATAATAATGCTGAATATTATCGTAAATTATTTAGATATTAATTTCAGCATAAAAGTTTGGATAAAATTTAAAACATACAATTTGTAATATGGTTAAAATTATAAAAAATGAAAGAATATAAAATTAACCCATTCATAATCTTATCTAAGTTTTGATATATAATCCTGTTTGAAATAAAATCGATTTATTAGGCTGTGGGTCTGATTTTCGGTTTCTGATCAATAAAATTAGAGCATGGTTAGAGATACAACAAAAAAACCAGTCAAAACAGCCAATAATAAGAAATTGAGTCTAAATCATTCGGTCCATTAAAAAAACACACATGATTAATAATATTATTTGTACCAAAAGTATTAAAATAAGCTTTGTTGGCTGTTTTGGCTGGAAAAATGTTGTTCTCCAAGCATTTATGATAAAATAATAAAGAGCATGGCTAGAGGTAAAATAAAAAAATAACAGTCAAAACAACCCACAAATAGGAATTTTGGCCACAATCATTCAGCCCATTAAAAATATATTAAAATATTATTTGAGTCATAAAATGTTAAATGAGTTTTGTTGACTATTTTGACTGAAAAAATGTTGTTCTCAAATCATTTATGAATAATAAAAGCCAAGAAAGAATATTGTCGAGTTATCAATGACTCACCGATATTACACAATATACATAGTTGCAAGTTTTTTAATAACTTGTGCTCTTATATATAATATCACTTGATGACTCTGGAATTTTCGTATATTAGAAAATAATAAAAGTAAAACAAGATAAATTAAAGTATAATTGTTGGCACAACAAAAGTATATAAATAGAAAATGCAAGTCTAAATTCACAAGGATCTATCTTTATAACATCACTAATTAACTTATTATAAACTAAATAAAATTATTATATGTTGTTCTCCCTGCTGGCATGCAATTCATCACTCTGTTGAGTAACTAATATACCAGAATCTTATCTGTATATATCAACATTATCATGATAAGTGATTGACCACACGTTTTTAAGGAATATTCTTCTACATCATCAATAAATCTAATAAGGATTTAAATTTTATCCATTATATTATTGTCAACAAATTCAAAAAAATATATAAATCATCCAATTAGGTACAGTGAACTTTACCTGTGTTTGGTTGAGAAGTAAAAATAAAGTTTTCTTGATTAAGTTTCATGTGTAACTTTATTTAAAAAAAAAAAAACTCAATTTTACCCTCAATTATTATTAATTAGAGACAAAGATGAGAAATGTATTTCTATATGGATGAGTTGCATGTGAAAATTTACTCTTAGAACTCGTTCATAGAAAATTATCTTCCGGACTACTTTTACCTTTCAATCAACTACACTCTTATAGTGTTTCATGGATGAAATTGTTGTGCAAATTAATTACAATATAGAAATCACCTAATAAAAAAAACACCTTTAATTTTAATTTCTTCCCTAATCAAACACACACGCTCTTTTTTAAACTTAATTAAGGGGCTTTCAAATGATCAATAATTCTCAATATACACTATAAATACTTATTTTTATATACTCCATATATACATGGGTAAGTAAGTAATTAACTAATTAAGTATTATTCTTCTTTTTGTTGTTTTTCTCCTCATTCTCTATCTTTTAATAGGAGTAAACTCAATGTATGTATTGTTACAGTACAAGGATGAATACTCGTAATTTAGTTATTAGCAAAGTGTAGTAACCATGAAAAAAAAAAAACAAACATATATATAAATAAAATTTAGGTGGGACCCACCCCCACTTAAAATCTCATTCTTTTCTCTCTTTTCACGTTCTCCTTTCTTTCTGTTTCTTTCTTGTTTTATTTTCTTCTTCCCTTCCTCTCTTTTTCACAGCCTCTCTCCCTCCACCATTCCAAAACTCATTTTCTTTTATTTCTTCTTACAATAATCATCATCTCCATCTCTATTTTCTCATCCTTACAATCAACAACTCTACTTTCTCTCCTACACTTCCATTTTCTTTTCTTTCTCTAAACTCCATTAGAGAGGTTTTGAAGCTTTTGGAGAGATTGGAGTAATTTTCATCACCAATCCTATTTATTATCTAGTGATAATGATAACTCTAATCCACTCTATTTAATTTATCAAGTCTCTAATTAGTTTTTAGAGTAAATTAGTGTATTTAGGAACCCTAGAATTTGGGGCTTTAGGGATTTGGTACTGTTTTACTCTAATTGATGATATAATTAGCTTATATTTATCAATATTATTTTGTTCCTAGAGTTCTAGAGCGATTGGACATCAACCGGTATTTTTGGAGGCTTTTGAGGATTGCTATTTGGTTCTTTAGAACTATTTGTGAGTAGATATTGTGTCTATGATCATCTTACATGCTATATTTATTATGAAATTTATTTTGTATATTAAAACTGTGAGAGAACTTATTTTATGAAATGTGTATATTTTACATAAATAAAATTATAATATTTTTGCTCTTATTTATTGATAAATTTAAATGTTGAGAAAGTAAGTAAATCAATATATTTGGGTTACATTTTAATGATTTAGAGACTAATTTTGAAATGATGACATATGCTCGGTATATAGTTATTTTTTAGAAGTGAGAATAAATATGATTTGTGATTTATGAGCTATGGGCATAAGTCCCTATTCTGAAATGTAATTGACCCTGAAATGACATATATGGTTTGAAAGTTTCACTTGAATTCTGAATTTCTGAGTACTATGAGAAAGTATTTTAGTATATATGTTTTGGAAGAACCTTTGTCAGGATACTGTAGCTAACGACAGTAGGCGTTAGCCTTGGTGCACCTTGACTATATGATTTAGGACCACATTGTGGATCCTCCTGTTCTACGGCTACACTCACGAGATGGGGTAGGTCCGTCCTGTTTTAGAACCATACGAAGGTTTGGCCACCGGAGTATGGATTCTCCTGTTATATCCTGGAATTGGCGATTCTCGTGTAATTATGTTCTATATAAAATTTATGATAAATATGAAATTTATGTTGATGAATATATATTGGAATTTGATTTATAAACTTGAGATATTATTACTGTATTTAAGGCAATTACGTTAATTTGTGTGGGTTATGGACATTTGTCTATTCACTGTTTAGTGCTCCATATTGTCACAGGCAGGGTCCTTGGATCTATTATGTTGGGTAGGGTATAAGACTAGTATATGTTTTGGAATGTGTAAGAATTAAAGTATGAAATCATACTGGATTTATGTATTTAAGCTTAGATATATGATTATATATATTATGCTGGTTGGATATTAATTATTTAACAGGTTTATATATTTGGGGAATGTCTGAAAAACATAGGAAACTCTGTCAAATTTTCTAGAGATTTGGTTTAAGAAAGGCTTGCTAGGGGATGTGCCCCTATGCGCCGATCATGGTTTAGTTTGGGTCATGACACAAAGTAAGAGAGACAAGTCAATATATAATAACAATTTGAATTATTTTAGTTTGACAATATACTAAAAACCATACACGACAAATTAAAGTCAGAGGAATTGATAAAACGCAAAGTCAATCTGTTTGCAAAAGTCAAGGCCTTACAATGTTAAGTTACTAATTACTCATTAATTACATAAATCTCGTTGACATTATAATTCTATATACATACATATTAATTAATTATTAATAAGTAATTGCATGTTGCCTTAGTACGTAACAAATCGAAAACGTTAATTGACCGAATCAAACCATTTTCTTTAATTTAGTATCATTTTGTAAGTGAAAAATATGAAGGCATGTGGGATAGAAGAATTTGGTTGAGTTTTGTTACAAAGAATAATAAATAATGATGATGATGATATATGTGTACTCCTTTAGTTAATTTATCCTATTACAGCAGTTGAAATAAAAGAAAAAGGAAAATAAAAAAACATTTTACTTCCTCATTTATTGTTCTTGTATAACTTTTAGACCTTACTTATCAAAATATGCAAATTAATATATACTCTTTCTATTTCTTTTATTTATTCACTTTGTATTTTAAGTTTATTTTTTATTTGTCCAGTTAATAATTATAGATAATATTTAATATAATTTTCTTGTTTTATCCTTATTTAATTTATCTTCTACCAAATAAATTATACTATCTAGCTAAAACAATGTGCTCACTTTAATTAAAGATAATATAGTAAAATATATTAGTCTTTTGTTAATTTTTAAATAAAATTAATCATTACATAAAACATAGTAAGAAAAGAACGTGAACAAATAAAAAAACGGACGAAGTACTCTTTATTTTTGTAAAGAATTAATTATTCTGAACATTTTAATATTAGAACGGTAGATTCAAAGTACATTGAGTTAGTGCTCCAAAAACATACCACAATAATGTCAAATACAATCTGATTAATTATTATATGAATTTCCAAACAACAACTTTGTTTTGTTTGGGGCTTAAATATGAAGCGGCGTGGTTCATGAATCATCCCAAAACTGTTCACCGCGTAGCATATTACTATTTAAATTTCGATGTATATATATGTAGCAATGTCAACTTACGATGCATCACGAAACCGTATTATATGTTTTCAATAAATTAATTAGTATTTAATATATATTAATTGAGGGGTTGTTGGACTTTAATTTGGACATACATTTCCTCAAACAGAAAATTAGTAAGGTATTGCATGCTGCTTCAAATTTTTAAATATGTGACCATATATGGATTCTAGAGTAATAAGATTCATATATCAGAAAAAACATAAGGTCAATTATAAGAATGAAGTGATTTGATTCATTCTTTATGTAATTTTATTTATAATGTCAATGTATTAAAAATAAAGTAATCTTTTATATGTAATGGGGGAATTAAACTCTAGGGAAAAAGGACAAATTTAAACTAGCATTTACTTGGTGCAATTCTTTAAACAAAAATCTTATAATATATATCATATGTATGTCAACGATTACCGTACAAGATATTATGATATCTTCAGTAATACTAAACATGCAATCTAAAGAAGAGGAAAAACAATTTATTATATAGAGACTCTATCGATATTTATTTATTTTATTTTTTCTGCTTTCACTCTGGGAGCTGTCTGCACAAAATAATAATTGTGCAAGCAAGCAACATTGTCGAAATACCCCGGGCCTCCCTCTTTAATTAATTAAGACTGGTAAAAGAATATATAAGAGTAAGGTAAAATTTTGATAAAATATATGGGATGTATATAAATATATATGTTATAGTTATAGTGAAATTTGGTGGCAGTGGCGTTATCAATTAATTATCATCGATCGATCATCATCATAAAAAAGATGAACATACAAACCCCCCGCGTGGCGGCAAGTACGGGTTATTACAGGGGCGAAGCAGAAATTTATTTTAGGGTGGCCAATAAAGACGAAATTAGATATTTTTTATATTTTATTTTTAATTATTAATTTTTTATTTGAGTTATTTGTTAAATTTAATTATATTATTAAATCTTTTATACTCTTTAATTTTTTATAAATATAACGTAAATGTATGATAATTGAGTTATATATTAAATAAAATTCAATAAAATATAAAAAAAAAAGAGTTTAATTAAGATGCACTAATGGTGTAAAAAATTTTACACTGTCAACCAATCATATTTACTGATTTGTGTGACTTTTTAGTTACTAGGTGGTTGAATTAAAAACTTTTGTTGATAAGTTAATTCATGATTGGATATCTATATAAAATTATTTTATACTGACAGTGACAGTGGATTGAAATTAAACACTAAGAAAAAATTAGAAGAACTAAATATATATAATTTTATTTACTGCACTAATAAAATTAAAAATTTCAGGGGGGTCATCGCCTCCCTAATCTATAACCTAGCTTCGCTCCTGAGTTTGTCCACGTTGCTTTTCACATGACATGTGGTGCAAAAATACTGAGAGCAATACTATTGACATTTATAAGATTAGCTTAGATGGACAATGAAAAATTGGTCAATGTAAATAACAAGTTCATTTTAGTTTTAGTTTGAACCCAAATAATCATTGAAATTGTAACGGGTGGAGTAATTGTGGCCTAAAATCTCATTTATTGACTAATTTGACTGATTTTTTATTATGCATTTAGCATCACTTTATAAGAGATATTTATAAACCTATATTAAAATAAATAATATATAAGAGATTTATAAAAATTAAACATGATAAATGGAATATATATATACACGGTGTATGAGACAATAAATAGTAAAATAGTTTTATAATAATGTTTGTCGTACAATCTAAATATATCCAACTAGTATCTAACGTGTGTTGTACATGATACAAAATATATGTATGTTATACGTACTTATGCTATACATATAGTATACATTATGTATTATGTAATAGCATATATTGGATACTTATTAACGTATTTATGTTATATGATAAGTATTAGAGCAATGCTAGAGGCACAACAAAAAAACAGCCAACACAGCCAACAAATTGTGCACAACGTATATAACATAAATTGCACAACGAATATTATATGTTGTGCACACCATATAGCACATGATATGCACAACATATATAACATGTTGCAAAGAAAGATGATGTTGCAATATGTGATATATGTTGTGCACAATAGATGATATACGTTGTGCACTACATATAATATACGTTATGCATTTTATATTATATATGTTGTGCACAATTTATTGACTGTTTTGGCTGATTTTTTTGTTGTGTCCCAAATATTTCCCTATGTATTATTGACCGTTCTATTACAAATATAATGTAGGGATCGGAGGGAGTGAGATTTTAGCCTTACAAAGTGAGTGATGTGTGATGGATGGAGAAAAGTAGTCATCACATTGTATTTTGCATGAGTAGCGGGAACATGTATGTATGTCTTATCTGAGTCTATATATGAACAAGAAGTGATAGATTGATTTGTAAAGAAGCGTTATCTAGTTCTCCACGGTACTCCACAGGTATATATATATATATGTATGGTTTGTTTATAAATTGTAGTAGGAACCATATATATAAATATAAAAGAAAAAGAAAAATATCTATTTATTTTGTGAAAGATAGAAGGGAAGAGTAGTGTGTTGATTGAGCGATAATAAGGCCTCGTGTGTGTCTGCGGAAAATGCTCCTGCTGCTTATAAAGAGACAAGTCCCTATTTTGTTTTGTTTGGCTTCTCTCATGTATGGCTCTCTGTTTCCTCGATTCTGCTTTTCCTTATCCATTTCATAAGGACGCAAATCAACCCATTTATTGCCTTTTCCCTTTATAAGTAACACATTCTATTATTCCATGGCCAAAAAAATTTTAAAAAAGTAGATAAAAGATTCCATTTTTATGCATTCTTGTCTCTTCATTGCGAACCAAAATGAATTAAGACGTGGCACGTTGAGAACCTGTTAATATGATGTATACAATTTCAATTCAACTAATTAATATAGAGTAGTGCTAGCGGCACAACAACTTTGCAGTCAAAATGAAAAATTGATCAAATTTATCATATTTCACTAAATCCATTAAAATGTTATTGGATCACTAAATGTTAAATTAGATTCTTTTGGCTGTTCTAGCTGTAAAATTATTATTCTCAAGAATTTTCCATTAATATATTTAAAAACATTAGGGTGATTTTACACTGATTTTATTTGAGATTATGTAAAATTTATCTCGCATTACGTAATTTATTATTAAAATTTACTTAAAATTTATCATATTTGTAAAATTATTACATCAGCATTATTTTAAAATGACTACTTTAACATCTCCTATAAAATTACAATAGACAGGAGATATCAATATCATCATATATGTGAATAAAGAAAGAAAAATAGAGCTAAGTTGATTAAAATTGAGTAAAAAGAAGCTAAGGATGGATCTATTGAAGGCTATCTAAAAATAAAATCCAAGGATTTGGTAGTAGGAGGAGTGATATGGATCCGTATGTACTTTGAAGGGAGGAGAGTGAGATATAGAGAGCAAGTGTGACGCCAATTAATAGAATTGAATTGAATTGTGAAAGCAGTATAGTACTATTATGTCTCACATCACACACATAAGATTGATACAGTAAGTACCATGCATGCATGCATGTAATATGAATGTTTACCGTTTACTGTCTTTTCTCCTCTGATCTCATCTTCAATTCTCTCTCTGTACACTGCACTGTGGCTGTGGGTGGGTGGGTGGGTCTACTGTCAATGTGTTGGGATTTTGACCCATTCTTCTTCTATCTTTATTGGACCACGCATTCTGAAACCATCAATCTTACATCTACCATCATACTATTTTACTATACAACTTCTTTAAGATTAATTGAAAATAACAATAAAAAATAAGAAATGAGAATAAAAGTCAAACAAATTCATTCACCTTACAACATATTGAAAAATTCAAAATTTATACTTCAGACATTTTTTTTATACTCCATAAAATTTAAAAGTATTGGTAATACTTTTAGTGATTTGTACCTACAAATAAGTCATATATATTTCCTTTAATTCAATTTTTCAAATCGTTCCAATTTATGATTAAATTACAGTGTTAATTATATGACACTCCAATACATTATTGGTTACCGTAACAAAAACTTTAATTTATACTTTTGATTTCTTTAATTTATTTGTCTGTTTGTCGCAACAATGTAGTGTTCCAATTTGCATTTAAGACATAATCAGAAGTCAAATATATATATCCTCTTGATGTGTTACAGTACATGTAGAAAAAGGAAGAATTTATCATCATCTCCTTTATCCTCTGTATTTAGCTCCCATATCGCTCTAAAAACCGGGTTAAACAAAAATTAATCGGTAATTCACATTTCCTTTTCTTATACCAAAATAACAAAAAAAGAAAAGAAAAAAATAATCATTGCACCATCATCAAAATCAAGTGGAGGGGCAAGTGTCCCCATCGGTAATCAATGGTTGCTTTATGCCGTTGGATTCACTCCCATCGTTATCAACGGTTGTCAATAACTGGGCCCGGTGGGCTTGCTGCTTCCAATCAGTAGTCACAATCACACATAGCATCAGGCCCGCACAGCAAACTTGGGCAGATAATAACCCCAACCAAAGCCCACAAAATCCAACTCCAAGATAAAATCCAAGCCCAACTGCCACCGGCATCCCGACCAAATAAAACGCCCCAAGGTTCACATTAGCCGCCACGCCGGGCCGCGCCGTCCCCCTCACGACACCGCAGCCCACCGTCTGCGGACAGTTCCCGAGCTCGCAAAGCCCAAGAATCGGCAACGCCATTGCAGTCAGCCGCAAAATCTCTTTATCACTAGTAAACATCCTGGCCCACCAATGCCTCATGGTGGTGGCGAAAACCACCGCCACAAACCCTACAATCGCCGCGAAAAACACGGAGACCGTAGCAGCGAGGCGGGCTCGAGCGGGCCGGTTGGCCCCGAGCTCGTTCCCGACCCGGGTGGAGACCGCAAAGCCCAAAGACGAGGGAAAGACGTATATCAATGACGTGGTTTGGATGAGTATGCCCATGGATGCCACGGTGGCAGTGGGGTCCACTAGTAACCCGCAGAGCACAATCATGATCTCATACCACCACCACTCCAAACATACGGACACGCAGCTCGGCGCGGCGAGCCGAAGAAGCGGCTTCCAGCCGTATAAGCACTCCAAGCTCGGCTTGGTCCACGTGGCACTGTGGACCCCACTTATCCAGACGTAAGCGAGCAGAAAGAGAAGGATCGAGAAGTTGGAAGCGGCGGATGCTGCCGCAACGCCGGCAACACCGAAACGCAGCCGTTTCACGAGCAAGAAATTGAAGGGCAAGTGAAGGAGGGTTCCGGCGAGCGAGGCTAACGTGACAGGGTGGGTCACCCCCTGAGCGCGAAGGTAGACTCTGATTGGGTGAAGAAATGAATTTGTTACGAGATCAGGGAGCACAAATGCGAGGTAAGTTTGAGCCATTCGCGTGATTTTGGGGTCCTGATGAAGGCAGAGGAAGATTGCGTTCATGTTGAGCCAGAGGAGTGAGATTGGAATCGACGAAACTAAGAGGAAGATGATGCATCGATGGAGGGTGAGAGAGAGGAGTTTGGGTCTTTTGGCTCCGAAGGCTTGAGAACAGAGCGGCTCCATTCCGAGGGAGAGGCCGGAGAGGACGGAGTATCCGGTGATGTTGGCGAAGGCTATGGCTAGTGATCCTGCGGCGAGCTCCAGGTCTCCGAGGTGGCCCAGGAAGAGCATGGAGATGATGGAGCGTGCGTAGAAAATGAGGGCCGTTGCTGCTATTGGGAACGCCAGCACCATCAGGCACCTCGATTCTTTCATGATCTCCGCGGCGATTGTCGCGCTGCCACGTGTCCCCCCTTGTTGCTGCTTCTCCGGGTCAATGGAGGTGTATGCGGCTGAAGAAGAAGAAATGGCGTCCTCTTCTTCCTCATGGGTATTTGTTTTCAACGCTGCTGCTGGCTCTGTTTTAGTAGTTATGGTATTCTTTGATTCGCACATATCGATCTTGTTTCTTAAAAATTTGTGTGAGAGAGGTTAATTATGGTTTTGCAATGGTCGAAGAATATGTGAATGAAGCTTTAATTTTCGCAATGGAGAGAGATACTCTCGCAGAGAGCACTCTTTTTTTTAAGGAAAAAAAAAAAGAATGAGAGGGGACAAAAAACCCCAAATGAAGAAATAGTGGGAAGAGTGGTTAATGGTTGTGATATGAGTGAAGATGTGAGAAGGATGGGTGTGTATAAATAGAGAACTTCAACTATGGAAGCGTGCTCTTCCTCATTAAAATAATACTATGCTATGATATTCCTTTTATTTTTATTTTCCTCCTGTTGCTTGGTTTACAGGATGAAATTCATTATGGAAGGTTGACAAATAAAGTCAACAAAAATTATTACGTCTTTTTGGAATCATTTTTTTCCTATTCTATGTAATTTTAATCATTAAATATTAAAAAAGTAGAAAATTAAAATTATATTAAAAATCCATATAATATTTGAATGAGATACTGAAAATTTTTTTCTTAAAAGTAAAATGGTTTTTATATGCTACTTAGATGCATTAATCATCTCCATGTTATTCACTCCTTTTTATTTTTATAAAAAAAAGGAAAGTATTCAACCCGTGCCTCGGTGGTGAAAATTCATCCGCCACGCCAACATGCAATAAAATTATTTTTTTAAAAGACCCCTATAAAACTTGTATAAATTGAAAATTAAATAATTAAAAAAAAGTTGAGTTTCTATGTTGTTTACCTCTCTTCAAAGGAACTAGCTAGGTAGTTGAATTAAGTGCATGTTTGGTTAAAAATAAAAAGAAAATATTTTCCTTGTATACCCAATGGCAGTGTAAACTAAAAGGAGGGAGCAATTCCCAATAACGAAAATGCTCTGTGCACTGTGATGCTTGCTCCATCAGCTAGCATGCTCTATGCTAAGCCATGCTAATCCTAGTCATAGTGTGTATTTTGATTAATTTACTTCGTTGAAAAAAATAATAATTTAATTTGAATTTAAAATGTATTGTAGTTCACAAATAAATTTCGTTGACCTTTTAATTTGTTTCTTAAAAATATATATCTTTCAAAAAATTTTGGTTAAATTAACTTGCAGACCAATAGTTAAGTTCAACAAGATGATGTATGTCAAGATATTAGTATCTCTATACTATAGCACTACAAATCATTAAACACTGAGGAAACAATATATTGTAAAAGTTCATTTGCTAACCAAAATAGAGAGAGTACTATGCTCTATCTCTCACAATGACAAGTAAAATTTTTTACAAACACCTAGATGAGATGTAGATACCTAGTATTTGTGAAAGAAATTATGAGAGATAAAAAGATTATTTAGTAAGTATTTTATGAATGAAGGGTTTAATTTAAAATTTTATTACTTTTTTTTCAGCCATTCTTTCTTTATCATCTTCATATTTTTAAATGTATATATTCACTTTAAATGTCAAAATATCTTTATACTTCAAAATAAGTGATGTTGAAATAACAATATTTCATATATATTTTAATAGTAGCAATAACATTTGACCTTTATCCTTCTATGTATAATGCTAATGAATCCGTCAAACCATTATACAAAAGAATGTTTCTTTGTTCAACTAATTAATAAGTTGGCTAAGCAGAAATATTTATTATACTGTATAACATAAATATGTTAAATTAATATTCAACATGTATTATATATTATATGTAATATGTATCATATGTACGTGTACTATACATATAACATATGTTACATATTATATATAGCACACGTTGAATATTAATTAGACTTATTTTAATTGTACGACAAGTATTATTGGTTCTTTAACCATTAGCCCAATAGCGTTTCATGTATTAGTAGTGTATTATACTTCCTCCGTCCACTTTTATTTGTCTTTCTAGAAAATTTATTTGTCCACTATTATTTGTCATTTTAGATTTCCAATGAAATATTTATAATTTTTTTCCAGTTTTATTCATACATACACTCTTTTTTTATCTCTTATAATTATTATTGCACAAAAAACTATAAGAATAATTTTGTCATTGTACATTTACTTCTATAAAAATTTATGTGTTTTAATTACTATTTTAATAAATATGCAATATTCTAAAATGTCAATTAAAATTGGACGAGGAAGTAATAAGCTAAGGCGGAGGTTAAATAAACACGAGCAAAAGCTGTCTCGTATGAGAATAAATGCTTCGGGTCAAACACTAATTAATGTGTTGTCCTCTGTTCGTTTTATTTTAAAAATAAAAATCGCGTGTGGCATTGCATCAATTTATGCTTTGACAAAAGTAAAATAATAATAAATACTACATGAATTAGCTTATCTGATTTAATTTTACATATATCCTATCATAATTTATGTTCAATTCTCCGTCTCTATATTTAATTTGTGAATGGTACGTGAATATATTTATAGGTAAAATTTTCCTTTAACTTAAATTATATATATATAGAAAAAAAAAGCGCATAATCACAAAATAATACACAATCGGCGGAATATATACATATTTTTTTATATTTCTCAATTTTTGTCACCATCTCAGTTCAAAATGCTTTTCTATTGCCTCGTCATTTGCACATCAAATTAAGTTGACTTTTAGACGCCAAGGAATTGATGCTATAAATTTGGAGTTGAAATATGAAATTAATCAAAACAAGGGTTCGAATTTAAATTCCCAATCATTATTTCGTAAAAAGAATTAATTATCAGTAATTAAAATAGATAAAGTGGATTAGGCACTAATTAGTGGGTTAATATCTTATGAGCGATTTAATTCTATAAAGATTCTTTAATCTTTACAATAATTTCAAATATGCAAAACATGAAAGACGGAGATACCAGTCAAAAGAAAATAGGAAGAACACGTGAGAGTGACACGTGGACTTTTGCAACAGTAGACTCTATTATTCAATGCAGCTACAGTAATTGCGGGTTTCGGCCCAGGCTTGTTCTTCTTAATTATGGGCTTTGCCCGAAGACAGTCAAAATTAAAGAAGAATTTCAATATTTATTTATTTATTTTGAGGAATGCTTAGTTACATACACTCAAAACATTTAAAATCACAGCTAGTTATCGCCTATTTAAGTTAATTATAAACAAAAAATTATTATTTTCAACTGATATTTTAAAATCGTAACAACTTAATGCAAAATTTTAAAGGATAACTAAGTACTACTCACAACCATTAAAGTAAATGATGCTTATGTTTGATATGTGTGAGTTTTGGGACTATACATTCCGCGTGTGTATAGATGGGTGTTTATCGAACTAAAGATTAGATTAATTTGATTTTGGATAAAAGTGAGTTTGTGCTAACGTATATTAATACTTAATAAATGAATATAAAAATTGAATATGAAAGAATGAATGAATGCAAAATAAACGTAGAAGAATGAAATTACTGCGTCCATCAACCTGAGGTTAGGGAGTGAATGAGATTAACGTTTGAAAATTTTAATCCAATATTTTTAAAATGTTGAATTATTGCATATAATAATTAAAAATAGTTGATTTTACCGTGTACATATAATATCACTCATAAATTTTATATATTTGTGATGTGTTGGGGTTTTGAAATTTGTTATACATGTAGCCATGGAAGAAAAAGAAAATAAAACGTCAGCAAAAGCAACAGGAAACTAATTTGAGGGGAGTTCCATATCAAATACTCGTGGTGGTTTGGTTTTAAACGTCCCAAACACTCCAATCTTTTTGGTTTAAATCTCCCAAACCAATATTACTCATTGTACAATAGAAATAATATTACTTATTGTACAATAGAAATATATCTAACTAATATTAATATGTATATATATATATGTAATATGTGTCATGTATATAACACATTATGTATAATATATAACACATATTAAATACTAATTAGATATATTTTTGTTGTACAATCAGCATTGTAGTTTCCCTAACTATGGTAACACGTCACTACACGACCAAATAAATTAAATGCCCCACAACCACAAATAATCTTGTGTCCCCATTCATCCTCATTTCACTCTCCTTTTAATTTCAGAGTTCTATTCAGAGACCCTATATATATCCACAGTAAAAAATCATTTTAGCCACCTAACTCCAAACAGTACTGGCATAACAGTACCACTATTAATCATTGAAATTCACCATCAACTCAAGTGCTTGTCTATTCCTTTATCCAACCATCTTATCCCTTCTTGTTAATCCATAATATATCTATTATATTACTCGATAATGAATAACAGAATTTTAACCAATAATATATAATATACATTTTATGTATAATAAAATATATATTGTATATAATAATACATAATATGCATTATAATATTAATGATTGTGTATTTATGTATATTATCCGATAGAATTCTATTGATATTAATTATTTATAAAATTAAAAATTATTGTGATGAATTTCTTCTATAAAAATTATAAAAAAAATAAATATTTTATCTTTATTATCTAACAAATATTTTAAGCTACTCGATGAAATGGTGTTGGGGCTAAAACAGTGTATAGTGAGGTCAAAATCAAGCTAAGGGGGTGTAAGATTATGAATATTATTACTCAAATGTTTGGGGCACGACAAAAAATCAACCAAAACAGCCAACAAGGTCCATTTAATATTTTATGGCCCAAATAACACTTTTAATCATGAGTATATTTTTAATGGGCTAGGTGATTGTGGCTCAAATCCCTATTTATTGACTGTTTTAGCTAGTTTTTTTGTTGTGCCTCTAGTAGTAATGCTCATATTATTATTATTATATTGTGGCAACGGTGAGAGTGGACTATGCCTGGTAAAGGGAGACAAGAGAAAAGTGAGAGAGAGGGAGGAGTAGAGTTAGATAAACATCAAGATCTATCAAATATCATGATTGCATGAAAATGAATGAATCAGAATTACCACTACATGATGAGGGCGGCAATGAGTTGTATAGTGTGTGTAGTGTTGTGATTGGAGGAGACTTGGATTGGATTTGAGTATTGCACTTTCCCACCGTTAAAAAGCAAACGGTGTTAGTATCCAAGTTGGGTGGGGTAGGATCGGGTGGCTCACACACAAACACATTCACTCACGGAGCTAATGGTGGTCTCACAAGAGTTAAAAAAGTTATGAAGATAGTATTATAAGAATGATTTTAAAATTGATTTTGAATACATTTTTATATATTTATATTTCTCCTCTAATATTAATACGTAATAACTTATTTTTAATATACAGTGATTTTAAAATTAGAGTAAATAAAAAATTGATAATTTTATTCATTGAATCAATATGACTCAGTTCCTATTTACACTGTGATTCTCGCACCAAATACTTGACATGATCCTTTATTGACTGAAAAAATAAATGCAACTCAAATATTTATGAGACATGTATGCAAATCAATGTAAATAAAAATAATTTAAAAGTTAGAATGATAATCACATTATACAAAAGTATAGAATAATGTAGCAATAGTATTTTTGATAATTCACATGGGTGCGTGCGCAATTATCGGAGGCTCCACAGCAGCTTATAGTACGTTTCCATTTTCACAGGCAGCTGGTTGGAAGGAGACATCCCTCCTCAATTTGCCCCATTTATTACTATTTTTCTTTACGTATAATACTAATTTGGGATATATATATATATATATATATATATATATACTCTTTGTATATTTTCAATATTTATATATATACCAACACTTGTTATAACAAATTAATAAAAACAAACATTACGTTGCCTCAATCAATTTGATATATGTTATTCTTAAGATATACTTTTTTAGTTATCAGAATCTATGATGGATTATTCAATGTATAAAAAATTTTTAGTTTTAAAATCCTTACTTGTATGGATTAATAATAAGTTTTTCAAAACTCAAGGTTTACCTTAATATTATGATATATTTGAAAGTAAATTTATTAGTATTTTCTTAACTAATATAAATAAAGGTTTTAATACCTAACATTTACATTAGATAGGTATTATTGTAAAAGGAAATTTTAGGATTTTTTTTTACATTAACTTTTAGGAAGTGTCTAATTAATAAAGAGGTAAAAATGAGGTTGAAAATTGTATAAATGGTGAGCTATATGTGTAAAACCCTAGTACCAAGAAAAAGTCCTAAAACAAGTTTATACTCCCTTCTGTGTTTTTTAATTTCCATGTCCTTTTAAACACAACACACCTTTATAATTTTATCATTTTTGTTATATTTTGATCATTTACTAGATAAATTTTTAAAAATTAAATTAGTACGTAGAATAAATAACTCATTTTTAACCATAAATAATTAAAAATGGTTTACACTTAAATTTTATAGGGTACCCAAAATTCCTATTTTTTTTTAGTTTCACACACACGTCTATAAGTATCTCTTCACCTTACAAGTGAAAAAACTAATTAATGTCCCTACCTATCTATCTATCTATCTATCTATATATATATATAAACATAAAGAGAGGCATCTCTAAAACAAATACTATATCTTTAGCATAATTCATTTAAATTTACTTGCCTTGGCTCTCTTTTCATCCGTCTCTATTGTGTGAGTTGGTGCTGTTAACTATTATTGTCGCTTACACGGCTCTCTGAATGTGTTCCACAGACATTTATCTCTATATATGTATGTGTATGATATGAGAGAGCGCAACAAATCCAAGTCAAAGAAATCTAGAGAGAAATAGAAGGACGAATTATTTAGTCACATTTTGTATATACATCCAAATACATTAAAATGCACAAATAATCAGGGGCGGACCTAGACAATATTTTTAGAGGGGGTCAATTTTTTATACAAGACAAATTAATCTATACTTAATATTTAATAAAATTATTTATTTGATTTACATTTTAATTAACAAGTAATTTTAAATTATTTATAAAATTATTAAGGGTCATTTAGTCCTATAAACCTTTACAAAATAGAAATGAAAGATTTCTCAATTAGATAATAAAATACTATATTATAACATAATTTTAAGACATCAATTAATTTCTATCTATCCATAATGTAATTAAAACCCATTTTGCTCAAGTGTCTAATTAAGTATTGTCATATTAACAACAGTAGTTAAGTATATTTATTACCCAAAAGTCATCAAAATAAAATGATTTAATTGGATAATTATATAAAAAAGTTTTATAATTCAAAAAATTAATTTTTTATTTTTATTGTAAGGGGTTGTATAGAATAATAATAAGATAAAAAGAATCAAACAATATAATAATAATAATAATAATAATAATAATAATAAGAATGAATGATAAAATTAACTTATGAAAATATTGAATTTATCTAATTCTATCTACTTTTAGTATATAAAATAAATAGACAAAAAAATAGAGAGAGCCAATATATACATATAATACATTTTATAAAATTTTTAAAAAAATCAGGGGGCACTGCCCCTTAAACTGTGAAAGGTTCCGCCCCTGCAAATAATAATCTCATCATATTATTATTATTATCGTACCCTTTGTCAAAGTCATAAAAATCATCAATACTATGTACGATTGTACATCGTCGCTTATTACTATTTTACTCTATTGAGCATAAAAAATAGACCATCAGGCATCAAATTTTCCATAAAACTCGTTGACGAATTATACAAGACTTTAACCTAGATCACAAGTTACCTTCTTAAGTGCATGAATCGCCATTTACGTCACACAATTATATTCATCACTTGTACTTATGTAACGTACTGTTCTGATTCTTAATGAACAAATAGTGAGAATAGGGGAAGAAATTAGGAAGTAGTAAATATAATGTTGCTGTTGGAAGCAGTGACACCAAAAATAGTAGAGTCTCCATCACCCTTCATCTGAAAAACACTACTAGCTAGCAGAGTGAATATTGAATAAGAAATAAATAAAAGTAAACCCTAATTAAAATATATATTATTTTATTATTGAATATATTTATATATATATATAGTCACTTCAAATGCATATAATGAGCAATTCTGACTTTCTTAGCAGCCTCATACTTTGGGAAGCACAATTTTCTCATAGAAATGACAATATACCTAGAGGGAGGGGGCATAAAAGACATGGAAAATTGATGATAAGGTTCTCTGAATTTGTTAGCAACCTCTCACTTGGGAGGCACCATCCTTTTGTAATGCATCAATATTTATTTACAATAAAAATATATTCAGCTAATATCTAACACGTGTTATATCTCATATATAATGTGCATCATGCATAATATATATTATACATATGACACACATTATATATAATATATAATACATATTAAATATTAATCAAATGTATATCTGTTTATATTAATCATTATTGATTTATAGTGTAAATGTTTGTTTGTTTGTTTTGTAAGTAGTGTGTATTGGGGAGCTGAACGCTGTGCACATGATGGATGATGCAGTGTTGTTGTGTTGTGCCTGCCTCATAACTTCTTTGTGTCCCACTTCCCCTTTCTCCGCCCTTCATACCTAGAGCCCATATAATGCCACGTAAACTATTTTACCACTTTATATACATATTGCTTCTCTATTCATACCAAATTTTGCTACGTACCTCACTCACAAAGAAAAGTAAAATGCTCTTTTTCTATCAATTTTTAGGTATCAAACTTTCAATAAAATCAAGTATTTTTCCTTTACTTTGAGATTATTTATAAGGATTTGATTCATATAGTGTAAATTTAATTTACATACATCTTTCTCAATTTGAATTGCATGATACATAAAATAATTTTATACTATCAGTGCATAAAAAATAATCTCTATTTAAAAATTTCTTTTCAATTCAAATAAAAAAAAAATGTTTTGGAAAAAAAAATTATCCCACTTGACAAAGCAGGTGCCAACTCAGAGTAATTAAGGTGGCCTTGAGCTGCTGAAAAGACTGTCTGATTAAGCTAATAAGATTAATGGTGCGAAAAATAACATAAATTATTTTCTAGTTTAATTTAATTTGCAACTTTATAAGAAGTGAATAAAGCTAGTAAAGCATGCATCACATTATTTATTAGTAAAGGAAATGATGATAACATGTTGATGTGGCAATGTAATTTAAAACTAAGATTATAGCAGGTGTTAAACGGGCAGAAGCTAGAGGGTTTGTGTTTGGGGAACAGCCTCTTTGTTATATTGGCATTGGAGATTGGGTGGGGGTGGGTCCCCGACTTAGAATAGCAGGACACGAAATACTTATGTTATATAAATCTTTTTAGCTTCTATATGGAATCATATTTTATGCACAATGAGAATATTTGAATTTATTCAAATAGTATTCATATCTTATTCAATGATAATATATTTCAAATGAAAATTAATTTATTTATAATATAAATATTTATAAAAATATATAATATCAATCATTATTGTTAAATTAAAAATATTTGTATGACATATATTACGTGTTATATATAACACATATTAGATATTAATTAGATATATATTTTTTATATAATAAATATTATCATTGTTTTTTTTTTATATCTGTGGTGTGGCAATGCTTAGCCAAGTGATATCATGGGGGCACATGACATGATATGATCACATATCATCGGGAGCAAAAATCTCTGATTGCATGGGTTGGAAGATAGTTAAATGCAGCCTTCCTGCCTTTGGACTTGTGGCATTTTCTTTATTAGTTGTATAATATAAATACACCAAATTAGTAGGTAATGTGTGTTATACAATATAAATATGTGATATATATAATATATATTATATATATGTCATACATTATGTATACCATACATTAGATAATTATTAAATAATATTTCTGTTATACGATAAATATTATTGTTTTCTTTATTGCTAATGCCTCTCTTTTCCAACTTCTCATTTCAACACATATAATCAGATATTTTAACTATACTTTAAATCATATTTACATGTTTTCAATTTAATGTATATCATATATTCATATTATAATAATATTTGTATAATATCAATTTTTCGTACCGATATCCATACATGCAGTAAGTCTCCTGTATCTATACTTAGCTAAGACCTCATTTCCTACGTTTTATTGCCCCTTTTAATTAGAACTGAGGCTATTCTTGAAAGAAATTAAAATCCACCATTTAAACCCAAATTAAATGAAGTAAAACTCAATGCTACTTGTTAATATATACATGTCCATTGCAAATGCAACGTAACAAGAAGAAACTGTTGAAAACGGTGGTGACTATTATTATATACAATAATATTTATCGTACAACAAAAATACGTCTAACTAGCATTAATATTCAATGTGTGCAATTACATAATACGTACATGTGCTATATGTTGTACGAAGCATTGTTGATATTATCTATATATGTGAAAAGATATCAAAATACAGAACGAAATTGTTTGTTGTTAATTAATATATATTTCTATATATACCATGGCAAGATTATTATTATGAATTTGCAGTCACACTACATAATATTATTATTCAAATTATTGGTTAAATAAACATTTTCGCAGCCGAAAGAGGGGAACAGAGTTCAGAATCTATTATATTCCAGCACTAATTTAAATGTGAGATGGTCGATCAACTTGATTTAAAATGGTTCTAGAGACTACTGCATGCATTTTATTATACTTTATCTTCCTGCTACACTTGCTTTTATTTGTTCTGCTACTGTATGTATGTGTATATATAATTTAACAAATAATCCAGCTAAGAACAATTAATATAATAAAGTAGTAATTAATAATAGTACTAGTAAGTAATTTTCTTCTTCTTTCAAAGGGTTGAGTATGGTATGGGGTCCAAAATGCATTATTTGAAATCAGATAACATTGAAAACAATTCCTCACATACTTTTTGAATTGACTTCCCTCCTTTTGTTGTTTTTGTTGATAAGTTGGCCATAAAGAGCCAATAAATTCCACATGATGCAAACATAATATACATGGCCTTGTAGACTTTTCTATATTCATTCTCCAATTATGTTTGTGGTACAACAGAAATACGTCCAACTAGTATCAAACGTATGCTATACATAACATGCAATATGTGTTATACGTATAACACATATTCCACGTTATGTATAACACACGTTAGATACTAGTTGAACGTATTTCTGTTGTACGGCCATCATCATTGTTCATTCTCTCATTATATTTTCCATTTTTGGTGCAATGCAGCATTTTAGATTCCAGATATTTCCAAAACAAAACAACACACAAAATTCAATATTATCTCTTATATATATATATATATAATGGTACACATGGCATCACCCCCCTAAACACATAGTAAACATCTAAAAGCAGAACCTTTGATCATCATCATCATAAGATCCCACTTTTCTTTATATTTTCTCTCTTCAATCAGAGACAACTTTTAGGACTCAAATCTCATCACCAAAAAGCCTGCACAGCAAAAAGTTATATATGAACACAAGACAATGCATTGCATGCCATACCATACCAACCTCTATAGCCCTGTAGCTAGAATAAGTAAATAAAAAGAAAGTTGTAAAATTTAAAAAAGATGATCGACAATGAAAAAGTTTCTTTTAACAGCTGCATAATGTTGTGTATAGTTTATGATGATCATCAAAAGATGAGAAAAAGGTGGAATAATTGAAAAAAGTGACAAGACTTAAGGAATATTGGCACATAGGAAGGACAGTTAGGAATGTGTCACTAGAAGAAGAAAAAATCAAATCTATTTAGATTGCTTCTTCAGCATACCATGGGCCAATCTAACAATGGGCAAGAGGTGGTTCTTTCTACTTAGTTTATCGAGAAAATGGGAAACATGTCCATCACATTAGTGCTGATATTATTTGGATTTTTTTTCTATTTTTATGTCCATAAACACTTCATCTATCATTGAATAGGATACGAAGAGTTCAGTAATAAATAAAAAAAAGTTTCTTATAAAACATTTTTCTTAATCTCATAAAGTCCAAAAAATTTGTCGTCTTAGATATAAATAAACTTTAAAATTCTGGACGAGTTGTTCACCCGTTGAGATAGATATAAGTCAACTAAAAATTAATCATAGGGTTCATTATGGTGAATACATTCAATTAAAAATCAGAATTCTTTTATTTATTAATTAAAATCATGGCTAGGTATGAAGAAAAGGGAAAAATAGGCACGTGATGTATGATTGCAGGGTATTTACAAGGAGACAGCTACTTGCCTAACAGTCACAGCTCATAATAACCAGAATCCAGTACATTTTCTTTCATTTAATTTGCGTCCATTCCAATGAGAATCTCATAATTCTCAAGGACGTGGACATTTCATATACCTCAAATTAATGTATAGTGCTGATTCCTCAGCTTAACTTTAAGTTTATAAAATTGGAATAACTTCTTTTTTTGTAGTGTATTCATTCATTCATTCGTGTTACTTTGCACCAAGTAAGTAAGTATGAAGTACTAACTAACTAAGTACTGATTTCTGAACACAAACATGTATGGAGAAGAATCACCTTGTTTGGTCATAAAGCCTACATTAAGTGTCCCTTTGATTTTAATTATGTACTGAATAGTTGATATGTTGCCACGTGAAAAGTTCACTGTAAACCCGAGTCTATATTAACAGTATTATTTTATTTAAATCTTTACATAATGACTTATTTATCAAATTATTCCTCTGTTTTTCCAATTTAAAACAGAAGTCTTTTCATGTGTGAGGTATATATATGGAGGATTAGTTGCTTTTTCCTTTAATTTGTGCATAAGCTAAGGCTGATTTTCCTTTTTTCTCTGCTTTTTTGTTTCTCTGACTACTATTCCCTTCCTAAGTTGGAAGCTATGGTATTAAGGATTTGGTGTATAGATTGCCAAAAGTGTCAAAGGAGAAAAGAACACAAGACCACTTGTGTGTTACGAGAGACCCACACGCATGTCATGTACCACGTGGGACGCAATTGCTGCACATGGCCATGAGACAATTCTTGTCTAAATCACAAGATTGATGAACAACCTTTTTTTTCTTTTCTTTAATTATTTATTAGCTTTCTAAGCTTAGACTATACTCACAACAACAAAGAATTAAGATTGATTGAGCCGTTTTGGCCTTGGCTATAGCTTCAAGCTCTTTCAATTTGGCTTCTCTTGTGTCACCTTCTACATACATATATGTACATTTATAGGGTTATTGCTTTTTGTTGTGTCATCACTTTTAGATCAGCATAACTTAATCCACTTCAGCCAATAAGAATTCCCCATTTTGACCACTCATTTTTCACTCATAATAATCATGATGATAAAGAGCTAGAAACTTTCTCACATTTCAATTGCCAAATGCTATTGATATATATCCTGTTTCTTTCCTTGAGTTTTGAATTTATAAGCCAATTACTATATCATTTTTGTTGCTGCTTGTTTTGCTTCATGAGCTATATACATCCAACAAATGAAAGAGTAAGTTTACTCGCCCCGCATATAAATATAAATATTTTCGAAAGACTTAGAATATCTACAAAGATACTTATAAATTATACACTAATAAAAAAAATTTGATAATCGAACTCAAGTTATGTTGATACGTGAACAGAAAATCAATCACATCACCCGACTTTTATTAAAATACATTTTTATCTTATCATTTATAGTATGATTTATATATAAGAAATTTTGTCGATATTTTCTTATAAGGTCATTGTATCATCTTTTCTTTTTCAGTAATAACATTGTGAACTATATATGTCTTGATTAATGAGAGGTAATAATAATAATGGTTAGATCAGCTTCTTACCGACCAAATGTCCTACCCTAAAAAGAAAAGACATAAAAGGGTAACAGTGGATTCCATGTGGCAATTTTGATTGGTGCCATATTTGTAGGGTAGCTAGCCTTTTTCTAAATGGGATCTTTTCTTTGGTGGAATTGTTTAATTTAAATCCAATATCCTCTTGCTTCACTTAGCTTTGCAAAGGTAAACACAAAAACAATAAACCCATTGATTCCTTAAACTTAGTAGAGAATTTATCCTATAACTAAATTGCTCCTACTACCCCACAATCCAACATACTAGTAGTGTAGTGATCAATAGTGGTCCTGAAATAAACCAAGTTTTAATTTGCTGAGACAAATTAAAAAAGTAAATTGAAAATCATGATGATAAGGCATGAAACATATATATTCCTAACCCTTCAGAGATTGACGAGATCATCATCTTGCTAGATTAAATTTATCCATAGGGTTGTACTATACGTCCTTTAAATTGGTCAAACAATAAAAAGAATATATATATAGAATCAATCAAGTCAGCACCATCCATTATAACAAATATTGGAGCATTACCAAAGATGATTATGTATCTTATATATGTTGACAAAATTAGAGGATGGTCATGGAGGAATCAATTCAAGGAAATTTTTCTTAAGAGGGGACAGGAATTCAACCATAATGCATTTTGATAATGATTATACTTGGATACGGTTGGATTTTGAGGGGTCAGTTTATTTTTCTTGCATATGTTCTAGACACATTAATTATATATAATTGGCTAGCTTGATGATATATATATGTAAAGGTTTATAATTAGCCTCATCGCTAGATATATAAAATCAAATGATTCTGGTTGAATCCCATGAGACCATCAAAATTAAAGTCCCAATCAGCTAGCTCCACTAACTACTATTGGAACATACATACACATAATTCAACAACTCTTTTTATTTATTTAATTGATGAGTGATTCACGCGAGTTTGTGATCTTATACTTGTGATTTGAAACCTCTTTAGGTAAAGACGTTATCATGTTGAATAAACAATAATGTTTATTGTACAACAGAAATACGTCTAACTAGTATTTAACGTGTGCTATATATAATATGAAATGTGTGTTATATGTATAATATGCGTACGTATAACACACATTTCATATCATATATAATACACGTTGGATACTAGTTCGACGTATTTGTGTTGAACGACAAAATTGAACTAATTCCTTTGATGCCGGAAGTGAACATGTACTACTCCACCTTTACACACAGTTGTTTGCACAAATTAAAAGTACTCGGAAAAAGAAAAAAACCCTAAAACATTACATATTATTATAATAGGATATATATGATATACGAATACTTCAAAATAGTTACTATAACATCCACAGAAGGTGTTGAATTAGTAACATCAGAGCAAGCTGTCAAAGAATTATTAGGTCAAATTTTGATTGGTTCAAAATCTAAGTGTCATGAAAACTACTTGTAGATACATCTTTATCTAATTATTAGAGTTGAAACTAACGAACTATAGCTTGAAAAAGAAATGTCAATTGCATATATAGTGACTTGAGAGGGCGAGGAACACAACTTTGGCGGTGTCCTTCAAGAAAAAACAGTAACGTTATAATTGATTCATATATATATATGGTTTTGTGTGGCTAATAATGTTATGCCTCATTTAATTTATATGTTGCTCTCATCATAAATATATAATGAGAAATGATAAAAATCAGTCACCATTAGCCACTATATATAATAATCAAATTTTTTTAAATTATTAATCTAAATATTAATATTATATATTAATTCAATATTTTTAAAAGTTATATTAATAATTTTAAAATATTGGATTATTATATATGATGGCTGATAGTGGCTGATTTTGTGGTGTAAATGTGGAATTACTCATATCCAATTAATTAAGTTACTCAATCATTATTTGGTCTCTGTTTATTAATCAGTCTCAATTGTAGGGAGGATTAAAGATGATATATATCAATTGTGGGGTGACACATAATGATTGCCAAATCCCTCAAAGAGATCGATAATGATATTTAAATAAAATATCTTCAAACATTGTGGTTCAATAATAGTTTTTCTAATAAGCAGCCATATATTTTTTCATGGCTAATTGCTTCCCGCCATAAAGAATTTATAATTAATGATATCAGTGATTATGAGAATTATATATAGGTTGCATATATGATGAATGATAGTGTCATCCTAATAAATAATAGATAGAGGTCAAGGTGTTAATATAACATATCCAAAAATTATTACATATGGAGAATCATGATATCTAGCTTTCACTTGAAAAAAAGAAAAAGAAAAGGTGAACTAAAAAATATATAATAACTTTTTTGTTTGTTACAATAATAACTTTCTAATTTACTGATTAAACTACCTAATAAAGGTTTTTGGGTGGACATAGACACATATAGTGGATTGAAATATTAAAATAACAATAACAAAGGTAGGTTTTGGGATGCATTATCCACATCTCCACCAAATGGGATCTCAAACTTTATGGGCCCAACATTATTATTTCAATCTCCACAGCAGTTATACTTTTTGGTGAAAGCCTTAAGAAAAAAGACACTGCTATTTTCACTTTTAGGCTAAGCCCAATCCTAATGTGTTCCAATATATGGGCTTGTAAATTTGATCTAATAAACTCTGTTCAGATGCTTCTTGTGGGATTCAAGCTTTCATTAACTTCATGCCAAAAACAAAAAACAAAGCTTACTTTCATTAGAAACTATTTCGAGTAAACCCCAAGCTGATCCCTGACAATTTTCGCGTAGGACAAGTTAGTCCCTAACAATTAGAAATACCCTACTCAGTCCCTCACAATGTCAAACCTCGGACACGCTAAGGTCCCTAGACGGATTCCGTAACGTTTGTCCTACGTATCAGTCCAGCACAGTGCACCCGTGCTGACGTGGCTGCTTAATGCTTGAAACGACGTCGTTTCGTTATAAATAATTAATATTAAACATCTTTTACTACTGAGGATGGGGTGATTCGTGACTCAAATCCAACAACAAACATGTTTAATGTTAATTATTTCTAACGAAATGACGCCGTTTCAAGCATTAAATGGCCAAGTCAGCACGGGTGCACTGTTCTGAGCTGACACGTAGGACAAATGTTACGGAATCCTTTTAGGGACCTTAGTGTATCCGAGATTTGACATTGTGAGGGGCTGGGTAGGGTATTTCTAATTGTTAGGGACCAACTTGTCCGACTTGAAAATTGTTAGGGACCAGTTTGGGGGTTTCCTCTACTATTTCTTATAAAACTTTCATCGCAAACAATTTCATGGTTTGTACTTTGTAGGATTCTAGTGGATCTTATGAATATGATATAGTAAAAATTTTAACATATTTTTTTTTTAACTGTATTGACATCTATCTTTATCATCTTTAAATTAATTATGATATAACTTTACTTTTTAATATCTAATTTTTTTATCCACCATTGATTATGAGAGATACATATAACATTACTCGTTAGGGTCAAATTTATATTCAGAATGACAATATATAAATGATGCTAGCTCCATAAGTACACTCACTTAAAATAGTGCAAGGCACATGAAAAGTTGTGTCCTAAGTAGTTGTGATGGAAGTGAAATTTGCGGTAATACAAAATGTGAGCACTAGCTAACAATATGAGGTGATAAAAGATTCCCAATCCTTGTCCTTGTGATAAGAATGATCTATTTTGGCATCTCGTGCGGGAAACAAACAAATTAATTTGTTGTGTCGTTTTAGAATTCAAAATGGGAAGTTGGGAACCTTCATATCTCATGAGGGGAAAACTATAGTACCAAAAGCTCTAAATTCAGGTGGATCCTATTCATCACAGACTCATATAGTAATTACATGTGCATATTATTTAAATTTGGACAATAATGGAACATCTATAAAGATCAATAAATAATGATAAAAGAGTTTGAATGTTAAAGTTAAAATCACTTCAAAAATTAAAAAATGATTACATAGACACTTATATGAAGTACAAGAAAATATATGTAAAAATAATATTATATATATATATATATATAATTACTTAGTTTACATTTTAATCACAATCTTATTGGAGAATTAAGTGGCAATTGTAAAATAATAGCAGATAGATTCATGTTATTAGAGATTTTCAATTTTTTTTTAATTCAGCATTAGTCATCTTACTAAAATGAGGGTACAATCATAAAGATAGTTGAAATTAAAGGCTATATACTTTAAATGTGAGATTTCAAAATTTTATAGGTTGTCTTATAAAATAAAGACTATGGATTTTATAATATTTAATCATATGAATTTTTCATATATAGTAGAAGTTAAATACTATATACTTTAAAATGTGAGAATTCATAATTCTTTTGGTTGTGTCTTATAAAATAAAAAATATAGACTTTAAAATATTGACTCACATGAATTTTTCACATTTAGTAGAAATTGAAGGTTGTAAACTTTAAATTGTGAGATTTCACTATAGGTTGTCTTATAAAATAAAGAGTATAGACTTTAAAATATTGAATCACATGAATTTTTCACATTAGAAATTAAAGTCTATATATTTTAAAAGGTGAGATTTCACAATTTTTTTGGTTGTATTATAAAATAAAGACTATAGACTTTAAGGGGCTGTTTGGTTACCGTTTTCATTTTCTATTTTCATTTTCTGTTTTCTCTGTTTTCAAAATTTTGTGAAGGAAATACTGAAAACAGAGAAAACGATAATATTGTTTTCTCTGTTTTCAGTATTTCCTTCACAAAATTTTGAAAACAGAAAATGAAAATAGAAAATGAAAATGGTAACCAAACAACCCCTATTGAATCGCATGAATTTTTCACATGCAGTAGAAATTAAATTGAAGGCTATATGCTTCAAAATTCGAGATTTCACAATTTTTTGGTTGTACGTATTATAAAATAACGACTATAGTCTTTAAAATATTGGATCACATGAAATTTTTATATATAGTAGAAATTGAAGGCTATATACTTTAACTGAGAGATTTCAAAATTTTATAGATTGACTTATAAAATAAATACTATAGACTTTAAAATATTGAATGAAATGGATTTTTCGTATATGGTAGAAATTGAAGGCTATATAGTTTAAAATGTGATATTTTACAATTTTTGTTGTTGTGCCTTATAAAATAAAGAGTATAGACTTTAAAATATTGAATCATGTGAATTTTTCATATAAAGTAGAAATTGAAGGCTATATACTTCAAAATGTGAGATTTTACAATTTTCTTGATTGTATTATAAAATTAAGACTATAGCCTTTATTTAAAATATTGAATCACATTAAATTTTTCTATATAGTAGAAATTGAAGGCTATATACTTTAAATGAGAGATTTCACAATTTTATAGATTGTCTTATAAAATAAAAACTATAGACTTAAAAATATTGAATGACATGAATTTTTCAAGTACGGTAGAAATTGAAGGCTATATACTTTAAAATGTGATATTTCATAATTTTTTTGGTCGTGTCTTATAAAATAAAGACTATAGACTTTAAAATATTGAATCACATGATTTTTCACATAAAGTAGAAATTGAAAGTTATATACTTCAAAATGTGAGATTTCATAATTTTCTTGATTGTATTATAGAATAAAGACTATAGCCTTTAAAATATTGAATCACATATGAACTTTTCTCATATAGTAGAAATTGAAGGTTATATACTTTAGAACGTGAAATTTCACATTTTTTTATGTTATTTTATAAAATAAAGACTATAGATTTTAAAATACATAATTACATTAATTTTTAACATATATTATTAATAATTAAAAGCTATATATTTTAAAATGTTAGATTTCACATTTTTTTTGATTGAATTATTTATTACTACTTATGAAGAGAATTTTCAAAAAGTTGCTTATTTTTTGTTTTTATGCAACACTCTTTCTTTTCATGTTACTCTTTCTCTACGTAACACTCTTTCTCTTCATAATACTATTTTTCTATGTAACATTTTTTCTCTATGTAAAACTCTTTCCCTCCATAACACTCTTTTTTTTAGCATTATTCCTTAGCTAAAATAATAGAAAAGTGACTTGATAGACACGGTAGTGTTTGTCGAGTCGCTAGTATATATATATATAATTCTTAATATAATCACAGTTGGCTGCTATTGTGCATTCTAATAATAATGTTTTATGCCAAGTCAAGCCAAGACAACCGTTGCAGATTTGGAAAATTAACACAAAAAGATATATGGGGAAAGCTAAGAAAAAACCTTTTTGGAGTAATTTAGTAATAATCCAGACAAAGAATATTTGAGGAAGACCTCCCATTTCAAAGAAAACAACTATGGTGGATAAAATAAGATAAAGAATTTAGTGAATTGCTAACAATGATGACAATCATTTTGAAAATTCAGCCAAACTATAATTAAGATTTAAGAGTACCAATCAAGTGGTCGTTTGATCTGATTTTATCGACTTATTGTAAAGTTTATATATTAAAATAAAACTAATAATATATTTATGCGTGGAAAATATCATCATTCAATTCATTTATAAATTTACAGTTTGTAACTCTAATACCCTGCTATTGCAATCACTTATATTTATTATAAGTTAACATTCTGTTTTTTTAATTTTTTATTAGTTTAGTTTCTATTAGAATAAGAGATTTTTTTAGTGAGACTCACACATTTTAAGTGTGGTTGCGGTAGTTGTATATTAGTTCTCCCATAAATATGACCACATTGGATACTTGTGTTTGAATTTATCGAAGAAAAAAAAGTACACAATTTACTAGTAGACTTTTTTATACCTCAATATGATAAAAGAAGCTACTACTAATTAATTACAAGTTTAATATTATCCTAATTAAATAATACAAAATAAATAATTGAGCATGAGAGATCTTGTCATTGGTTTTAAACCCTTAATTTGGTCAATCAAATTGCCAAAATGGAACAACAAATATAAGTGTAAAGCGAAATTGGGGGCGCTCACTGAAATAGAAAGAGTTGGCATATTGTATTTATTTTCCCTTTATTGCGGCCAATCAAGTTGGAGCATAGGAATGATCTAAACTTAAAACAACTTGCTTAGCTTAGGTATGAAAAATCCAAGTTGTCTTATTCATCCATGGTCAAATGATTCCAAACTAATTAAGTACCCCAAGATAATACTAGTATCAATAATGTTTGTTGTACAACAAAAATACGTTCAACTAATACTCAATGTGTCCTATGCATAAGACGTAATATGTGTTATACGTACGTGTACTATACATATAGTACACATTGGATACTAGTTGGACGTACAACTAGTATTATTGTATATATATATATAATATCATTCGGAACCAGCATCATCATGATGTTAGTTTGTTTAATCCTAAACGTGAAAGTGTTGTTTTTATTTTATTAATAATAATATTGTAATATATCAAAATAATGATAATTAAGATCACTATTTGGATGTAATATGCGTGAGTCATTGCCACCTCAAAGTCAATTATACACAATTTAAAGAAAGTTACTTGACCAAATTATCTTTTGGAAAGTCTCATTATTCTTGCTCCCTCACAACACAAATAACTGTAGGATAATTAAAGTTTTATTAAATAAAAATATGGTTTAATTTTAGAATTTAATTTTAATACACATAAATATTGTAAAAGTGTAATTCTACCTCATTGTCCAATTAAAATATGAAAAATATAATGATTTGGAGTCTACTCTTATATAATTAACATTTACCAACTATATGATTAAATCCATCCAAAACTCTTGTATTTGTATTTTGGATGGATGAGACTATAAAAATGTTTAAAAATAGGCTAACACAATTAGTTGTGTATCACTCATTTTAAATATTTTATATTTAAATCTCATATAGCTAATTTGATGATATTACAATTAAAGAATTTAATAGAAATTCTTGTACTAGCTAGCGATGCATATCAATATTTAAATCCAGAAATTCAAAATAAGAACCATGACGATCCTTGTTTTAATTACTTCGTTTTTAGATGAGAGAATTATGCCATGTTTTAGTTATTACATTATGAAATCATTCCAAGAACAACAAAAAGAATGTTATGGTTATGGACTCCTATGTAATAAAAAAGAAGGCATGCTAGAAAACAATGTTTTTCCGGAGGAAGAGTTTGATTTGATAAAATAGAGCAATTTTGTGTATATGGCCCATTTGACATGTGATAACACATGGTAGGATGTACACGTGGCTGTCCATGAGCTCAAGAATACCGAAGCTCCATGCACCGTGTTTGGCTTCATGCGGCGATAGCTTACATAGTTCATGTTATTGTTATTGTTATGGTTGAAGTTATCTCAATGAAAATCAATAATGCTATTGGTACAACAGAAATACGTTTAATTAGTATCCAATGTGTGTTATATAGAAGATGTAATATGTGCTATATGTATAGTATACATTCGTATAACGCACATTACGTCTTAGGTATAACACACGTTGGATATTAGTTGAATGTATTTATTTTTTATACAACAAATATTATGGAATCAATAAACATCACTTATTTCCAACCTCATCTGCTAGCCAATATCCACGTTGAGGTGAAATTAATATAACTCCATAGTGAAATCTTTTCCATTTATATATCTTGATAAATGTTTGAATCCGATATCTTGTTTAAAAGAAAATAAATATATATCACTGGAATTGACTCCTTTAATTTGATTTAAGAGTAGTATGTAATCCTAACTAAGAATTTAAAACACGGATAGAGATCAACGGGTTATCCATTCCGTTAAGGAATTAAATTTCAAGTTACTCCTGCATTTTTCTTTGATGATCATTGATCATGATATCTCTTCAATAGAAGATAAAATTAATTTAATTTAATTAAAAAAACAACTGCTATCTTCTTAATAATACTCTAGACATACAAGACTTTCATTGCTAAATTATAATGGTCACTTATAATTAAGGCTTATTTATTTGAATTTTTAACCAAAAATATATGAAAATTTAATACAATCTTTGTCGTATAATAGGAATACGTCCAACAAGTATCAAACGTGTGTTATATAGAAGACATAATGTGTGTTATATGTACGTGTGTTGTACATATAACACACATTACTTCTTATGTATAACACACATTGGATGCACGTTGAACGTATTTCTGTTGTATGAAAAACATTATTAAAAATTAAAAACACTACTTCATTAAAAAAAATGAAAAAAAATCTTATTAATCTGTTTAAGTTTGTAATTTTCTTCTGCACATAGAATAAAGTTGTAATGCTTTGCCAACCTAAGTATATCTTCACCTTCAAGATGGTCAAATAAAGTGTAATTTAATTTTTTTTCTTTTTGTAAAAAAGGGAAATGAATCAAAATTAATCTATTTACATTACAATTCCCCTTATTTTTGGCATTTCTCTTCCTCTGTTATAAATTTTTTCTTCTTTTCCCTCTCTTTTCCACCGTAGTCATTTTCTGACAAACTCGCACGAACACAAAAGAATCTCCGTCTTCTCCAAAATCCCAAAACTTTTTCCTGATTTTCTCGTCGACCCATTTGCGTTCTCGTCGTAAAGGTCCAAACTTTACCATCAAACTAGTGTTTTGAATTCGGCCGAACGAGTTCCCGACTCAGTGAGTGACCAAAGCGAGTTGACTTTTTTTTAATCTGATGGGGAAGGTGGCGGTGGGAGCGGCGGTCGTATGCGGAGCAGCGGTGTTTGCGGCGGCGGCGTTGGTGGTGCACCACCGCATGAGGAGCTCTGGGAAGTGGGCACGTGCGGAATCCATATTGAAGGAATTTAAGGAACAGTGTGGGACCCCAACATGGAAGCTTCAGCAATTGGTTGAAGCCATGGAAGCTGAGATGCACGCTGGTCTCGCTTCTGAGGGTAGCAGCAAGCTCAAGATGTTGATAAGCTTTGTCGACAATCTCCCAACTGGGTTAGTCCTATATGTATATATATATATATATATCCTCACTAGCTTTTTGCTTTTAGTTTCTTTTTGGTTTTTTATCATTTGGGTATGTGTTTATGTTGACCTTGCTTTTATGCCAAAGTAGATTATACAATACATTTATTAGATAGAGGATTAGTTGGTTTTGGTGGATTGGTTTAGTGGATTTCAAAGGTATAAAAAAAAGGCATGCTTAGTGAATTTTAACTTAAACTAATTTTCAGATTGTCTTTATACATTAAATTATAGTTTATAATTCTGATGTTGCTGATTGATTGATACTGATGGTGGTGACTAGGATGGATTGCTATGTGAGACTTGTTATCCTCCCCCCTCCCCCTCCTTCGTTTTTCTCTTCTTTTCTATAAGTCCTTGTTGATCAGATTTTTAAGCTTGCTCCTAAAGCATTTGATTGTTTATATTATGTTGTGAAGAATCTAAAGACAAGATGCAGAAAGAGAAAACATGAATGATTAAGCATTACATTGTATTACTTTGTATTGTATTTCAATTTATCAAAAAATGATATATAATTTTTTGGTTGTATGAGCTTGTGATCCTTGAAGGTTTATTCCTTTATGAGTAACTCCTTATTCTGTTGATTTTTCATAGGGATGAGAAAGGAACTTTTTATGCATTGGACCTTGGTGGCACAAACTTTCGTACCATTCGTGTTCAGTTAGGTGGAAAAGGGAAAGGTGTGGTCAGCGTTGAGCCTAAAGAAGTTTCGATTCCTCCTCATTTGATGACCGGTTCTTCAGAAGTAAGTCTGTTATTTCATTTGAACATCAATGGAAAGCATTGAGCCTGCCTAAACCCTGAAATGTGTTGATTGTGTCACTACAGGAATTATTTGATTTTATAGCAACAACTCTTGAAAACTTTGTTAGTTCCGAACCCGAAGAGTTTCATCCACCCCCTGGCAGACAAAGAGAACTGGGCTTTACCTTCTCATTTCCAGTGAGGCAAACATCAATTGCATCCGGGACTCTAATAAAGTGGACTAAGGGTTTCAATATTGAGAGTGTGGTAATTATTACCTTCATTCTGATATATATTTTTGGTCTTTTGTGTTGATCATGATTATGGTGCGTAAACCAGATACATACCTAAGCGTTCTGTTTCTATCAGCACATAAACTACTGCATTCCTTTTGTTGTAGTGAATCTTGTGAGTCCATAAATTACCGTGGCTCACAAATCCTGTCTTCTACTAGTTTTCTTGTCATTTCTCAGCCTTTCTTCAATTGATCATGGTAATCTGATGTTTACACCTTTATGGATACTGTTTGGATTGCTCATAGGTTGGTGAAGATGTGGTCGGGGAACTAACTAAGTCCTTGGAGAAAGTTGGCCTGGATATGCGTGTTGCAGCTCTGGTCAGTCCTAGTTTCCTCTCTATGTAATTTTATCTTCGATTTTTTTTCTTTCCTTTCCCACTTTGTTTGGCTTTGAAAATGATTTCCACTTGGTGCCTTGCAGTATATTTGCATCAATGAGGTTTTATCGTTGTGACTTTCATTTTAAAAACAAGGAAAAAAAAAGATTCTTGATTTACTTACTATGTTAATCTGGAAATAAAATCTGACTTGTTGGCGTGATTTAGGTTAATGATACCGTTGGAACATTGGCTAAAGCCAGATTCAGCAATCCTGATGTCATTTCAGGAGTGATTCTTGGTACTGGGACAAATGCAGCATATGTCGAGCTTGCAAACACGATTCCAAAATGGCAGGGTCTTCTGCCAAAATCAGGAGAGATGGTAAGTATGATATGAATATATACGACGCATTATCTTATGTGACAGAACTATGTTTACCATGATTTTAAGAGGCAGGTAATGGTTAGCTGCGTTTCAAGTCACACTGATGAATGATGATTTACTAATTCTACAGGTTATAAACATGGAGTGGGGTAATTTCTATTCCTCCCATCTTCCTCTAACAGAATATGACCGAGCTTTAGATGCGGATAGCCTAAACCCTGGAGAACAGGTATCGTAATGTTCATATATCATTGATTTAAATAACTAATGTGCAGCTATAATACTCTTCCACCGTTGTTTGCAGATTTTTGAGAAAATAATTTCTGGTATGTATTTGGGGGACATTGTAAGGAGAGCTTTATTGAAGATGGCTGAAGAAGCTGATTTATTTGGAGATTCCGTCCCACCCAAGTTGAGACATCATTTCATACTTAGGTATGCTAAAGTATCCAACCAAACATCGACTTTTACTTGTCTTGGATGATACTTGTTTATTTGCTCCGGTATCTGGCCGCCTTTTGGAATTTTCTTGCATACCTGTCCAAAAATTATTCAGAAACTTTATCCTGCTTATTAATTGCTTTATAACTTTATTAGCTTATTTTGTTATGGTGAACAAGTTAAGGTGCATGCTTTGTTTCGACTTCTTTCACCTCTTTCATCTGAAATGTTAACCATTATTTTCATTGTATTGAAGTTTTCAGTGTTTTCATGTGTTATTTAATATTTATGGAATGTGTAGGACACCTGACATGTCTGCTATGCATCACGACACGTCTCCGGATTTGAAGGTGGTTGGAGACAAATTGAGGGATTTATTAGAGGTACAAATACTTTTATGATTTTTAAGGATTAATATGTTCTTAAGTTAAACTTTTACATCATCATCATGTTAATAGTTTTTCATGAGTTAGATATAGAAGGCAGGAAACTTCGATGATAAATTAAGCTCTTCGATCTATCGTTGTCTTTCATCATAAATAAGTTCATAATGATTATGATTAAGAACAAACAGAATTTGGTATTTCTCCTTGTTAAATAATGTAATTAGGCCGCCTCATTTTTTTATTCTTTTTGTCAGATCCATAACGTATCCCTAAAAGTGCGGAAGATTGTAGTGGAACTCTGTGACATCGTTGCTATTCGCGGGGCTCGCCTTGCTGCTGCCGGTATCGCAGGCATCCTCAAGAAAAGAGGAAGAGACACAGTTAAGGATGGTGTGAAAGAAAGATCAGTGATAGCACTTGATGGAGGATTGTTTGAACACTACACTAAATTCAGGAGTTGCTTAGAGAGCACACTGAAGGAGTTGCTTGGAGATGAAGTAGCTGAGACCATTGGAATTGAGCATTCTAATGATGGTTCTGGCATTGGTGCAGCACTTTTGGCAGCTTCTCACTCTCAGTACTTGGAAGTCTATGAGTCATGAAAATGTGGCTAATGCCAAGATCAAATAAGTGTTATACTAGCTTCATTTTTTCTTTTGCTTACCTAATAAACCAAAAGGTTATAACTACAAAAGGCCTTAATTAATCTTTCTACAGAGGTGTAATAATTTTGTCTCTCCCATGAGAAGGGAATAATTGGGGAGATGTAATAATAAACATAAATTTTGATTTACACACTTTTGGCTATGTAACTTGTTTTCAACATTATAATAATTCATGATTTAATTTATTGACAATGGTTAAGGATTTTTATTCAAAGCTTTTGTGTGTTATCCATGAAGAGCTTTTTTTTCTTTCTGTATTATATATATCCTTGCATTGGAAACATTTCTATTTAAGTAAATTATACTTATCTCTCTTGGGGTTTAGTGAAATTCAATCTCTCATTTATTTATAAAATTTATTTAGAAAATTTCTTAATTTGTGAAATTATATTGACATTGTGAAAGAAAATTTAGGGGAGTTAAGTCAAATTTTATCAAACCTTAAAGGTCACTATAATTAATCTTTTCTATTTTGGTTAATAGTGTATCAATCAAGCTAATCATTTGAAGAGTGATTAACAATAAGTGCTTTATCTTCTCCCTTCAACTAAAACCTAATCCAAAGGAGGTTGTTAGTTGAATTTGTTCCTCATCTTACTAGCATAGTCAAAACTCAAAAGTAATGGGAGGCTCCGGAAAGAAAGGTGACATTTTCTTATGATTTTTTTTTTTTTTAAAAGAACTTATTGTCAAAATTTACATGGACTAAATTAGTTATTGTACATTTAATTATTTAAAAAATCATTTTTAGTAATTTTTAAGATGGTGAAATATCAATAGTTTTTCTCAAGAAAAATTTCAAAATGAACACTTTTGCCATTAAATATTCAAGCACACTAACTTATTCATAATCTACTTATACAAGACCTTTTTGGTCATAAACTCCTTTCACATAACATGATGATTATTGTGCTTTATGTCAAAATTCAAAATCATGTACATTAGATGCACCTGAGACATCATATGAACATGTTCCATATCTATTATCAAAAGTGACATTTCTCTAAAAACAAATGTGAAATGAAGGTCCTAGTTGAAATATCATTTTGCTAGTAGATACAGAGCATATTCACTGTAATGTCTTAATGCATTCTTCACTAGTAAAGTTAAGAAAAAGAAACATTTCTCTTCAATTCAACCTGAGCTTAGTTGCCAGTTTTCAAAGCACTTCTACAAAAGTGATTCCCTACTTGTAAGTTGTAAGCTATCCAATGTGTGTTCCATTGACTTCAAATCTGACTTTCTTGAAGCAAATTTATTAGTCACCTTTTTGCATTACTCTCTTCATCAGAGGATACTCAAAAACTGAGATTATATTGCCAACCAAATCTACCTTGTTATCACCATCATCACTTGTCAATATACATGTTTTTCCCATGATGAAGTCCTAAGAAGTGGATCAGAATCATAGAAACTAGCATTATTATTCTTCTCTTTTTTGGAAAATGGATTTCTGCAGCTGAGCAATGTTTTGAGGACTTCCTTCATGGAAGGTCTACTAGTTGGATCTTGTGCAGTGCACTTGACACCAAGTTTCAATATGCTGCACATTTCATCCAAGTTACTTGGTTCCTTGACATCTTCATCTAGAATGTCTTCTAAATTACTTCCATACTCGACCTCGCGAGTCGCCCATTCGGCTAGAGATGAGTGCTCATCTCCTTGATTAGCCTCTTTTCCAGTTGTCAGTTCCAATAGTATAACTCCAAAGCTATAGACATCTATCTTCTCATTGACTCTTGTTGTTTGAGCATATTCTGCAATGCAATTATGCAAAAATAAAAACACTCAGATTGAATGTATATATGTAAATTAAAGTATATCAACTAAGTCTATTTTTTTTATGATTTTGTCTATAGTTTTTGTTAGTATGCCTCTACCTATATTTGTTAAGCTATTCACCATTTGAATTTTTTTTTTTTTACTTCTAATGATCTCTTCTCACATGATCAAAGCACTTAGAACAGAATACTGCCATCTTTTCTACAATAGATGCTATCTGACTTCTCCAATCTTGTCTATTGAGCCTATGTTTAATGGTATCAAATGGAAATTAAGAAATTAACTAAGTAGTAATATTAATTTGTGTCATTTTTCATCACCTGGAGCTATGTAGCCAAATGTTCCAGCCACAGCTGACATGGTTGCAAGTTCTTCTGGATTGATCAACATCATTGCCAGGCCGAAATCGGCTACTTTTGCATTGAAATCTGAATCCAACAGAATGTTGCTTGTTTTCACATCGCGATGGACAACGGGGGGCGAGCAATCATGGTGCATGTAGCACAAACCTTGAGCTGCTCCAATTGCTATATGCAACCTCCTTGGCCACTCAAGAATTTCATCATAATGGGAAGGACTTGACTTGCCTTTATTGTGCAGCCACCTATCAAGGCTATGATTCTCAAGATATTCATAAACAAGGAGCAATGAATCCTCACTTGAGATGCAGCATAGCAACTTGACAATGTTGTTATGCCGAATATTGCTCAATATCTCAACTTCTGCAAGGAATGAACTCTCGAGTTTCGGCTCTAATTTCCTGCTACTCTTTATCTTTTTCACAGCAACATAGCCCAATCCATCGACAGCAACTCGGTGTACAGAACCGTATCCACCTCTGCCAATGATATTCTCATCTGTCATGGAAGATACTATGTTTGATTTTGTGAAACTCAGCCTCTGAAATGAAGTGAGCTTCCATGATTTCCGCAGTTCTTGCTGTCTTTTCCTGTAAAATCTGATCAACCAGATTGATGATATCAAAGCAAGTAAGGAGGCTAGTATCAGCAGGATTATGAGCTCAACATGAGACAAAGATGGACCATTTCTTGCCCTATGATTTTGAGGGCCAGAATTGCACAAGGTAAGGTTTAGTACTGAGGTATCAGCACATAAACCAGAATTGTTCAAAAAGCTTCTGGCATACACAGAATTTTGGAGTTCACTTGGAATCTTTCCCTTCAAATAATTGGATGACAAATTGAGATTTGTTGGTCTCATAAGGGCTATTTGAGATGGAATTTCTCCAGAGATTTTGTTTTCTGATAAGTCCAAAACATTTAATGCAGGTAATTCACCAATTGCAGCAGGAATTTCCCCAGAGAGTTGATTGTGGCTCAAATTCAGAGTTATTAGGGACTTCCATGATATTATATCTGATGGAAGTGGCCCTGTGAGATGGTTCTGATCAAGCAAAAGAGTTGTTAGCTGCGGTAGCGCCGTAAGCTCGCGCGGAATACTTCCATTAAAGAGGTTGCTACTTGCATTGAACACCACAACATTCTTCCATGAAGACATACCAGATGGTATTCTACCAGAAAATTGATTGTAACTTATGCACAAGTTTGAAAGATTCTTAACTTGTTCTGGAAGCTGGCCAGAGAACTTGTTCTGGCTTATCATAAATGTTGACAGATTCATAGATGTCCATAGACCACTAGGAATTTTGCCAGAAAGATCATTGTTTTCTACTCTCAGATATTGCAGACTATTGCAACTTCCTAGTGACTCTGGCAATTCTCCATTCAGATTATTGTCATAAGCAGTTAAACCAACTAAATTCCCATTATAGCACAAATTCTCTGGCAAATTTCCTGTAAAACTATTGGATGCAATCTGAAATGTTTCGAGATTCGAGAATCGGCCAAAGTCAGTAGGAAGAGTACCTGATAAGTTGTTGGAGAATACAACAAAATCTGTAAGAGCTGGAAGACTACCAATGCTTTCTGGTACTTTTCCTGATAATTGATTCATAGACAAACTCAAGAAATTCAAATTCTTGAGCTTTCCAAAATCTTCTGGTATTCTCCCAGTGAGATTGTTCTCTGATAGATCAAGGGTTGTCAAGTTGAATGCTTCAACCAAACCAGGTATCTCCCCAGAAATTCTGTTTCTCCAAAGGAACAGAATGCTCAGATTCTTCATCATGAACAATCTGTTTGGAATTTTTCCACTCAAACTGTTCTGTGACAGATCCAACTCCTGCAGAGCCACCATTTCTCCAATAGATTCAGGGATTTCACCAACCAAGTTTGAGCTATACATATAAAAAGTCTTCAATTTGGTCAACTTGGTCAACCCTGATGGAAACTTTGTTGGAGGTAGCAAGCTGTTTGAGAACAGATACAATGTTTCAAGGTTGGACAAGTTTCCAATCTCATCAGGAACAGAACCATTAAACTGACACTGATGAAGTAGAAGATCTCTTAGCTCCTTGAGATTTCCAATACTCACTGGAATATCACCAGAGAAGTTGTTAGCACCAAGATTAAGAAACTTGAGTCTATCTAACTTGTCTATGTCATGAGGAATCTTGCCAACAAAGTAGTTCTCTGAGAGATCAAGGTACTCTAAATTTTTGCAGCTATATAGATATTTTGGGAACTCCCCAGGAATATAGTTCCATTGAAGTTCAATTTTTGTGAGGTTTGAGAGTGCACATATGAAAGGTGGTATTGTTTGTGTGATGCTGATATTGATCATAGCCAGTGAAGTGACAGATCCATTGGTGCAAATGATCTCTGGCCAATTGCAGTGTGAGGTGTTTGATGGGGTCCAGTGACTTAGGAATGGTGGATTGTGAAGGTACTGCTTTATCTTCAACAGTACTGCATGTTCTAGTTCATAGAGCTGAGACTGAGATTTTGTATGTGTGGGGAAGAGGGAGAAGCAGAGAAGGGATAAAAATAAAGTTTGCATTTTGATGCATGATTTGGTGAGTTTTGTTGTCATTTGGTTCTAGCTAGTAGAGTTAATGGTTCACACTAGTGTATGTGATTCAATGAGGAGGAGATAATGGAGTAGGAAAATTGATGACATGTGATGATGATTTGCACAGTGATTCATGATGAATAGTAGTATTCAAAATTGGAGGTCCAAGACCAATATTAGATACTGTGGTGCATATGATTCCAACTATAGTGTGGGCCTCTCAAGACCACTGATTTGAGAGACTAATGATTAACTTTAGTATTTGTTACTATTGTCTCTAAAGAACAATTTGCCCAATTAGTTTAGATGTTAACTTTATTAGCAGTGTTATTAGAGAGTAATTACAAAACCTCATAATAGAATTAAGGGCTAAACATACTCTTTACAAAAAAAACTCATCAACAATTATTATGTTTACAAAATGTTAAAACATGACATGTACACCGTACAAATAGTCATTATCTGCCACCGTTTATAATAATTCAATTTTTTAAAATTATTAACTCAATTTTTAACATATTAAATTATTACATATGATGACCGATTATAACTGATTTTATGATTATAAAAACATTTATGTTATATTCTCCAAGAGAGCACTACCAAATCCACACTTAATAAAGCAAAATCTGTGACTTCAAGTCTTGATGCCATACATCATACATGGCTTCCAAGTTCAAACCTCGTGCTACTTTCCTTTACTTTGACTTAAAGTTAAAAGGCTTTTAGTTGTTGGCGTTGATCTACTTTAGCTTTATCTTCCTTTTATGCTATTAAATGTTCCTATAGCAACTAGTTCAATTATTTAGATTAGATCACACAAACAGATACAAAATTTGACCAATTAAATAGTGAAGTTTTGAGTGCACGTGACCAATGACTTTATTATATTAATATTCTGGAAACATATCGAATCAATTTGTTATTCTTTTTTAATTTGTATGACTTTCTCAAATGGATTCTTATTTATACGGTCAATTTAAGACTACACATCCATAGTTCACATGAATTGATGCACAACCTTCCATGAACCATCCACCTTTTGACTATTCTAGTGATAATTTTGTTTAGCATATTATTTTTATTGGAAAGGACATTTGTGAATAGAATATTTCTTTCTTTAAACTATCTTAGTTTTAATTTTTTGATATACCACATAAAGACAAATTATGTGATGTACGTACATCTTGTCAAATTTATCTCTTTGCTTGAATTATTGTTGGTACAATTTATACTTGCTCCATATACCTATTGTATTTAATATTAAATTAAATATAAAATTGTGTAGGCCATACAAAAACTTTAAAATCATAAAAAAGACCTAATTTTTTTTGGGTTTACAAAACCTAAAAGTTTTAAAATATGAAAAATTGTATTACCAAATTTTAGAAGTGTGGGGGTTTTTTGGTCCTGTATATTTTTTTACCTTATCTGTATTGGGCCTAGCCCATTTAACACTCTACCCTCATCATCTCATTCAGCATCACTAGGGGTAAAGTTACATGATAAATCCAACAAAAAAAAAAGTTACATGATAAATTATTCATTATCAGTAATTTTATCCACAAATTTTAAGAAAGATACTGTGTGCATATTAGGTAATGAATACTCAGTACCTAGTATTTAATTGATCTAAATACTTCATATACATAAACTCTAAAATAATTCAAAATGACAATATCATGATTTTTTAATATTGAAAAAAGTAGTGGCTAGGATCAAGCACAAAAAGACATTTGACACATATTGCAATGGATAAGGATCCGTAATAAAAATGCAGAGGAATAGCAGTTCCTAATCTGTGGAGAAGAAATTAAAATGGAGAATGCTAGTGTTTTGTATTAATATCTTGTTATGCAACAAAAATTGTTAGTTCTACAATACATATATATACTTTAAATCTGCTATCCTATAGCTATGTCCTATGTATTTCATCAGTCACTAACTTCAACTCTAGAATTGGCACTAACCTAGGAAACCATATAAATCACCAATCAACAAGAAATGTTAATTGTACATAACTTGTATTGAAAACCATACCGAACAACGTAAACTCTTCGGCATAGTATTCAATGCAAGTTATGTTATCATCATATAACTATTCTGTATTATCACACTCACACATGATACTAACCTTGATCACAAATCTAGCTAGGTGTCACCATCAATATCCAACCTATGCTCCCTTTTTGATTCTCTAAGAAGAGGAACAAAATCATAGTGTCCAATAACATTGCTCTCAGCAAAAGCAAATGCTTCTCCACTGCGAAGCAATATTTGCAGGGCCTCCTTCATTGTAGGCCTAGCAGAAGGAAGTTTTGCAGTACACATAACACCAAGTTTGAAAGCTTGACACATCTCATCCATGTAGTTTGGTTCCATCACTTCTTTGTCTAGCAGTTCTTCTATGCTGCTTCCTGCCTGAAAGCGGCGCCACGCCCACTCTGCAAGTGATGAGTGTTCATCTCCATAGTGAGCTTCTTTGCCTGTTGTCATCTCTAACAGGATAACCCCAAAGCTGAAGACATCAATCTTTTCACTGACTCTTGTTGTCTGAATATATTCTACATTCAGTATGAAACAAAAAAGTGTTATTCAAGTTAAGCTAATGCCAATTGGAAAAAAAATAGCAACAAATATAATTTAGGTAGTGTTTATAGTCAGAATTACTATGACAACTAAGGCTTGTCACACTAAATGAAATCGATTACTTGGATAAAATGATTCCACAATGCTCTAAAATATATGTGTTTAATATGTTAACATTTAAATCCCTTCTAATTGTTTCTCCTATAGTTTTTCTAAGTAATCTTCTACCTTTGGCTATATGGTTTACCCTTGATCTGATTCACTCTGCTTACTAGGGCCTCAACAGTTCTCCTTTATATATAGCCATAATTATTTATCAGAATATGCCAAGATTCAAGTAAGATAGTTAAAAAGTTAAGATATGTCACATATTGAAAAAGTTATTCTCATTTCTGACAACAAAATTCTAGTAATTTAGTATTTTTCCAACTGACAATAAAAAATTTGGCATGCCAATTACCTGGAGCAACATATCCAAAAGAGCCAACCACAGTTGACACAGTGGCAAGTTCCCCTGGCTTGATCAACATCCTTGCAAGACCAAAATCAGCAACTTTTGCATTGAATTGAGAGTCCAAGAGTATGTTGCTTGTCTTCACATCTCTATGAACAACAGGTGGTGAGCAATCATGGTGCATGTAGCTCAAACCTTGAGCAACACCAATGGCTATTTGCATCCTGTTCGGCCAATTAAGTGCCACATGGTGTACTGAACCTGAAACAGATGATGACTTGATCTTCTTGTGCAGCCACTTGTCAAGGCTTCTATTCTCCAGATACTCATATACAAGAAGCATAGTTTCATCATTGTGGATGCAGCACAACAACCTCACAATGTTCCTATGGCGAATGCTGCTCAATATTTTCACTTCAGCGACAAATGAGCTCTCAAGGTTCTTGTTTAGCTTTCTACTATTATCACAGATCCTTTTCACAGCAACATAGCCTAAACCATCAATGTCAACACGGTATACGGTACCATATCCACCACTGCCAATGATGTTGTGTTCTGTCAATGAAGAAACTATGTCCGATTCAGTGAAACTCAACCTTTGGAAGGAAGTGAGCTTCCATGACTTATCCAGCACTTGCTTTCTTTTCCTTCTGAGTCTGAAAATCAAGAATGAAATAAAAATTGCGAGTAAGGAAGCCACTACAGAAAGGCTTATAATCAATGCAGGAGACCAAGATGAGTCCTTGCTTGAACTCTTAGAGCCAGAATTGCACAAGCCAATGTTCAGAGCTGGTGTATCAGCACATAGACCAGGATTGTTCAAAAAGCTGGTATCATAAACAGAATTCTCAAATTCACTTGGAACCCTGCCAGTCAAGTTATTGGAGGATAGGTTGAGAATGTTGAGTCTTGTACTTGGAAGTTGAGGAATTTGGCCAGACAATTGGTTTTCTGACAAGTCAAGAACACCGAGTGCCGGTAAACGACCAATTGCATCAGGGATTTGTCCTGAGAGTTGGTTTTTGCTCACATTTAGAGTTACAAGTGACTTCCATGATACTATCTCCAATGGAAGTGGCCCGGCGAGATGGTTCTGATCAAGCAAAAGCCTTGTAAGCTTGGGAAGTGCAGTTAACTCTTGTGGAATGCTTCCATTTAAGAAGTTACTACTTGCATCAAACACTACCACATTGGTCCAAGATGATACTCCAGATGGAATTCTACCAGAAAACTGATTGTAGCTTATCTGGAAGCTCGAAATACTCGAAGACAACCTCTCAGGAAGCTCACCAGTGAACCTGTTATTGCTCACCATGAAATTGATCAGATTGGGAAATGTCCAAAGGCCACTAGGAATGTTACCAGAAAACTCATTGCTGTAAATCTTCAAGTCCTTCAGGGTACTGCAGTTTCCTAATGACTCTGGCAACTCTCCATTTAGATTGTTTTCATAGACAGTCAAATTAATCAATGAACCATAATAGCATATGTTCTCTGGTAGCCTTCCAAATAAATTATTAGATGCAGTATGAAAGACTTCAAGCTTTGAATAGCGGCCGAATTCGGGAGGAAGAGTACCTGATAAGTTGTTCCTGAAGACACGAAAATCTACTAGAGATGGAAGACTGCCTAAGCTTTCTGGTATCACATCTGACAAGTTGTTTATAGACAATCTCAAGCTTGTTAACTTCTGGAGCTTTCCGAAATCATCTGGTATTTTCCCTTCGATTCTATTATTTGTAAGATCAATGATGGTCAAATTTAATGCTTCAACAGCAGAAGATATCTCCCCTGAGAGACCATTCCTCCAAAGGCGCACCATGCTCAGATTCTTCAGCTGAAACAAACCACTTGGAATTTGTCCAGTTAAACTGTTCTGTGATAAATCAAGCTCCTCCAGAGCAACCATATCTCCAATGGTTTCAGGGATTTCCCCAATCAAATTGCACTGATACATATAAAAGATTTTCAGTTTATTCAACTTTGTCCAACTTGATGGCAACCTTGAAGGAGGGAGGATGGGGTTCCCTGACAAATCCAAGGTTTCAAGATTGGACAAGTTTCCAATCTCATCAGGGAAAGTTCCATTGAATAGGCAATCTTGAAATGCAAGGTACCTCAGTTCCTTCAAACTTCCAACACTGGCAGGAATGTCACCAGTGAAGTTGGTGTAACTAATATTAAGATACTGCAAATTGGACAACCTGTCAATATCATCAGGTACAATACCAACAAAATTGTTCATTGAAAGGTCAAGGTACTCAAGTTTTGAACAATTGTATAGAGAAGTTGGAAACCCCCCAGGAATGAAGTTGAGGTTGAAATCAACATGTGTGAGGTTTTTGAGGTCACATAAGAAATTTGGTATTGTTTGGTTGATGTTAACATCCACTAGAGCAAGTCCAGTGACAGAACCATTGGTGCAAGTGATCTCTTCCCAAGAACAATGAGAAGAAGAGTTTGATTGAGTCCAGTGACTAAGGAAAGGTGGATCTTGCAGGTACTGTTTTATCTTCAATAAGACTTCATGTTCTTGATCATGAAGCTGCAGAGACTGAGAATTTGCATGGCTGAATATGAGGAACAAAGTCACAAGACAGAAAAATGGTAATCTAACACATGAAGGGGTTACTAATAATACTACTATTGTCATGTCAGAGATTGTGTTTTTCTTGTTTTATTTTTCTGGTGTGTAATGATGAAAATGGAGCTGTGATTTACAAAGGGTGATGAAGGAAGAAGAATAGAAGATGTTTAATTTGTAGTCAGCAATATGCAATGTTTGATTTCACATGTAGAGAAGAAGTTGAGCATTGTTTGGTTGCTTCCAATTTTCACAAACATTGAAAAATTCAATAGATTATTTGAAGGGTAAGAAAGTCAATGCCTATGTTGACGTGGAATTTGTTAAAATAAAACTTTTATATGACATGGGCTAAGGTGGCGAAAGCTAAGACGAGGAATTAGAAAAACTGATGTTTATAAATACTTTGTATGATTAAATAAATAAATGTGTATAGAAAAGTTTTACATCATCTGTATATAAATCATTAATTATTATGAATGTAAGGAGGAATTTTCAAGCTTCTCTGTTCACTTTTCTCATTGGAATAAGCCTCAAATGTATTCAACTTAGCAAGTTGTTTTGACCAATAAAATAAAATAAAATAGCAAATTGTTTGGCTTTCACACGCATAAAACTTTGACCAATGCTCATAAGGAAACCAGGGATAATAAAAGAAACTAATAACATGCTAACGACTATGTAAAACATTATAATTAATATTATTATTTTTTCAACATATGACATTCTAGATATCACATGAAATTGTTTTTTATTTATCGAAATTACACGTTTTTTTAAGATAATAATTATATGCATCTAGATTGATAAGTGATGAATGTAGTTCTAATAAATGATTTTATCCATCAATGTAATCAAGCTTAAGACTCTCAAAAGGAGGCAGTGAATTGAAACATACAAAATAGAAAGAAAATCATAACAGAATTGCTGTAAATTATATCCGCGGCAGAAAACTAAATGAAAACCGAAAAACTACACAAGTAATTTTAAGCATTTATAAGAATATATGAAGATTTTTTTGCATAATATATGATTATTAAACGAAATAAAATGATATGACCTGTTAATTCATATAAGATAGATAATGATAACACGTCATTCTAAATACAACAATATGTGGGGAACCCAAAATTATCTTCTATTTATTTATTTATTTTTTCATAGATTACATGAGAAACCAAAATAAGTGGAGAACCCATGGGAAAATACTACCATCATAAACTATAGGAGACTCAAACATTAAAAGATCTCCTAATTATCTAGATAAGAAAAAAGAGTGCTAATCCAAAATATAAATAGGATTTAATTTTTATCCCCTGAAGTGTACGATTATTTTACACAGTCATTCAATCATGTGTTGTCACATCAGTTATAATTGTGTTTTCTCTCTCCCACTACCTAAAATGTCATATAAACGAATTGTTTTGATTGGATAACGGTGTAAAATATCTTTACACCGTTAGTGCATCAAAATTAAACTCATATAAATATCATAAAATTTATGGCTATCAAATCTATTACATATATCCACAAACCCAGCACCAACTCTGTTAAACAAAACCAGCACATAGCAGCAAAAATCTAACCGTAAAGATAAAAGTTGTATAGATCAAATCATTTTACCTCAAGATGTGAACCAACAAAGCAGCACTCTTTAGTTGAAAGTAGACCTTGAAGAGAACTTTCCATCGCAAACGCAATGTAAGGTTCAACCAAAATAAATACTAGCGGGGTATGACATTGACCAACGTAGCGGAAACATTTGACTTCTTTGATGCTTGATTTAGAAATACCATGCATAAATAATATGCTTTTACAACAAGCTAATAACGCTATCACAAATGCTTGGGGCACAAAAAAAAATCAGCCTAAACAGCCAACAAAGTCCATTTAACACTTTATGGCCCAAATAGCATTTTTAATCATGAGTATATTTTTAATGGGCTAGGTGATTGTGGCCCAAATTTCTATTTATTGGCTGTTTTTGCTGGTTTTTTGTTGTGCCTCTAGCCATGCTCTAATGTTATTAGTACAAAAAATTATCAGTCTCTTTATTCATGATTTCGTATCAATTATTGAACTTAAACATTATCTAATAATTGATAAGAAATCACAAATCTGAAATCATGATATTTTTTCATACAAATAAGTGAAATAACATTTTTCCCCAAATAACATTTAAAGGTAGTTAAAATTTTATAGATTCGTTAAAACAATTGATAATTAAAAAAAACATCTTAGAATCATTCCCTATTTACAGTCATTCAGACAAAGTACTGTTATGAATTTTTCTTTTTAGTTCCCCCTTCTTTCAAGCTCTCATGCATATATATATATATATATTTGTTACATTTTGCTTCCCCTATGTTTTAGCACTTTTTAATTGCATGGAGTAGGAATTGTGCTTCTTTAACCGATTTAAAGTTTTCTCTGAAATAAAAATTGTTTTTTCAAGCTTTAAGAAGCTTGTTCACACTTAAAGATTGCAGCAGAATTATTTCAGTGACTAGATTACTAAATTCAGAGTCACTTTAGCTTTTGAAGATAGTTTCAGAGCCTAAATTGCTCGTCTTAGATATTAAATACATGCATATACTAAGCTTTAAGCATGTTACAGATCAACACTTGATCATATGATCTAAAGAAAACACCATAAAAAATGAGTGGCAAGGCAATGGATGCTTGAATGATGACTAAAGACAAATCCGGAACCTCCTTAAAAGACTGAAACACCAAATCATTAAATAACCTTGAACTTGGAGGCTCTAAAAATAGTTCACCACTAGATAGAAATGTGAAATCAGCATATGTGGACTTCCATAAATCAGATTCTATGTTTTTATTCTAAAACTTAAATTTTTTTTTTAATCAAAAGTTTAGGTTAGGAGAGGCACACCCGCATACAGAGTCAGGGCAAACCACCAACCTCAGCGAGAGTTTACGGTGGAATTTACAGATCGCCCACCAAAGAAGGATTCCCAAGATTCGTACCCAAACCACGCTTAGAGTGGACGGAAGACTGAACCAAGTGTGTCAACCCTCATTAGCAAAACTTAAATTAATTAGATGTCAAGAGTATAATATTTAGCCCAAATTTTGTGATCCATATTGTTGTTGGGCTTTAATGATATAAATAAATATCAAATAGGTCTTGTGATGTGAGTTTTATTGTGATGAATGACTTGACTCACAAGGTTATCAATAGGAGGAGAGACTCCTCTGATAGCCCTATATAAAGGTACTAACATCTCACTGAGTTAGTACTATCCACATTGGCTGTAAAGGGAATAAGAGAGCTCTCTCTCCTCCCTCTTCAATCCTTTCCCACTCTCTCATTCAATGTCCTCAACAGATCTGAAAGTACTAAGGATGATCATGGATTCCAAGTTCTTCAATTGTTCCAGATAATACTAGACTTGAATAACAATATTTCATGCTGTAATCAGAGCTAAAATCAAGATATGAACCTAGAAATAGGTAAGTGTGCACGAGCTAAGGGGAACTACTAGCAAACGGTGGCCGAATATGTGGCACGTGGTCGACACTGTGAGGCTATTTTTTTAACCAGAGACAGAAAAGTTAAGATGTTCTATTTGGTACGAAAGAGAACAGCAGAGTAGATAGAGTGATTAAGTAGTATGTCTGAATTTGTATGAACATATGAGAGGAAGGGAAGTGTAAGAATACTAGAAACACCAAAGTGTGGCAGAATTATTTAGATCTTAATTAGGTGCATAGTACTGACACCTTGCAGTTCTAAAATACTCGTTAGGAACTAAATACTTAGCATATTTTCAAGACACAGTAATTTAGGACCAGCTCTTTCCTTTCCTAAGAGCCTAATATTTGAAATGCCACACATATTAAACACATGGCATAATACATTAGACACTTGCGTATTTCTCACATCCACCATTGCCACTAACATTATGTTCTATTATACCAGCACCATGTTTGTCTTTCTGAAATTCAGCCTTTGAAATGAAATGAGCTTCCGCGAGTTCTCCAATCCATGCCTTTTTCCTGTAAAGTCTGATAATCAAGAATGCTAGCAATGAAGCCAGTAGTGAGGCTATTACCACCATGCTTATAAACAAACCACGAGACCAAGAAGAGCTTTTGGTTGGCCTTTGAAGGCCAGAACTGCACAAGGTTAGGTTCAGTTCTCTAGTAGCAGCACAGAGACCAGAATTGTCCAAGAAGCTTCTGGCAAATGCAGAGCTTTCGAATCCGCTCGGAACCCTCCCTGTCAAATGATTGGAGGACAGATTGAGATATGTGAGTCTTGGACTTGGAAGTTGAGAAGGAATTTGGCCAGAGAATTGATTTTCTGATAGGTCAAGCATGGTAAGGCCAGGTAACAAACCAATTGCATCTGGGATTTGTCCAGAGAGTTTGTTTTGGCTCAAATTTAGCATCACAAGGGACTCCCATGATATTATTTCAGATGGGAGTGACCCACTTAGCTGGTTCTGATCAAGCAACAGAATTGTCAGATTGGGAAGTGAAGTAAGCTCATGTGGAATACTTCCATTCAAGTTGTTATTACTGGCATCAAACACTACCACATTGGTCCAGGAAGATACTTCAGCAGGAATTCTACCAGAAAACTGATTGTTACTTATATTAAAGTGGGAAATGTTCAAAGACAATCTTTCGGGGAGCTCGCCGCTGAACTTGTTATGGCTTAGCTTGAAGTTAACCAAATTGGGAGATGTCCAAAGGCCACTAGGAATGTTACCAGAAAACTCATTGTTGTGAATTTTCAGATCCTGGAGGCTGCTGCATTTTCCTAGTGATTCTGGCAACTCCCCACTGAGATTATTGTCAAAAACAGTCATATTAGTCAACTCACCATGAAAGCACAAGTTCTCTGGTAAATTCCCTGTTAAATTATTAGATGAGACCTCGAAGACTTCAAGCTTCGAGTAGCGGCCAAAGTCAGGAGGAAGAGTGCCTGATAAATTGTTCATAAATGCACGAACATCTACAAGAGATGGAAGACGGCCTAGGCTTTCCGGCATCACCCCAGACAACTGATTCATAGACAACCCCAAATCAGTTAACTTTTGGAGCTTTCCGAAATCTTCCGGTACTTTCCCGGTAAGGCTGTTCTCTGATAAATCAATGAAGGTCAAATTTAATGCTTCAACCACAGCAGGTATCTCCCCGGAAAGTCTGTTGCTCCAAAGGTACAATATGCTTAGATTCTTCAGCATGAACAAACTGCTTGGAATCTGTCCAGTTAAGCCGTTTTGTGACAAATCCAATTTCTCCAAAGCCACCATTTCTCCAATGGTTTGAGGAATCTCCCCAACCAAGTTGCATGTGTACACATAAAAGACCTTCAACTTATTCAACTTGGTCCAGCTTGATGGCAAACTCCAAGGAGGAAACATGGTGTTAGTGGACAAATCCAAGAACTCAAGATTGGACAAGTTTCCAATCTCATCAGGGACAGTACCATTAAACAGACAATACTGAAGGCGAAGCACTCTCAGTTCCTTCAACCTTCCAATGCTAGCAGGAATGTCACCACTGAAGTTGGTTGAACCAAGGTTCAGATACTGCAAATTGGCCAACCTGTCAATATCATCAGGAATCTTGCCAACGTAGTTGTTCATCGACAAGTCGAGGTACTCCAGCTTGGAACACCCATAGAGAGAAGTTGGGAACTCCCCAGGGATGTAGTTGATACTGAAATCAACATGTGTGAGATTTTTGAGGTCACATATGAAGGGTGGTATTGTTTGGCTAATGTTGGCATTGACCAGAGCCAGTCCTGTGACAGAGCCACTGGTGCAATTGATCTCAGGCCAAGAGCAATGAGAAGGGTTTGATGGGGTCCAGTGACTCAGGGAAGGTAGGTTTTGAAGATACTGTTTCATCTTCAGTAGTACTTCATGTTCTTGATCATGAAGCTGAGACTGAGACTGAGAATTTACATGGATAAAGAAAAAGAAAATAGTCACAAGAGATATAAATGGCTTGTGAACACGTGGGGGTGATGATTTTGTCATCTGAGTGTTGGAGTTTTTTATGGTTTGCATATTGAAAAAGAAAGAGTTCAGTAGGAAGGAGGAAGGAAATGACTTGATGGTGTAAATGAACAAAACAATTATGAAGTTGGGGATTTCGGCCTGCTTTGAAACTTCAGCATTGTATGTATTTATTTGTATGCAGAGACTTTGACTGTTACAGGCTACAGCCGCCATTTCTTTTTTAAAAAAACACATCGCGGGAATGGAGGAGTCAAACTCACAAGTTTCCTTTAACTCATTGAAATATATAAGAATTTACCATTAATCTATCACCAATGATTTTTTAATAAAAGAAGAAATTCTATTACTCTCTCTATTCTCACTCTCATTTTTTAGTACATTGGAAAATTAATGAATTCAGACTCTAATTTCATTCAGATTGACTGAATTATAAATGTACCAACAAAATGGAAGTGACTTATAATAATAAGAAGAGAAGTATAATATAAAAAAAAGATGACAAAATCCTCATAACAAAAATGTAATGAAAGTAACATTAATATAACAAACTTTTTCAATCTCATAGCATATCAGATATGAAAATCCCTCAAAAAGAAAAAATTGAAAATCCTAAGGTTTACACCAATTAGACGTTAAGCATATAATCTTATCTTGCAAAACCTGTTCGTCTGAATACAGCCACTAAAAATAAAAGCTTCTAGAAAACACTCACTTTCTACAAATAAGCCCTACGAAATAAAACAAGCATATCTATCATTTGTCTCTAAAAATTAGTACTATAAATTAAAATAAGCACTTATATTCTTCTTCTTTCAAACACTAAATAATTTTTTTAAAAGTTACTTATTACTAAAGTCTTTATCAATAAGTTCTTAAAATATAAGAGCTTAATTAAGTTTTTATCCAAACGGATTCTAAATTACTTTTCATACAATTTCTTTTATAAGAACCCTTTTAACATAATAGCTTAAATCTCAATATTTTTCATGAGATTCACCAGCAAAATAATCAAAATAATTTTAAATATCAATACACAGTATTTCATAATTTCTATAGGTAAGCTAAGAACATCAAATTACACAAAAAAGGTCAGCTAAACAGTAATAATATAACTGAAGTGAAATTTTGTTTATGTTCACGTGATTCGGAATGTATGAAAATGGTATATAGAAATCAAAACCTCGTGTTAGAGACTGTCCGAACCCGTGGATATTCTCATACCAACTTAGTGAGATAAAAGGATAGTTTTTTCCAAAAGTTATAAAGGACTGGTTTGGATGGCTTAAAGAAAAATTTTCTTTTAATTCATCTTTTCAAACAAGATTTTTTATAAAAAGTAAAGTTAATTTATATTTGAATACAAAATTAATTTATGTTCGGATATAATATCGAAAAATCTTTATCTAATAGTAAATATATTTTTCTATAATTAAAAATGTCTTTATTCTACTTTTACTAAAAATTTTCACCCAAACAAGTCAAAAAACTCAATAATATCATTTTTTAATAAAAAAAAAATCTTATCTTAACAATATAATAGAACCTAAATAAGCACTAATTTTCATCTTCAAAAAAGGTCCCTTCTTACAACACAAAAAAGAAGTTCAATATTCAAACATAAATAATTATACATTAAAATGTAAAATAAACTTTTGCTTTTTTCATAAGATCTTGTATAAAAAGATCAATTAACAAAATATTTTTTCAACTGTAATAAAAAAACAAAAGATCTTTTTTCTAGAAGATCATTCAAACTAGCCCTATAATAATTTGATAAATAATGTGATTTTGTTATATTTATAATAAGTAATGGTATTTTTCAAAAGGACAAGATTAGTATCAAACTGCTTACATCTATTTTAATTAATTCTTAAATCAAATGATGATATCTATATAATTTTATTGAGATTAATACTTAAAATACAATTTTCTCAAGAAAAATATTTTATTATTTTTTAATTCAAGAATTAGATATGATAAATATAAAGAACTTGATCTAATGTTTTTTTATCTATTCAGAAACATATCTTTATTTCAATTTTATTTTGTACTTTTATTAGTGTTATTGTGTCTTATAGTAATTTAAAAGTAGGTGTATCTTTCATGTGCACGGTCTCTATTGATGCTTTCAAACCAAAGAGCACGCCTTCGTGGACATTAGACTATTGGATTGGATACAGTCAGATAGCATTCCACCACAATAACACAATGATGATGTAAATTGCTCTGACGAATCTATCCAATAATATAACTACACGTTTTATACTACTAATCATCAGAGACACAGAATTGAGGCATTGACCGTTGAAGTTTGAATGAAACTTTGAATTTAGCACTCAAGTTTCTTTCAGTTACCAGGTTATTATATTATAAAACCCACTAATCTAATCTAATCCAAAATTATTGGCTTTGTTATACCTCACTATAACTCTGCTAAGAGGAAACATTGCCTAAATACCTCCACAACTCAAATGTCCATTATGGTAGTGCTCTTCAAATGAGTGCATGAGCTAATTTTGTATGTATGATAAATAAAGAAAAAGTTTAGATGTACATTATGCTTTGTGATAATAGCTCTTTAGAAGCAGTTTGTTGAGAGTTAAACATAATAATAAGTCAAGACAAAGTGCAACATCTTTAAAGTGTTTTTCGCAGGTCTCCTTGTTAAGGAGACTAAAAATGATAAATTTTAGCAAAACTTAAAATATTATGGTGTGACTCTCGTAAATATAAAGGTGCATCTTCCTAATATAAATATAGTTTATAATCAAAGGTTTTATACAACTTTAAAAACAAAAATCTAATTTTATATTAAGTTATTGCCAAACATGTAGATAATGAAAAGGCAAGAGAAAAGAGGCATGAACCACACAACCTAAATCAACTCCATTCATAAAGAAGACTTGTGCTTAGACTAAAGCACTGAAGGATGTGGGCTTAAAATTGAGTTGTTAACCCCCACATGATGAGAGTGATCTTTACCTCCTTGCACCGAGAAGACAGGCATTTTCTCACCACTCACTAATTTAATACTTTTCAAATGAAAGTTTGAATTGAATAAGGATATGAAATGATGTAAACAAAGTAGTGGCTTACATTTACAAAATAAATTAAGTTCATCTACCCTTTGGAGTCGGTATGAGTAGATATGATTTATCAGTTACTTTCTAAGTTTTGCACTGCAATAATGATATTTCAGTCAAGTAGTTTGCTCTTAGGGGGTGTTTGGTTGGGGGTAATCTTTAAGCATTCCCGAGAATATTTCATGGGAAAGTATGATTCCTACATTTGGTTCGCAATTTAGACAAATATTCTCGAAAATATTGCATTCCTAGGAATCAAACATTCTCACATTTTGATTCCCACCTCCCCCATGGGTTTCTAAGATTCCCATCCCATGGGAATGTTGAGGGGTGTTAAATGACATCAACGTCCTTATTATAATTTTAATATTACAAAATAATCAATTATTACCATACTCACCCCAAGTCTTTTGATTCATCTTTTATAATTATTAGTTTTTTATATGTGTTTATTTTTTAATTATTAGTTTTTTTATATGTTTATTTCTTAATTATTAGTTTTTTTATATGTGTTTATTTGTTAATTATTAATTTTTTTCACTTTAAATAGCTAAGGGTATATTTGGAAAAACATGCAATATTCCCAGGAATGTTAATGTGAACCAAACTCATTCATGGGAAAGTTTAATAAGATTCCTGGGAATTCAATGTACAAACCAAACTCAGGAATGTTTCATTCCCAGGAAAGTGATTCCCGGGGAAGTGATTCCCATGAATGTGCATATTCCCGGGAAAAAATCAATCCGCGAGCCAAACGACCCCTTAAGTCTTTGTTCAATGAGGTATAGATGATAGAACAAGACAAAAATACTGAGATAGTACAAATAGAGACATAAAAATATTAAATCTTTGTATCATATTTAAATTAGTATAAAGAGAGTAATTTTTGTCTCATCTTTTCAGAAATATAGAAAAACACGCAAGCTTCCTATTATATTCTACAAAAATGATATTGGTACATACAATAGTAATATCCACCTCTTTTCCACCTTATAAAAATATTGACAACTTTGATGAATATGTTGGCAAGTTGGCTCTTGCCAACATATTTATCAAAATTGTCAATATTTTTATGAGGTGGAAAAGAGGTGGATGATACTATTGTAAGTACCAAAAACACCCCTCTATATCCTATCACCCAACACCTTCTAACTACTTTAGACAATAAATACACCTTCTAGATAACTATCAAGGTCATAAAGACTAGCTGTAAAGCTAATGAACAGGTTGTGATTAAATCAAATTAGACTGCCCTATCCATGTGAAACACAAATACACAGACATCATTTGTTTGCTACTACAGCATTATCCAATGAAAGGACAGAGAGAATCGTTTTGGATCATGATTTGAGCTACTTCTAGAAGGTGTACATCTATATAACAACAACTAAGCCTTATCTCACTAAATGCAGTTGGTTACCTAGATCATTTGACACCATAAAGATCTATCAAAGATCATATTTTTGTTAAGCCCATTAGAATGGGAGGTGTACATTTATAATGCACATAATATCAATTTTCATCCAGGTTTGTTTAAAGAAACCCAAGACTAAATTGATGTAGCATCAGGATTGAAGATTTTGACAAACTAAACTACAGATGCATGATGCATCTACGGAATGGTGATTCCCTACCTGCTGATCATATTCCAACATGCTTTGCCACACTTGAAGGTTTTAAGGCAAATTCAAGAGGAGGAGGATAAAGTGGTTCCATAGATATATAGAACTCTATTTCAATGGTCTTAGACCCACAAATGAAATGGATCTTTGAGAGGTTTTAGTTTAACAGAATATAATTGGAAAATATAGAAAGAAATAGTTTTTTAGATTGCACAAATAAGTATTTCACTGAATTCAAACAGCTGACACAATCAAGAGGGCAAAATGCTTGCTCAAGAAAAACAAATGATGCCATCGTATTCTGTCATAAATCATGTTTGCATATTGAAACCACTAAAATCTAAACTTATATTGATAGTTTCTCCAATAAATTTTTCTTAATGTTGAGGACTTTCATATAAGATGGAAAGGCATGTGGTGAGTGCAAAACATCTTGTCATCCTCATGTATGTTCAGATGTTTTTTGAGTTTAATGTGGGAGGAAAGGGACAATCCTCTCTTGACCTCCAATTTAGAGGTTCAAAATTTTGGGGTGGCTTTGAGTGACAAGGGAGGGACAAGGTGCCCCTCCTTGGCCATTTAAGTCTGTTCTTTTAAATTGCTACAGAACATATTTAGACTTTAGAGTATCCACTGTTAATAGTAGCCATAGCAGCTAATCTTTTTGAAGCAGGATCGATCCCAATCCCAAGGGAGTAAATTTCTGACCATAAGACCCTTTCCAAAAATCAAACTCTTGATTAGATTAGATGTTGAGGAACCTAATTTACTACCCACTATACTTAAACTTGTGGTTACTAAAGTCAAAATTTTACAATCATTTTCAACACAAGTGCTACCCAAACTTTCTCGCAAATGCACTATTCTACACTAGAAAAACAAAAGAAAGGAAATAGTAAAACCCACCAGCTGCAAGAATACTCATCATTGGGAAAGAAATTGATCCCAATCTTTTCACATCATCTTCCATCAATAGCAGAGACCTAAGTTCCGCAAGGACAACACAAAAACTCGCAACTACACTACAATTCGAATATCAATTATTAAGAAAAACCACTTCTCACCCAACAAATCGGCCATGCCCGAATCCTATTAGCAATATTAGGTGTCATGTTAACGGAATACACACTAAATAATGTTTTGGATTACCTTAACGCATCGTTCCGGCACATTATATTCTTCTCTGTCAAAAATTTCTGACAGGGTCGAATTGTTGAAGGAAAGAAGAGCGAGCATAAAAATGGAGGTGATAATAGTGAATTAATTATCGTTAATTACCTCAGCGATCCTCAATAAAATAGTTAACTATCACTATTAAAGACTAAAGAGTTTAGTTACCAACCTGTGCTATGAGGGGGGAATGTCGTTGAGTAGTGTTGGTAACAAAGTTTGCCTTCGAAATCGAACGAATCCGTAGGTGATTTCAGCTACAACCCTGCAACAACATCAACCTGGATTCTTCTTCTTCTTCTTCTTCTTTTTTTTTTTTTTTTGTTTCTTTTGAATTGGCTCTACTAAACTGAAAGGAGATCTCTACAGTGAGAGAGTCACAGTTTAAACATTTTTTTTAAAAAAAAATGCATTTGTACTTCCATCATTTTTTAATTTTGATATATTCTTCTGATTTATTATTATTTTTCTATCATGCTCAAAATAAGATTGTCTCCTATAAAAGAATATTGAGAAAAAAAAAAAGAAATACATTTGTCATGTATGATCACTTATGGAATTGAAAGAAGATAATAATTATATTGATCTCTTAATCGACAAAGAGATCTCAATTGAGTTGGAGTAAACTAGATGATGTAATCAATAATTCCATCGAGACCAAACAATAGTTAGCGAATTGTGATGATTTTGTTAAATGTAAAGAAAATTTTGTTTGATTTACCTTTATTTTTAATTTATCAAAATTGTGATCATTTAATCAACTCATAAATAAATTTGGGTCAATGTGCCTGACATTATTCTTTGCAGAGTATCAAAAGAATATGGTACTCTTGACTTGATTGAGTGTAATGCACCACACATTATGCATTTAGCCACATTTATAAACTGTGGTATATGTAAAACTGTAGCAAAAGACACAAAGTGTGGTTAATTGTATGGTATGTTAGATCAAATGTCCAGGTTTGAAATAGCAGAGCACAGAACATCAGCAACGCTGCAGACTGCAGTACAGAATATATTGTGGCCAAAATGTTGATATATATTGCACACAGCTACATATGCATAGCTAGCCTAGTAACCTAACATAATCAAGAATGATATTTTAACATCCATATTCGGATATCAGTGTCACACTTCGACATTCATCATTCAACTATTAAATAACAATGTGGTTTCCATATTGAATGTTCAAATATTATCTCTAGCTCATTTGCCAAGTCATTTTCTTAGGAAATAACACTCCCAAACATTTCATTCATTCAAGTGACAAATACAAGAAAAAATTGCTAAATTGCTAGCTATTATTGTACCTGTCACAATCCAAAATCTGCATTAGTTGTATTTACACTGAAAGGAGACAACATATACTCCACCACTATACTTACACTACAGATTTCTCCACCAAAAATTGAAAGTCTATCCCTACTATAATGTTACATTTTACTCAAGTGTGTTTTGGTATAGGGTAAAAAACTAAAAATACAACAGCAAAAGCCTTATCTCACTATCAAGCAATGTCATTTTGTCCTATCATGAATTATGTGTAGGCTTACCTCATTAATCTCTAAATTCTCCTTGATAACCGTAAAACTAAACATGAGGTGAAAAATTTACGACTGATAGCTCATCAATGAAATTTTCCATCTCCATTTTTATCCATGTACAAAACACACGGAAGAGGAAACAGGAGAAAAGGAAACAAAAATTGCAGGTGTAGGAGACCAAAAAACAAGTGAGGCTCAAAACTAAATGAACTCACAACACTACCTCAAGACCATGTCTGTACAAATGCTGGATTCCACATTCACCCCTCTAACCAACAATGGCTGACTACTTGACTTGTGTTACAGGGTTCAATGATGACTGCATCCCATGGTGGAATCACAGTCTAGGAAACCCAGTTCATTAGTCGCTGTCACTATTGTACCTTTTTTCCCTTTTTGAATTCTTAAGAAGGGGAATAGCTTCATATTGCCCAACATTCCTCTCTGGAAATGTAAATCCTTCTCCAAAACGAAGCAATATTTGCAGGACCTCCTTCATGTAAGGTCTACTAGCAGGTTCCAGTGAAGTACAAATTACACCGAGTTTGAAAACACTGCACATTTCATCCATATAACTAGCCTCCATGACATCTCTATCAAGCAAGTCTTCTATATTGCTTCCTAATTGAACGTGGCGCCAAGCCCACTCTGAAAGAGATGAATGTTCATCTCCATAATTAGCTTCTTTGCCAGTTGTGAGTTCCAATAGGACAACCCCAAAGCTGAAGACATCAACCTTTTCACTCACTCTTGTTGTGTTGACATATTCTGCAATTCAAGTATGATCAATTCCATTCAGATTAAACTTCTAAGTGAAAAAGAGACAGAGATTATAACTAAGCAATATAAGTTTTTCTTTTATTAAGGAAGCAGAAGATTGGAAAGCTATTCACCTGGAGCAATATATCCAAATGAACCAACCACAGCTGACATTGTAGCAAGGGGCTTGATCATCATCCTTGCAAGACCAAAATCAGCAACTTTTGCATTGAATTGAGAATCCAAAAGGATGTTGCTTGTTTTAATATCTCTATGAACAATAGGTGGGGAGCAGTCATGATGCATGTAGCTCAAACCTTGGGCAACATCAATGGCTATTTTCAGTCTCTTTGGCCAATCAAGGACAACATGGTTGACCGAGGACACAGCTGATAATTTACTCTTCTTCTGGATCCACCTATCCAAGCTGTGATTCTCAAGGTACTCATAGACAAGGAGCATAGAATCGTCATTGAACATACAACACAACAACTTCACAATGTTGTTGTGACGAATATTGCTCAATATTTTAACTTCTGCGCGGAATGAGCTCTCAAGCTTGTGGTCTAACTTTCTGTTATTCCAAATCTTTTTCACAGCAACAAAGCCTAAACCAACAACAGGGACACGGTAAACTGCACCATATCCACCACTGCCAATAATGTTGTGTTCTGTCAATGACGACACTATGTTTGATTCTGTGAAATTCAGCCTTTGAAAGGAAATGAGCTTCCATGAGTTGTCCAACGCATGCTCTCTTTTACCGTAAAGTCTGATAATCAAGCATGCTGTCACTGAAGCCAGTAATAAGGCTATGAACACCAGGCTTATAATCAAAGGAAGAGACCACGGCGAGCCTTTCCTTGGTCTTTGAGGGCCAGAATTGCACAACGCAAGGTTCAGTACTCGGGTAGCAGCACAAAGACCAGAATTGTCCAAAAAGCTACTGGAATATGCAGAGTTTTCGAAGTCACTTGGGACTCTCCCTGTCAAATGATTGGAGGACAGATTGAGATATGTGAGTGTTGAACTTGGAAGTTGAGGAATTGGGCCAGAGAATTGATTTTCTGAAAGGTCAAGCACACTAAGGCCAGGTAACCGACCAACTGCATCTGGGATTTGTCCAGAAAGATGGTTATGGCTCAAATTTAGAATCACAAGGGACTTCCATGATAATATATCGGATGGGAGTAGCTCACTCAGCTGGTTCTTATCAAGCAACAGAGTTGTTAGCTTGGGAAGGTAAGTGAGCTCATGTGGAATACTTCCATTTAAGTAGTTATTACTGGCATCAAACACTACCACATTTGTCCAGGAAGATACTCCGGCTGGAATACTACCAGAAAACTGATTGTTACTTAACTCAAAGCGAGAAATACTCAAAGATAATCTTTCAGGAAGCTCGCCACTAAATTTATTACGTCTTACCATTAAATTAACCAAATTGGGAGATGTCCAAAGACCAGTAGGAATATTACCAGAAAACTCATTATTGTAAATTTTCAGATCCTGGAGGCTACTGCAATTTCCTAGTGATTCTGGCAACTCCCCACTCATATTATTGTCATAAGCACTTATATTAGTCAATGTACCATGATAACATAAGTTCTCTGGTAAACTACCAGTTAAATTATTATCTGCGACCTCAAAGATTTGAAGCATTGAGTAGCGCCCAAAGTCAGGAGGCAGAGTACCTGATAAATTGTTTGTGAAGATAAGAACGTCTGCTAGGGATGGAAGACGGCCTAGGCTTTCTGGTATCACCCCTGACAAGTGATTCAGAGCCAATACCAATGACACTAAGTTTTGGAGCTTCCCAAAATCATCTGGTATCTTCCCCGTAAGGCTATTGTTATTTAAATCCATTCCGGTCAAATTTAATGCTTCAACCACAGAAGGTATCTCTCCAGAAAGTCTATTGTTCCAAAGGTACAGATTGCTTAGATTCTTCAGCATGAACAAACCACTGGGAATTTGTCCAGTTAAGCCATTTCGTGACAAATCCAATTTCTCCAAAGCCACCATATCTCCAATGGTTTGAGGAATCTCCCCAACCAAGTTGCATGAATACACATAAAAGACCTTCAACTTATTCAACTTGGTCCAGCTTGATGGCAAACTCCAAGGAGGAAACATGGTGTTAGTGGACAAATCCAAGAACTCAAGATTGGACAAGTTGCCAATCTCATCAGGGACAGTACCATTAAACAGACTATACTGAAGGCGAAGCACTCTAAGCTCCTTCAACCTTCCAATACTGGCAGGAATGTCACCAACAAAGTTGGTGGAACCAAGGTGCAAATACTGCAAGTTAGACAACATGTCAATGTCATCAGGAATCTTGCCATCAAAGTTGTTGCGCGACAAGTCGAGGTACTCCAGCTTGGAACAACCATAGAGAGATCTTGGGAAATCCCCGGGGATGTTGTTGATGCTGAAATCAACATGTGTGAGGTTTCTGAGGTCACATATGAAGGGTGGTATTGTTTGGTTGATGGTGGCGTTGACCAGGGCCAATCCAGTCACAGAGCCACTGGTGCAATTGATCTCAGGCCAAGAGCATTGGGAGGAGTTTGATTGGGTCCAGTGACTCAGGGAAGGTGGGTTTTGAAGGTACTCTTTTATCTTCAGAAGGACTCCATGTTCTTGATCATGAAGCTGAGACTGAGGCTGAGAGTTTACATTGCTGAAGATAAGGAAAAAAGTCACAAGAGATAAAATTGACAAGTTAACTCGTGGGGTTGATGAATATGTCATCTGGGTATTGAAGTTTTTTTCTGGTTTTCCCCGTGTGTGTGTGTGTGTGTTGGAAAAGAGTTTGGTTCAAAAGAGGGAGGAGATGACTTTGCAGTCTAGAATGGGAACATAGAGAAGTTGAGGATTTTGGCTTTGCTTTGAAACTTCGGCATTCTGTGTGTAAAAAATGTATGGAGAGGAAACAGATGCATAGACTTTGACTATTATAGCCGCCTTTGCCACCTAAGATTAGTTTATTATTAAGTGGCTGACACAGTTAATTAATATAAATTTGAATCATAGTTTTTGAAGTACTTTATTATTGGATGAGATAATTATGCTGTTCTGAATTTATTATACTCTCAAAATATGTGTTTTGATAGAATGTTTTGCAATATTAAGATATTTATGTTAAGGAGTAATATAGTATTTCTTAAAAAAGAGGAAAAGAAGATGGAACGGAAACAGAGAGAATACCACCTGAAGCGAATTGCAAGTGTGAACAGGCCGGAAAGTCAAGCCAATCTATTTACTTGTGGGGCTAAAACAAGGAGGGTAACACAAACCGATAATAGAATTTGAAATAAATAAATAAAACCAATCATAACATTTTTCTTTTGCTTTGGTGGTAGAAGAGGTCAAGTGACGCACAAGAGTCTTTTTAAATAAATCTCATAAGAGTTTTTGTGAAATAAATTTATTATGTGAAAAGGGTCTATTTATTTCATCAAGAGTCTTTGTACACTTTTTTTTCTTTTGTAAATGTCTTTGTACACTTGATTGAATGACTTTTCATAGAAACTTAAAAATCGTTTGTAATTATTATTAATAATTCAATTTTGATCTCTCCAAACTGCAAAGTTTTAAGTTTGATGTTAATACAAATTTTTTTAAATACATACAATAAATGTGGAAAAAATATATACTACAATTCAACCATATAGTACATGCTAATTGACTTTCATATTATTATTTTAACTATCATAAAAATAATAAAGATTTAATAAGATAATAATATAAATCCAATGGAGAGTATAATTGAGTGGTAAAGATGATCCTCCTTCAATCAAGTATTGAAAGTTTAATCCTTATTTTAGATATGAAAAAATCTTTAAAATTTCAGATCAGAGGTCATCCATTAAAGTAGCTACAAACTAATGATTACTTTATATTATGATAAAACTAAATTATTTTCTTAATGTTACATATTATGATGATAAAACAAGCAAAGCTATTTTTTTCTAAAAGTGCTAAGAGAAATTTTTAAATATTTTATAGTTTGTAATGCATTTAATACATTTGAAAAATCAAAGTTTTATTTTCCTTTAAGAAAAAAAAAAAAAACTTGCACTCGTTAGCAAACTTTTCTTTTAGCATTAGAATCTTTATTTCATTTTTTATTTTCCATTTAAATGTTAGTTTTGTGCCTTATACTTTGTATCTTGCTAATGCTTCCAAACCAAGCAGAACGTCGTTGTTGAAAGAAGAGACACCTTCAGATAACTTTCCACCGCAAGAGGCAGTTATGTAGTGGTAGGAGTGGAAGACCTTGACTTATGCACCCCAATAATGTAATTGCGTGTTTCATGTCATAAATCATAGTTATACTATGTTATTCTAATATTAAAAAATGAGTATTTAAATAAGAGTTAGCAAAATATTTTACATTATCAATCAATCACATCCATTAATTTGTATGACTTTTTAATTAATGGATAATTAAGTTAAATTTTTTTACTGATATATAAATATATAATTGAATATTTATGTAAAATTATTTTACACGTAGAGTTGATTGAAATTGAACTCCTAAAATAAAATATTTACTTTTATTTTAGAATTTAATTTTCACACATGTATAACTTTTTCAACAATTATCCAATTATATACTATCATGTCAGCCATAATTGTATTTTCTTTCTCCCACTATCTAAAATGTCATACAAATAGAGTATTTTGATTAGATGATAGTGTAATATATTTTACATTGTACATCAAAATTAAACTCTTCATTTTGTGATATTATATATTATTTTTGTAAAAATCACAACCCTCAAATAAACAAATTGAGCATCACCGAAGTTTCTTTCAATTGGATTATAAAGCCCACCAATCCAACACAGAAAGATGCATAATTTGTACTCCACTAACCCTGCTGAAAGGAACAGTGCCCCCCTAGGCCGAAACCCCGCACTTCAAACAAAGTCCATTCATTGACTTGACTTGTGTAGATAATCTCATCTTTTACACAACTTTAAAGAGAATATCTTTTTTCTCTAAAACTGAGTTATCAGTTGTTACCAAACATATACTCAACGAAAAGGAAGGGAAATAGAGATAGTACCCACACAACTTAATAATAACATGTGCAATTGAGTTTGATTCTAGCATTTAGAATTGATTTTTATAATTTTAAAACCAAACATCTTTTGAAATGACCAAAATCTACTCCAAGGCTTTAGAATTGTTTCTAGCTTCTCCCACCACAAAACCAAGCATGCACTAAATCAACGGACAAACATCTTCTCATGTTAAGAGAATTAGAGAAAGATAGACAAAACGGACAAATTAGGTCTTACAAATTTTAAGGGTGCATTTGTCCTAAGTATTTTATGTCTATCTCTCTCTTAACATGATAATATTCAAAACAAATATGAGAGTATCTTAATCATAAATCAACTTTTTTTTTCATTTGTCAAAAACAACTCCTTTCATATAGAGGACTAGTGCGTAGAGTAAGGTTGAGGGCTCAAAATTGGGTTGTTAGCCAAGACAGGGTGAGAGTGATCTTTACCTTCTTGCACTGAGATGAAATGCATTTTCTTTCTACTCTCTGATTTAATACTTTTCAAATGGAAATTTGAATAGAATAAGGATATGATATGAAATGAAATAACAAACAGTGGCTTACATTCACAAACTAAATCAACTCCATCCATCCTATGGAGTTGGTATGAATATATATGATTTTATCAGTTATTTTCCAACTTTTGCACTGCAATGGCATTGCAAGTCAAGTAGTTTGGCCGCAAAGGAATGAACTTCTAAGGTCATAAAGATTAGTTACCAAGTTAATTTAAAGGTAGAGATTAACCTAGACTGCCCTATCTATGTGAACACACAAATGAATACATCGTTCCTTTGCTTCTACAACATCATCCAATGAAAGAACTGAAAAGAGCGTTTTGTTCCATGATGTGGGCCTATCAGGGTGGTTACTTCTGGTAGGTGTACAACTACAACGCATGTAATACCAATTTTCATACAGGGCTTGTTTAAAGAAACCTAATAATAAATATATATTTAACTTCAGGAGTGAATATTTTGACAACCTACAGATGGAGGATGCATTATGCATATACGGAAATAAAGGAATTTTGCACCTAGACTTCAATAGTTCAGGTTCTATGTTATGAGCTTCCAAATTGATGATATACAGTAATTATACCCTAAAATTTTCATTTGCAACAATGTCCACATTGCAGTGACTACACTGAGTAATCCTAGAAATCATCACAAAGTCTGGCAAATTAGAAGAATCTAGGGGAAGAGCAAATCATGTTAATATTCCCCACTTTTACACAAATTGCCAAACTTTTTATTTGTCTAATCTCAAAAAAGAGGGAGGGGGGGGGGGGAAATTGAAGCAAAGCATTGGTCAGCAGCAAAAATGCAGGTGCAACAACTATATTTGACCAAGCAAGGAGTTCATTGACGGTAGTGAGAGGAAATTGGAGTCGTCAACCTTTGAAGGTTGTATGAGGGATACAAGAGTAGAGTTGGTTTGGAAAATCATTGCAAACAAGAAGCAAATTTGGGATTTCTAGAGCGCTACAAAGAAATAACACTTGCAGAAGGTAAACTAAGCTTGGGAGAAATAAGCCGATTCCCCTGCCTGCTGTTCATATTCCAAGTTTCTTTGCAATGATTTTAGGTTTTAAGGCCAATTCAAGACAGAAAGACAAAAAGGTTCCATAGATAGAACTCTATTAAAAGGTCTTAGTCCAACAAAACGAAACATGGACTTTTGAAAAGTTTTATTTTCACAGAACATAATTGAGACAGAAAGAAATAAGTTTCTTAGATTAAACAATAGGTTTCATTGACATCAAACAGCTGACACAATCAAGAGGACAGAATCCCTGCTCAATAAAAATAATAAATGTACAGATCATAAATTATGAAGAAAAAGAATAAAGCATGACATCAATAGAAATAATTTCTAAAACTAGTACAAGAATTGGAAATGCAATCCCTCTTAAAGATCTAAAACCTTCCGATAATAGAACCCATATATCAATGCCAAATACCATTGAACAATCAATAAACCAAAAATGATACAGAAACCATGCCCAACTACAACCTCTTACAGGAATTTGAAGTAACTGCCATTCATTTTTTGCATTCCTAAAGCTGAAAAGATAGCAGATACAACTATGACATATTACCAATTAGAATGTAGTTCGATTAGAGCCAGCACTAAGACTTTGGTACTACGAATATTCCAGATATTCAGTCCATAATCACCTATCCCCTGCCCTATCCTGGTGTTTGACCAAGCGACTACAACATACTGATAGAAACATGTAAATATCAAGAAGATCAAGTGTATCCTATGGAACAGTTACAATCGAACCCAGTTCCTTATGTTCTCTTGACTCTCCTCAGCACCACATTATCAAGCATATTCTATAGGTACTGCAACGAGGACATGCTTTCTTGTGGAGAACGAGTGATTTAATATTATATATTAAAAAGAGTTAAGGAAAAAAAAGTTTTCTTGGACTGACATAATAATGAAATGATCAAACCACTTTCATTGAACTTTCATTGGCACCATAAAAAGCTTTTAAACACTCGTTTGGCTTCAAAGTTAATTAGTTTGTTTACACTACATCAGAACAACAACAGCAACAAATAATAAGACTCGTTTCATTAGATAAGGTCAACTACACGAAGCAAACGACACTATATCCCTGCTCTCCCTCCACCTCTAACTATTAAACTACGCTCCATCTGATTTACTCTTCTGATTGGGGCTTTCACATTCACATACCCAAATCCAAACCACTTAAAGCGAAATTCTATTTTGTATCTTCTTTCACACTCAATGTGCTAACTCAACTTTCTCTCGAATGCATTTGCCATTTATTCTACAATCTACAGTAATACAACTAATAATTCCTCATAAGCCATAACATTAGTAGATGTTTGGACTATCTTAGGAATTAAAAACAAAAATAAATCCCCCAATCTTTTCACATCATTTTTCATCAGTATCTTGTAGCCTTGTACTAAAGTTCAAGGTCAACATAAAAACCCTAGAACCTATATAATATAAATTGAACATCGATCAATAATCAGAACAATAATTATAAAATAGCTACGAATTAATAATCCAGCAAATAGTTATGAAGGAAATTGCAGTTGATAATCATCGTTAGTTACCTCTGTATAAGAGAAACGCGTTAGGGAGAGCCACAGCCAGAGGTGCGAGAGAATACCCTAGCAATTTTCCTGTACCAAACAAATCGTGGAAGTGATTTTCAAGCACAGTTGAAGAGCGAAATAAAACCCCCTCTTCTACGAACATATATAAATCCCTGGATTTCGAAGCTGGAATGGCGGAGTTTTCGAATTATTAGCGGTAAAATGAAAAGGGCTTTTTGCTAACAAATTTTCCATTAAAAACATCTACTTTTAAAATTTTTATTAGTTGAAATTATTATATTATTTAAATTTTTTCTAAATTTTTTTATTCATAATAGTATTTAATTTTGATGCAATGACAGTGTAAAGATATTTTACACTTTCTTCCAATCGTCAAAACACTCAATTTGTATGACTTTTCAAGTAATGAGAGAGATAAAATACAATTGACTAACGTAGCACCATGATTGGATTACTGTGTAATAAAATGGTATATTATATGTGATGAAAATTAAATAATTTATAATATCCTTAATAAATATTTTTAAGGTATTTATTAATAAAATCCAAATTAAAATTACCTAATTTTAACATAATGATTGGTGAATAGGTCTATTGAAATAATATTACGAATTTACAATGAAAAAAATAAATATTTTACACTAATATCTAATTAAATACGATCATATAAATTTTAAGTATGATGTATATATTTTTAAGTATTAATTCTAATAAAATTATGAGTAATTCTACTTGTACATTGTAAAATCAATCACCATCAGTCATTATATGTAATAAATCTAACCTTTTAGAATTATTATTCCAACTTTTAAAATATTGAATTTATATACAATATTATTGAAAGTTTAATTAATAATTTTAAAAATTTGAATTATTATATATGATGATTACTGACAAAAAAATCGTTATAATTTTTTGATGATGAGACCTAAATGTCAACATTATGACTTATATGACAGTATATAATTGGATGTCAGTGTAAAACTTATTTACACTATGAATAAATCAAAATTATATATATATATATATATATATATATATATATATATATTCTCCATTTCCATACACTCATTACTATCCGGTATTGGTTCATAAAATATTTTGACGAGTATTGTTATGTGTACAATAAAAAATTAGTTAAAACAGTTAGGATGTTGTACATAATCTATACATATATAAAGAGAATTGAAAAAATAGTTAATTACAATGATCTCTACTCTAGAAATAAATTTCATAAAAATAAAAAATAAATTAAATAAATCAAAATAATAGCTACTCTTTCCCTTCAAATAATTTCAACTACCTCTTTTTTAGTTTTTTTCTTTTTACATCTAAATCTTCTATTTTTTTATAATTATTATTCCTTTTATAATCATCTTCCATACAATGGTTTTTTATCTATCATCATTATAAACAAATTTAAAAAATTAAAAAATATAAATTGATAGAAAAGTTTAAAATGCGGTTTGACGGGGAAGAAGTGCCCGACAAAACGCTAGTATATATATAATATAAAATGTACAATAAATATTACATGTCGTGCACACCATATATCATATGATGTGCACAACATATATCACATGCAACAAAAAAAGATGATGTTGCAATATGTAATGTATGTCTTCCACAACAAGTTATATATGTTTTGCACGACATGTGATATATGTTGTGCATTTTATATTATATGTAATGCACAATATATTAGTTATTTTGACCGATTTTTTTTATTGTACACCAAGTATTTACCTTGGATATTATTGTGAATGAGTGATACTAAATGAACAATACAAAACCAGCCCAACCAGCCAATAAATGAGATTTTGGGCCATATTTACTCAGCTCATTACAATTTCAATGATTATTTGGTCTAAAACCAAAACCAAAATAGGCTTATTGGCTGTATGAGCTAGTTTTTCATTGACTTAGTGTGAATATTAGATACAAAAATGAATTTTATTGAATGTTGAAAATAACATTAAACTTAAATCTATAGTATGATAAGCAAATTAGAAATCGAACCCTCCCAACAACAAATAGCTCAATTCAATAACTCTCAATCTCAAACGCAACTTACTTTGATAAATGAATAAAAAAAAATCCTAAAACAGACGCTATTTCAAACACTCAAATCATTATATTGTATGAAATGTGTGCCAAAAAATTATACAATTTTGCTACATAGCTACATAGTTACTATCTCACTTTCTAGAACCTTCGTCTCGCCCTGTTTACTCTTCCTCTCTTCATTTTCCTTTTTCCATTCTACGAACCACCCTTCGCTCCTCACACCAGAATCCTCCACCACAGGAGCCCCGGCGCCACTGGTCAACGTCGTAGGAAAACCACCGTACCCAGCGGCTCGCATCTCCTCCTCCGTGACCCTCGCCGGCACCTTCTGGTCCATCTTGTTCATCGTGATCATGCCTCCCTCCATCAAGGCAAAGAAGATGCCGCCCAAAGCGAAGGAGCGCGCGGTGGCACCGAGTCCCCGGCGAAGGGAAAGCAAACCCCCGGTTGCAGCACCGGCGACGATAGAGTTCCACGGATCCTCCTTCTGGCGAGCGAAGACCATGGTGCAATCCATAGCAGAGAATACCGCTCCCCAAACAGCAAACCCGCCACCAATTCGCGGCGCGTTGAGGCGCGTGGCCTGGTACGCGCCAGCGAGGCGGGCGCCTTTTGGGGAGTTGTATGCTCCCTTGATTAAGTGGAAGGCGGAGCCGCCGATGAAGCCGATTCCGAAGCTGCTGCCGACGTCCTCGAGGATGCGATCGGGGCAAGGGTCCCTTTCTATTGGAGTACTTCCCATTGGATTGAGGTGATAGAAGAAGATTCTAGAAGGATTTTGGGGATTAAGAGGGATTTAAGAAGAACTGATAGTAATAATAATGAATGAATAATGTGTGTTTGTGGCTTCGTCTTCGGTTTTTGTTGGAGGGGAAAGCGCGGCTGCGGGGAAACGAGAAAATCTTGGTTAATTTCATCCGCTTGTAATTCTCATTCCTGTTTGTGTGTTGGAAGTTTCGGTAAGCTTGAATGCATGCATGTTATTATACTATAGAATCTTCGTAGAAAAGATTAAATAGTAACTTTTAATAAACTTCGTCTTAAAATAATTTAGAATTTCATTACCGACAAAATATAACCCTAGATGGCTAGTTGAAATTTCAATAGAATAACTAAAATAAATTAATTACTGATTTTTCTGAAGTCTGAACATTAGAATAAAACAATATCATTCATTTCAAAAGTCAATTGTATATATTATATAGGGTTAATGTTATTATACTTGCCTTCTCCTAAATTTTAAAATTATACATGCCTCCCTTTAAATTAGAAATATTAATTTAACTTAAACATTTTGTAAAAATATAGTACTCCTTCATTTCTTTATTATTGGTGTTTGAATTATTGTCACAATGACGAATTATATGGAGCTTATTATTATTAGAGGATATGCAGGTATAGTGATGCAGAGGAATATGGAAGGATAGTGATGACAATTAAAATTCAATGAAAGGGTAGATGCGAATGAATTATAATTAGACACTTCGAGTTTTATTGAAAGGTGAATTCGTACATATATTAAGTGAATTGATAGTTTGATACACATAATAAAGGTGATGAATATGTAAAATATATTTTTTATTTTTAAAATGAATTTAATTTTCATCCGGTAACATTATACTATTTTTTTACACAGTTATCCAATCATGTGCTGACACGTATTGATTTTCTAAAAGACTTCTAACTTCTAAGATTCTAATCTACTTATTACATATGCTTAAGTGTTGATTGGTTTCCATTTTTATTTTCTGTTTTCATTTTATATTTTTATATAGGTATAGATGTTGTTTACTTGTTCTAGTAGATAATAATCATACTATTTTCATTCAACTCATTTTCTATTTTCACATTTTGACTGAAAATATAGAAAATAGAAAATAATTGAAAATATTTAATTTATTTCATTGAAAAATGAAAATAGAAAAAAAAATCAATTAGTACTTTTTATTTTTTATTTTTTTGAGAATACAATTCCAATGCTAATGAAATAGTAATAAAAATACAATCCTATATAGCCACAAGAATAAAAGTACTATTTAATTTTCGTTTTTATTGTCTATTTTATTTATTTTCAGTATTTTATTCGTAAAATTTTAAAAACAGAGTAAAAGAAAATAAAAATGGAAATCAAATTTCTTTCTATTTTCATTTTATTGTTAGAAGGCCCACAGCGAAAGCCCAACTCAGGAGCAAAAAGTTACTTCCCCCAAAAGCGAGCGAACAGAAGAGGCGCCATTCAACGAAAAGACACATCTCCAACATTTCATTTATCAGAACACCCCTTGAATTTCGCCTTCCCGCTCACTCCCACTTATCTTCGAAATTTCAGCGCCTTCTTTAAATACCCTCTCCTCTCTTTTTCGCACACTCTGTCCCCAAACCCGCATTTTTCTCTATCCACTCCCTCACTTCAAAAATATCTTCATCTCTGCAGCACTAGTTGCTGCCACCGTTCTCCTCCTCCTCCTCCGCTGCCATGACGACCAAGCGGAAGTCACGCTCATCAGCGTCCGCCGGCGTCTCTGGCGACTCTGGATCTGGCCGATTGACGAAGAAGTCCAAAGGAAACGCAGATCTGAGGAGTAAGGCAGCTGAAGAAGCAGTTGAAGCTGCTTCAACTGTCGTCAAAGAGGAGGAGGTGAAGATCGTTGATGATGCTGCTGTGACGGTAGCTGACGTTGGAAGTGACGGAGAAGGACCTGCTGCGAAGTTCGTCGGAGATCCGGTTCCCGACAAGCAAGCGAGGCAGCGCTGGCCGAAACGCTACGAGGAGGAGAAGGTAAACTTACTTCCTTTGAGAATGTACGAACCTTTGAATAGTATCGTACTGTTGAAAATGGAACATGATGCGTTATAATCTGCTGTGTTTGGCTGCAGTTTCTGTGATTTTGTTTGTGTTTGTTGTTTTTTTTTTCTCTTGGTTTAGAGTTTCGTTTTAGGAAATTAAGTTGCCGAATCTGATTGGTTAAGTTGTCAATTTTATTGAGTGACGAATCAGCAATTTAGTTTTTAACTTTGTGGCTGTGGTTAAAGGAAATCTGGAGCGAATAATTTCTAAGATTCACGAGGATTTTCCTATTTCTAGAAAAGTGAATACATTAGGTGGGATTTTGTTAGCATTTAAGTGTACTATATGTTCATCATGATCTCTTTGTTGCTTCGTCTTCATCGGTAAAATTTTATCAGAAAAGATTCTCTTAAAATCTTAGATATTTTGGTCGTACTATAAGGTTGACATCGTATTTTTAATAAAATTTTCGGATTTTTATTGGGTACAAGGTAAATATCGGGTATTAGTACTCAACACATGTATTTATTATATTTTACAAATAAAATTAATTTAAATTGTTTAAATTTATATAATTGACAACATTTTAGGTTAGTAATTTTCAAAAATTAATTTGATTTATATTGATATTCTCTAACTTCATCAATTTAAGAAAAAACTCAATCCATAATCTGTCTCTAAAAAGAGAACCCATTATGCGAGAGCGAGATGAAGAAGAGGTGTGATTGGAATGAGACGCATCTTGGAAGGCTGCAACCATGGCCACCGTGCTCCGTTGCTACCAAATTATATTAACTTTAACATATATTAATAGGTTAAACACATAATTGGGTATCGGTACCCAACAAAAATATTGGGTACCGAATAAATCCCCAAAACTTTCAAGTAGTCTAACTTTTCTTACAAAATAGTCTTTATATTACAACTACAAGTTGTTATGAAAGTAATTGTCTTTGCAAGAAAAAAATGTTCTTATTTGTGATTATGCATAAATTCTTAACCGTGCCGTGTGATGGTGAAAGAAATTAGACCTAAGAGAACATAAATATCCTTCTGCATTTTTTCCTAATAGTTAACAAGAAGATTATGGTAAAAATTAGAAACTAAATAGACATATTCGACAAGCTAATTTTGTAAATAAATTTAATAAAAGGAAATTTGAATCAATTTTAACGTCTAATACCTACATAAATGTATTTCTTGAAAACTAATTTGGGGTAATATCTATGTTTTTATTGTTGTATTTGCTTTTATTATTATGAAAATAATTGATTATAGTATATGAGCAATGATATGTGTAAATTAAAAGTGATATTAAATTAATTATCAGTATAAAAATTAATTGAGTAATTATAAATATTAGATTGTATTAGTATAAAAGTAATAATGTTTGACGTACAACAGAAATATGTCTAACTTGTATCCAACATGTGCTATCCATGTTACAAGATGTGTGATATACGTATGGTAAAAGTTATTATTGTCTTAATATAAAAGTTAAAGTATAATGTTAAATTAAGTTGAAATATAAATTAAATTGAGTAAGTAAATGTTAAATTATATTAGAGCTGAATTGAATAGTTAATTTAATGTAAGTGAAGTATTTCATTTAGGTTGCATTTGTTTTTTCTGACTTTAGGTCAGAGACAAGGAGTCAGTGAAAAATTGACTTTGTTAAATGTTTGATGCGAGAGTCACAATGACCTAGTGAATAGAGTCACAATGACTCATTGAATAAAGTTGTCAATTTTTTGTTCACTCCAATTTTGAAGTCACTGTATTGAAAGAGAGTCATCATGGCTTGTATTGAAAGGGAGTCACTATGGCTCCATTTGGTTATGGAGATGGGGATGAGGTACAAATTTATTTGTATCATGTTTATTTTGCAGAGACGGAGTCTCTGTCTCCATCCGTATTTTCTGTACCTCCATATACCTGGGATGCAAAAACAGAGACGGAGACAGAAATAATTTTTACAATAATACCCTTGTTTGGTGGTGGTTGAATGGTGGTCCGGGCGTCCGGCGGTGATCCGGCGGCGTACCGGCAGTGGTCCGGTGATGGCTTGCGGTGGTGATTGATGGTTTGGTGAGGGTCAATAATGTTATTTTATTTTTATGTCCATTGTCTCCATCCATACAAATAAACACGATGCTAAGACAATTGTTTTTTTTGTATTGTCTCTGTCTCCCCGTCTCCGTCCACTTTTGAATCCAAAAGCAGCCTATGTGCTCGAAAGGAATCACAAATATGTAAAGATCTATTCAGAGTCAATTTTGAAATCATTGTGATTTTGACAGATGTAACACTGACTTATCCAGACTCCATTGACTCTGTTTCGAATGCAGATTAACTTAAAACAAACACTACTTTAGTGTCTTGAAAGTATGCGATTTAATATAATTCTTCCGTGTATAAACTCTTGAAGCAGTAAGATGGAAGTGATTTGATTTTCTCCTTTTACCGGCATGATAATGTCTAAATGGATGATAAGATTGAAGAAACACTATGAAACATGTTGTCGCACGAAGCCTACTTCATATTCGATATATTCGCTTAATTTTACTATATCTCTTGCGATCAAGCTTAATACTTGAGATCAGTCTTTTATATTTCATCTTTAGTGAACATGAGTTTTCTAATTCTTTTCTTTCGTTCAGAATATGAAGTCTCCTTGGTCAAAATCAAAGAGGTACGTAGCTGGATATGAGAATTAAGTTTCGATATTATTTACTGCCATATCACTCTAGTTTCTTAGGAGCTGCTATGAGTATTTTACAAGGTATTATTTGTCGCGATCCTGCAATAATTTTTGGAGGGTGTTTTGTACAGTGACAGCGATGACGAGATTATTCGAGCTCGACGTCATTACACACAGGCAGAAGTAGATGGGTGTACTTTTTACAAGCTTTATGATGATGCTCATGTCAAGGTCAGTCGAAAATGCCAAATTGTATTTGCTACTACATATTTATCTAACACACACTGTCGCCGACTATATGCTTCAAACTTGTCCATATGCTTCAGTTTGAAATGAATTTTCTCGTTACGTTGTATTCTAAAAATAGTTATGCTGAAAATCTGTTATCTATTTATTCCATTTGAAGGAAACTATTTATGTGCATGATCTAAACTATTACAATTGTGCTGTAAATCTACTCTGACATACCGAACTTTTTTGCTAATGGATCAACTTTTGGGAACTGGCATTATGTCAGTACGAATGAATATGTCCTGCCATACAGAGTGTTAATTTTGGTGTTCAAATAAGGTTGCAAAGTCGTGAGAAACTTATTAAGTATTTCATTTACTTATACCTTTTAGTTTAAGCTTTTGAGAGAAATGGTTTTTGAAGTTGTAAGCCAACTTTTATGATTAATGTTTCTAGAGTACAACCTTACCCACTTTCATTCTAAATAAAACAATTTGAATCAGCACATGGTAAGAAAGCTTGGCCATTGTCCATGCTTTAGGCTCAAAGAACTTTTGCATGAAGGAGTATTCTAGGATATTTAGTTCTTCACTTTTGTTTCTATCTAAGTAACAACTTAGTATTTTTAGAGTGGTGGTTCTTAATGATCTCTTAGCTAATCACATACGTAAGGTGCATTTCCAAATCTGCTTACAAGCAATTGTGCTATCATTGCTTGTGTCATTGCATTTTGTTTGCTGTTATGAAATTTACATGTTTTTAGCATGTTATAAAATTTTGATCAGAAATTTTTCTTTGTGTAGGCAGAGGAAGGGGAGGACAATTTCATCTGTAAAATTGTTGAGATGTTTGAAGCAGTTGATGGTTCATTGTATTTTACAGCACAATGGTATTATAGAGCGAAGGATACTGTAAGTTATAATGTATTATTTAATTTATGGTAATTTTTAAGGATTTAATTTTCATCCACTGACAGTGTAATCTTTTACACAATCATCTAATCATGTGCTATGACATTAGTCATGATTGTGTTTTCTCTTTCTCACTACTTACAAAGTCATACAAATAGAGTGTTTTGATTGGATGACAATGTAAAATATCTTTATACCGTTGGTGTATCAAAATAAACTCAATCTTTAACTAATATTATATCTGAATGATACTTTTATTATGTTATTTATATATTTTAAATTTGCAGGTTATTAAAGATCTTGCTCACCTGATTGATTCAAAGCGAGTTTTCTTTTCTGATGTGCATGATGACAACCCGTTGGATTGTCTTGTGCAGAAGTTGAACATTGCTAGAATATCTCTAAATGTATGTTTCCAAAATGAAGTCCTGTTTGTAATACTTTATTATTTTGTCTTAATCATAGTTATTTGGTTTCAGGTAGATTTGGATACAAAGAAGAAAACGATTTCTTCTTGTGATTATTATTGTGATACAATGTATCTTTTGCCATATTCTACGTTTATGAATTTGCCATCAGGTATTTTTCTTTAGACTTTTACTGTCTTTTTCATCATTTAAACTATTTAATTGTTTTTAACATTTTGTCCAAAACAGAAAGCAAAGAAACTGGTAGTGAGGCCTCATCAACAATATCTTCTGATAATGATGTAAATGGAAGATTTGAGGTGAACTCTCAACTTAAGGAGGCTCATCTAGAAGAAAATAAAGTACCAGAGCTGAAGTTACTAGATTTATATTGTGGTTGTGGAGCAATGTCTACGGGTTTGTGCCTTGGTGCCAACTTGTCTGGTTTGAACCTTGTTACAGTGAGTTCTAATATACTTTTTGGTGAAGTAATATTTTGAATTTATAATGTTGTTGTTAAGTCTAACCTATTCAAAGGGTAACTTGTATTATTTTTTTTTAAAATAGAGATGGGCAGTGGACATGAATCAGCATGCTTGTGAAAGCCTTAAGTTAAACCATCCTGAAACACAGGTAATACCATGCTTGTTTTTATTGTTTATGTGCTTGTTTCCTATTGTTAACTTCTATTGTTTATAATTCTAAAATGAAATATATTTTTGATCTAAATCAGGTTAGAAATGAATCAGCAGAAAATTTCCTCTCATTATTGAAGGACTGGGAAAAGCTTTGCAGTTTTTTCTCACTGATCCAAAATAAGGTGCCGTGTGAGCCATATGCTGATCTTTTAAGTGTAGAAGGTAGTGATGATGATGATGATGATGATGGAAATGAAGAAGAGAATAAGGATGAAGAGGATGGTGAAGTGTTTGAAGTTTCTGAGGTATTAACTATTTGCTATGGTGACCCAAATAACAAAAAAGAGCAAGGGTTGTACTTTAAGGTAAGATAGTAACTTCTTTTCCTAACTTGTTTCTTTTTCTGGCATTGTGAAGTTATCTACAATTTTAACTGTTTTGTTTTGTCACTGTAGGTTCGTTGGAAGGGTTACGATTCTGATGAAGACACTTGGGAGCCGATTGCAGGTTTAAGGTAAGATAGAACATTGATCAAATAATTTGATGCGGAAAATGCACTTCAACTTCTTAGTTCAATCACTATTATTAATAGCAGTTTAATGTGGAAATTGTTATTATATTTTATTAATATGTCACTCAGTAAGTTATTATGGTGTGGTCACTTTTATGCTTTTTTGTGATATTCTGACTATGTTTTGTCTGATTTTGTGTCTTTGTTCTTTGAATTTAGTGGACCTGTTATTTCTAATAAGATTTCCTTTTACTCATGTCTTATGTTGAATTCATGGTTTCAAAGCTTAATTGATTCTTTTTTTTTTTCCTGATCAGTAATTGTCGGGAAAAGATAAAGGAATTTGTTACACAAGGCTTTAAGTCAAAGATATTGCCTTTGCCTGTAAGTTAGGGCTAACTTGGATATTGTTTCTTTGTAATTTTTGACAAATTATACTCATGAAATTTGTTACTTTTTATTGCATGATATTGATTTCGGCAAACTCTTACAAATGCATAAAATGTTTCATGATTATTGTGTAGGGAGATGTTGATGTAATATGTGGTGGACCACCGTGTCAAGGCATTAGTGGTTTCAATCGCTTTCGGAACAATGAGAATCCCTTAGACGACGAGAAAAACAAGCAACTTGTTGTGTATATGGATATGGTTGAATACCTTCAACCAAGATTTGTATTAATGGAAAATGTTGTTGACATTGTCAAATTTGCGAAAGGCTATCTTGGAAGATATGCATTGGGTCGCCTTCTTCAAATGAATTATCAAAGTCGCTTGGGCATTATGGCTGCAGGAGCATATGGGCTGCCTCAGTTCCGCTTGCGGGTCTTTTTATGGGGGGCTCGACCTTCTGAGGTATATTAGTAGTCATTGTTTCTTTCTTTTGACGTTCTGCAAGTTTATTAAATTGTCTTTCTTTACATGGTGCAGAAGTTGCCTCAATTCCCGCTCCCAACCCATGATGTTGTTCTAAGGGGTTTTATTCCTGTTGAGTTTGAGGTATGTGTCTTTATGAAATAACTAGGGTTATGTTTTGAATTTGTTGTGTACGTTAGGGATGGCAAAGTGATTGGTTAGCATGTTTTCCATTTGATACGATTGGTCATATATCTTTTTATATGCATTTACCAACATATAATTATTTGTGATAAATTGGGTTGATTAAATCCATTTATTTGGTCGAATAGTAGATTACTTATGGCACTTACAGAAACTTGTTTCGCTTGTAATAAAGAAAAGCAAATTTTTAAAATATGCATAAGTCAATACAATATCTGTTATTGAGGGCATTTTTTTTTATGCATGCAGACAAATACAGTTGCATATGATGAAGGGCACACTGTTTCCCTGCAAAAAAAACTTTTATTGGAAGATGCTATTTCTGACCTTCCTCCGGTATATTCTATTGTTTTGTCTGTTATTTCTTGCTCGGTTGCTCCCCCTGTTTTTTGTCACTTTATTTGTTGATTATTTTATTTGTGTATCTAGATTGAGAATAATGAACGTCGTGATGAGATGCCTTATCTCAAACCTGCACAGACAGAATTCCAACAACTTATTAGATTAAGCAAAAGAGGTAAGGCATCGTTATATGATTATGTTTTTGTTTGTACAAAATTATTTTGTACATTTGCTTGATTGTTTAGGGTTTAAGGTATTAGTATGGTATGGAATTTATATTGTGTAACTAGTTAGTTAGAGTGAAAGGGGGATTCATAAAATTGGAATTGGATCTGCCCATGTTTTTTAACATGAGAGGGTCGTGTTTGAATCTATACCTTTGATCATGTTAAAAAGATAGTTGATGATGTAAAGAATTGACTAAATAAATGGTGGGGATTTAACATGATTATATCATGTCAAATAATAAAATGAGAGGGTCCACCCCCCATAAAATTAGATGAGAAGTCATTAAGAGAGATTTTGTTTTAAATAATTTGTCTACATGTTTTACTTCTTGTAGCTCCTGCTGTCTTGCAATTTGTCACTGTTAGTTAATTGTTTGATTCTTTTAGTCAATGTTCTGCTAAAGGACAAGCTTTTGAATATTAGTAGTGTAGGCTTGTGTGCTGTCTAATCTTCAAGATCAAAACTATAATGTGGCATGAGTTGCATAAAAATCTTTTTCAGTTACTTGTGCATCTTGTTACAATTTCGTATGGCTACTAATTTGATTAAGTAATGTGCAGCAATGTTGGGCCTTTCAACCTCACCAAAATCATCAAAGCCTTTGCTTCATGATCATCGTCCACTAGTATTAAATGCAGATGATTACCAACGTGTGTGTCGGATCCCCAAAAAAAAGGTTTATATTCATCATTATTGTGCTTTCTTTGGTTAAAAATTGTGCTACAATGTGTTTCTATGGATTCATTAGTAATGTTGATTGTGCTATATATGTTTGTAATATTTTCTTATTCTTGATGAAATTGTTACCTTATGTTTCTAATGCTTACTTTTCATTGTTGATTATTCATTGTGATTAGGGTGGATGCTTTAGAGATTTGCCAGGTGTACGAGTGCGGTCTGATAATAAAGTTGAATGGGATCCTGATGTGGAACGTGTTTATTTGGATTCCGGAAAACCATTGGTAACAAATTTTACTCTTTTCTTTTTAAATTCATTTTGTCAGACAATTCTTTGCACAATAGTTCTTCGATGCACATTTCTAAAAATCTATTGCTTCAATTGTTACTACAGGTTCCAGATTATGCCATGACTTTTGTACGTGGAACATCATCGAAGTAAGTTTTTAACCGATAATTTATAACCAACACATTGTCATTTGTCAATAGTTTATGAGGATTTTTCTTTCTGTTGGATACAATGAAATCTATACATGTTACGCCATTACCTAGCAGATTAAGTATAGTAGATGATTATACTATAAACTGATAATTTGCTTTTGAATTGCGTGCTTTTCATATCATTATAGGCCTTTTGCACGCTTATGGTGGGATGAAACTGTTCCGACTGTTGTGACAAGAGCAGAGCCTCACAATCAGGCAAGTTCTTGCTAATTTGTTCTATAAAACTTGGAGTTGACTTTTATTAGTCTGATGCAAATTTTATCAATATTGTTATTTATAATCCAATTTAATCAATGGCTATCTTCATATATTTCCAAAATCAAACTTGTTTATATACATCAGAGTGATAATTGGCATGTTTCCATTTGTGTTAAATCATGATCTCAATGTGTTGTATGAGTAGTAATTATTATTAGAGTTTTGGTAAAATGTTTCAGATAATATTTATTTATATTTTAAGAACCTCAAATGGTATGTATAAGTAATAAAGCACTTTGTTAAGAATGCATTTGTATGGAACCGATAATATTACAACATTTATTTTAATATTATATGCTATCATCTATCCTTAGTATACATATCAGACAAATCCATCTTTGTTCCTGTTTTATCGTTTGCACTTTAGAATGAAGGTTTTATGTTGCTTGCCAAATTTTTTTTGTTCATAGGCAATTTTACACCCGGAACAAGATAGAGTACTGTCCATTCGAGAGAATGCTAGACTTCAAGGTTTCCCTGACTTCTACAAACTGTGTGGGCCCATCAAAGAAAGGTAAATAACTAAAATTACCTTCTTTGTTTTACAATTCTGTCTCATCATTGTTATTACGCATAATTTTTATGACAATATATTTAGGGCATTCTTTAAAATGCATTTTTTGGAATATAAAGAACCCAGTGGTTAAATGCATTTTTTTAAGTTCCCAAATACTTTATTTTATTTGTGGTAGCCTTTTAAATCTTTTTAATTTTTGTTGAATTGGTTTATTCATTGTGCTTACAATCCCAAAATTAGAGGGTTTGATGCATCTTGTTGTGAATAGGCTTTTCTTCATCTTAATATGTAAAATTAAAACTAATTGATGTACAGTGAGAAAGAGAGAAAATTAAAACTGATTGATGGCCTCCACAAATAAGTTTCTTGTTTGTTTCCTTTTTTCATTCAATGTCTAATGTTTCAAATTTGTTGTTTTAGGTACATTCAAGTTGGGAATGCAGTGGCTGTTCCAGTTGCACGAGCTCTAGGATATACACTAGGTCTTGCCATGCAAGGTTGTGCAACTGATGGGCCTTTATATAAATTACCTGACAAGTTTCCCATGATTAGGGAACGATTTTCTTCAGTATCATCTGAAGATGGTGAATGACACTTCAGTTTGCATTGTTGTGTGTGTTTTTTTTTGTGCCTATGGCTTAATAGGAATTTATCTCATTCCCGAGTTGGAATTGTATTAACATAACTTTATGATGATTTATCACTTATGTAATACAATGTTTTATGTAGTGCTATATTTAAAAATAAATGTTATGTTCTTAGTTATTAAGCAAAAGCTTTCAGTTTTTTGATACTCCACTTCTTGTGTAAGTCTCGATGAACTGTCTGATTCTGAACTGATCATTGATAGCCTAGTGATCATCTTCTTGCTGGCATTGTATGTTAATGTTATCCTTGTGTTGGAATAGGTTTCCCAATTATAGAGGTTGTAATATCCTCTTGGATGTATTTGACATTACGGTTGTTACTTCTAGGTTGTTAGAATTAAGTGCATTCCTTTGGCATCTCTTAATTATTGTTTGGCCTCTAAACTGTACCGGGTTTCTATTCATAAGCTGCAGTGAAATTTGTCATCTGAAGGGGTTATGGCAGTAAGTGTAAAACAGATTCTTGTGAGCTAATCAAATTCTGCATGTTGACCCCTTTTATGGATTTATTAGCACATAAATATGGTTATCTTCATGCAGGATTTGGTGAGTAAGGGAATGACTGAATGAGTTGCGATGCCTGGATATCTGCTTCTTATTCGCAGGTATGGGATTCACTGTGTCTTATTTTAAACGTTGAAGTATGTTGATTTGAAAAATGTTTTTTGCCATCCAAATTTGAGAGTAAAGTAATGGAGATAGAAGGGTTTTAGAAAATAGATGGTAGTGGATCTTATGATTCAATAATGTGTCGTACAGTAGAAATACGTCCAACTAGTATCCAATGTGTGTTATACATAATACATAATATGTGGCACAAGTTGGATACTAATTGAATGTATTTTTGTTGTATAACAAACATTATTGCTTATGATTTTTGTATATAGGGTGCTGCGGTGTTTAGGAATGAAACATGTTAAAGTAACATTTATAAATCTTTTCACTTTATACATTTTTTTATAATACATTAAAATTAATTGAAATTCTTGGTGAATAATAACATACTAGTCAAAATCGTCAATATATTATGCATAACATATAATATATAATATGCATAATGTATATTGTATATTTGACATATCATATATTATGTTATTACATTTTTTTTATAACATGTAATATATAGTGTGCAACTGTGCATAATATGTTGGTTATTTTTTATTATATATATAAAAATGCTCTTTGGGCCATAAAAGTGCTATTTGGGCCATAAAGTGTTAAATGGACTTTGTTGGCGGTTTTGGCTGGTTTTTTATTGTGCCCCAAGTATTTGTGTGCTGAATCACGGATGCCCGATGGGTTGATAAACCAAGTATTCCACAATGTAACGTAGAGATAGCATAAACTATGAAAAGAACAGACAAGAAGGTTGGAACTTCTTTCCTTAAGAAACAATGCAATGGTCGACATTGTTAAGGAAGGTATACTACTAGAAGTTTATAACATCGGAAGCAATAATAGCGGGCGCAACACCATGTGATATGGGATAGTGCATGTGTTATTGTGTTGATATTGGTCCATATCTTATCTGTCTTGAAGTTCACTTGAACCAACTTAGTTTTGCTTGGATCTTGTATTTTTCCATCTTGAGTTCAATGTCAAACTTTATATTTTATTAGACCCATTAGTGTTCCGTAGGTATAGATCGCATGGATGGATACAATTTTAACACTTCACATTTAGATGCACTCAAAATAAAAGTAAATTCCAACTTTGTTCAAAATATATACATTTGATTATGATAGAATAAAATGCTGTACTTTATCCAATAAAAAAACAGAATATATAGATTGGAATCAACGCTGAACTAACTTTAGGTTGGTTCTCTTTCGGCGTTAGCTTTCATTTCTCTGCTATCATGTTCTGTAATATTATCTGCTGTTTGCTAACGTGAGCATCTTCTTTAATTTGTTCCTGAAGCATATACCGTGGGACAGAAAAATGGAGTTGGAAAAGGTAAAAAAGTTTTAATATTCTTGTTGCATGATTGAGTTGCAAAAACTTTTAGGATAGACGTTATGGCTACATGTGTACTGAATTTTTTCATGTCAAAGAAACTTAAATTTTGAATAATGCTAAGTGTACATAATAAAATCAGTCACTTGTGTAATAATTTAATATTTTGAAGCTAGTAATTCAATTTTTATTATTATATATTAATTTAATATTTTTAAAAGTTTGATTACTAGTTTCGAATTGTTGAATTATTATATATGGTGGTTGACGGTGACAATATTTTGTGGTGTACACATAACATTTCTCTTGTTATCAATGATAACTTAACATCGTACCATTATTATTACTAATATTAAAAATAAGAGAGAGAGAAAATGAAATACTCCTTCATTAAGTTATATGGTAATTAAAGAAAGTATAATTACCAAGTGCATGCAAAGCAATAGCCCAAAGAGAGATCGAAGAAGGCATTTGTTGTGTAGCGTGTAGCCATATATGATGTTAATAATAGTTTGTACTTTGCCCAAAAAGAGTTTGATAAATCTGTGATTTAAAAGCGACGGGTGAAAATGAAAATGAAAGATTCTCGTCTCTATATTTGTTCTGTCCCTGGCCTTATATTGCCAATGAATATATAGTTTATATGAATAACTGACTATGTTTATCAAAATAATATATAAACTAACTAACTAACTATAGATAACCATAAAATGAATCCAACGGTCACTTCCCGGGTTCTCTATTTTAGGATTGTGTCTCCTTCACCTACGATCTGAGAGAGAGAGTAGGAAAAGAAAGAGTGGTTGTGTTTTTTTGAGGTATGTGGTGAAAATGGAATAAAAATGGGGTCAGCTGAATCATTGAAACATACCCGCTTATGTTGTAAGAGTCAGGGAATTTCAAGGGAAGAGGGAGAAGTGAAAGAAGAAGAAGAAGAGTCTCAATAGCAATGGCTTCCTTTGAGGCTCTCGATTTATTCCTCTTCTTCCTCAGCAGAAAATTCTCCTCTCCTTTTGCCATTTTCATTCAGCTTCAGGTTTTCCTATGTCTCTCCATATTCTCTGCTTTCCTTAACAAGTTTCAATTTTCAGCCCCCTTTTAAGTAATTTCGTGGATTTTTTTTATAAAATGAGGAAAATTCCTTTTAAAAATGGAGGAAGGAACAATGCTTGTGAACGTAGAGAGCCTCAGCTGTAGAGAGAGAGCTAGTTTGCAGAAGGAACAATGGAGATGCTTGTGAACGTGTCCTTGGCAGTTATTCCTTGAGGTATTGGTAGCAAGGGTACCATCAATGCCGGGCACATGTCAAGGCATTGATCAGGAATTTGAGTTTGGTGAGATGAGGTGAAATTGAGACATGTAGATAATCCGGAAGTACCGGAGGATCTCAAGGTTCAGGTTCTAGCTCGAGCTCGAAAGAGTGAAGAGGTTTTAATTGGTAAAAGATAGGGGTGGAGATTGGAGAATCCATAGGATCAGTTATTATGCATTTTTATTTAGCAATGTGCAGAACTAGGAAATTCAGGTTGGGGGAAATTGTTGTGTCAAGTGCTACATGGTTTGTCAGGATGTGCATGGGCATTCCAATTCGTTTGAATGAGTGATACTGAAATGTGTGACATTGCATATCAAACATTTTATAATCTATGTTCCTCCCCTTTGTTTCTTGAGAGAAAATCTACCATGACACCTTGTCATAAAAACCTCTTATTTTTTTGGTTAACTCTGCAGGGATGTCTAATTTGCTTATTCCTTGCAATTGGATGGGCTTTTGCTGCTCATGTCAGGTACATATTGATGTTAAATAGAGTTAAGGAAAGGCAATATTTATCAATGCTTCCATAAAGGACTCATACTATTTTTTGGCCTTACAGGAGCAAAGAGAAAAGAAGAATAAAGAGAAGTATGAAGAATGGCAATAGCTTTGCTTTCCTTTGTCAAGACATTAATGAACTTGAGCACTCTAATCAGGTCAATCTGCCAAGAGTAACAGTAATTATGCCTCTAAAAGGGTTTGGAGAACACAATCTCCATAACTGGAGGAGTCAGGTATAGGATGCAAACCACTAAAACTTATTTGACAATGCTTTTCTGTCAGAAATTACTGTGTTTTTCTGTGGTGCCTTATTGGTTCTTTGATGAATTTAGTGTAATTACTTGGAAATGCAAACTTTGTTGTAGTATTTATTCGTTCCTTTCTCTTTTTTGAGCTTATCCTTCTAAATAGGAACCTTTGTTTATTATAATCATGTTCTTCTGCATATGCAGTTTACATCTCTTTATGGCGGCCCTCTAGAATTTCTTTGTGTAGTAGAAAATGTCGACGACCCTGCTTTCCCCGCTATACAAAGACTAATATCAGAATTTAAGGTACAAGTGAAACATCATAATGAGTTCTGATTCTACCGTTTAGTGCACTTGCATGGATCTGTTGATGTTTTAGGCTTGTTCTGTAGCATGATAATCTTTTCATTATTTTACTAAGTTATATGTTTGTTTAATGTATGCAGGGTTCTGTTGAAGCTAGAGTTATTGTAGCTGGTTTGTCAACAACTTGTAGTCAAAAAATTCATAACCAATTGGTATGGAATACACTTCTAATAATAGGGCCTTGCTATATGCTTATTCCCAACAATACTAGAATTACATAGTAATGGCAACTGGGCAGGTTGGAGTAGAGAAAATACACAAAGACACCAAATATGTACTATTTTTGGATGATGATGTTAGGCTACATCCTGGAACAATTGGTGCCCTCACTCGGGAGATGGAAAAGAATCCTGAGGTATAACTTACAAAAATTTGTTTCTTGTGGGTTTTTTCATTTGTTTTAGATCAAAATTTTATGGTTCCACTAATTATCTGCAATTATTTGGTTATGTTCTTTACTGTTTTGATTCTCAACAGATATTTATTCAAACTGGATACCCTCTTGATATGCCATCTGGAAGTCTAGGGAGTTATTGCATCTATGAATACCACATGGTAAACAACAACTACCCCTGGCTTTATGTATATCTGCAGCAATTTTATGCTTATATGAGTGTCTTCTCTTTTATTTTCCATTCATTTCAAACCTGTTAGCAGCTGAATAATATATCTCATGGAATTTAATTTCAGTTGTTGAGCTCATTTGTTCACATTCTTATTGTTTCTCTCTTTACAGCCTTGTTCAATGGGCTTTGCCACAGGTGGAAAAACATTCTTTCTTTGGGGAGGATGCATGATGGCAAGTATCTTATACCTTCATCCTAGTTGGTTTATAAAAGTACTTAAATTCTAACTATAAAGTTTTTCTTTAGATGCATGCTGAGGACTTTAGGACAGACAACTGTGGTGTAGTCTCAGCACTTCGAGATGGTGGATATTCTGATGATATGACTCTTTCAGCCATAGCTGGTATATCTTTTGCACCCCTATCAAACTTATAAGTTAAACAATTTGGGCATTACATATAAGAGTTTTATCAACTTTGTTCAATGAAAAAAATTATTATTGATGCTTATTCATGCAATTTTGCATATAAGTAATATTTTCTTCTTTTTGATAATTATTCAATAAAGTGATCATATTTGTCTTTCATGGAGTTGTTTCTAATTAAACTAGCAATATATATCTAATGTGTATCACAGTCTTTCTTTCTTGTTTATTATGTTATTCATGACCATAATACTGTCAATTTCAGGGGCTCACAATAAGCTCATTACTTCTCCTCCAGTTGCTGTATTTCCTCATCCCCTTGCAACTGATCTTAATTTTGGAAGGTTGGTGATTGTGACTCACTTGAAACAAGTTTTCTTCATTTATTCCTCGTTAATTATTTTAAATTATGCAGGTACTGGAATTATTTGAGGAAACAAACATTCGTTTTGGAGTCATATACATTTAATGTCAACCGGATAATGAACCGGGCATTGTTTGCTGTACACTGCTGCTTGTCATGGGGATTTGTAATACCATACTTTATGGCAGTGGTTCATATTGCGGCTGCACTAAGGGTTCACTTTAGGGGGGACTCACTTGAAGACATGCCCTACATTTCTGGTGGTGAGCACACAACTTTCCCTTTTTAGGTAGTTTGTATGTATTCATGTCTAAACAAATGGGAGGATTCTGTTAAGTGTTCTGAAATGTTGGGGAACTCTCTTTATGTGTCTCTTATGCTTTATATGAAAAACATTGTGTGCATTTTTGTGGGTTTCTTTAATGCAGGAATAACACACTCATTGGATTTATAACCATACTTAAGTATATGCACTTCAAACTATGCATATTTATAGTATTATTATCTTTTTACCTTCAAACTCATCTAGTTATTGTGATATGGTATAGTAGATCATTGTGTTAACAATTTCCTATTGCTATATGTTCCATTTCTGCTACTGAGCATTCATGAATAGAGAGAAGGCTTACAAAATGTAAATAAAAAAGTGCACTTTTGAGATGAACTTTCCAAATTAAATTTTAATGGTGTACCTTTCCTCAGGGATACAACTGGTGACCTTCCTAGGTGCATGTACTTTTCTGGCTCTCATTTCAATGGGGAACTTGACAAGGGTAGAAGTTCGACTTTGCAATATATTGTCCCCTGAGGCACCTCGACTTCATCTTCGTAAATATAACTGGGGTCTTGTAAGTATTTCTCCAAACTTTTTTATCCTTGAAAAAAAGGCTTTGTATGGATTTTATTGCTGTTAAACCTACATGTTTTGTACATTTTAACTGTAGTACTAAGGCTTTCTGTGTAAAACTTTATCATCCTTAAACCCCAACTTTGTGGGCAATAACACAAATTCAAACTAAACACTGATGTTAAGAAAAACATGACTCTTCATGTTAAGAAAAATTGATATAGGTGAGTAGAAGGGATCCATGGCACAACAAGGATTGATGTAAAGATGACAATATATTAAAGATCAAGCATAGTAGCAAACCATGAAATAGAGAAAGAGATGCATAACTTTGTGTGACTATATGAATTCAATATTATGACAAGGGATGTAAATATGGCCTATTACTAGTTGGTAAGGTGAGAAATGGATTTTATTCTTGTGCAGGTGTTCATTGCAATGCTGGTGGGTAACTTCCTATACCCTTTATCTGCTGTTCGTTCTCATTTCTCTCAGTGCATCAATTGGTCCGGCATTATATATCATTTGAAAGATGGAAAAGTCAACAAGGTATGTTGGTCAAGGTTTTATGTCAAACTTCATCAAACAATATGTTTTTGGCTTCCCTATTGGAGCATCTGCAGAATTAAGTTTTAATGTGTTTACTGGATATACAATGAGAAATACTTGGAAAGTCATGAAGAACTAGGTGAATCGTGTTCAACCTAATGATGGAGACACATTTTAGATAAAAGTTTTGATCCTAATGACTCCATCATTGGGTAGAATCTACTTTGATGCTCTAAGACCATATAAGAATTTTCTAATATAAAATGCCTATTGAAGCTATAAGTGATAATAATCCAACCTACACCCAAGTGCCACTGTTCTTGCAAAACATGCAATTAAAAGAGGAAGGTTGTAACACTGCACTTTTGCAATTTATTTTCTCAAATATATCATTTATTTATTTGTTGTATAATCTTCAGATTGAGAGAACTCTAACTCAAAGAAGCCAAGATATGGATCCAGTTTTCACAGACTTGGGAGGAAAACATTTATATGGCAAGAAAGGCTTGCCTAGAAAAGGCTCACAACTCCTTAAATGGACAAGGAGTTTGGTATCATGGGTTCATCAGAAGAAATCAGAGTAACTAGGAAATAATTTGCTTCATTCATCACAATGGGGTAGCATGCCATTTTTGAAAAGCAAGGGTTGTTGGTAGATCAAATTGCTGTTATTTATTGTTTGGAGATTCATGATTGATTGATTGATTCTTTAAATGTAGTAGAATCTTAGTTCCATTTTTTCTTGTGAGTGCCAAAATCATTCAATTCAGATGATTTTTCAGCTCAAGCCCCTTCCTCATCCCTGGGGGCTGATTTTGTTGCTGTAACAATTTAGTTCTGTGATTTACATACATCAATTTTCAGGAGCTAAATGTATGCACAGTCAGTTAGTGACTCACTCCATTTTTTAATCTTTAATATCTCCTTCAGACATGATATACTTCTGCAGTAGCTTTTTCATTAATTACTTCATGGTTCTACTAATGAGATCAACAGACTGTTATTATCACTTTGACAACCATAAATTCATAACAAGTACTTAAGAAAATCATCTTTAGGAAACATGAATTTATGTATTTTTCCAAAATCAGTTCCCATTGCTGAAGAAAGAAGCCTCCAATATTAGATTACATCTAAAAGTAGAAAACAGATTCCAGTAAAGAGAAAAACAACATATCGTTTCTCATACAAGTTCCACTTATACACATTCTCTGAGTGTTATAATGGCATTACTAGGATGAAATTCCATAACAAAACCACACCAAGAAACCACCAGAGGCCAGAAGCTAGCGTAATAAAGGTAATGGTGGTTGGCCAACAAAAGGAAGAAGAAAGGAGCTAGGATTGTTGGCATATTAAGGAATGAAGAAGTCTTTAACCAGTCTTGGTTATTGCACCAAATCTCCAATGAAGAAGTCTTCAATCATGTCGAAGACTCGAGTTGCATGCTGTGGCCTGCCATGTGAGAGTTAAAAGTAACACAAGACTGTGAGAGGAGAGGATATTAAAATAAAGAATGAAGGTCTATGAGCTTCACTTCAAAAACAACTACAGAGAGAAAAGATCAAGCAGGGGATTAAGCTTGGCTTAAAAGGAATCTCTCATTACTGCCTAGTTCCAAAAGTTCCACTGTAACAAAGTGTTCTACTGTGAGCTATGTACCATATTGTGCCTACATCCAATGACAACGATCTAAATCATTTGATAGGAAATCCAGGTGATCAAGGCGTATTGACATAAAGTGTATCTATGAGCTTGGCAGGTGCTCTGTAGAGCATGTGAAAGATGCATCTATGAAGTAAATGTCTCAGATGAAAAGGAGGGGGTTTAAATCTAAAACATCATCTGAGGGAGAGACAATAAGGCAATGGTCACATGGCCAGAGAAAGTTCATCAGAATCAATGAACATATCATCATAATAGATTGAAACAACAATAAGATGGCATGATGAATTTAGACAGCAATTTTATACTTAAATTTTAATAGCCTCGACCCTTGTGGACTCGATCTTTACATATGTATGACAGGAATCTAATTCTTCATGCTTATTTAAAAGTATTAGGGGGTTAGAAACTTTATACTCCTCACTGTTCTCTTATCAGCTAACCTATAAGTACGATAAGGACATGACTAACTAACCAGGCACCCACCAAGAAGTACAAACAAGAGATATTTAATTGGGAAAGTTGAGATTAAATTTCATTAAATCCAGAGAAGTGTTTCAAACAGATACAAGTAATGTAAGAAATGGAGAAGATGCATACCCAAAGAACCCTTCAGTTGAATCATCTCCAGCATGTGCTAGAATGGCATCACCACCTGGATGTTCCTCCACATAAGAGGTAACATCATATACCTACATAAAAGATGAAACAACCATTAGGAAAATAATGTAGCCTTAAATAGGATAGAATGGTAAACATAATATTCTTAGGTATGGGAAAACTAATTGGTTTCAAACCAAAGGGAGTGATGCATTCATAAATAGAAGAAATATAAACAAGAATAAGAGATTGTACCCTGTTCTTGATGATTATCCAACAATCTGTTCTCTTGTTATGTAATGCAACTTCATCTTTACTGTAGGATTTTGATCCCTACAAAGCAACATACAAAACACAATAAAACATTAAAAAAGCATAAGGCCATGATCAAAAGAACACCCAAAAGCAACACATTACACCATTCATATTATATCAAATATGCTGTCTTTCTCTTGGGGTATGGACAATACCCTCAAATGACAAACCAAGACATTAACAATGTTCAATTGGTTTCACCTAGATCCACAATATCTGATAGTTTAATAAAACCAGAGGCTTTCTGCTCTTCCTTAACAAATTAAAAAAAAAATAGTAACACCACATTGACCACACTATCAATAATAATAAAAAGAAAAGATAACAAATAAAGCACTTCACTTCACTACAAAAAGTACCTTATTGTTTGAACTAGACTGAGCAGATTTTCCCTTCTTCCCTGAGAAGGATACAACCGAATCAGATACTCACATAACATAATAAACACATATTATCCAAATTTCAACATATATAGATGGATCATATAATAACGGGAAGAAAAAAAAAGGGTGGAAAAAGAATAAACCAGATTTGGGGTGTCGTGGGGACAAAAGAAGAACAGCTAGGACTAAACCAAGAAGCAATGCGAGTGCGACTAGCAACTCCATTCTGCGAAATTCGATACCTTTTTCCCAATCTGAAACAGCCAACCCAAAAGGGTGTTCAGGAATATTAATATCAACAAGTGTTCATTCACATTTATTTATGCATAATTAACAACTAAGTTGTAGCTTTTGATGTGTGTGTGAGAGAGAAGAAAGATAATAGTAAGAACAGTACAAAGGGGCACACAGTATAGAACACAAACAAAACAATGTCCGCAACAAAAAAAAAAAAAAACAGAGAGTAGCAGTTACCAGTCACTAGGGGTGGAAGTAGGCCAGGCTGCTCAGCCTGTAATGTAAGTGTATGGCCTGAGCCTAGGCCTATTACCTGATATAGGCTTTTTTTTTAAGGCTCGGTCTGGCCTTTTTAAAAGGCTGACCCGGCCTATTAGCCTGTTTAAAATCAACCATCCAAAATACAAAAAGTTCAGAACCATACCTGGACAGACATTAAGCAGAGAGTACCGGAGGCAGAGGCTGGACGAGTGGACAGACGGAGGCGCGCGACCGCGAGCAAAGGCACAACCGCACAAGGCTGGACCCGCGAGCTCGGACGCTGAAGGCAGGAGGCTGGACGACTGTGCGGACGTACGGCGAGCAGAGGCACGACCGCACGAGGACGGCAGACGCGAGCAAGGGCGGAGGCGCGCGAGGACGGCAGACGCGAGCAAGGGCGGAGGCGCGCGAGGCCCGGCAGACGCGAGACCAGAGGATGGCGGCGGCGGCGGCGACTTTTACAGTTCTCTGGTCCTCTTCGATGACTTTAGATTAGGTTTTCTAAATAATAATAATAATAATAATAATAATAAAAGATAAACAGGCCGGCCCGTTAGGTTATGTGGGCTTTTTTAGTAGCCTATAGCCTAACAAGCTTTAAAAAATAACCTTAGCCTAGTTCATCAGATAAATGGGCCAGGCCAGGCCTAATGTGGGCCAGGCCACTTCCACCCCTACCGGTCAGCAATGGTGAATGAGTTGAGTCAGGACAAGTTAGAGAGATGTTTGGATGTTGGGCCCAGATTGGGTTGGGCTTGGGCTGTGGAATGTAAGTGGCACTGTATGGGCTTTGTAGGCTGAATCTGGCCCATGTTTAATATACATGGGCTTTGGGTCCATTTTGTTTTAAGAGTTTTTTATGCTAAACGAAAGTTTTTCCTACAATTGAAGAAGAAAAGTATTCTTCACAAATGTAATAAAAACAGATTTTTAAGAAAAAGAAACTTCTATAGTGATTGTGCAACAATGATAGAAAGTATAAATAAAAGGGTGAAAACTATGGTACTAATTAGTGGAGTGTTGGTGTACAACATACCAATAATTTAGCCACATTTACAAAGTGGCAAAATTCATTCAAAAGTGCATTAAATTAAAGGGATTTAGCTACACTTTTCAACATTTAATCACTTTTAAAGTGTCGCGAAATTCTTGGTGTGTGATACACCTTACTTCACCAGAAGTATCTTAGCCAAAACCAAAGAAAAGAGAAGAATTGAATTAGAACTTCAAACTCTCAACTATTCTAGCTTTGAATTTGTAAATATACATTGGAAATGTCCACTCCTGATCTTTTATTCGCCTCCACCAGTAAAAACATGCATTAGTGCTGCGAAAATTTAAAAACAGAACTTATTAGTAAAACAGAATAAAAGAAGTGTAATATTATTTTATTTATACATCAAAATAGTAAAGTCTTGTGCTCATCTATTACCACCCAATGCTTTGTGTTTTTTCTCTGTACTGTCCATATTTATGTGCTATAAATAACAGTTATGTTATTTGAACTATTTTTTTCTTTGGTCGACAAAGTAGTTTAATTTGTAATTTCTCCTAAGAATAACATTATTCTTAGCATAAAAATATATGAAGACAAATGATGCAGGAAGGAATAATGCAGGTCATACTAAAGTATTTGCTGTCTGTCACAATTGGGAGGGCAAGTTGTGATTCTAATGCAGTTTTTTCAACAAGTTCCCTACTTTTTAATTTGTTATCATATACATTACCTTAACACCAAATTATTCTTTAAGAACAGAATAAAGCAATGAACAAAAGAATCCATAGCAGCAAAAAAAAATAAAAATGAAAACTTTTCCTGATGCTTTTTTATCTCCATCAACATCCCAAATGGTCCCAAGACATAGAAACAAATTCATCAGAAACAAAAACAGAAATCAAAGCAAAAATGGGTTGCACTGGCTCAAAAACTCTTGAAGAACCAACCATAGAAACATCCATGCCTCCTCAAGCCAATGAAAAATTCTCAAGGCCAAACAAAGGCCTAAAACATGAAGTTCTGTTGCAAATTCCAGGATGCAAAGTTCATCTTGTGGATGAAGGAGAAGCACTTGAACTGGCTCAAGGCCAGTTCATGATCATCAAAATCATGGATGAGAATGTGTCTCTAGCAACAATCATAAGGGTAGGAACCAATCTTCAGTGGCCCTTGACAAAAGATGAGCCTGTTGTGAAAGTTGATGCTCTACACTATCTTTTCACTCTGCCTGTGAAAGATGGTGAGCCTCTAAGCTATGGTGTGACATTTCAAGAAGAGAGTTTTGGAATCATGGGGTTGCTGGATTCATTTCTGAAGGATCACTCTTGCTTTTCTGGTTTGAAAGGGAGTAAGAAGAGTGATCTTGATTGGAAGGAGTTTGCTCCAAAAGTTGATGAATACAATCATTTTCTGGCTAAGGCTATTGCTGGAGGGACTGGTCAGATTGTTAAGGGTATCTTCATGTGCAGTAATGCTTATTCTAATCAGGTTCTATTTTAATTTCATCTTGAATTTTGAGGAGAAGTTTATTACTAGTGCTTTTCTTTTGATTTGCACATTTTAGTTCTTTTTGGAATTGAACTGCTAGTACATGATTGAATATATATACTAAACTCTAATGCCTAAACTTGATTTGAATTGGGTTGGGAAATAAGAATTGAGGATTTTGAACCAATCAAACAGGAATGCACATCTTAGTTCTTAATATAGTATGTGAATCTCATGATTTCTTGAAGCTAGGAAAAATGCGTATGTGATTGACACTTTGATAATGTTTCTATAAAGTTCAAATTACAAGATACTGCTATGTCTTTTGATTGAATTGTAATTGTAACCAAAAAGTGTTAAAAGTGACCTTTTGTTGGGTCTATGATGTTATTATGTTCCTGAAAAGAAAGAACATTTGTATACAACACACTCCCTCTATAGTATGAGAAAAAAGGGTATGTTTGTGTACCAAAAAATTATATTTGTATGATTTTTTTTTCTAATGTCAGTGAACACTTCATCTACTATTAGATATTATGTGGATCCTATTTAAATGAAGTTCACACGCCATCCAACATTGACATATAGCCGAAATCTTACAAAATAATAAAACTCGTGTATTCCTCTTCCCTTGATGTGAAAAGTAGATTTTAAATTTTTTTCCTGCTTTTCATCTAACACTAATTTGAAAACCAGGTCCAACAAGGAGGAGAATCAATCCTTAGTAGTGGTACAGAGAAGAAGAACAATGGCATGATCAGCCAAAGTATGAGCAACAAGAGTGCTAGCGTCACAAAGCAGAACAACATCAACGAAAACCTTAAACGGTATGCATATCAGAATGCTTAATGACAGAAACTGACTATACAATTATAAGGGGACAGAAAACTGACTATAGAATTAATCATTTTTTGTAATATAGTGTTAGAAAGTTAACAAATATGACAGAAACTTTAAGCAAATCATTGCTTGATGGTGTTGGAATAATGAGTGGATCAGTGATGGCACCAGTGCTGAAATCCCAACCAGGACAGGCATTCCTCAAGATGCTTCCTGGAGAGGTCTTGTTGGCTTCTCTTGATGCAGTCAGTAAGTATAACTTATCATATAATCCAAAGTCACCTAACATCATTCCTTCCTTCATTATGTCTCCAATAAATTTAGACAGTATAATTTTATAATAATAGAATTATTTTAATATTCATTATACATTTAATCTATCACCTTTAATTTTTGTAGGACCCTCACTTACACATTATTTATTTTACTCTCCACCCTTAAATTTAAATGTATATTTATAAACATCCACTTTATAGATATCAACATTACCCATCTTACAATGATAGTCATATTAAGAAATTTTGAAATATCATATCATATTGAATGTTATATATTAATATTGACTATTAAAATAAGATTTTTTGAAACTATTATAAGATGGCTGCTATAGATATGGCAGCATCAACTTGATTTGCATGTTACTGAAATGGTGCAGACAAAGTTTTTGAAGCAGCTGAAGCTGCTGAGAAACAAACCCTTTCTGCCACGTCCCAAGCGGCAACCAGAATGGTCTCTAACAGGTAAAAAAAAACATAACACAAATTCACTTGGATACTGCATTGATTTTCATATATATATATATATAGATAGATAGATAGATAGATATGATGGAAGAATATAATAATAGAGTAGATGAAGATGAATTGGGTAATACACATACACAGGTTTGGGGAAGAAGCAGGGGAGGCTACAGAGCATGTATTTGCAACAGCAGGGCATGCTGCCAACACTGCTTGGAATGTTGCTAAGATACGCAAAGCCATTAATCCTGCCTCTTCACTATCTGCTACTGGAGCACTCAAAAATGCTGCCAAGAATACCAATAATCTTAGACATTAATCAATAATTAATTAATTGCTTAATTAATTAATATCCAGTTATGTTGTTTCTTTTTATATATATATATTTGACTGCATTTTGCCTATATTGTATTGGTAAGACGCCTTAAGCTCACTTTAGAAGAAGAAGCAACTAGATGAAGAAGAACTTGACATCTTGTATTAATGGAAATTCCAAAGCAACATTGTTTGGTGTGTCTTGTTATTTGGGGGTGATGATTGAACAGAGAAGTTCAATTCCTTCAATTATTTTTTTTTTCTTTTTTTGGTTGATTATTATGTTTTTTTTTTTCAAAAATACGAACTAGTTAATTTTTTCTTATTTGATTTAATTTAAAAAGTAACTTATAAATAAGTTATTTTATATTTAAATATAAAATAATAAAAATATTAAAATATTCTTAAAAAATATTAAAATAATTTCTTAAGGAATAATAAACTATGTGATTAAATAAAGAAATTATGATTTTTAACTTTTTGAAAGTTGAAAAAAATTATAAACATTACAGTCGAAATTGCCCATTATATTATGTAGGTGTTATAGGTTTTATAAGGTAGCCCCAAAAACTTTGAATTAAGAAAAAAAAGTTATGGCCCAATCTGATGATGATAAATGACAAATGAAGATAAAAAAGTTAAAAAAAATCAAGGGTCTAGCACAAGTGGTAGTGGTTTGGGCTGTTTAAATATCTAGTTCTGAATCTGATCTTGGGATAATGTGTATGCAGAGAGAATCTTGACCAGTCGTCTCACCCTTAAAATGTACACATAAATTGCTCCTGTGAAAATCCTTGGAGGAATTAAAAAAAAAAAATTCAAAAAGAAGTTTCATGATTAAGGCCCTCATTTTAGGCTTCGGCTTGTCTATTACTTTAATTTCAACGCAATCCAATCAACAATATGTTGATGGAGTCACCCATCTTCTCAATCAACTTCACAATCGATAGAGATTGATTTTCATATTATACTATATAAAAGTTTTAGGTTATCATTTATTAATAATATTTTCTAGTTATAGGACTTTTAAAAATATAGAGTTAATGGCTGAAAACTCAAACACTTGTCATAGTTACGACGATAATAATGGGTCAAGTTAAAAGGCTTTTATATATATTTTTTATTTAGTGGCTAGAAATTAAAGGTTTTGGTCCCACAAACATGAAGAAATTACCATATAAGTCACGACGAGTAGGGCCTATTGGCAAAATAAGATCAAGGGTTTGGGCCATGGTTATTAGTTTCGGTCCCATCATGTTATTCTTTTTATCAGTCTAACTATTGACCCATTACGACCAAAAGCAAAAACTTTGACACATGAAGTCTTTGTCAATTTAAGTCGATAAGTGTGATTGAGAATCAGTTGGGAGAGTGAAGTGGTTACTTCATTTGTCCGCTTAAATAAGGGTTGGGGTTCAATTCTCATCTTATATATATGCGGTAATTTGTTGGCCAGCATTTAAACCATTAAATGGATCGGAACTCCACACTACGACAGATTAGTCATGACCTATCGGACTGGAAATACCGTTGGTCCAGTAAAAAAAAATGTGTGATTGAGAAGTGTATATTCATCTTTCACTATTAAGTGTGAGAGTTCAATTTTTATTTTGAATATGAACATATTTTTATTAATTGTTTTATTCATTATTGAGATACCTACAAATTAACAATAGATTAACTAAAGTGCTTGCTTACAATTCCATGTCATGAAAAAAAAAAAAAGTCTTTGGCAGTTTTAACTCTAGACAGCCCTAGGTTGTGTCTACAAGAGTAGGGGTCCATTTCATTTCAAGGCTCCTTTAGGCTTTCCGAGATTTAATTTGATTATCATTCATAATTAATTTTATGGCTTCTGCCACTTGCTGCTTTATGTATTAGTTAAAAGTTGAATCTAGGGAATAATAAGGGAGCATGATTGCATATATGAAGTGAAAGTGGATCCAAGACGGCAAAAAGAATTAAAGTTTGGGGATTTAATTTTGATATTATGTGGTAATTAAATCCTCCTTATTTGTCTATGCTTTTGAATTATAACATTATATTAAGGGTATAACTAAACCTAATTTAAAGCTAACTTATGAAAGGTTATAAAGATTGCCTTAACTATATCCTTGTAATTAAGCCTCTAACACAGTCCTTTCACAAGACATATGAAGCAATTGTGTGTATAAATAATCAGATATCTTCTAGTGATGATGACACATAATAATAATTACCCCTCCATTCCATGTTATTTTTTCACTTTCACTTTTTGGTATATTTAAATACTAATATATATATTTGGATGCAACAAAGTCCAAATATATTGATATTTTTAAATATATCAAGAAAAATCAAAACAACATCTAATTTAAAATGGAGATAGTACATATAAATAATATCATGTTTAGAAATCAATCACGTTTTTTTATGTGTTTAGAATAATTTGTGTAAGTTGTACAATAATTTATAAGAGGAATGTTCATGAGTTAGGATTCTTGTTGTCTGTCCTTAAATAGAAATTAAAGGTCTCTAATAAAGTGTGAAGAAGCAACTATCTAGTCAATTAATTAAGCATGCATAAGTAAAAAAGTTAGGTTATGTGAACAACAAATCGAACTTGGCTCTGACCCCTCTTGCATCCATTCTCTATCTTTACCTGCTCCACTCTTTTTCATCAATTATTATTAAAGTAATTAAATTAATCGATTTTATACCCCGTGACTAAATTACTAAACTAATATTTAAATTCATAGAGCTAGTGTGAGATGATTTTATTCTCCTTACCGGGTTTTTCGTGTACATTCTCCTGATTTGAATTTAACTATTTTTTATAATTAAAATTGTTTATCTCATGGCTTAAATTTAATTATTATATTTATTACATTTCTTTATTGGTTAATTATCTATAAGTTTTGGATGAGTAGGTAACTAGCTGGTTCTTTTAAGATTTTCCATTTTCTATGATACGTATGATGAGAGTTTTGTGATAAGGTTTATGTACGAACGTTAAAATAACATATGAATTAGTTTGATTTGTGTAAACAAATATATTAGAATGATTGTATTATTCTTTACATTCACTAGCATATTTTCTACACAAATTATATTATTAGGACTAAGATTGATCGATATGTCATTGTTAAATATGTATTGGAAAGATAAAAATGGCAATCAATATGAAATACATTTTTAAATCTTGACCATTATTTTAAAATAAAGGAGTAGTCATTTAGAGATTAATTACAATACACTAAATGTATAAATATATTTTACGTTGTCAGTCAATTGTATTGTGACACATTATCTCTAAATGATGATTTTTTTAGAGTTTATAGGTGGTTATTATTAAAAAACAACTTCACAATTTTTTATTTGGCTAACAGTATAAAAATATTTATACTGTCAGTGAATAATAATTATCCTCGTTCATTTAAAGAAACTCTCACTTAAAGGAATTAATCCATCGTGATGATGCTCTAAAAGAAAAAAGTATCCCATAAGTGTGGCCATAAATTGGTACAAACTTCCCTTCCACTTTATAATTTTTAAACTCCTCTATTGTTGCAATAATCAATGAACAAGTCTCCATTATGATTAGAATAATGCTTAATTAATTATGTTTAATTTTGATATGCACTGATACTGATAATGTGAAGGTATTTTACATTGTTATTCAATCAAAACAAATGACTTTCATGTAGTATAAGAGAAAAAATACAATCATAACTAACATGATAATACATAATTAAATAACTGATCAATAAAAAAATTGTACATTGTTAATTGACAGGTGAGAGCAAACCTTCTTAATCCTACCGTTTTTCATCCGACAATGATCTTAATGATAATAATAATAATAATAAAACATCGAATTTGAATTGTCATCGTGCATGAAATAATTATAAATTAAAAGTAGACAAAACAAGAGGAAAAGAATTGAAGTGGGTAGGACCAATAACCTAATCAAAATTCCACTTGTTATAATTTAAACTATAAATAAGCTAATATGTCCATTTCATATATATGTCTGAATTAATCCACCAATGTAATGTGATGTTTAGGACGGTGGCACTAACTTTAATTTCAGCAGACTCTTAACCTTGTCTTATATCCAACATTTAACGGTAAATACTTTAATTAAAGTAATGCTACATGTATATCATAAAAAGTAGCCACCATCAGCCACCAAATGTAATAATTCAACATTTTAAAACTAATAATCCAACTTTTATTATTATACATTAATCCAACATCTTTAAAAGTTGGATTACTATATTCAAAATATTGGATTATTACACATGGTGACTGATGATGACTAATTTTATGGTGTAGACAAATCATTTCTCTTAATTAAATAATAGTACTCCTACCACTAATTAATTGCTAAAGGGAATTCATAGAAGAATTTATTATCAGAGTGGGGGAATGAAAAATCATCACTATGGGAGTATGTTTGTGGTCAATGAAAGGCACCAAAACAAGTTCAGATTAATGACGAATCTGAATATTTAACCATCCATGTTTTGTAAATTAATCACGTGGCATTTTTAAAGAATTGAGATATTCATTAAGTATTTTATTGTGCTTGAACCTAGTAGAGTACTAGTGAGCCTTAAAACAAACCACATAGACCTTAGACCTGTTTCAGAATCTTACACTTGGAAATATGGAAAATAGCGATATTCTAGTACTAATATATTTGACCACGTTTTAATTTGTCCATTAATTAATCTTTTTTATAATTAATCCGTTAGTTAAATCTCAAACTCCCCAACCGGTTCCCCCTTTTGAGCAACGGAACAGGGAGCAGTCACCCTCCTAATTAGGCATATAACCATTCTCATTTCTCAATAATAAACACATGTTTCACATGGACTATAAGTCCTAACAAATAACACTTGTTAATTCACTGCATAATATAAAATTAATTTAGTTATGTGCATCATGTGGATTAATTTAATAAGATGCTCATGTTTGATCGATATTCATTGAACAGAAACCAATATGAATCAATAATTTAATTTGTTTAATCGTCTGTTCCAGCTAAAAAAATTGAAAGAAACAATGTTTGGACAACAAAAATAATAAGAAAAACTAAATGAAAAGAATTGGAACTTCTCGAATAACTCTATCCAGAAACGAAACTCCAAATATTGTGGGTAATACGAAAATTTTTATATATATGTAATGTTAAGACATTGTAAGTTAAAGTGACATTTCAAGACTGGAAATTCTAAGCTTTATTGGCGTGAAAGCTATATTGTTTTAAAATAAAATACAGCAATAAATCAAAGAATAAAAACAATTAAGAAATCTCTCGTTACATATGATCTCGAACTCTAGCTTAGCCTAACCTAGCCTAGCCTAGCCCAAGTGCAAAGAAGTCCTGCTATATAATTTAAAATTCAATAAGCTATATCTAAGCCGAAAATATCGGATTGTTGCTTGTTAATTAACAAAAGTTTGTATAAATACTATTGTGTTATCTTCTCATCACCTTCACCAACCAATTAGATTTGGAGTAATAATATTGATAATATGTTTACTCAAGTACTTTCTCCGCTTTTTTATTGTTTACTTTGAAATGTGTACGTAGATTTAAGAAAAATAAAAACTCAAATTTTAATAATTTAAATATGAGTTTAATTTTTATGTACTGTTATCTAATTAAAATATTTTATTTGTATGACTTTTCAGGTAATAGGAGAAAGAAAATATAATTATGATTGATATGATAACACATGATTAGATGACTGTTTAAAAAAGTTATACATTGTGGATGAAAATTAAATTCTTTAAATATATTCTATAATAATATTATCTTTGATACTAATTACTTATTCTTCCTCTTATTAATAAAAAGCATAACTAAAAAATTAATAAATAATAGTATGTACAATTTTTAAATTGATAACTATATAAAATATAAAATATAAAATTTTCAAAGTAAATACTTTAAAAGATAAAGAAACTAATATTTCATCTGTTTCATATCTCCTTTTACTTATATATGAAAAATGTAAATAATAAAAGTAAAAAAATAAACAATAATATTCATTATTCTATTTTCTTTTGTGTCTTCATTAACTTACAAGGATATATAAAAAATTATAACATAAAAAATAGGATATAATAGAAAAAGTAAAATTTAATATTTCTTAAAATTTTAAAGAGAGAGTCAATAATGAGAGAGGATGAAATTAAAGGTCCAAAGTTTATTAGATTAAAAAATTCCAAAATTTATTAGATTAAAAAATTCAAAGTATCCAAAATCTTGTCACGAGCACCAATTATCACCCACCCTATCGTTATTGACTGACGGTCACCGCGGAGTGTCGACCATGCCAATTAATTAAATAATTAAGTAATTAATTATCAACTTGTTATTAATTAATTAATTATTGAAATTTGATCAACCTCCGCTACAAATTTCAACAAAAACTTTGCCAACCAAAAACTTGAGGACTACTAATGTTTATTGAAACACGTATCTTTGGGACACAACAAAAAATTAGCTAAAACAGCCAACAAAGTCCATTTAACACTTTATGGCTCAAATAACACTTTTAATCATGAGTATATTTTTAATGGGTTTGGTAATTGTGACCCAAATTCTTATTTGTTGACTGTTTTGACTGATTTTTTGTTGTGTCTCTAGCAATGCTCTTATTGAAAATAGTCAAAATACCATTCCAAAAAATCTTAAGAATATTATTGCCAAGAACAAGTTTATATTACCTGAACCAAACAAGCTGATAAAAGTATACTAGTCATTCATGTGAAAAGTAAAAATATAATAATAATATAAAAGGTTTAATCTTCACTCATTGGTGTACAAATTTTTCACATAGTCACTAATCATGTGTTAATACGTCAGTCATAATAATATTTAATTTTCTCTCTCACATTACCTTAAACTTCATACAAATGAAGAGTTTTAATTGAATGAGAGTATAAAACACTTTTACACTATCAAAGCATTAAAATTAAACTTTAATATAAATTGTTTGACATTAATTTGTTTTTGCAATAAGGTGACATTTGTATATCTTAACAACCAGTTTTAATTTGATACAGCTACAAGATCGGGTAATGTTAAACATTCAAAGAAAAAGAAAAATCAATGAATTAAGGTTTTGACTTTCATCCTATCTTTGTCCCAAAATATCTATAGTAAAAAAAAAAAAAAAGTGACAGACCAACGAGGATTGACACAAGTGGTAAGTGATTTGTTGTTCCTTAACCAAGGTCTTAGATTCGAGCCTTGTGGATGGAAAAAATTCTCACAGGGAGCCTCATCTGTGTCATTCCCAAGTACGCGACCCGGGACGAAGCTTCGGACACCGTGAAAAAAAAAAAAAAAGTCACGGTGTATGGTGCTCCTGAAGTAATATATATAGAGACAAATTAATTTACGGAAAGCTTTTCATATACACAATAATTTTTTTTAGTTATATATATTAAGAACGAATTCGTCTCATACTCTTGAAATATAAAAAATCAATATTATACTCTTAAATTCTTAGAGAACAAATCTATTTCTGACATTTTTGGAGGGTCAAATGATTATTTAGCCTATTTAAAAATAAAACTAAATATATCAAATTATTTATCAGGTGTGTTTGTTTTTTTAAACCTGAAACTAAATCAAATTTTAAATGTAACTAAAAAATATGAAAATTATTTTTTAAATTATTATTTTTACTTTAAAAAATAAAAAAGGATTTTTAATTGAATTAAAAATTACATCCAAACACACTAAATTTGATCGATCTTTGAATTTCTTTTAAACACAATTTAAACCAATTTGATCACGCCTCTAACATTAATGGAGATACCACTCAGACTCAATAAAAAAGAAAAAAGCCAATTAGACAATTATTCAACCCCTATATGAAAAAAGATAGATATAGATTTAAGAATTATTCTTACTAGTCCAAATAATGATGGACAGTCAAAGTGTAGAAGCTATAAGGTCACTAGTCTTTATTTTTATCCTTAGCTTATCCCTTAAATAATGTATATTACCTCTATTTTTTTTACTTGTAACTTTCACTTTTTACGATATTTAAATATTAATATATTTAGAAATCATTAAAATCAGATGCATTAATATTTAAATATACAATATTACTATATTTATTTGTTGTATATTGATATTTTTTATTAAATATATAAAAAATTAGAATGACATTTAATTCATGGAATTAGTATTTTTTTTCTCCACATCTTCATCATACATAAAAAAATACATTATCACTATATCTACTGTATAAAAAGACTGACGTGACACAATAATCAATGCACGTATTTTAACCGTAAAAATATTACGTACTCATCTCTGTGCGTACTAAGTGCTTATTTTTCTCTTCATTTTCCTCTCTCTCTCATCCATTTCTATATTTTTGGCCTGAAAAGTGAATTTATTAATTGATCAAATCAAGCTCCAATAAAACAATGTATATGTAAGTATATAAAATATTTGTTTAAATAATTATAACAATTATAATACGGAGTTCATCAATTAAATCATCAAGTTGTATATAAAGCAAGCAAGGGGGGAAGAATTCAATTAAAGAATAAAAAAAAGGAAAAGACTGAGAAACTGCTGTCGGAAAATATAAATTGATCCTTAATGCTCAAACAAGAACATAGAATAAAGTGGTTCCATTCTATCTTCAACATGAATGGATTAATCAGAAAAAAGCCACTAATTAATAATTAAATAAAAGGGAAAAAGAAAGATTCAGGGTACGATTTTGAGCGATTGCAAAGCATCGGAAGAGACTGAGATTTGAAAATGTGGGAAAGCGATAAAATTGATAAGTATTCTGCGCAAGAATTCCGATAAAGAATTTAGCAAGAAAAATATGTTTAGCCCCACAAAAAAATTGAAGAATATTGAGATATATGAGATATATGAAGAATCTACCAGAGATATATGAAGAATATTGATTAGTTAAAATTAAACAGATATGTAGTGTTAAACGTGCGATGATATTTTGTCAAAGAGATGCTAAAATAATGCATATGTCTCATCACCAATAATAATTGTCAATTGTGATTTCTAATATTATCTTTCACAATTCATTCTAATATAGTGAAAAATGCAGGGTCTAATTTTTCTAACAAATATTAAATTTAATAAATTGGCTGGAAAGTATAAAAAAGCAAAAAAGGGAAGATATATATAATATGCTCCTTTAGGAAGGCCAGGGATCAAATCAATTATACTATAGGCACTGGGTTGTATGAATGTATAATTAGAGAACTAGTCCAAAACATACAGCTATAAAAATTGATGGAATTATAATCATATTCATATTCATATTAAGGAAAAAGTGGAACATTATAATTTATATATTTATGGTGGAACATGGCTAGAGACACAACAAAAAATCAGTCAAAACAGTCAATAAATAAGAATTTGGACCACAATCATATAACCCATTAAAAATATACTCATAATTAAAAGTGTTATTTGAATCATAAAATATTAAATAAGTTTTATTAGCTGTTTTAATTGATTTTTTTTTTGTGCTTCAAGTATTTGTGATTTATGGTGTGAGAAGATCATACCTATCTTCCTCCTAACTTCTGAGAAACACAGCACATATTTTATTTCATCTTCAATTCTTTGATCGTTAGACTCCTTTTCTAAGTTTTCTTAATGGGAAATGTTTTCTTAATAAGCGAGATGTATATTCTGACAACGTTGTCTCATATCAGTACCTTTATTCAATTCTACGTAGCACATGTAATATTTTTTTAAATTATTATTATTATTATTATTTCGACGATACGTATAAGTACATCGTTCTCGCCAAAATTTAATAGCTTTAATGTTTTTTTTTTCATTAAACACAGAAAATGAATGAATATAGCTAAAAAAATTTAGTTCTTTTTCTTGCAATAATAGAATATTGTTTTGGTTAAGTTTATGTTCATTAATTACTGGAGATCACTTATTATTTTAGCCATTGTTTAATTGAAATCGACACACTTGGCATCACTTTATTAATGGAGGAATTTCTGGATGAACTAAAAATAAGAGATTTTTTACATTCTATCTAGATCTTATATAAGTTTTTCAATACAATTTTTATTTTATATTTTTTTAAATTTTAGAAACTAAAATTATTTAGAGCAAAAAATTAAAAATTTGCTCCTAGACCATACATTTTTTTCACTAGAGGATTATTACGTCTACTGTTAGATTGTATAAGTTTCAATAGAAGAATATATTTATATTACAATTTAACGATAAATATGATTATTATATAAATATTGTATCATTTTTATTTTTACACGTAATATTTCTCTTGTTATTATTAACCTATCTACAAGTGATTATAGGTAATTGTACAGTGATTATTCACCTCTTTTTTTTTTGGGTTACAAGTGATTATTCACCTCTGAATTCATATAAAGTACACAATTGATGAATTATTTCGACTTAATTATAAAATAATTTTTTAGCACAAAATAAATATACTATTAAATTTACTTTATAAAGAGAGGACCACTCTAAAGCAGTTTTGTCCTATAATTTTGTTAACATAATGGTATTTGAATTTGATCTACATAAAAATTGTATGCCCCCATCGATCATAACTATTTTATATATTAGATTAGGTCCATATAAAGAGAATTGGGCATTCAAACTTGGAGTGATATTTTATAAAATAGAAAAGGCAGGCAATATAGCGACAATAATGGCCAAAGTGACATCAAATTAGTGTACTATATTATTAATATTAATATTAAACTAATACAAAGAAAAGGGGAGAGAGTGCTATCATGGCGAATTGGACCTCAGAGTCATAATCATCTTTCTCCCAAAAATGGACAAACATGTTATTATCTCAGATCCCATCATGGGATTTCAAGGAAAAATAAATAAATTAATTAATTTTAATGAACTGTCATCGTTAAAAAAATCATCAAAAACAATTTTTTTAAGTCAATTAAAATATATACTATCAATATAAAATAATTTTACACTAATATCTAATTACATGTTAACAATATAATGAAGTAAGAATTTTGACCCAGTTATTCATTATCTAAAAAAATCATAAAATAATACACATAATTAATTAATAATATAAAACTTGTTCCCACTGTCAAAATTATTATTTTTTATTGTTCTCGTAAACATTTTTTACTAATATAATAAAATAGATTAGGGTACAATAAAAAATCAGCCAAAACAGCTAACAAATATGAATTTGAGTTACAATCACACAACCCATTAAAAATATATTCATGATTAAAATATTATTTAAGTCATAAAATGTTAAATGGACTTTATTGACTATTTTAGCTGATTTTCTTGTTTTCACTCCATCATTTGTGAAATAGATTAGATGTAACCGTGCAAATAAGTTAAATTAAAAAAGAAAACAAACAAGTGATTAAAAAGGAAAAACAGAGCAATAGCAATAAAACATACAACTTTAACAACCTCACATTTAATTTAGTATTTCATCAGAGAATATGCATACCTTTTCATCACTAGTACTCTTTTTTGAAGACCTTGACTGAGTGAGATGCATCTTGTTCACACTTCACACACACACACTAGCTATATATATATAAGCAACCTAATACTTCATATATAATCCCCATTCTCTCTCACTCACTCTCTTATTAATTAGGCTCAAATCAAATCAAATAAAATAGAAATAATGGGTTCTTGTGAAAAAAAGAAGAAGGATGATGATGAGGAGGCAGCATTAGAGAAGGGAGAGAAGAAATTGAAATCATGTTCTTCTTCTTCTTCTATAGGAATAGGAATAATATTGAGATATGCAGATTGGGTTGATGTTATGCTAATGGTAATGGGTGCTGTTGGGGCAATAGGAGATGGCATGTCCACTAACATTCTCCTCCTCTTCGCTAGCCGCATCATGAACAGCTTAGGATTCGCTCCTTATAATAACCAAAGTACTCCCAACAACAACAATTACATGGCTGAGGTTCAAAAGGTAATCTATATATATATATGTTCACTTTTCATATATACCAATTTCTGTTTCTATTTTTATTACTTTTAATTTTTGTAATTTTATTATGTTTGCAGTGCAGCTTATATTTTGTCTACTTGGGATTAGCGGTCATGGTGGTCGCCTTCATGGGTATGTAATCTAAATTTTAATTAAAGGCGTGAATTAATAATGCATTAATATAATTTAATTATATACTCCTAGATTTAGCTATAGCATCTTATTATTAGCAATATAATTCATGCACCTAGCTAGCTAGGAGGCACCCTCAATTTTGCACATGTATGTATGTTTTGATTATTTAAACAATAGTGAAAACCCTAAAAATAAAGAAGTGGCAACATTCATTCATTCATATAGTTCATTGCTGATAATGAAAACCAAGCAAACTTAATTAATTATGAGATTAATAATATATGATTGGTGGGTGATGGATGCGCGCAGAAGGGTATTGCTGGAGCAAAACAAGTGAGAGGCAGGTTCTGAGAATTCGTTACAAGTATTTGGAAGCTGTTCTCAGACAAGAAGTTGGCTTCTTTGATTCACAACAAGCAACCACTTCCCATATCACCACTAGCATCTCAAAGGACACTTCTCTCTTCCAAGAAGTTCTTAGTGAAAAGGTATACTATCCACTTTCATCATTCTTGTAATTTTATGCACCCCTCACTGTAAAAAAAAAATTTCAACAATTTAAACTGTTTCAATCAAAATATTATCAATACGATTTCATCCATCAAATATTATTATCATTAAAAAGTGAGAGATATGTGTGCGGATTTGAATTTTTGTTTTAAATGGTGGATCCATAAATCACATAATACCTTGATAGATGGTTGGTGGATGTGTGTTTGATGTACATGTAGTATCTGCCGATTATCAATATATGTAATTTTCATTGATAATATTTTTATCAATATCTTTACGGTAAAAAATACTCATTAGTCTTATAATAGTAGCATAAATTCTTGTTGCACAATAGTAATAAACCGAACTAGTATCCAACATATAACACATTACAAATAAAAGAAGTGACAAACTGACACATATATAATGTATTTTTTTGTACTATTCATATTTTTGCTCAACCAGTTTTACACATGTATAGTACATATTATGTATATCACACATTTTATAGTTGTTGAATGATATTCCTTGTGCTCATATTATTTAATTATTTATTGTTTCTCATATATAGGTACCTCTATTTTTGATGCACTCATCATCATTCATATCTGGGGTAGTATTTGCAACATACTTCTCATGGAGGTTGGCTTTAGTAGCATTCCCAACACTTGTGTTACTCATAATCCCGGGCATGATCTATGGCAAATACCTCATCTACTTGTCAAAGTTGTCCATGAAGGAGTATGGAGAAGCAAACTCAATTGTGGAGCAAGGTCTTAGCTCAATCAAAACTATCTATTCATTCACTGCTGAGAAGAGAATCATGGTGAGATACTCAGGCATATTGGACAGGACTTCAAGGCTTGGAATCAAGCAAGGAATAGCAAAGGGCCTTGCTGTTGGGAGCACAGGCTTGTCTTTTGCAATATGGGCTTTTCTTGCTTGGTATGGAAGCCATTTGGTTATGTATAAAGGTGAGAGTGGTGGAAAGATCTATGCAGCTGGCATTTCATTCATAATGAGTGGACTGTAAGTATAGATATATATTCTCTCTTCTATATATCTCTATATATCTTTCATAAGTTATGCATTCGTACACGGTTTTAAATTGTAGTTGAAGTTGTGGTTGCGTTGCAATTGTAATTATGTGGATGCATACTATAATTTGCAATGTTATCAAACTCAAGAGTATTTAAATTTGTGAAATTTTCACGATTTTATAGGTAAATTAGAATCGTAAAGTCAAACTCGTTTAAAACTCGAAAGCGTTTACTTGTAATCTTGTTAACTCAATTAAGATTCTAAATTTATAAACTCGTAAGAGTTTACGAGTTAACTCAAGATTTGATAACCTTAATAATTTTAAATCATATAAATTTTTTAGTACTTCCTGATTTCCTATCGTATGTTTGATGCAGACATAGCTTTATGAGTTTAATCATGATGTACTAACAGTGTAAAAATTTTACACTGTCAGTCAATCACATTCGTTAATTTGTGTGACTTTTTAGTTAGTGGGTGATTGAGTTAAAAACTTTTACTAATGTATCAATCTATAATTGAGTATACGTGTAAAATTACTTTAGACATGATTGGCTAAAATTGGAATCAAATAAGTGGATCTTGATGATGATCAATTGAATTAATAATGGGACACTAGAAAGTTCAAGCGAAGTTTGGATAATAATTTCTACAATGATCTAATTAACTTGTAGAAGTAGCCAAGTTGTCATTGCTTTAGTTCCTGCCCTAGCTAGTCTGTCATTGAAGTCATCATCATTAATTTTCTCTTAGAAAATGAAACGAAGTTTTATATTTTTAGAAATTAAAGTTAGTTCATTATTAATTCCATGATTAATTTGTATAATCATCATGATGAGATCAATGGAATCAGGTCGCTTCAGAAAAGTGTTGATCTATCTTTATTTTTCACTAATGTGCCAAATTAAATATTTTACTTGCTCATGATAATGATATTTGAGGACAAATTAACTTTTGGTATAGTCTTCAGTGTTAAAGAATAAATAAAGTGTTTTTGGAAAGAAGGTGAGTTGAAATGTGCGGTATCTAAATGTCCTTCTTTCAAAAAGGTGATCTCCAAAGCATTCTGATTAAAAAGCAAGAGCAGTTAAAAGGAGAGGTTACTTTAATTTAGTGCACTATATATATATATATATATGTATATATAGTTAACTTTAATTAGTGCTATAGTTTAATAATTTAGAGGTTTTAACCTTTCACTAGTAAAATATCTACAACCCACAAAATGAATATCTACTAAAAGTTAATTATGTATAGTTACACTAATTACGGTTTTATTTGATCTTTAAATATATAGTCCTAAGGATTCTGTTTGAGTCTATGATGATCATGTCAACCAAAAAAACCTAGCTCGAAAACTAGCTAATAGATAAAGAAAATTAATTAATTAATTAATCTTTGATAGATATTATTATTGCTTCAACTAATTAATCTCTCTCATATTTCTTAAATAACTTCAAATGACAATTAGAATAGGTGTAAGTTTTTCTTTTTGGGTAAAAGAAAAGGTAGATGTTTAGTATTTGGATTTTGGATTGTCTAAGCTAAATAATTGATACACTTCAAATTAAAGCTGTAACAAGTAACAAATAAACTTTGAAAACAAATCAGAAAAGAATAAACATATTCGATGGAAGTATTTATAGATTGAAGAGTTTAATTTGTTTTGTAGCATCAGTCGGTAACAAGAAATACTTTTTGTACTTTTCTCATTAAAAACAATAATAAAATAATCTTATAACAAATTAAATTTATCTTTAGCTACATTAGGAAATTAAATTGCCATCACCTCAATTTTTCACTTTTGACATTAAGAAAATTAGGAGGTATGTTTGTTTGATCCATGTACTCAACCATTGTATTATAGAATAAGTATACAATAATGTTTGTCATACAACATAAATACGTCAAACTAGTATCCAATGTATTATACATAATACAATGTGTGCTATATGTATAATACATGTGCATATAGCACACATTCCGTATTATGTATAGCACACGTTGGATACAGATACATGTACATTTGATTGTGATTTTTTTGTTAATTAATTATTGAAATTAAATTGCAATAATAATGTAGATCCCTTGGAGTGGTACTTCCAGATTTGAAGTACTTCACAGAAGCATCAGTTTCAGCTTCAAGAATATTTGACATGATTGACCGAACACCAAAAATCGATGGAGAAGACACAAACAAAGGAATCATATTAGAGAGAATCACAGGAAAACTGGAATTTGAGCATGTAAAATTCACATACCCTTCAAGGCCAGACATGGTTGTTCTGAAGGACTTCAATCTGCAAGTGGAAGCAGGGAAAACAGTAGCACTTGTTGGTGCAAGTGGGAGTGGAAAATCCACAGCAATAGCTTTGGTTCAGAGGTTCTATGATGTTGATGAAGGTGTTGTGAGGGTTGATGGTGTTGACATAAAGAGCATTCAGTTGAAATGGGTCAGAGGCAAAATGGGACTTGTGAGTCAGGAACATGCACTTTTTGGGACTTCTATTAAGGACAATATTATGTTTGGCAAACCTGATGCTACCATGGATGAGGTTGTTGCTGCTGCTTCTGCTGCTAATGCTCATAATTTCATCAGGCAGCTTCCTGAAGGTTATGAAACAAAGGTATGGAGTAGGTGTAGCTACCCTTATTATTAATTTGTTCATAATTTTATTTATATACAAATATATATAGGAGAGAGTGAGTTTGACGCAACGGTAAGGTTATTGTCTTGTGACTTGGAGGTCACGGGTTCAAATCTTGCGTACATCTACCATTCCCAGACCCCACTTGGTGAGAGTCTCGTGCACTGGACCTTCCTTTTTACAAATAGATTTAGGAGAAGAGGATGACGTCCCAGTTTAAGATAAGAAAAGCCTCCGAGCTCAATGACTAGTTATAAAACAGATTATATTTATCTCACATTAAGGAGATGAGTGAGAATTATTCAAATCTACGGTCAGTTAGATATGAAGACTATCATGTTCATTCGATAAATCCTACATAAAGTGAATTCCCTTATAATTAATTGGTTTGATTTTGAAAGTATACATTAATAACTAAAGGAAATCTATCTTATAATTCGTAAGTGATTTTGATTGTGTGACAAGTAAGGAGCCAAAAAATTTGAGAAAAAATGCATATATATACTAACCTAATATAATTGATTGCAAATTATACTAGATTGGAGAAAGAGGGGCACTTCTTTCAGGAGGACAAAAGCAGAGAATAGCCATAGCAAGAGCCATCATAAAGAATCCAGTGATTCTCCTACTTGATGAAGCAACCAGTGCCCTTGACTCTGAATCAGAATTACTTGTCCAGAATGCCCTTGATCAAGCCTCCATGGGGAGGACTACACTGGTAGGTACAATCATCCGACTGATACAATGTTGAATTATGCGCACATACTTCAAAATAGTCGACATACTCTGATATCATCTGCGGATGATATCAGATAATTTATCAAAACTTTTACAGTATTTTTACATGTTTTTAATTCAATTTATACGGTATCGTATCGATAACACACCTCTAATGAACTTGATCAGGTTGTTGCACACAAGCTATCAACTATTAGAAATGCAGATCTCATAGCAGTAGTTAGTGGTGGATGCATAATTGAAACTGGAACACACAATGAGCTCATAAACTGTCCAAATGGCCACTATGCAAAGCTTGCAAAATTGCAGACACAGTTCAGCTTTGATGAGCAAGATCAAAACCAACAAGAATTAGGAGTTCTTTCTGCTGCAAGAAGCAGTACAGGTAGACCAAGCACTGCAAGATCAAGTCCTGCCATATTTCCAAAGTCACCATTGCCTTATGATGATAGCACCATCACAACTACCTCATCATCTCTTGTTTCACACCCTCCACCTTCATTTCCTAGGCTTCTTTCTCTGAGTGCTCCTGAATGGAAACAAGGTTTCATTGGAACTATCTCAGCTATAGCATTTGGATCTGTTCAACCACTATATGCCTTAACCATTGGTGGCATGATTTCTGCTTTTTTTGCCGAAAGCCATGAGGAAATGATTCATAGAATAAGGAACTATTCTTTGATTTTCTGTTCTCTTTCTTTGGCTTCCATCATTCTCAATCTCTTGCAGCACTATAATTTTGCTTATATGGGAGCAAAGTTAACCAAAAGGATTAGGCTGCGAATGCTGGAGAAGATCTTAACCTTTGAGACTGCTTGGTTTGATGAGGAACAGAACTCTAGTGGAGCACTTTGCTCAAGGTTGAGCCATGAGGCTTCCATGGTTAAGTCCCTCGTCGCGGACCGAATCTCTTTGCTGGTTCAAACAGCTTCTGCAGTCACAATTGCAATGATCATAGGGCTCGCCGTGGCGTGGAAGCTTGCTCTTGTTATGATAGCAGTGCAGCCACTCACAATACTTTGTTTTTACACAAGAAAAGTTTTGCTATCTACACTTTCAACAAAGTTTGTCAAGGCTCAGAACCAAAGCACACAGATTGCAGTTGAAGCAGTTTACAATCACAGAATTGTGACTTCATTCGGAAGCATCCCAAAAGTTCTGCTTCTATTTGATGAGGCTCAAGAGGCGCCGAGGAAGGAAGCGAGGAAGAAGGCTTGGCTAGCTGGCATTGGAATGGGATCTGCACAGTGCCTAACATTCATGTCATGGGCTTTGGATTTCTGGTATGGTGGCACATTGGTTCAGAAGAGGGAGATATCAGCAGGGGATGTGTTCAAAACATTCTTTGTGTTGGTTAGCACTGGTAAGGTCATAGCTGAAGCTGGAAGCATGACTTCTGACCTTGCAAAAAGCTCAACAGCAGTGGCATCTGTCTTTGAAATTCTTGACAGGCAATCACTGATTCCCAAGGTATGCATTATGCAGCATTCAGCAATATTAGATTTAAGGTTCAAATCCCATGAACTTTGTCTTATGCTTTGTTTAATATTGCTGAGTTTATTATATCTTCTTACTATAATGACTTTCAGGATTATAAGGTAGTGTTTGTTTTCCGTGACTCTGGAGTCAGAGTCAAGGGAGTCATGAAGTCAGTGTCACAGTGACTCCAAATTGACTTCAAACACACCCTATACTGACCCTCGCACCAAACAGTTGACAGAGTCAAATTTTCACCGACTCATTGACTCTGACTCCAGAGTAAACGCAGCTTTGAGTTCAGGAGAATGTGATCATTTTATATTATTAGTAATAATTTAGTATCAAGCAGTATTTTTGTATTCATAAGTACAACCCTGCTTCCCTTTTCTTGATAACTTGTTATATGAAACAACTTTTGAATCAATGACAGAAGAAAAAAATGGTATATTTTTGGCCCAAAAAGAGTTGGGGTTCTATAATTTTCATCACTAGTTCCCTACAATAATATTAACCTTACATTAGTTGATCCCCTATGAATATGATCAGTGATGTATTGATACTTCAAAAAAGTTGTTATATAGGGACTTTTCAATACATTTAATTTGATCTGTATTGTATCGTGTTATACTGGATACTCGTACCCGAAACCATAACATATAATCCATGTGTTGTTACTTTGATCAGGCTGGGGATTGCACCAATGGAACCAAGTTGGAAAAGATGAGTGGGAAGATAGAGCTGAAGAATGTTGATTTTGCTTATCCAAGCAGGGCAGGGACACCGATACTGCGAAAATTTAGCTTGGAGGTGAAGCCAGGGAAAAGTGTTGGCCTAGTTGGGAAAAGTGGGTGTGGAAAATCAACAGTAATTGCATTGATTCAGAGGTTCTATGATGTTGAGAGAGGGTATGTGAAAGTGGACAATGTAGACATAAGGGAATTGGATATTCATTGGTATAGGCAGAACACAGCACTTGTTAGCCAAGAACCTGTTATATATTCTGGAAGCATACGTGATAACATTTTGTTTGGCAAGCAAGATGCATCAGAGAATGAAGTTGTTGAAGCTGCTAGAGCTGCAAATGCTCATGAATTCATATCGTAAGTTTTCTCACCAACAATTATTTAACTCATACTAGTTAGGCAATTCTTAGGAAGCACGAACACACTAATGCTAAGGTGTGTCACGCGGTCGACACCGACACTCGGTGGACACGTATCCGACAAACATCCCTACGTATCCGAGAAAAAATGATTTTTTTTAGTCGGACACACTGTAGACACAAGCCGAGTACACAGTGGACATGACACATTTTTTTCTTTTTTGATCTTTTGATACTTTATGAAAAAATTTAAGATCAAATCCAACCTAAATTTACTTGACTAAAAAAAAACTTATATTAAATATGTACTTTTAACCTAAAGTAAGACAAATTTTACTAAAAAATATTTATTATATATTCATATATATGCCATGTCCGTGTCCGGTAATTTGTTAGCTTGATGTGTCTCCGTGTCCGTGTTGTGTCCCGTATCCGTGTAAGTGTCTGTGCTTCTTAGGCAATTCATATGTAAGTTCATTCTTTTTTGTTCTTTTTATACACTGCAGATCATTGAAGGATGGATATGACACTGAATGTGGAGAAAGGGGAGTACAATTATCAGGAGGACAAAAGCAGAGAATAGCAATTGCAAGAGCCATAATTAGGAACCCCACAATATTGCTCCTAGATGAGGCAACAAGTGCATTGGATGTGCAATCTGAACAAGTTGTGCAGGAAGCACTTGATAGGATCATGGTAGGAAGAACCACCATTGTTGTGGCTCATAGGCTTAACACAATCAAGGAGCTTGACTCAATTGCCTATGTTTCAGAAGGAAAGGTTCTTGAGCAAGGAACCTATTCTCAGCTTAGGCATAAGAGAGGTGCCTTCTTCAACCTTGCTAGCCATCAAATGCAAACTTAGGTAAATTTTAAGTTATTATCAATATGTTAGAAATTTGGAGTTACATTTTGCAAGAAAAAATGCCATGTTGAGTTGGGTCTGAGGCTTTTGAAGGCCTTGATTACAAATGGGCCAGGACTTGTATAGTGTGAGATTGTGAGATGAAGTCCAAAAATGTAGTAGTATATAAGATGGAATTATTACAGACTAAAAAGAGAAAGATGCAATGGTTTGGACCCAAATCCAAAAAATGTAATGTGCTAAGTATTCATGTAATCCTAGTTACTACTGATATAAGAGAGAGAGAAAGTTTTCTTATAATGTCGTGTTGGGACCAAAAAGCTCATATGAGTAATTTTATGTGAAAAGTTCAGTTGTCTATTGGGGGAAAAAAATCATTTTCTTACTTTTCATTCATCAAAGTGATCACTCACATATCACATGTACAACTTAAGACAGCAAAATAAGCATCACACAAAAATACCCTCACTTGGGGCAATGTGAGTCTATAAATTATACAACTTAGAGCATCTCTTATATTGAGATTCAACTTTGAGTCCAAATATTGGATCCACCACTGTCATTCACTAAGTTTAATTTCATTCATTGCTCTTATTTTGATTGGGAGTGTTCTATCACAACTTGCAAGGTATGAATTGAAGGGACTCTCACGCCTCTTAAGACTCTAGGTTCTCTCCTCTACTGATATGGCCCAATAACTGCAACAACATTTATCAAGTTACATATGTACTTGTAAGATCATTTTAGTTATATAATTTAAAATCAATTCTTAATTTTTTTTCTATATAATTAAAAAAAAAAGTGCATTGAAAGTTGATAAAAAGACCTGAAAATAAGGTTCCACTTTGAACTTCAAATGTTCTGTCTCAATCTTCACTTGTTCAAAAGCAGCCCTGACCCTGCACAATTAAAGACTTGGTATATCATTTTTTTTGGATATCTTTAAAGAATGTTAAATGGATATTATCATCATAAGAAGTGGTACAAATACTGTTACTATTTGGATAATACAATTTTGAATTCATCTGGCTAGAAAGGAACTAGAGTTTAATTAATTAATTAGGTCAATTTATCATAACCACCCTTCCATGTCGCCTTCTTGGAAATGTTGCCTCATCTTATCCACCTCATTCACAACCTTGAGAGCACCGATGCTGGAAAAAAGTGAGTGAGTGAGTGTTGCACATCTTTAATTGTGTGGAATCAAGAAAATAATTTTTTTTTGGGAGATCTATAAGGTTGCATTTGGATCCCCACAAAGGGTCGGTAAGTTGTAAAACGTATCTATATTAAGACATGTATATGTGTTCGAGAAAAAATAATTTTTATTAGGATGAGCACGCACTAGACGGACATTGTTTGACATATACGAGACACATCATGATATATCATAGTCATAAATTGGACACATCGTGAACATAATGCATTTTTTTTCATTTTTTACAAAAAAAGAAAATTTAAGATCAAATTCAACTTAAATTTACTGGACATAACAAAACTTAAACTATATATATTGTTAATCCAAAATAAGAGGAATTTTATTAAAAAAATATTAATTGTATATAAATATATATGTCGTGTAAGTGTCCTAAAATTTTTTAGTTTGATGTGTCTCTTATTCATGTTGTGTCTTGTGTCCATACTTCTTAGATAGAAAAGCAAAATTAAGTATTTGGTGTTATATATAGCTATCTAGGTACATAATGTGTTCAAGACACAAATTTTATATATTTTATGTAGTTTTATAATAAATTTAAAACAGAGATGATATAATATGAAACCCAAATTTAATTTTGTAATACTTGTGTTCTGTTTGTGGAACCAAATGCAACCTTAAGGTGATGGAGAATGGAGAAGAAAATTAGGTACCTGATCACAGTTCCCCTGAGTCGGTGAAGCAACCTATTCAAGTCTTCCCATTGGATACATGCATGCTCTTGATAACTGCATCAATACATATAAATAAATTAAATGAATGTATATGATACAAATTCTAATATAATATATAGATATGAGAGTAATAAAAATTTTGCAATTGATGTATACATGTGATTAAGCATTGTTAATTATATGCTTAATACTCACAGAATTATTTTCTCAATATCAGAAAACTGTCTAATAGTGTCCTTGAAGTACAAAGTATAAATCTCCTGAACAAAGTTAGGACTTTCCTTATCTTGCAGCTGCTCCAACTCTTCAAACTGTGTTCGGATTATAAATTGCTGAAACATTTCACAAATCAATTTTGCATCAAACTAAGTGATAAAGTACTTTTAAATTCTGTGCATCGTCAATTCGAGCGAGATGAAGATAAACTTAATGACAAAATAATTAAGCAAACTAAATAATATAAATTCTAATTAATCAATAGAAAGGAGAAAAACCTCATCAAAGAATGATTGTTTCATCATGTCAATTTTGTTGCACAAGTCACTGTGATTTTCCATTGTCTCAATCGGAGAAAAAAAAATGTAGCTATAGATAATAAAGAGTTGTGTGTGTGTGTTTATATATATAAGGATAAACAAATAAATAAAACTAGAAAACATCAGCAAAATCTAATCCAGATTATTATCATCATATGCGAATGAAACTATTTGGTAATGAAATTAGGATTATGATTCTAATGCCTGAACTAAAACGTTTTAATTAATAGCAATTGTAAAAAAATAAATTAATAAAGGTTTAGGATATATTTTAATTAATGGTTTGAGGATATTTGACTTTTATGAATGTACCGAGAAATTTTAATATAGTGCTTTTTCTTTCTATCATGAGTTATATATGGTATTAAATCTGAAAAGATATATATTTACTCTAAAAAGGCTACCATATATACATGCACGTGGTTTGGCTTAGCTGCTATGAAAAATAAACTACTACTGAAAATTAACAATTAAAATAGTCCATACAATCTTTCACCATATCGTGCATTAAATAATTCAACATTAATAATGATTTGATTGCTTTTTTTTTTTTAACGATAGTATATCAAAATTTAAATTAAAAAAATTATTGATAAAATTATTTTATCCTTTGGGATATCATTTAATTACTGACCAATGACTAAATCATTTTAATATGGGATTTTGTCAAAGGGGTAAATCTTTATTCATAAAATCTTCAAATTCAAAATATACATCATCAAAATTATTGAATGTATACTAAAAAAATTGGCTAGCTATCAATTTTATTAGATTTAGTTATCTCTTTTTTCCTCTTCTCTTTATTAACACCTTCATCATTCATTAATCTAATTATTTTTTATTGTTAGGTTTAGCTTATTAGACGACTATCACCTCTACACATTATTATATCGGAACATGAAAAGCAAATAAATCTAAGATCACTAATAAAAAAATATAAAAAAAACAAATAAATTGGAAATTAGAAAAAAAAGGTCTACATACATTGAAAACCCTAGTAAAGCCAATCAAACTCGCTCGTAGCCGAAACATAATCTAAAGAACACACACAGTAATTAAAAGCAAATTTTTTCAAGAACTAGTAAACTAATAAACTAAACTACTACTAGTAATTACTAATTAACTAATACTAATAATTAAGATCAAACAGAAGCTAAGCTGGGAATATAGGCATAAGCCTTATACGAATTACGCAACCATAGCGGTTCTGAGGAAAGAAACAAATAAGTGCTTATTAGCTCTGATTCCAACTCAAAACCCTCATGCATCGTTTTGTCCTTCAAGCGTAAAGCAACCACCGTACCTCCTAGTTGCAACAACAAAGCCACGTCACCACCACCGCCGCCGCCACCACCACCACCACCTTCTTTTGCGGCCATTATGGCATCATATTCAAGGAGCTCAAGAACTCTGCACTGATAATAACAATTAATCCCATCATTCATAAACATGATTCTAGGGTTATTATAGTTAGGATTATTACGACGGTCCACAAAATTAACCATCCCGGGAAACGCGGTTGGAAGTTGCGTATCGGCAATACGAACGGTGTGGATTGGATCCCACGCGGAATAATCGCGTTTCAGTTGGAACACGTGTATGTCAAGGTAACCAATCCCAACCAGATTCAACCGCCCATAAGCAGGGGTAACAAAGTAATAACACTCTGCTAGTGCTGGTAGTGGAGGCATCAAATCTTCCCTCATACGCTTTCCCTTCACATCGAAACAAGAACACAATCTTTTTCTTGAAGCGAAGATCCAGTGCACTGCGCCGTCGTAGTACACTCCGCGATCGGTACTGGTATCCAGTGAAGCAACGATGGGCTCGTCGCATGACGGATTCCAAGTTCGAGACTCCGACGAGTACACCATTGCTTTATACAACCTCATCTCTGGGTCTTCTGTTACTGGTAAGTCTATATCCATAGCGCAGATCCAAACGCAAATTAGGGTATAATTTGGGGAAATCAAGGGGTCGAAAGCGAGACCTACTCTCACGAGTTGGCTCCAATTTGGATATGGGATTAGATTGAAATCCTTAGTGGTTGGGTTCATAACAAAAAAATATGTTTCCAGATAATTAGGAGTAGTTTCTTTGATGGAGCCAAGTATCAAGCCGTTGCAAGATTGCCAGATTGTGATGTCTTGGGGGTCGTAGATGTTGAACAAAGGCAGAGAGTTGAAGTGAGAAAAACTAGGAGGAGGAGGAGGGTGGTTGCGGTGGGGGTAGCCTCTTCTTCTCCTTCTTGTTTTTCCGTCCAAGGAGAAAAGGTTGAACTTGGTGGAGTTATAGCTAGGTTCGGGTTGCATGAACATGCCGGAGACCTTGGTGGTGGCGGTGTGGCGGAGGGTGTGGTGGTGGCGGAAATAGCGGGAGGAGATGAGTGAGTGCCACCGTTTGGAGACACATTGGAATCTGAGGAGAGGTATAGCGGGGACGCGAATCAGTATCTCACTCAACAAATGCTCATTGCCTTCGATTGTTTCTGCTAAGTATGATGATGCCATTGTTTAATTTTTTCCTTCTTTGGTTTTTGGTTGTTCAATTAATCTTTCACACCACCAACCTAGCTAGCTAAGAGAGTATTTATAATCATCTAAAGTATCAAATCAAAAAGTTGTTATAAATCAAAAGGTAGTTCTAGATGATTGGAATATGATTTGAAAACTAGATATTCCCTCCTTTCTATATTATTTTGAATTTTTCAGATATATTGAGATAATGATAGATTTATATTAAGATAATTAAAAATAGGGTTTTGCAAAGACAAAAAAAAAAAAATATTCATCTTAAAAAATTATGTACTTTTATGTTTTCTATGTATAAACCCACCATTATGTTTGAAAATTTTTCTAAACTTACCGCAAAACCCTTAAAAATATTATGAAATTACTGGATAGAGCTATTCACCCCTAAAACCTTGCAGCCAATGGTGATGGTGACTTTGTTGTCAACCACGATCCCACTAACTACATATCACAAAATGGGTTTAGTTTGTCGAACCCGCTTTAATATATTTTTGGCAAAGTTGAAATTTTTTATCTTTTTCTTGGCGGCCAAACCTGCCCAATATTTTGTGGGTTTTGGACTATAGTCTTAATTTATTTTTTTTGAGAAATAATTATAAAATAACTTAGTCCATCAAATATTTATATTATATCATATTAAGCATAAAAATGTCTTTTTATATAATATGATTTAATTTTCATCCCTTGAGTACAAATTTTTTACACAGTCATCCAATCATATATTGCCATATCAGTTATAATAGTGTTTTCTTTCTCTCACCACCTCAAAAGTCACACAAATGAAAAGTTTTGATTGGATGACAATATAAAACGTGTAAAATATCTTTACAGCATCAAAATTAAACTCTATATTATATTATATTACATTTTTTTCTTATTTTTCTCTTCAACCAAATAAGAGAAAGAAAATTAATAAGTTCAATAGAACTTTTTGCATGTTCTCCATGTAACTAGTCTTGTAAAATTCCTAACTTTCATCTCCACCTTCAATACTTGTATAGTTTATTTACTACTGATAGCTTTCATAAAAGAAAATGACCAAAGTTAAAAGGTTAAAATTATTATATGTTCATTTATAACACTTTGAATTAGATAGATTTAAGTTAAATTTTAAACTTGGTCCAACTTATATTGTTTTGGATTATATTAATTGATTTTATTTAATCAAATGGGGAAAGATAGAGGGAGAGTGAAGAGTTGGAGAGAAAGAGAGTGATATAGAGGTTAAATTTGGATATTAATTAGGTGTATTTTATAAGAATTTTTTAATTAATAATATGATCTCAATCACATAATTTAATACAAAAATTAAATAATTATTCTCATTTTTTTTTACTATAAACACTATTTTTCATGTGGTATACTATCAACATATATAATTAAAGAGATTAATTTTTATATAATGACACAATATAATATTATCTTACACTGTTAGTCAATATAAATTGAAAAAAATAATAAATTATCATTTAAATTTATCAACTATAATAACTTCTAATATGATTTGATATATTGGTCAATTTTTATTGTTTTACACTCTCATTGAAATTAATCACATTATTAGTAATACATGAAGTGATTATTCAATTAATTAGACGGAGACTTTTGCTTAGGGAGCGGAATCCACATCTTCAAACCTAAATTACAATTTATACATAGAAAGCGATGATTTAGGCCGCCACTAATTCATCACACCTAACAAAATCTGTTATCCTAAATCTCAATCTCATAATCAAGAAAAAGAAAGAAAAAAAAACAATGAAATCTACAAGAATTCAGACTCCAAATAAATTATTCCAGTTATGGATAAGCTAGCTCAAATACCAATGGCACAATAATTGAAAGAAAATTGCTAACCAAGAGATGCCCATTTCTTAATATAAGCCATAAAATTATTATTTTTTAATTCAGAAAAGGAAAAAAGAAAAAGAAAAAAAAAAGAAAAACTATGGCTGCTATGATGGGTGGGTGGCAACGGTTTGTGGACCTTTGTGGTCTTCTGCTGAAGAATGAGATTACTATATAAAAAGCCAAAAAGACATTCACTTTTTCTTCCCTCTCTGCATTTTTTTTCTCATACCAAACTGCAAAAACAAAAACTGGTTCCGACAACCTAAGGTCCTCGTTCATTGTTCTTCTTGTGAATTCCAACATGGTGCATCATACCAAAGATTCCATTCAAACCAAAGCCTCTGTTCTTAATTGCATCGACCTATCCAACCCTGACACCAAACAATCCGTGAATTTGCTCAAACAGGTTTATCATCTTCCCTCAAAACTTGTTGTCTCTGTTTCAAAAATTTGAACTTTTTTCATTTTTTATTATTATGTGATCATTAGGCATGTTTGGATTCTGGTTTCTTCTACGTTGTGAATCATGGGATAAGCAAGGAATTCATGGACGAGGTTTTTGCACAGAGCAAGAAATTCTTCTCACTTCCTTACAAGGAGAAGATTAAGCTCCTTAGGAATGAAAAGCATAGAGGGTACACCCCTGTTCTTGATGAGCTACTTGATCCTGAAAACCAAGTACATGGTATGTATTTATTTTACCCTTCTGCTTCTGTTGCATGTTTGAATCCTCTTTTGTTTTTCTTGTTCTTATTCTTCATCATCATCTTCTTCTTCTTCTTCTTCTTCTTCTTTGTGTTGAAACTTGATATCCTTTTCCCTGGTGGGTTAAGTAGGAGATTACAAAGAGGGGTATTATCTTGGAGTTGAAGTACCTGAAAATCACCAAGAATCCAAGAAACCGTTTTATGGACCAAATAAATGGCCTGCACCAGGTAAATTACTCTGTTTTTTTTTTGGCATTTGAGACTTTTGGAAAAGATAATGTAATTTTTAGTGTTGTTGTTTTTTTCGATTTTTTCCCATTCTAATGTTATCCTCAAATTTTATCATGTAGATGTTCTGCCTCGTTGGAGGGAGACTATGGAAAAATACCATCGACAAGCATTGTAAGTTTCAATGAAGTTATTCACCTATAATATGATGCAACTGTACTTTGTTGAATTTTGATCATTTGTGTATAGAACTAGCTTAAAGCTTATTGGCTTATTGCTAGATTGTTGTGGATTTTCTGTATTTTTGTAATGAAACTTGAGTCTTATATATGGAGCATTGGAGCTTATGTTTCCTTGGATTTCAATATAACTATATTTCATCCTGTTCCCCTTTTTCTTCATTGCCATGGGTTGTAGACTTATTTTTCTGTATTTTCCTGTGAATATTATATTGCTCCCTTCACACAGATATAGAAAATTGTAGATCATGTTTGACTGGATTGGTCGTTCATTGCGCTTCTGTATTATGATTACTGTTTATGAGTTTAAGGAAAAAGGACTCACATATTTGTCATCTTTGTTCCTATTTGTTTTTATGGTGAATCCAGAGAAGTGGGAAAAAAAGTTGCTAGGATAATAGCTCTTGCACTTGGTTTGAATGCCAATTTTTTCGATCGGCCAGAGATGCTGGGACAGCCCATTGCAACCCTTCGGTTGCTGCACTATGAAGGTTTTGAATCAATTGTATTGTGTCTTATACCTGTTTTAACTACAAAGCAAAATTACTTATGCAATTGTAATCATTCTGGTTCAATGAAGGTAAAATATCGGATCCCTCGAAAGGATTATATGGAGCTGGAGCTCACACTGACTATGGATTAATCACGCTGTTAGCAACGGATGGGAATCCGGGTCTTCAAGTAAGATCCCACCAGATGTTTCTTTCAATATTATAAACATTTTGGGCAATTAATTATGGACTTCAATAATTTTTGTTGCAGATATGCAAAGATAGGGATGCTAAACCTCGGGTATGGGAGGATGTGGCGCCAATGAAGGGGTTAGTCCCTATACCTTTGTAGCTTCTATAGATTAAGAATATCGATGATGTATGATTGTTGTTTTCATGCAAAACAATATTGAAAGTTTACCTTTAACTGTTTAACTTGAGCTAATTGCAAAACTTTTTAGACATGCAATGATATGATGGATGAAACATAAATGCTGCAAAGATAAGAATATTGCTATAATGTGTTAAACTTGAACTATTCTGTCACGCCCTTCTCCTGAGCTATTTGCATTATTTATCTGATTGTTTCTGTTGCAGAGCATTCATTGTGAATATTGGTGACATGCTGGAGCGCTGGAGCAACTGTGTTTTCAAGTAAGAAATCCTTCCTAACACAGACTTAATTCTGAAAGTTTCCTTCATTTAGATGATAGTGTTAAGGTACAGCTACAATCACAGTACAATAAACCAAAACAGTATAGAGAATAGAGAGAGAAGTAGAGAGAAGGTACAGAGAAAGAAGAGTAGAAGCAGTATATGAAAGTAACAGAGGGAGGAATGATTCAGCAAGAATATCCCTCAGCTCTGAGTATGTGATTTTGTATATTTTCTGTAAAAGAGTATGAAGAACAATGAAGAATAAAAGATAGTGTCTAACTTTCGAGAGGCTAGACTCTCTCCCACACAAAAGTCCCCACTAAGCGCCACCTTGTCCTCAAGGTGGAAAGTCAGAAAGGCAAGCTGTATTTTCTGAGCATCTTCCCACGTATTTTCGAAGTCAGGTAAGGCCTTCCACTTGATAAGGACCTGCAGCTCTCCTTGCTCTGAAGTGCGGATTCCCAGGAGCTCTTCCGGTTCGACCACCAATTCGGTCTCATCTGTGAGGCTGTCGGGTAGCGGCTGAGGCTGCAGTGAAGGGCCCACACTGCGTTTCAAAAGTGATACATGGAACACCGGGTGAATTCTCGCTGAGTCTGGTAAACGCAGCTTGTAAGCGACCTCACCGATCCTTTCCAGCACCTCATAAGGACCATAGACACGAGCACTCAGCTTTTGGTTCGGGCAAGATGCGAGAGAGCGCATCCGATACGGCTGTAGCTTGAGGAACACAAAATCGCCTACCTCAAAAGTCAACTCCCTCCGTTTTTTATCAGTTGCAGATTTCATCCTGTTCTGAGCTCTGTTTAATTGCCACTGCAGCTCTTCCAGAATCAAATTCCTATCCTCCAAAAGGACCCGGACCTCCTCCACCGCGGACTCCAAACCACCACGCAACAGCGGAGGGGGATCTCGCCCATATAACGCCCTGAAAGGAGTCATGTTAATAGACCCATGGTGGGATGTGTTATACCAGAATTCAGCCCAGGGAAGTAAAGACGGCCACTATTTCGGTCTGGAACCTGTAAGGCAGCGCAGGTAAGTCTCTACGCACTTGTTAACAGCCTCTGTCTGCCCATCCGATTGTGGGTGATAAGCAGAAGACATTTTTAGAGTGGTGCCCGTATGTTTGAATAACTCAGACCAAAAGGCGCTAAGAAAAATCTTATCTCTGTCCGACACTATAGATGAGGGGAACCCATGCAACTTGACGACTTCTCGGACAAATAGGGAGGCTACGTCCTTGGCTGTGAAAGGATGAGAGAGCGGAAAAAAATGGGCGTACTTGGTGAGGCGATCCACCACTACAAAGATCGTATCAACTCCGCGAACCTTGGGTTGACCGCTGATAAAGTCCATGGAGATGTCGGACCAGACCTGTGTGGGAATAGGGAGAGGTTGTAGGAGCCCGACAGGTTGCAGCGTCGAGTGTTTATTCTGTTGGCAAGTGACACAGCCTTTGACAAACTCTAAGATACGCGATTTCATTCCTTCCCAATAGAGTACAGCCGCCATCCGCTTATATGTTCGAAAAAATCCAGCATGCCCTCCCAGTTTCGAACTATGGAACTCTTCCAATAATTTCGGGATGAATTTAGACGACTTAGCCAGCACAATGCGCCCGTGAAAGGAGAGTTTGCCGTTTACCAGAGCAAAACCAGCAGCTGTTTCATCCCCCAACAAGAGCTTCTGCATAATACCTTTCAGTTTTGCATCCCCCAAGACTTACTGCTCAATTTCATCCCATTCCGCTGCCAAGGAAAAAGAAAGAGAGGAGAAGTGAAATTTGCGAGATAAAGCATCAGCAACCCTATTTTCCGTACCTGCCTTGTATTGAATATCGAATTGATACCCCAACAGTTTGGAGAGCCATTTATGTTGGGCTTCATCTGCCACTCGCTGGTCCAATAGAAATTTCAGGGCTTTCTGATCTGTGAATACCGTGAACCGCTGGCCCATCAAGTAGTGACACCACTTCTGTATGGCTAACACCACAGCCATTAGTTCACGCTCGTAAACTGATTTTTTCTGAGCCGTCTCCGACAGTTTCTGACTCATAAATGCGATAGGGCGCCCTTCTTGCATTAATACAGCTCAAATTCCTTTCCCGGAGGCATCCGTCTCCAGCTGAAATGGTTTAGAGAAACAGGGAATGGCGAGCACCGGAACCGAAACCATCGCCTGTTTCAGGTGTTCAAACGCTCTGTCCGCTTCCTCACTCCATAAGAATCCATCCTTTTTCAACAGCTGCGTCAGGGGCCCTGCAATGCATGCTGCCATAACCACGAACAAAACGGCGATAGTACCCAGTGAGGCCTAAAAACCCCCGGAGGCCGCGGATGTCACGAGGGCGGGGCCAGTCCAGCATATCCTGTAACTTCCGAGGATCTGCAGCAACCCCTGAGTGGGAAATATGTGGCCCAAGTATTCAACACTGGCACTCTCGAACTGGCACTTCTTCCTATTAACTAACAAGTGATGCTGCCTCAATAATGTGAACACCTGCTCCAGATGCTGGTGGTGACTGGCCAAATCACTGCTGTAGATCAAAATATCATCAAAAAAAACCAAAGCGAATTTGCGCAGGTATGGGCGAAGGATAGAGTTCATGAGGGACTGGAAGGTGGAGGGGGCGTTGGTGAGGCCAAAAGGCATTACCAAAAACTCGTAATGACCTTCATGAGTGCGGAAAGCGGTTTTGGGAATATCTGAGTGTTTCATCCGGATTTGGTGATATCCGGACTTTAAGTCGAGTTTAGAGAAAACGGCTGCTCCATCAAGCTCATCAAGCAGCTCCTCAATGATGGGGATCAGAAACTTGTCAGGGACGGTAATCTTATTGAGCGCTCGATAATCAACGCAGAAGCGCCATCCCCCGTCTTTCTTCTTGACCAGAATCACGGGGCTGGAAAAAGGGCTCGTGCTTGGCCTTATGATACCCAGCTGCAACATCTCGCAGACAATCTTCTCCATCTCTTCTTTTTGATAATGGGGGTATCGATACGGTCGGATGTTAGGGATATCTGCTCCCTCCTTCAGTGTAATCGAATGATCATGAGTACGGTGTGGGGGAAGGCCTGAAGGTGGTTGAAATAGATCTTCATACTGCAGTAACAATTCCGATGTTGCTGTCGACAACTCAGCCTGGTGTGATGCGGTGGTGGCTCTAAACATAGGAGTCACCAAGAACCCCTCCTCATCATTCTTCAATGCATGTAACGTGGCTTTCCCATTAGCTCGACTCCTGCCCAAGGTGGGATCACCCTGAAGCGTGACCCAAACATCTCCTTGCATCCAGCTCAAAGAGGGAGAATTGTAATCGCCGACGAAACGTCCCAAGCTAGCCACCCATCCGGCGCCCAAAATGACCTCAGATTGGCCCAGCATCATAACCAAGAAATCCTGCACTATTGAAATCCCCTGTGCTAGAATAGTGACGCTTGCGCATCCACTCACCCCCTTCTCAATGGCACCATTTCCCACCTCCACACGAAAAGGAGGAAGAGGTATCGTGCATAACCCCAGAGTAGAAACGAGAGACGGAGAGATGAAATTAGCTTCAGCACCGGGGTCCACCAACACAACCACTGCGGACCCATTAATGACACCCTGAAACTTCAAGGTGTGATGAGAGGTAAAGCCCCAGTAACTCAACGACGATAGGTGAAGAGGAGCGACGTTATCTGGATCGGCGTCGTCCTCGAGTGGAATATCTTCCACGAAGCCTTCTGGAATCTCCTCGTCTTCCCCCAGAATGATCATGCGCTGATGTCGAAACCGACATGAATGGGTCGGATCCCATTTCTCCCCACAACGGAAACATAGGCCTTTTCGGCGTCGCTCGGCCCATTCATCGTTGGAGACCCAACGGGCAGGAGGCTTGGCTCTAGTAGAACCCGAGCCTAGAGTAGGTCCAGAAGGAGAAGGTTTGGATTGAGAGCTCAGATTGGGCCGAGTAATACCTGAGTTAGAGTGGAGTGGGTTGGGCTTTGTAGTGTCTGTGGGGAAAGAAGGATTGGGCCTGGCCCAAGTGGATCGAGCTGCCCCCCAACTCGACCGTGGAGCCCAATTGCGTCTACCTCCTCTGTCATCATCTTCCCAAGCACGGTTTCGAGCTTCGATCTCCATGGCTCGATCCATGAGATCCTGGAGATTCTCAAATTGTTTCACTGAAATTTCCGCCCTAATTCTCGGATGAAGCCCCTCATGAAACATGCACATCAAAGTCATCGATCCCAAATCCCTAAACATACGCGAGGCCAGTTCGAATTCCCGGCGAAATTCCATCACCGTACCCACTTGCTTCACTTGTAGCAGAGGCGAGAGGGGGTTTAGTTCCGATCCAGGCGCGAAATGCTTCACCGCGCATTCCTTCAGACAGCGCCATGTGTGGAACGCTGTTTGCGTCTCCCACCACTCGAACCACGTGAGTGCCTCACCGTGCAGGCCGATCACGGCGTGGTTCAGCCGGTCCTCCACCGGAATCGCAAGCGCCTTGAAGTAGCGGTCCATGCGCACTAGCCACCCGTGCACATCGGAGCCGTCGAAGGTAGGAACCTCCATTCTCCGTCCTGGGTCCCAACCCACCTGAGGAGGCGCGGGACGGCGACCACCCCCTTGTTGGTCGTCCACCACCGACACATTATCTTCCGTGTCCGGTTGCGTGTGGTGCGATGTGTGCTGCGGTGGGATCCGAACCGCGATATCCGCCAACTGTTTCATCACCGTCTCCAACATCCGCTCCAAACCCTCCACCCGATTCTCCATGGTTGCCGATGACCGCGTCGTGACCATCCACAGGAAGAAGCCCCGGATCGAAGACTGATACCAATTGTTAAGGTACAGCTACAATCACAGTACAATAAACCAGAACAGTATAGAGAATAGAGAGAGAAGTAGAGAGAAGGTACAGAGAAAGAAGAGTAGAAGCAGTATATGAAAGTAACAGAGGGAGGAATGATTCAGCAAGAATATCCCTCAGCTCTGAGTATGTGATTTTGTATATTTTCTGTAAAAGAGTATGAAGAACAATGAAGAATAAAAGATAGTGTCTAACTTTCGAGAGGCTAGACTCTCTCCCACACAAAAGTCCCCACTAATTCCCTGCCTAACAGAATTTCCCTTTTTCTATTTATATCACTGCTCACGTAACAAACGCACCGCACTCACACCTTAGGTAGTTATTTTATTCTCTCTCCTCCTATACGTGAATTTAAAAGGGGTGACTTCACTGTTTTGCCCTTGCTCCATACGGTCTGTGACAGATAGATTTTTCTCTTGATGAATCGATGCGAATCACACATGTTCATGGGGTTGTTAACATATATATCTATAAGGACTCATAAGAATTCAGGGCCCCCCCAATGTGATATCCTGTGTTTTCTATAGCTGCTAGAATGAAAATTGTAAGCTTCAATTGAGGCAGAGAATTGCAAGTGTAAGAACTTGATTAGTATTTTGTATGTGCACTTAAAACCAAAGCTCTAAGGCATATATAGATAAATAAAACCAAAAATTAAGAAAGATATGTTATTTTTCCTTTGGTGTACCTTTAAAGAATGTCTTTTTTATTTTTTCATTTGAACTTTATTCATTGTATCCTCACAAAGTTTATTTGCATTTATGATCAGGTCTACGCTGCACAGAGTTCTAGGAAATGGTCAAGAGAGATTTTCTGTAAGTCCCAGCTTTGTTCTGGTTCAACTTTTTCTTCTTTAACTTGATCTTTTGATTCACAAAACCAGTGTTACATCAATTTATTTATCCTCTCTCTCGACCTAGATGATTCATCATTGTCGATATTTGTCAATTTCTCATCCCAAAGTTGTTTACTTTCACAGATTCCGTATTTTTTGGAGCCAAGTCATGATTGTTTAGTGGAATGCTTGCCAACCTGCAAATCAGAGACTAATCCTCCCAAGTGAGTTAAAAAAATGGCATCTAATTTGACAACACATTGTATGTTAGGAAGTGAACTTATGTGAATTAAAATTCCTTACTTGTTCACCAAGTGGCATATGGACAAATGAATAGGTCATACTCACATCACATGATTATACGTCGAATATGAGTAAGGGTATGTTTGGATTATACTTGACAAACCTCAGTTTGGTAAAATGGGAAAGTATGTTTAATTCACTTCTGACCAGAGTCTGGTTTAAGGCTAGAAATCATATTGAAATGTAACTCAACCTGATTTTACTAAATAGGTTAAAATGAATTGAAACTTAGTTTGCATGGTTCAAAGCATGGTTAGCACTTTATACACTCAATTGCCAAAACAAACATACACAATTGCTCTTGAAGTGGTCCTTATATGTTTCAAACCCCTGCATTTTCTCTTTTTACAGATTTCCTCCGATCTTATGCCACGAATACTTGAGCCAGCGCTACAACGATACTCATGCTGATCTCACTGTTTACAAGAAACACCAAGCTTGAGTAGTCATGCTGATTCATATATTTACAGCAAACATAAAAAGCTGCTTAAGAAACAAGTCTTTTGGATCTGTGATGCTTGAAGATTGCTGTTTATTGTTAGCCTGTCAAGTGGTTCAAAACACCTTGAATATCATATTAGGAGCAAAAACCATAGTACACTGCCAAATTTTTATAGATTTAGTTTACATGGTAGGTAGTTTGGTTTGATGTTGTTATAGCTGAAGAAACAACATATCTGAAATCAACAGATGTATTTTTTGTTTTTCTTGTTCAAGGTTAAATTTAGGAATTATAGGAGGAAGGGAAATGGGATTGCTTAAGCTTTTTAGCCCATTCAATTTGTGTCATGACTTACCAAAAAAAAGGATAAATGTTCTGTTTACTTTTATTTTTGGCATATACTGTTTGATTTACCTTTATTTGTGGTGTTTTTGTCTCTATTTGTTTCATTCAACACCATTAAAAGCTATGTTATTAGCAGCAGAGGAACAACACTGCTATTTCAAGTTCTTTAAATAAGCCTATGTTTTCAGATTGATGGTAATCAATGAAATGAGATAGAATAGAAAAAGATGGATTGAAATGGAGGAGAGTGAATTCCATCCTACTGTAAGATATTTTATTAATAAAAATGTAGTATTTATTGACTTACCAATGAAATGATACAGAAATATAGGATATTACTTTCTCCTTCATTAACAATAACATCAAACTAAAGAAATTGAACTCCTCAAGCCATTCTTTCAAGAAAATTTATTAATATCCATTGATATTACATGAGATGAAATAAGATTTTCATAATAGAAAGACTCATTCAACACTTCATCATGGTAAAAAACAAATACACCCCCTCACTCTTGCATAAGCTGCATCAAACAACTCCATATGCCTAACATACATGTTTATTCATTACTACAACCAGAGTTAACACTAATGTGCTCCATGATTCACCTATAGTTCCGGTACACCGGGGAATACATGCAGCTCTCTGCATACTTAACAAGATTCTCTGGTCGAGGGAGGCATGTTGCCAAGCCTGCAATGAAAGAATCATTTCATTTTAAAATGAAATCCATGCCTAATACAATAAAATACACATAGGTACTTAGTAAATGAATGATGAGTTATGAAAATATGCACATACCTAGTTCATATGCCTTGGCAGCAACATTTGCAGCTATGTTAGCTGAAATGTTTCTGATGTCAGAGAATGGTGGATAAATCAAACCCTTCTTGTAGTTCTCCTCTGTCACTAGTTTAGCCAATGCTTCCGCTGTGTATTACATGAAAACAATGTTTAGAATTCCTTCATGAATTTCACAATATCAATCACAAGTAAGTAGTGATTGTTAAGAAGCTATGCAGCATAGATACTGCAAAGTTCAAAATAGTCAACGTACTTGTATCAGATATGTATCTATCAGATACTTATTGATGATTTTAAATATTTCTAGTTATATTTTGCACGTTTTTATAAGATTTATGTCGTATCTTTGTATCCTACTCGTGTTTTATAGATACTTGTACCAATATTCGTGCAACACAACTAAGAAGATACATATCATAGAAAGAACAGAACATCTAGTTTACTTACAGGCTGCCAGAAGCATATCATCATGTACTCGAATTGCTCCTGAGATGACTAAACCCAAACCAAATCCAGGGAAGATGTAAGCATTGTTGGCCTAATTTAACAAAGGGAGGAATTAGATACATATGATGCTATAGATATGTTGTTTAATCAAATAAGAGAAAGCTAGTCATGAAGATGAATGAATAGGATTGCAAAACCTGGCCAGAATAGTAAACTTTGCCCTTGTATTCAATTGGATCAAAAGGACTACCACTAGCAAAAATTGCACGGCCCTATGTTTATGAAAAAATAAAAAATAGATAAGTCATGGAAATTACTATTGAAAAGGAGTAGTGATATTCATCATTTGCATCAGAGAACTTATCAGTTACTTCACCTCACTATGGTTGTAAGCCTCTTCAGCTGTACATTCTGACTGTGAAGTTGGATTGGAGAGAGCCATAATAAGAGGTTTCTGCAATCAAAAACATGATAGAGATTCAGTGATTATATAATATTGTGTATCTAAACATGCACACAACAAGTACTCATACATAAGAGGGAAAAAGGGGAAGAGTCTTACATCATTGATCGATGAAACGGCTTCGATTACTTCCTTTGTGAATGTTTTCCCAACTCCAGATGATCCAATCAAAACTGTAGGCTTAATTACCTTGAAGATGTAAGATAATTTAAGGTTAGAAAAACACATCTAAGACAACCTTGATGCAATTCATAAATAGACATATTTTCGAGTTTTGACACCTTAACAGCTTCTAAGAGAGTGGCAACTGGTTCATGCTCATGAGCCCAAGGCTTCTTGAAGTGTTGAAGTGAGTTCTTCCTAGAACTAACAATTAAACCCTGCAGGAGAGAAAAAAATAAGGGGGGAAAATAGAAAAAAATGAAATTAAAGGAGAAAATAAAGTAAACTAAATATTACAGCATTCTATGGAAACTTATCATGGTTTTGAATTACCTTTGAGTCTACAAGCCATATCTTCTTGCGATTCTCCTCTATCGGTGTCTTCGTCTGCGCCAGAAATAGTATGATTATATGAATTACAGAACAACAAAATCAACTGTAATCTGTAATTTAACAATTAACTCAACAAAATCCATATGACAGACTATGTCAACAATAAATGACTTATTTACCTGCTTTGACATCTCAAGAGCTATTAGTTCTGCTATTCCTGTTCCTGCCTGAGATTATGACACAAACAATAAGTAGGACAATCTAACTTGTCAAGTACCAAACAGAAGGTTATGTGTGTGTTAATGCATGCATAACCACAAAACAAAGATGAAATGGAAAAAAGAATAGAAGGTGCATAATTTAGCAGCATGAAAATTTCAAAGATGCAAAGATATAAAGTGAAAAAAAAGGTGGAAATAGATTGTTACCTCTCCAGCACCAAGGAACAGGAATTTATGATCAGCCAAAGTACCACCGATGAGCTTCAAGGCTGCTACAACCCCAGCAAGAACAACAGATGCAGTCCCCTGATATATATATATACATATAATAAGCATTAATGATAATATTAGAATGAAACAATCTTCATGATATAGATACTATATGTTATTCTTTTTGCAACTTAGTACCTGAATATCATCGTTGAAGACGAGATGAGTTGTGCCATATTTCGCAAGCAGATCGAAAGCATTGTGATTTGCAAAATCTTCAAACTGCAGAAAAACCATTTCAAATAATCAAACATCACATTACAGCTGAATAAATGAATACAGGATAAGAAACCTTTAAGATCATATACAAAATTTGCAACCTGTACAAGAACTTTTTCTCCATAGTTTTGCTTGACAGCAGTCATAAACTCACTTAGAAGTTCAGAATATTCCTAAAAAGTAGAATCCATCAGATCAATGCAAGTTAAAATGATGCAGATAATAAATAAACCATGAAAAAGCAATTTTGAGCAAGGCATATATCATATATCTCATTCCAACCTGCCCTGTTGCTCTTTTCTGTCTAAGTCCAATGTAAAACTCATCCTTCAGTAATTGGTCATTGTTTGTCCCCACATCAATTGTAATAGGCAAACACTAATTAACCACAGAACAAACAAGGACAACAAAGAAAACATCACATGAGATAAAATTCTACTTGATTATTCTCTTAATGAACAAGTTCCCAAAATTATTGAACATTGAAAATGAGACATATATAATGATATGATGAGAAGAAAAAAGATAGTAGAAGATAGAAAATTCATACTGCTGATGGACGAACTCCTCCTAGTGCAGTGTACAATGCTAATTTACCAACAGGAATTCCCATTCCCTGAAAAAAAATATGTAACATAGCATTATATACATCTTGGCTTATATCATAGCATTAATTAAAATCAAAGAGTTCTTTGACGACTTAACACAAATACCTGGCATCCAAGATCTCCAAGTCCCAAAATCCTCTCACCATCTGTGACAACAATAACTTGAATACTCCTCTCAGGCCAGTTTTTGAGTACTTCAAGGATTTTCCCCCTGAAAAAAAAGGCGTAAAACCGCTATGATCCTGCATCAAATGTAGTCCAAAATCTTGCATAACAAGCAAAGTGAGAAGAGAAATTCATACTTCTCTTTCAAACTTATGTAAAGGCCCTGAGGACGGCGGAAGATGCTACCGTATTTCTGGCAAGCCTCACCAACAGTAGGAGTGTACACAATTGGCAGCAGCTCCTCAACATTGTCAATAAGAAGCTTGTAAAACAGCCTCTCATTCGTCTCCTGTATGTGTAGCAGAATTTCAATTTTTCAGAACTACAAAGATTTTGAACTGCTAGACAACCAGAATTTCAGCCTAAATTAAGTGTCAAAATGATGCAGCATGATTAGTGACATGAGAAATCGGGTCCTATCGCTGCATTTCATCCGATCAATACCATAATTTGCATAGAAAAATTCTTGTTACATTGACAAATTCAAGGCATCAATCTCATATGTTATAGGAGACAACCTTAATTAGCAACATCAAGACCAAGAAAAACTGAACCAGATGCAATTTCAAGCTGTCTAATTTAACTATGATGAGTTGAAAAATAAGTAAATTAAAAAAAAATAAAAAACCTGCCTGAAGTTCCATCATAGCCATGTACTTCTGCAAAGGAACCTGATACTGCCGGATGTTGTTCATCTGCTTTTTCTCCTGTGGACAACAGAAAATAACAATCAGAACATAGAAAAGGAAAGAAAATAACCAAATAATATATATATATAACACATAAAAGAAAAGAAAACAAATAAAGATCATTCATAGCTCATTGAACATAGAATAATGCAAACCTGAAGTTGCTGGGAGATAACAGTAGGAGGAAGGAGTCCTCGAAGATAGTGTGCATCCCTTTCTTTCTCACTGAAAGCAAGCCCTTTGTTGTACTGTGGATCCCTTAGCAAACTGTATCCACTGCATCACACAACCTTCAACAAACTTAGAATACAGTTTCATCTCAAATTAATCATACAAAAATTCATCACATAAGCTTTGTCCCGGGATGGCGTGTCGACTACATGGATCAAATGATATAATAACCGTGTTGTATTCAAAATTATTGAAAAAAGAAAAAAGAGTACTTGGCTTAGCAATAACTAAAGAACTTCATCCATAAAAAAACAGAGGTAGACTCAACTGATGGAAGGACTAAACAGTTAGTTACTAATGATCAAATGTCTACATTAGCAAAATTTTTCATATATGTTTGTATTTGAAGTGTAATCACTTCAAATAAAAAATCTAAGCTCTTCAATACTAAAATTGAAGCTATATATATATATGATGATGCTAAAAAATCTGAGAAAGTATGTGAGTGACCTGGCTACTGAGAAAGTCCATGGAGTGACAAATTGGTCTTCGGTGGCGCTATCCTCGCCGTAGACATCCTCAACGCCGCCACCGACGGCGGATCTTGGGCTGAGAGGAAGCACTGTCTCACCATCTCTCAAGGCCTTAAGAGTGCTCTCCATGTTAGCTAATTCTTCAAGCTACTACACTTACCTTAATTCTTTGTTTTTCCTTTCTTAAAAAACAATGGCAATGATTCACAAACACACACTCTTTTATTGACAAGACTGCACCTTTGAAATCATGGAGGGATGAACCAAGTCAATGGAAGACAACAATTCAATTAACAAGTGGCTCTGTCGTTTTCTATTTCAAAAGAAAAGTGGAACCATGTGAAGGCCAATGAACAGTGTCAGTGTATATATATATATATACTATTGCTTCATTACTTACTTGAGTGCTTTTGCATTATTTTCCATGCAAGTTGATCACTAAAGTAATTAACATTGAAGGGTATCTAGTAAAAGATATGACAATTTGAGAACATGATGAGAAGTTTTTTAAACACCAGTTCTATAGTAATATCCTATACTTTTCATTAAGTGAACAAAATTTTAATCTATAAATTCAAATTATAAGGAATCAAAATGAGGCTCCTGATTAAAAAGAAAAGCTCTAATATTAATGTGGCTTATGGTATATTTACATTTTATTAATATACACGTTACTTTTGTGTGTGTGTGCTTTTATTTCTTTACATGTTTATGATAAGTCAAATTCATGAGGTGGCCACAAGAAATGGGGATATTTAATAAAGAAGTGTAGGGATATTCACACTACCAATGTTGGCAATGTAGCAACAAGATAGCCTTAATTAGTGCTTTACTTTATTCATTAGAGTGATACACAAAAAGATGATTGATGAATATAATATAAAGAGCATTGCTAGAGGCACAACAAAAAATCAGTCTAAACAGTCAACAATAGAAAATTGGGCCTAAATCACTCAGTTCATTAAAAAAAATACACATGTTAATAATGCTATTTGAGCCAAAAATGTTAAAATGAACTTTGTTGATTATTTTGGCTGAAAAAATATTATTTCTCAATCATTTGTGTAATATAAATATTGTTAAATAAAAAGCATCGATGTTGTTAGATTAAAAAAGTACTTAAAAATTTCGGGGATTCTTTGATAATTAATCACGTGAAAATTGCTAGCTTTTACTATATTAAAGTTAAGGTTGTTTTCTTTGCTATTCGATGAGTATAGAGTATAGATGCCTTTCTGAATCACTGATTTAATTTAATTGAATTAATGAGATATACTGCTCATTTTTAATCACAAATAAGTCAAGTGTACTTATACAATACTAAAAAAAATCTATAAAATTTAAATTATTTGATATGATTAAGCGCATCAAATATGAAACGGATATTTTTGGGTACAAAAGAATATTATTGTGATTTAAGAAATTATAAAGACTTTAGCTCTATATTATATATGTATTTTTCGGATTTAAAAATGACTTCATGTGATGACTGATGAGCTTATCATCAAAGATATAATGATGGACAATAATTGTGGACCTTGTCCCACGTATTGACTCCTAAAGTAATTCCACACTCTCCTTTTAAAGGGTAATAATAAAGGATCATATATTTGGCTTTATCCAAAACTTGTTTGGTCAATTTACTTTCAATAAAACGATGCCTTTTCTAAGAACTAATGAGGAAATTATAAACCAAAATAAGGAATATAACAAAAGAAATATCACTTCTTTCTTTGCATGCTCAAATTTTCATCTTATGAGTAGAGATAATCACAATTAACTATTAAATCCTTTAATTGTATTGTTAAACTTTCTATTACTTAGGAATCATTACTACCAACTATTATTAGGTATTCCAAATTGAACCCATAGACTCTAGTTAATTAGTAAGTAATTATCACTAGATATTGAATCACATAATTTTTTTTACGTATAGTAAAAATTAAATATAATATACTTTAAAATATGAGATTTTACAATTTTTTTGGTTAGATGATAAAATAAAGACTATAACCTATAAAATATTGAATCACATGAATTTTTTCACATATAGTAGAAATTGAAGGTTATATACTTTAAAAAGAGAGATTTTACAATTTTTTTGGCTGTATTTTAAAATAAAGTCTGTAGCCTATAAAATATTGAATCCATGAATTTTTCACATATAGTAGAAATTGAATGTTATAATCATTAAAATGTTTGATTTCACAATTTTTTAGGTTGTATTATAAATAAAAACTATAAGTTTTAAAATATTGAATAGCCTGAATTTTTAAATATAGTAGAAATTGAAAACATTATTATACTTTAAAATGTGAGATTTCACAATTTTTTTGGTTGTATTATAAAATAAAGATTATAGCCTATAAAATATTGAATCACATGAATTTTTCACATATAGTAGAAATTGAAGGCTATATATAGTTTAAAATGTGATATTTCACTATTTTTTTAAATAGACTATAAAATAAAGACTATAGCCTCTAAAATATTGAATCACATAAATTTTTAACAATTAGTACAACCTGAAGGTTATATACTTTAAAATGTAGGATTTCAGATTAAAATCTTTTTGGTTGTATTATAAAATAAAGACTATAGCCTATAAAATATTGAATCACATAAATATTTTACGTATAGTAGAAATTGAAGGCTATATACTTTAAAATGTGAGATTTCACATATTTTTTTGTTGTACTATAAAACAAAGACTATAGCCTATAAAATATTGAATCACATTAATTTTTTAAATATAGTAGAAATTGAAGGCTATATACTTTAAAATGTATTATTTCACATTTTTTTGTTATATTATAAAATAAAGTCCATAGACTTCAAAGTATGTAATTTCATGATTTTATTAGTAGAAATTGAAGGTTATAGGTTTTAAAATTTGAGATTTCACTATTATTCTAAGAAACACCATAAAACAAAGGCTATATAGACTTCAAATTATGTAATTTCATGACTATTTTATATACAGTAGAAATTGAAGGCTATAGACTTTAAAATGTGAGATTTCACTAATTTTTCTAGAAACACTATAAATAAAAAGGCTATAGACTTTAAATTATGTAATTTCATGAATTTTATACATATAGTAGAAATTGAAGGCTATAGGCTTTAAAATGTGAGATTTCACTATTTTTTACAGAAACACCATAAAACAAAGGCTATAGAATTCAAATTATGTAATTTTATGATTATTTTACATATAGTAGAAATTGAAGGCTATAGGCTTTAAAATGTGAGATTTCACTAATTTTTTCAGAAACACCATAAAACAAAGGCTATAGACTTCAAAGTATGTAATTTCATGATTTTTTTACATATAGTAGAAATTGAAGGTTATAGGCTTTAAAATGTGAGATTTCACTAATTTTCCCAGAAACACCATAAAACAAAGGCTATAGACTTCAAATTATGTAATTTCATGATTTTTTTTACATATAGAAGAAATTGATGGCTATATGCTTTAAAATATGAGATTTCACTATTTTTCCCAAAAACACCACAAAACAAAGACTATACACTTTAAAGTATATAGTTTCATGATTTTATTACATATAGTAGAAATTGAAGGCTATAGGTTTTAAAATGTGAGATTTCACTAATTTTCCTAGAAACACCATAAAACAAAGGCTATAAACTTCAAATTATGTAATTTCACGATTTTTTTACATTTAGTAGAAATTGAAGGCTATATAAGGCTTTAAAATGTGAGATTTCACTAATTTTTCTATAAACACTATAAAACAAATGTTATATACTTCAAATTATGTAATTTCCTGAATTTTCTTACATATACTAGAAATTGAAGGCTATAGACTTTAAAATGTTAGATTTCACTAATTTTTCACATAAATATTATAAAACAAAGGCTATAACCTTCAAATTAAGTAATTCCCCGGTTTTTTTACATATAGTATAAATTGAAGACTATAGACTTTAAAATGTGAGATTTCATGACTAATTTTCCCAGAAACACCATAAAACAAAGACTATAGACTTCAAATTATGTAATTTCATAATTTTTTAACATATAGTTGAAATTGAAAGCTATAGGCTTTAAAATGTGAAATTTTACTAATTTTTCTAAAAACATTATAAAACAAAGGCTATAGACTTCAAATTATGTAATTTTTCAATTTTTTTACATATAGTAGAAATTGAAAGCTATAGGCTTTAAAATGTGAGATTTCACTAATTTTTCATAAACACCATAAAACAAAGGCTATAGATATTTCAAATTATGTAATTTCAAAAAAAAATTACATATAGTAGAAATTGAAGGCTATAGACTTCAAAATATGTAATTTCATGATTTTTTTACATATAGTAGAAATTGAAGGCTATAGATTTTAAAATGTGAGATTTCACTAATTTTCCTAGAAACATCATAAAACAAAGGCTATAGACTTCAAATTATGTAATTTCATGATTTTTTTACGTATAATAGAAATTGAAGGCTATAGGCTTTAAAATGTGAGATTTCACTAATTTTTCCCAAAACACCAGAAAACAAAGGTTATAGACTTCAAAATATGTAATTTCATGATTTTTTTACATATAGTAGAAATTGAAGGCTATAGGCTTTAAAATGTGAGATTTCGCTATTTTTCCCAAAAATACCATAAAACAAAGGCTATAGACTTCAAAGTATGTAATTTCATGATTTTATTATATATAGTAGAAATTTAAGGTTATATGCTTTAAAATGTGAGATTTCACTCATTTTCTTTGAAACACCATAAAGTAAAACTTATAAACTTCAAATTATGTAATTTCATGAATTTTATACATATAGTAGAAATTGAATGCTATAGATTTTAAAATGTGAGATTTCACATATTTTCCTAGAAACACCATAAAACAAAGGCTATAGACTTCAAATTATGTAATTTCATGATTTTTTACATATAGTAGAAATTGAAGGCTATAGACTTTAAAATGTGAGATTTCACTAATTTTTCTAGAAACACTATAAATAAGAAGGCTATAGACTTCAAATTATGTAATTTCTTAAATTTTTTACATATAGTCAAAATTGAAGGCTATAGGCTTTATAATGTGAGATTTTATAAATTTCTCTAGAAATATCATAAAACAAAGCTTATAGACTTCAAATTATGTAATTTTATGATTTTTTTACCTATAGTAGAAATTGAAGGCTATAGGCTTTAAAATGTGAGATTTCACTAATTTTTTAATAAACACTATAAATAAAAAGGCTATAGACTTCGAATTATATAATTTCCTGAATTTTTTACATATACTAGAAATTGAAGGCTATAAGTTTTAAAATGTGAGACTTCACTAATTTTCCCAGAAACACTATAAAATAAAGGCTATAGACTTTAAAGTATGTAATTTCATGTTTTTATTACATACAGTAGAAATTGAAGGTTATAGGCTTTAAAATGAGAGATTTCATAATTTTCTTTGAAACAATATAAAGCAAAGCCTATAGACTTCAAATTATGTAATTTCATGATTTTTTTACATATAGTAGAAATTGAAGGCTATAGGCTTTAAAATGTGAGATTTCACTAATTTTTCAATAAATACTATAAATAAAAAGGCTATAGACTTCAAAGTATGTAATTTCATGATTTTATTACATATAGTAGAAATTGAAGGTTATAGACTTTAAAATTTGAAATTTCACTAATTTTCTTAGAAACACCATAAAACAAAGCGTATAGACTTCAAAATATGTAATTTCATAATTTTTTTACATATAGTAGAAATTGAAAGTTATAAATTTTAAAATGTGAGATTTCACTAATTTCTCTAGAAACATCATAAAACAATGACTATAGTCATCAAATTATGTAATTTCATGATTTTTTTAAATATAGTAGAAATTGAATGCTATAGATTTTAAAATGTGAGATTTCACTAATTTTCCTAAAACACCATAAAACAAAGGCTATAGACTTCAAATTATGTAATTTCATGATTTTTTAACATATAGTAGAAATTGAAGGCTATAGGCTTTAAAATGTGAGATTTCGCTATTTTTCCCAAAAATACCATAAAACAAAGACTTTAGACTTCAAAGTATGTAATTTCATGATTTTATCACATATAGTAGAAATTGAATGCTATAGACTTTAAAATGTGAGATTTCACTATTTTTCTTAGAATTACCATAAAACAAAGGCTATAGACTTCAAATTATCTAATTTCATGATTATTTTATATATAGAAGAAATTGAAGGCTATATAGGCTTTAAAATGTGAGATTTCACTAATTTTTCTAGAAACACCATAAAACAAATGCTATAGACTTCAAAGTATGTAATTTCATGATTTTATTACATATAGTAGAAATTTAAGGTTATATGTTTTAAAATGTGAGATTTTACTCATTTTCGTTGAAACACCATAAAACAAAGCCTATAGATATCAAATTATGTAATTTCATGATTTTTTTAAATAAAGTAGAAATTGAAATCTATAGATTTTAAAATGTGAGATTTCACTAATTTTATTTGAAGCACCATAAAACAAAGCCTACTTCAAATTATGTAATTTTATGATTTTTTTACATATAGTAGAAATTGAAGGCTATAGATTTTAAAATGTGAGATTTCACTAATTTTCCTAGAAACACCATAAAACAAAGGCTATAGACTTCAAATTATGTAATTTCATAAATTTTTTACATATAGTAGAAATTGAAGGCTATAGGCTTTAAAATGTGAGATTTCACTAATTTTCCTATAAACACCATAAAACAAAGGCTATAGACTTCAAATTATGTAATTTCATGATATTTTTACATATAGTAGAAATTGTAGGCTATAGGCTTTAAAATGTGAGATTTTACAAATTTCTCTAGAAACATTATAAAACAAAGCCTATAGACTTCAAATTATGTAATTTCATGATTTTTTTTACATTTAGTAGAAATTGAATGCTATAGGCTTTAAAATGTGAGATTTCACTAATTTTTCAATAAACACTATAAATAAAAAGGCTATAGACTTCAAATTATGTAATTTCCTGAATTTTTTACATATAGTAGAAATTGAAGGCTATAGGCTTTAAAATGTGAGATTTCACTAATTTTCCCAAAAACACCATAAAACAAAGGCTATAGAATTCAAATAATGTAATTTCATGATTTTTTTACATATAGTAGAAATTGAAGGCTATAGGTTTTAAAATGTGAGATTTCACTAATTTTTCTAGAAACACCATAAAACAAAGGCTATAGACTTCAAATTATGGAATTTCCTGAATTTTTTACATATAGTAAAAATCGAAGGCTATAGACTTTAAAATGTGAGATTTCACTAATTTTTTACATTTAGTAGAAATTGAAGACAATATACTTTAAAATTTGATATTTCACAATTTTTTTTATATGATAAAATAAAGACAATAGCCTATAAAATATTGATGAATCACATGAATTTTTTCATATATAGTAGTAATTCAAGGCTATACACTTTAAAATGAGAGATTTCACAATTTTTTTGGTTGTATTATAAAATAAAGTCTATAGCCTATAAAATATTGAATCATATGAAATTTTTACATATAGTAGAAATTGAAGGCTATATACTTTAAAATGTGAGATTTCACAAATATTTTTTATTGTATTATGAAATAAAGACTATAACCTATAAAACTTTAAATCACATTAATTTTTCACTCATTGTAAAAATTGAAGGCTATATATATTAAAATGTGTAATTTCACAATTTTTTAGTTATATTATAAAACAAAGACTATAATATTTAAAATATTGAATAACTTTATTTTTTAACATATAATTAAAATTGAATGCTATACTTTAAAAGTATAATTTCATGTGATCTCGTGCAATACACGTGTTATACGACTAGTTTACTTTGAATAAAACGATGCCTTTTTTAAGAACTAACGAGGAAATTAAAAACCAAAATAACGAATATAACAATAGAAATATCACTTCTTTCTGTGCATGCTGAAATTTTAATCTTATGAGCAGAAATAATCACAATTAACTATTAAATCTTTTAATTGCATTGGTAAACTTTCCGTTACTTAGGAATCATTACTACCAACTATTATTAGGTGTTCCAAATTGAACCCATAGACTCAAATTTATTAGTAAGTAATTGTCACTAGATATTTAATCCTATAAATAGATCCTTAAATCACTATAATTACTTCTTTGGTTAAACAAATTACGATTATTCTTGTACAAGAATTGTAAATGTCAAGTCTCGATCTTTATAGTTATATGTTCAATCAATGAATCAAGATAATCAATGTTCCAATATAAAAAGCCATGATAAGATTGTTTAAATAGAATGGACAATCATGAAAATGAGCATTTTTTTTCCAAGGTATCCATCGGAGCGATTTCGATGACTAATCCTCCGCCGATTTGTGTGTGCATCTCAAGGGTGGGACGGCTGGCTAAGGTCCTCTCTACATACACACCGTCCCGGAATCGAACCTGGGACTAGATGTTTAAGCAACCCAAGTCACTACCACTTGTTCTAGGGTTGGTTCATGAAAATGAGCATTTACAATAAGAATACACCAGCCCTTGGTTCATGAAAATGAGCATTTACAGTAAGAATACACCGCTTATTCGGGACAATGCTTGTAAATCACAATTAACTAATTCTTAATTTCAATATAGTAATACTATATGTACACCACAAAATCAATCGTCATCAACCACCAAATATAATAATCCAACAATTTAAAATTAATAATCCAACTTTTATTATTATACATTAATCCAAACATTTCTAAAAGTTGAATTACTAGTTTTAAAATATTAAATTATTACACATGATGTCTGACAGATTTTGTGATATACACAAATCATTTCTCATTACAATAACATCCCTAAGAATTTATAATTTTAAAAATCCAAGTGGATTGCATATTAGTGATTTCAAGATGTAAACCCCTTAATGATATTCAAATTTTTCATCCAATTTTAATAATGTATATTTCCCCCCCTAGAAATTGCTTACCAATGAGTCAATGACCAATCCTATAGCTCAATCATCATATTCATGGCAATGATGCACTTTGGTAAGAACTCATCAACCAAAAATATTGGCAAAGGCATACATATGATACACCAATTTAGGCATTACAATATTCTTCTACACTTGATTAATATATACAACTATAAACAATAAAGTAGTGTTAATATAGATTCGAATTCAAGGTGAACCATACACGTGACAACATATCAACCATTCAAGACATAATTAAAAGTTATAACTATAATAATATTATGAAACTCTTGGTTGATATGTTGTCACGTGTAGGGTTCACCAGAAACTCGAGTCTATATTATCATTTTACTAAACAATGTCACAATTTTGACATTTATTTCATGATCCAAAAATCTCACGCAATACAGAAGGAACACAAGTCAAAGCCCTTTGATTTTGTTTGATGGTATAAAGACTCATAAGAGCTGAACCAGCAACCTTCCATGCAAAGCCACACTTAGAAACAGATTTCTGCTTAATGGCATAGTCATAGGTAATGTGATACACTGCCAATGCTTCATTATAGATATCATTTATATCTTTAGGACTACCCTCCATCTTATCAGCACCATACAGTTTCTACAAAGATACATTAATTTCATCTCAGCACAATCAAATATTTTATGGTATGACTTATAGGAATGAACTAAAACAAAAATAAGTAGTTTACCTGTTTATAATTTTTTATGACTTCAGCAGCCTCATCTTTGTCCTTGGTGTTGTCTTTTAACTTTAAGGCATTGGTCATGTCCTTTCTATACTCTTTGTATAATGCATCCCACTTTTCCATGCAGCTTTCAGGTATGTCAATGTCAAAACAAGGGAGTTTTTGGATTTCTGGTAACATGAAAAAGGTAAAAAATACACTTAATAAAAAATAAGTACTTTCCTTGAAGAAGATTGCTATAAGAAGTAACTTGTGAACAAAGTTATCCTAACGCTCGATAATAGAAATGCTTATTTTAGCTTGTAGTGCTTATCACTAGTAAAAATGACTTTTCAAGAAGTAATAAGTTGTGTAGTACAGTAATTTGGTCCAAACAGATACAAGGTGAATCTTTGACAATTGATAAAGTATTATTTGCAGAACAAAATAAAAAAATAACTCAAATTTAAACACTCACCTTTAACAGCCATGTCATCATTAGATTGCCATCTGCAGACCTCATCATATATCAATCCTAAAATTGAGGTTGAAGTGAATGATTTGTCCCTCTCCATATAATGTGGGAACATTCCTACAGTCAAATCCTTCGGAACTTCGACCTGTTGATAAAAATACAAAAATATGGATCAGATTGGAGTAAAATTACAGAGCTAAAAATGAATTTGCTCGGTAGCGGCGAGTTTTATCAAACCTAAAAAATGCAGACACTAAGCTTAGAATAAAGCCTACACTAATCTGAGACAATCTGAGATCATCTACGTTGCAAAATGCAGAACTCTGATTGAATCTCTTGACACAATACAAGATGCTATTTTTCCTCCTATGGCACAAGACCCTTATGTATTGCAACTACTTGAGCAATAGAAACAATTGACATATTTAGCTATAAACAAATTTCGTTACAAAACATAACGACTTGTAAAGTCTTGCCCAACTGATTATTGACTCGGTTAAGAAAGGTAATGGAAGCCACAAACTGAAGAGGCCAAATATAAAGGAATAAAAAAAATGATAGAGTCAGAACTAACCTTGGCGCCACTTTTCTTCGGAGCATCTAATGCCTCATAATATAAATCAATCAATCTCAGTATATTTTTCTTCATATGTTCCTTCTCCCTTTCTTTGGCAGGGTCATTTTGTAATGTCAAAAACCTATCCATGAGTGCCATCCAGCTATCCGCAGCCACACTTATCGCATTGCTGGAAAGAAGAGAATAAGTTTTCATGGGTGGATCGTAAAATTAGAACTGAAAAAATTCGTTGATTCCCTCGCCTTGATATTATGTTTCGGTAAAAGCTCTTTTTGTTCTTGGTAGCAATATAGCAAAATTATTGCAATAAAATGGCACTTTAAATGTGAATGGTCTATGCTACAGGTTACTAATATAACTACACGATAATAAATTCAAAGAAGGAACTTGTTATTTTCCTTAACGGATCAATATTCAGCATCTACATACTAGAATGCATAAAAAATGTTTTCAGGCAAGAAAGCAGTAATTAGTGTCTGAAATATACAGGTCTATGTATAATAATGACTGTACAAACTTTGAGTTTTCAGAAATTAAGTGTTAATACTTAATATAAATATAAAGCCACAAGCGCACCTTGGTTGAAACCGAGTCTTCAGGTACAGTCTGAAAAGCTCATCCTCAAGTGCACCAGCAGAACATGATCTTGGGTTTTTAGCACTAGAATCCAAATTGACAGAATTGCAGGGTGCAGGAGTTTCTATCCAAGGGTCACTCTTTCTAAAGTATCGTAAGAGCTGCAGAATTTCAAACATCAATGGCTAATATAAAGATAATTCTTTCAATGTGAAAACTGAAGAAGAGAGCTTCCATTTGGTGAAGATTACCTCGGAAAGGCTACATATGTTCAAAACTCAATTACTAGGCATGACTACAAATTTACTAAGCCTTATAAACAATTTTAGATTAAATTTATAAAGAAAATAAAAGGAAACCTGAGAATGAATTAAAAAAATTCGACCTAAACGAAATAAAACAATAAAGAAACCTATTAGAAGAAGTGAAGAAGGCTTTCAAGCAGAAACTGAAACCTGAGGATTTTTTGAAACCCAGTACATGTCACCATCAAAATCACCTCCACCTATCTCATCTGCCACGGAACGAGGGCCAACACGCGGAAAGAAAATTGCATATTTGCTATTTCCCACATATGATTCTAATTCCTCTACATATCTAGCATGCATTGTGTGAATGTCCCCAAAATGTAAACCTGGATTTCGGTAAACCAACACATCCCCGGTAATTTGTCCATTTTCACTTCAAAAAGAAATGGAACAGTCAGCTCAGGCATGACAATATCAAATCACGAAAATCACATATACATATATGTTAGGATCTATAACTATAATACCAAGTTGATGACTAGACCAGTTAAAAATTGCTAATCATAACAAGAGAGATACTAAAATCCAATCATAACTTCTGATAAACTGTATTAAACATAACTTTTGGTGTTTGTGTTGCATATGTAACTATTCCACAAGTTGATAAACTTGCAACAAAAGCAGCAAAAATCGTATGTTACGGGTCATTTTATTCAATAAAAAATCAACAGACCATTTCATTCAAAACATCAAACAACAAACAACATAGGACACTAATAAGGGTGAAAAGATAGAAAATCACGAGGGACGTAATTGCTATCAAATCTTCTGTGTTCTTGAGTTTTGAATATAGAATAAAATTAAGCTTTTCTTTTTCCTATGAAAGATTAAATGATTATGTGATCTAAGATTTACACTTACTGTATTATACAAACTTGATTTCTTTCCAGGCATCCAGTTGGATCAACGGTCCCCATTAGATAGAAACATTCAGGTATATAAAGCTTCCCTCCTTTTAGCCTCTTCTTTTCCTCTTTTGCAATTATAGACAAATGATGCTGCAAAAATGGTTCATCAAGAGGCAACCCGCATAAAATCATTCCAGCCACATTGTAGTCATCCATCTCACCATGGTTGACAGCAGCTGCATGTTGATGGCAATTGAAAAGCATTTAGGAAGGTTTCAACACAGCAAATAGAAATCTGTAAGAATTACCTCTAAGTGCAGTACGCTTATTAGAGAAAACTTGCTCAGCCTCTTCCAAATTACTCTGAAGTACATCCATGAAGAATTCATTCGGCACTCCTCCATAGCTTAGAAGTAAAGTGAGATTTCGAGACAAATATGTTCTGTTTGGATGGTTGCTGAAACAGAGACAAATGCATTACAAGCAAGCATGATTTTCTCTCCATATTCTAAAAACAAATCATTCTACATAATTCCAAGATCATTTAATCCCAGAGTTATTTGTGCATGGTGAATCATAAATATAGATAAAGCAACTGTATGGCCCCATTAATGGTGCATCCAGATGAAACAGATAAGTAGAGGAAGGCAGATGCATCATCATGTCAATAAGATATGTGTGATTGGACACATTGTAACAACTTGTGCTTCTAAAATTAAAAAAAAAAAATCATAAATAATTCAAATAACACACTAGCAGCAGAAGAGAACATAAAGTGAAACACCTGGTTCCTACTACTTCCATTGAATTAATGCTTTGAATATCCATAAGGTGGGTGTCGCTCTCAACTTTAATCATTGAAGGCCGAACCTGTATTGTCCTAGGAGGAAGCTGCAAGATTTTTCAAACACATGATTAAAATCACAAGCAGTATAACCTTTTTCATTGGTGCACAAGAGTACAAGTAGCATAACTAAATATGAGAGGGGGAGAATACACAACTCAAAAGTGGCTAAAAGGCAAATATTAACCGAATTACCAAATGATTAGCTCTCAGAAGTCAGAACCGATAAAGTGTTCACATAACACCCTCCATGTCCACCAAAAGTTATATTTAAGATATCACTTATGTTATCGGTTTTGTCGATTATAACTCCAAGTTCCAGTTTATCATCGAGAACAAGTATTACCAATAGAAATACTTCGGTTGGAATTATTGAAAGACCAAAAAGAACATCAATGTACATATGAATACATCCCAATGATGAAATCAATTTTATTACCAGGAGTCTGTCAACTTACCTTTTTGTTAACCAAAAGTGTACCCTTAATTGCTCGACCCATGTGAAAGAGACGGCATTGGATCAGCAAAGGCTTGATGGGTAATAAATAAGAGGAAAAGGATGAATTATGTTAGAACAGAATCCTTGCTCGTAACATATATACACAGTACACAATAAAACATGACATTGCAATATGAAAACCGGCAGAAGAAAAGCAAAGCATCTACCGGTTGCCGTGTGCTGAGCTCTTTTTCTCCCATTGTATTTGTATCTGCAGTTGCAACAAGATTGGTAATTCCCTAAAAGTTCAAAGGCAGCGATAAATGCCAGAATAATCAAAGAACAGGCTACAACATAATACACATTTAAACGTGTCTAGTATATAATAGTTAAATTTGATATTACTAGAAAAAGTAACAACAATTAAGGCATAGCCAGACAGACAAACAAGAGGACAGAATAAGAACACATTAATAAATAACCAACCAATAAATATTTACAATTATATATTTTCTTATGCTTCTCTATTTTCCCCCTGATAATTCCACTAGAAGACCGAGCAATCACATGATAATGCAAAGGAAAATAAACAGCACGTCAGCACCCAACTGAAAATTTCTCTTCCATGCATCAAATTTAGAATAAACTTTCACGTAAGCACGAAGTTCTAATCTACAGTTTTCCATAGATATGCTGTTTCATATTAAAATTAAAATCACTAAGAAAGGTATAAATGGAAAGCATGTAACAAAAGGTGAATCACAAGTTCATTCTTCCAGGGGAAAAAAATGTTAGATCAAAAATCAAGAAAATTGTTTTTCTTCTCTTTTAAAGAAGTAGATGAATATAGCTAAGATGTGATGAAACCAATTAGCCAATGATGAAAAAAGATTAACAGTAGAAGAATCGTAATACGTTTATTTTAAGTGGATTCTTAAAATATGACCCAAGGAATTTGATTAAAAAAATAGATAATAGAATAACAAACTGAAAGAGAGAAGAGACCTCCATAATTTTATTCTTCAAGGGCCTTCCTTCTGCCACATTTCTTGGGCAGTACCCTGCCAAATCTTCTGAGATGAACCCAGTTCCATCTGTGTGAATTCGCGGTTTCCCATTGTGATAAACAATATCACCATCTTCATCCTAACTCACAAAATAGTAAATAAAACAAAACAGTAATTTGCTTCAAGCATCACTATAGATTATAAAACTTTTAAAGGTACCATAGAAATTGACTATACCTTGCAATAAACATCATCAATTGTTTGAACATTAACAGTTGCCAAGTCTATGTCAAGTTTGAAGGTCTTTGACAAAATAAGAGAGAATCTACATACGACTATATGAAGTTAGTATCTTGAATTGGATGAAGTCTATTTTGAGGAGGTGACTGGATGGAGGACAATCTAAAACATAAATCTCTTGAAGTATTTGTATAAGTATCATACCTAGCCATATACTTGTCCAGACTGGCTAACATGTGAACATGCATGAACAAAGCTCTTGCTTCAAACATGGTCTTATTTGACAAAATGTAAAATGCCCTCTCATCCATAGAAGAATGGGACTCCATCCTAACAAAATAACACTTTACGGAAGAACTAGTTGGGTCCTTCTTCTTCTCTTCCTTTCCACCATCTTTGAAAACTGCCCAATTGGTCAAAAATTTACAATGGTGGGCTGATCACTACAGGTTTCTTAAATGGCTCAAAAGACAACATCAGACAAATAACAAGGTGATAATTTTAGAATGCTTTCTGCAGCCACCAAGCTGGTAGCTCAATTGTGGCACCAACCTCAGTCTCTAGGAGACTAGGACTATTGCATAGTGTCCTCAGATGGGCTACTTATTGCCCCTCCTGAACCTAGGTAGTTGTACCTCCATTATACCAAAAAAAAGAAGTTTTTTTTTCAAGGTTTCAAATCCTTATCCCCATCACCTGATGGTGCCGTCACATCTAGATCGTGGCAGCACCAACAAATGCAACACCCCCACAATGGCAGACTGTATTAGCCCACAACACCAAAAAACCACAACCAAAAACCTATGCTAAGTGCATATCATTATCAGGGCAAAGCCAAATGATAAATGTATGTCTCACAGGAATACATCACCGGCAAATGAAAATGCGAATATCAGGGCAATGGCCAAATTATAAATGTATGTCTCACATAAATACATCACCGATATAATGAAAATGCGAATTTCCACACTATTTACATCTTTAAATGGATCAGAACACATTGTGACTTCAGGATTACCATAAAGAGAGAGAAAAGACATTAATAAGAAAATGATTACCAAAAAAGCGATACAAACGAAGACCAACACGGATCCCTTCTCTTGCAAACTTCCCATATAGATTACTGGCTTCGTAAACATTGGTTCTTAAATTCCTTCCATTCCTCTCCTCAGCAAATTTAACAATCAAAACATTGTCATCACCTAGAGATTTTTGTAGGTGTGTTCTTGTGTTGTGTAAAATAGGGCCCTGAGATATTCATATAAGGGACAATAAAGCCATAAGCAAAGAAATAAGCATTTGGATTGGGGAAAAAAAAAGTAATAAACGATATAGAGACCTCGGTAGTAATGCTATACAAAATTGGCAGCCTCATGGGATTGGAGCCCTCAGTAGTAAAATAAAATTAACAGCATATTAATACAATGGAGAGATATACAGACCTTGAACCTCAAGCTCCCATTTTTAGAAACGTGGCAGTAATATACATGCGGCTTACCACAATCCCAATCAAGGTACTGAAGAAACCCAGGTTGATATTAGTGAGTAACAAAAAATAGATATCTAATTCTAAGGCTTTATGAAAGCGTACCATGTTGGTATGCAGTATTGCATCTTGTAATTGGATACAAATCAAATCAATATTTCAACAGGAGAGTTAAATTGTGCTTTTTAATAATAGAACTCAATCAAATGAAAACAAGATACTATATGTGACTTTAAGTTTTGTAGAAATTTCTGGGAACATAATCCTAAAGCTTCAAATCCAATGGTTAATATGTGTTGCGATGCGCTACAATTGCTATTAGATGAGTTAAGGCCCAATGCTCTAGGAATTATACTTGACACATATTGAAGTACGGAAGTAGACACCTATTAATCTATTATACATGCAGTATAGGTACATCATTAGTTTAACACAAATACTAATGTTAAGAGTAGATATGTTAATATGGTTAATTTGTCATTATGGTTTGATCCTATTAGGCAACATGTCAATAATAAAAGTCATCTGTCCTTTCTCTTTATTCCTATTTTCAGTATGTCTTCTAGCAGAGAAAAAGAAAGTGAGAATCTTGAATAGGGTACAAAATCAATTTGATTACTCTTATGACATGGTTGCACTAATTTTCCTTGAAAATGGGCAAGTGGATAACAGGTTGAGTTCTATCTTTCAAAATTCAATCATGCAACTAAATAGCATTACCAGAGTTGAAACTTGAAAGTAATTCAGACCAACAATGAAGAAGTAATGACTCAAACTGAAGGATTAAAAAAATTAGGAACATGATGTTTACCAATTGTCGGTCTGGTTGATGGCTTGTATGATTCTTTCCCACATCATCCCATATCTCTTTCTCAAACCTTCCCATAGGCAAGTCTTTCAAACTTCTAATTCTCTCTGCACTGATAACCTTTTCAATACTTTCTCTGCAATTGAGTTAAGAAAACTAGAATAACTTTATGCACCAAACACTATAACTATATAACAATGTAACACTAAAAATCAACAGAAGAGAAACCAAGACTCACTAATCTTACCTTCCAATATAACTCAACAACAGAAAGGCCTTTCTGAACTCCAATTCTCCCAATGCTATCAACTCTGGGCTAAACCTATTTTCCTCCACTCTTTCAATATTAAAATATGACAAGTTTCGATGAAGTTCCCCAATTTGTGAGTGAGGAGTGCCTAAACAAACCGTAGATTGAGGAGATCCTAGACTAACAACACCTTCAAACATCAATGATAAGAGAGTTGAGCAAGTAAATCATCTCATCAATGGCACCAAAAGGTCAAAATCAATGACAAGAGACTTTAGCTCATAAATGCACCAACAGGTCATCTCAAACAGTAGCACATTACTCTGTTTATAGCAAATGTATTAAACTCAAAAACCAACATCATTATGATGGAAAAGTACATCAGCACTACTCAGTACTCACAAATGGAAACTCCATTTGTTCATACTAGGAGTCATGGGAGAAGAAGACCAATATAAACAAATCATACATAGAAAAAAAAAAGACTTTTTGACAAAAAGGAAAAGAAAAAAGAATCGACAATGATTATAGCTTAGCTTTGAGAAACAATCATTTTTTTTCTTTCCACAAACGCAAAAAGCATTTATTATAAACCTTGTTCTAAACACAAAAAAGGAAAAGACAAAAAAAAAAAAACTTTTTTTCTATCTCACATTAAGTTTGTCTTTTTCATATATAATTTTTTTCTAACTGTTTTCCACAAATTTCAGATTAAAACAAGTTTCCATTTTTCCTAAAGAACATCAAAGGGGTAGCAAAAAGATCATTAAAAAATGCAAGCTTGGGAGTAAAGTAGCAACCTTGGCTAAGGGGGCTCAAATGGCAAGAAGCAGATGCAGGGGTACCATTGGGAGAAAGAGGAATAGCAAAAGGGGGTTGAGAGGGAGACGATGATGGTGATGATTGCTTGATCATGAAGAGAATATAAGCACTAAGAGACTTTTGGATTCTTCTCTTAGAGATTTTGTAGAGAATGCATAATGCTTCTTGCTCTCCAATTTCAGAGAGCTTCTGCCTCACTTTGGAATCAGGATGGGGCTGGTTCTGCTCTTCGCATATGCATTCTATCAGAGTTTCAACCGACATGGGAAGAGGAACTTGCTCTGTGAGATTCGCCATGTGTGTGTTTGGGTTTTAGCAGCTGCAAGAACTTGAAAGAAAGAAAGAAAGAAAGGGAGTACTATGATGAAGGAAAATCAAGAGAGAGTGAGAAAGTGAAGGAAAATAGTGTACATATATATAAAGAGAGGAAGAAAATAGGGAATGAGGAAAGAAATAATGAGAGTGGAATATTACCAAAAAAAAAAATAATGAGAGTGGAAATGGAGAGTGATGAGTAAATAAATCAGTTCCCGTTATGATGCAACGACAAGACGCGACACTGTGTCTCCACAGTGCGACTGGTACGATGGTCGTGTCTTGCGCTTACTTTTCAAGCAAGTTTTCATTTTTCCCATAATGGGTTTCCTCACAAAACAAAATAAAATATTCACAATAAAACGATATATTATATTATCTGTATATAATAGATTTATTATAATATTTTATTTTTTAAAATCTTTAGTTTCTTTACTTTCTTTAACAAATATCTTTGATACAACTCATAATATATTAATAATATCACACTTTTAATGTAGGTGTTGGAGTGCATATTTATTCTCCACTTTTAAAATTAACCAGGGGTGTTTGGAAATAGAAAATGTGGATAGATTATCGGTAATCTTTCAATTAATTTATCTGGTAATTCAGATTGACTTGTTTAGTTTGACAAAGATATTGGTAATGTAGTAATCCACATCACCTCCAAAGTGGTAACGTGGATTACCCCTATATCAGGTGACAATCTGGATTACCACCCTAGGTAATCTTCTAATTTATTTTATTACATGAATACCCCTTTAACAAATTAGACTATTTTTCATAATTTTATAATTTTCTAACACATAACACTCATTGCGCTACTGTTAATCCTACTGCTTGGTCGTTGCGCCTTCCTCTTGACCACCACCGCGCCTTCCCCTTGACCACCACCGCGTCGCCGCCCTGCTGCGCGCCGCCAACCTGCTGATGCAATGTTTGCAAGAATTTTATTTTTAGTAAATAATTATATTAATGTCAAAACTGAAAAATATTGATATTAAATTCAAAATATAATTATATTTGATTAATTTATTTTATGTGTATTTTAGGTATTTTAATAATATATGTAATATAATTATATTTGATTAATTCATTTTATAATTATTTAGAGGGTATTATAGTAATATATATATAGATTACCTTGTAATGAGGATAATATACCAAACAAGATAATGTGGATTACCGGTAATCTTATTTGTGTATACCAAACAAGGTAATGTGGATTACCGGTAATTTAATTGGAGGTAATCTATCTACAAGATAATATAGATTACCGGTAATCTTCCACGATAATGCGCCAAACGCTTCGTTAGTTTTATTGTAATTTATTATTTACACGCCAAATAATATTTATTGTTTTTTTTTTTCACTTCCTTATGTAACAATTATTGTCTATCAACTAGGATGGGTTCAAGTGGTAAGTATGTTTACAATATATAGACCAATATCATGTTTCTTATATTAATTTCAACTAATTCTTTAATTAAATGATTATATACGTAAAATTTTATTGAAATTAGTATTTTAAATATATTTTTCCAAAAAGTGTACATATATCATTCTTTAATTTGAAAATCAAATGTAATGGGTATAAAAAAATTTAATATTAATTTTTTTCTCTTCAATTATTTTCTTGATCAAGTGAATGAAAAAAAATCCTTATTGTGATAAGTAGTATTGCTAACATTTATTGTCTATCTTATTTCCAACTTCCAAGATCCGTTCAGATCATTAGCATTATAAAATAGTATTGTGGAAGTAGCTGCCCAAGGCATCCAAAGCTTCCATATTTATTAGACCATATTCTCCATCAGAAAAGATCTTTCTGCACCGAAAATCTACTGAAAGGTGGATTGTAGAGGGCATTGGAAATACCAAAAATTCTTATAGGTGTCTAAAACTCAAACAAGAAGTAGAACAAAGAGCACCAAAGACCACATAGAAGGACAATATAAATTCATTTCCATTTCCTACTATATTTTATTTTTCTAAGATTGTGTCATTATTAATTTTTTTGGATTTTGCTTGCACTTGTTAAAGATACTAAAAAGAGTAAGTTTTTGAAAATTTAAAGAAGTTATGGTGGGTCCACTACATAGAGAATATCAAAATTCATATTTTCAATGTGAATATTTTCTCTTTTGTTATCTTAACAATTTTCTCTTTTGTTATCTTAACAAGTACCCTTAGGGCACTTGTTAACAAAACCCAATTTTTTTAAGGTTTTGCTAATAAATCCTCTTTAGGACATTTATTAATAATACTTTAAATGATAAATTTTAATAAGTCCATTGTATGGAGAATATTGAAAATACATATTTTCAATATGAATATTTCAATTTTTCACCGTTACAAGTACCTCAGCAAAAACTTTTTTAAAAATAAATAAATAAAAGAATGTTTTTGAATGGAATATCAGCAACCCAAGTTTCTAAGATAGAAAGTATAATAAAATTTCAAATGAGGTATATTGCATCAATATCAAACTTGAAAATTGAAGACTTTCTAGCATTATGCCATGTAATGATGCACCCATAGATACCTTATAAAATGCAAAATAATTATCCCAATCAGATTTCTCAAGGGTATAACAAATTATCAAGTACATATTTCTCACAGATGTGGTATAGTCCCTACATTTGGCACAGAAAAAAAGAAAGGGATATCACAAAAAGGGAACTTGTATCTACAGCATTTTTCTTCCACTCGGAATACATTTTTCACTGTTAAAATAAAAAAACTAATGAATTCGCTTGAGCAGAGACAAGAAAGATTCTGCTACCTGTTCAACATTCAGCTTCAGCAAATTCCAATTTTCTCAAGATCCAACTCCAACTGCAGCAATTTCTCTGATAGATTAGTTCGAGATTGAAGTTCTTCTTTTTCAATTGCACACTAGAGTATTCTGCTGAATCAGTATGAACTATGAAGCCATTCTAAGCAGCCGCATCAGACATGTACACTTGAAAATATATAGTCAGGAAAAGAATAACTAACACCACACTCGGGGGGGAGATGGAATATTAGGATAACTCATGGCAAATTCTGGTTTGAAAGTCCCATTGATGCTGCAACTTCTCTATCAGCCAAAATGTCAGCTTGTACCTACAGAGAAAAAAACGTATGCTCAGAGTTGACACGATTTGAATCATTTGGTAGCAGTTCGATTTTCAAAGCAATGGAGTTAACTTGGCTGCCATTATCAATAATTGTATATTCTGTAGTGCAATCAGGAATCAGCTGAGTATCTTTACCTGAAGGCGATGTAGGAGATACATCAGGAAGAGATGTACAAATACCTGTTGAAATTTCTCAAGATTAGCAAAGAATTCAAATTCTATGGTAGATTCATCTCTGCTATTTTGTACCTAAAAGATCCAATGAAATTAACTCACCAAATAGAAAAATAAAATAACTCGAGCTGTTGGATAACGCCAGAGAAATCTTGTGGCCCTAACAGCTCCTGAATCTATAAGTTTCACTGCTTTCTGCAACTGCATGTGGCATACCAACACAAAGTAAAAATTAGTGCCCGGTTGAAGAATAATTAGACACGAAAAATGGCAGATGTAATACCTGAATACTTGCGCCAACCATATGACGGTGATGCAAAGGAAGAGCCCTGCAATTATTACTTTATAAGATAACTTCCGAAACTCTACAACTGGAAATGAAAACAGAAATGGCACAACCTTTTGAAGAGACAAAGACTAGCATATAGAAGAAGAGTAGCTGAATAGGCACATTACAACTGAGGCTTAAGTTTTTGGTAACAGCTAAGTTACAAAAAATGAAACAAGATATGTATGCTAATAACAAGAGGAAACATACTCGAGAGATTTTATTTCAGTCTCATCTTCCCAAGACGTTGATGCTCTACGAGAAACTTTACTTCTTTCAGCCTCTGCCTGTTCAACATGATGGTGTTTGGTGGATATCAAGTCCAAGGCAAAGTTCAACAAATATTAAAGCAGCCACCAGAATGTAAGTACATACCTGTGCTTCTTGAAGACGCTTAATTTCCTTCTCCAATTGAAACTCTGTGGCAGCTTTTTCACTAACCATGGTTTCTAATTGTGTTTGTTTGTAGTACTGAAATGAAGATAGTGCATGAATTTATTGAACACTACAAGTAATTGCATGAATTCTAAGCATATTGCAAATTACCAGAAGGTCCGTTAGTTCTCTATAGCGCTTCTCTAACTCCATATGCTCCTGTTACAAGAATAAGCTTATGGTTAGAACAAGCAGTACTCCAAACTAACCACAACATCAAAACACATGTTTGGTATAGGAAAAATTACAATTATCAAATTAACCACTAGCCCTATTACCTGACGCGAGTAATGTTCAGCATCCCTCTTCATGGCAGCCAATTCAACTCTCATCTTTTGCAATTCAGCCTGAAACCATGAAACTAGAAATGTAATGAACAATAGGAAGCAAACCTTGAACTGCAAAGCATGAGACTCTCATCTTCGATAAACTTCACTAGTAGATAAGTAAAAGGGGAAAAAATACTGGCCTCCACAGAAGATAGCTTGTTTTCAGCTTCCCTCTGACCCTGACGTGCACGCTCCACTTCCTCCTGCCATGCCTGCATCTTAATATATAAAACTAATGTGTTTATAACAGTATAGGGATGAATAATTATCACTAATATTATCATTTTATCACTATTCCCAGTAAAAAAGAGTTCAAAAAAAATTATATGTGACAATGGCCGAATAAGCCATTAACACATTGGCGCTAGAAATGGTTGTGGCAACAATGGCTAAACCAATTTTTGCCACACACCCCAACTCTTCTCCTCCATCCAACCCACCCCACTTCTTTGGTATTTTCTGTTAAACCCAATAAAACTGCAATATATCCTAGTTCTTCTCAGCAGCCCGTGTCTTTATGACATACCTGAATAACTTGATTTGCCTCCTCTGGTGACTTCTTTTGTTCACGTCGCAAACGAGCTTCCATATCTTGCAGCTCTTGATTTAAAGATGCACATTCAACCTGATAACAAATGTTGACGAAAATATCAGTAGAGCTTTATTGAGAATATTAATCAACAACCAGCTTTAATAGCAAGCAAAAAAATTAAAAGGCCTGTTTGGTTTCAGAAAATGTTCTCTATTTTCATTTCTTATTTTGAATTTTAATCACAGAAGTGAAGTGCCACCTTGTTTTTATTTCATTGCCTATTTGTGAATTGTTTCCGGTGTTTCCTTCATAAATCCTAAAAGAGGAAAGTGAAAAGAAAAACAAGATGGCTTTTTTGTAATAGATTGAAAACATTTTTTTTTAAAACCAAATAGGCCCTACTTGTTTTCCTACATACCTCGAGAAGTGCCACCTTCTGCTCAAGTTCTGTGGCCTTTGCAGTCCTCTCATCCGCTATCCTCTGAAAAAGAAGAGCATCTAAAAAGTCAGTGTACATATTAACCCTGATTGAAAGGGAGAATTGGAGTAGCCTTAGGGATTTGGTACCACTCCTCATGATTATTTTGTAAAACAGATGACCTTGTTACTAATTTAAAAAGGCAAGACCAGTAGCAGAGTTCAATGAGCTGAAACAAGCTCCCTCCCCTCTTTTTCAAATTTGATGAAACCAAAGTTTCAAAATTTTTTTGTGGTGCAAAGTATTTCATAATCATCATAAGATTTACTATACAAGACCCTTTTGTATTCTCAAAACGCTCCAAGTCCAATGAGTGAAAGTGTACCGGGGCAATTTTTATGGAATAGAATTGTGTACATGACATCTGTGGTGTTAGGAACAGTTAGGGGAAACACCTTTCCTGCTCAGATAGAGATTTGGCAGCTTGGCTGCATTTTTTAACCACCTTGCAATTTAATTTTTCTGCCTAGGAGGATGATTATTTTGTATTTTCCCTTTTTTTGTTCTAATAAAATTTTATTCATCTATATGCAAGGATGCCAAAAGGGATATGACCACCCAATTTCAGCTCAAAGTAATCAGGCCACCATGAAAGTGATATGAGAGTAACTTGGCTGGCATGAAATTTATTGCAGCACCATATGTAACAGGGTCCGGAATTGCAGCCTGGAAATCACTAGTATCAGACTTAGATACCACTTACTAGTATCCTAAGCACACAACATTATCATGTGTGGCCACAAAGACAAGTCTTGACACCCAGCAAGCTTATCTACCACTATGTTGTCAATCAAGAATACACTAATGGCATATACCAACATGAAAGGAAAACCAAACAGGTACACAGCACTTTTTGAAAGTTATACTGCACTGAGTGCTTACATTACCTGTATCCTTGCAAGGGCTGAAGATGACTGAACAGCCCGTTGCTCCAATTCTACTTCTCTTTCCATAGCAGCCTGTTCCACCAATCATGGAATCACAAAAATATAAGGAAAAACACTAAAATATACAGAACAAATAATTCAAGCTACAGACCATTTTGGTAGCATTATGCGCTGCGCGTTCCTCTTCTGCTCTTCGCTCTGCAGAAGCTAGCTCTTCTCTTAGAGCCTACAAGACAGTTTTACGATGCAAATAAATTTGTATTATAAATGGAAGATATCATGCAAGTATGGAATATTACATGCATTGGAGAACCTAGTTACCTGCATCATCCTTGTTTCGGTTAATTCTCGATTTCTCATCATAGACTCCATGTTTGCCTGATAAGATAAGAAAAGTGTCAGCCAAGCCTTCAACAAATAGTGCATGAATATATTCAAAGCACAGGCTACACTGCTACAGTGAACAAAAATCCTAATATATAAGAAGAACTTGACGAAAGAAACAGAAACAGGCAGACCATCATGTTGCTCAGTCCAACAAAAGAGCTAAAAGACTCCCCGAAATCAGAGAAAGGAGTAAATTTTAACAGATATGGCAGACAGAGACACCTCAGCAAATGAATAAATGTAGCTCATAGCTTTAACATGGGCACAAGACATACTATGTTCAATTAATGGTACTTTTCTTCTGTGTTCTGGAAACAGATTAGATAGTGGATAGGTAAACATGAATTTCTAGCAGTCCATATCATTCAAAGACCAAAAATTCTTGGTAAGCCAAGAAAGTAATCAAGCCAGGCCTTAATATTCATAGACCAACTTGGAGCAAGGTATTATTCAAACTTCAAATAATATGTCAACTAGGCAAGATTGTGTATCATAGCTTAAGATGCCAAATTTCCAACACTCAAACTACTAAGTTGATTAGAAAAGAAAAAGCTTCTGTGAGACCAAAGCAAATAATACAGAATAAAGTACACGTAGAAACAGTAGTTGCAGGGGTGGCACTGGGTGTGTCATGAGGGAATCTTTGGCACCAATTATTCCTTGAACTCCATTACTTTAATACAGAGAGTTATTTATTATTATTATTTTGTTTGGCAAGGAAGAATTTTATGTCATGTGAGGAAAATAAATAGTACATGTAAACAAACTTGGATAAATTATCAAAGAAGAACCTGGATGGAAGCTAGATTTCCTTCTGACTGTGCAGCCTGCCTCTTTACTGCATCCATGGAACTTAGAAGTGCCTCAATTTCAGCATTTTTGGCTGCCAAAGCCTCAACCATATTTGATTCAACTCTTGTTACTTCCCTTTTACTTTCAGACAAATCCTTCTGTAGCTGTTTTATTCTAGCTTCAAATGATTTACTTAACTCTCTCTGTAAATTTGGAAATAATTCAGTAATACAACAACCGAAATGTTTCCATTCCTAGCATATACCAAGAAATTATAGTCCTTTAAATAGTAACTACTAACTAGTTATAGAATTTCACCTCTGCGGTGAGAAGTTCCTCTAACTGTGCATTTTCGGATTTGTATTCTTGAAGGCGAGACGAAAGTCCAGCACAGACCTGAGCATAATGAGAAGTGTCAACCAGGCATCTACAATAAGCAATTATGAAGAACACTTCCCAAATTCCAAAACTAATAACAAGATCTATATCTGTGATCAGGATCCATCCACATAAAGATATTCAAACTAACAAAAATGTTGCTTGAAACAACATTCTTACCCGAGCTAACCTTGCCTCCTTAGATTGACCAGTAGATTTCGTTGTTTTAAGCAATCCTTGAGCCTATGTACCAACTAAAAAATTAGTCAGAAGAATTTTTAAAAAAATATGCATATTAAGTATTAAAGAATAAACTTCTCCAACCTCTTCAAGTTGATCTTGAACTTTCTCTGGGGAGATGTCAGTTTTATGATGCTCTTCATTATTTCTATTCACAGTAGCTTCAACTTTTACATCACCATCTTTAACTATAGTGTCACTACTAGGAGCAATGTCAGTACTGACAGATTCAGATCTCTCTTGATCCACAATTTGACTGGCATCTAAATCTCCAGATTTAATAGTTTGGCCAGTAGTAGTGGGCTCATCACTTGGGCCGTCAATTCCTTTGGAAGCTGGAGGAGGATCTCCCTCATGAATTTCTGAAGCATTCTCTTTGGCTGGCTCAGCATTTGGAGATACAGTAGCAACTTCAACATCAGTATCAGCTGCTAAAATTTTGACATCATCAGTGCCATGTTTACCATCATCATCGGCTAGCATTTGTGATGATGAAGAGCCTAACAAGGGTGATGTTAAATCTGCAGGTTTCTGTTCCTTGTTTAGCTGGTTTGTAGATACGGATGTATTCCCATCATTTTCAGCTACATGTTCAGCTTTGTCTCTCTGAGTTGCTACATCCACTGGTGTTGCAGGGGTATCACTTTTCTCCGTAGTAACATCACTACTTACAGTTGATGGAGCGGAGAGTCTCTTATGAGCCTGAAAAAATCAAGAAGAAAAGCTCAAATTAAATATTAGTATCACAAGAATATTTTCTATGTATACAAATGCATGCCAATACCTTAAGTTTTGATTTTGTCCTCTTGCCTTTAGATCCTTGCCCATTAGATGCTATAATCAAAAAAAGGTAACATTAACAATGAAACAACTGTAAACACTTGTGCTGCTAGGAGAATATACAAAACTTAACATTTATATTTAAAAGGCATAGTTTCCAATCTATTTATTTATGGTTCATAGATTAACCTAGATACAAGTTAGATGTACAACCCTAACATCCAGAAGAAAAATGAGAAGATTTGCTTTTTGGCTGTTGTTTAAAAGAAAGTTCTGTCAACATCATTTTCCTCCAAGGGATGGCCAATTCCGCAATTCTATCACTTACAACATGATCTGGAAGTATCAAACCATTGTGTCTTGACTTAACAAAATTTTACTTTAATCTCTAAACCCAACGTGGTTTTCAGTAATAATTCATATGATGTAAAAGACGAGAAAGCAAAAAGGAACTAAGAAAATGGAAAATCAGGTTAAAGGATTATTAATATTCGAACTAAAATATATAACACAAGAAACCTGCAAATCATAAAGTGTTTAAAAGGTTCATTTTTCAAATCAATTGGTAGCATAACTTCACAGTAAAATAGGCCAAGCCAGATGCCTAATAAAGTATTCAGCATGAACCGGTCGGCAAAAGCTACAATAACAAAAAAGAAAAAAAAAAAACTAAACCTGGAGACTTAGAGTCAGACTGTTCCTCTGCTAAGTCACTGACAACCAGCTTCGCTCTTCGGTCCACAACTTCAAATAAATCTGATTAATGATCAATCCAAGCAAAAATACAAAATCATCAGATTTGAGCTCAAAATGATAGGTGCATTCATGAACAAGGGTAGGAAACAGAAGTCTCAATTCCAACAAAGCAAAACTCCTAATAGAAAATGCAATGCTTCATTGAGACCAACTGAATTGAATGTGTCCTTCTACTGAGTATCATATTGATTAAACAGTTAATACTCACCATTTCAATCCCTAATTACCAATACATTAACTTTCGCTCAAATACCTCTCAATATCCAAATGTACTCTTTTATGTTTTAAGTTTCACCCCTAAATATTTCAACGCCAGAAATTTGTACACAACAGCATATCAGCATTAATCATGTCATAAAAGTTCAGTGATTCGATCAAAAAATAACAAGATGCCATGCTAACTAAGACCGAAACTCCCTCACTGAGCTCTCAAAAATCGTTTCGAATCAAATCAGGTAAATGTTGTGAATCTACGATAGAAATGCTTGATCGCGATGGAATTTGAGCGAATATACGCAACGAGATCCATTTACCTTCAGCGGCTTTGAGCCACGAAGCCATTGCAGCAACGATTTTTCAGATTCGTGAATCGAAAGGGTTCTTCTTCTTCTTCTTCTTTAGAGATCCAGCAATTGAGGTTCCATCACGGAACGACGTCGTTTTGAAGGAGGATTCTGGTTGGTAAATTGAGCTTAGCTGAACGACGATTCAAATGCCAAATCGAGAATTGAATTTGAAAACACTGTGCAACGATCTCTCTCTCTCTGTCTCTTTCGCTTCTCTCGTTTCTCTGTTTCTTTCAGCTCAGCTCGCAGAATCGCGCGAGAAATAAAACAAACCGCTTGTTTCTCGGGGGTGAGTGTAAGAATCCTTAACTTGTGCCATGGAGCACCTTAATATTATTCTCGGAATTTTGTAACAAACAATTTTTTTTAATTAATTAGTGAAAGAAATAAAATAAGGTATGGTGTCCATTATCATTATGGTGGTGACTGGTGGTTACTTACTTGATTTTTTTTTTATTTATTATTATTATTATTTTCTTGAGTTTAGTTTTATTTTAATCTTGCGATCTATCTTGCTTGTAACTCTAAAGAAGAAAAAAGAGAGTTAAGAGTGTCCTTAATTTTATTTTTATTTTTTTTGGGTAAAGTTTGTTAATGTTGTATGATAATTTTGGATCATGGTATTCAGTTTCATCTTTTTGATATTTTTAGATTTTTTTATTTTTTGGGCTAATTATCTAAACTATTTCAGCCACCAAAAATTAAATTATGAAGATAGCTCATTATTAAAAATTACACTTGAGTATTGTCCCAAAAACGTACAAGTTCAGACCAAAAATATGTAGAAGTACCTGGATAGAATATTTATTGCTAAACCAAAAAAAAGAATATTTGTTGCACAACCAACCCATCAGTATACTGGTTTCGAGCTCTAAGTCTGAAAAAATTGGTATTGATTGGGAGTATAAACTTTAAAATTTATGATTTCACAATATTTTTAGTAGTATTATAAAATAAAAATTACAGCCTATAAACTATTGAATTATATGAATTTTTTACATATAGTAGAATTTTAAGGCTATATATTTTAAAATGTGATATTTCACAATTTCTTTTGTTGTATTATAAAATAAAGATTAGAGTTTTTAAAATATTGAATAACCTAGATTTTTTACATATAGTAGAACTTGAAGGCTATATAGTTTTAAATGCGAGATTTTTAAAAAAAATTAGTTGTATTATAAAATAAAGACTATAGCCTATAAAATATTGAATCATATTATTTTTCACATATAGTATAAATTGAAGGATATATACTTTAACATATTATATTTCACAATTTTTTTGGTTGTATTATAAAATAAAGTCTATAACCTATAAAATATTGAATTACATGAATTTTTCATATATAGAATAAATTGAAGGCTATATATTTTAAAATATGTTATTTCACATTTTTTCCGTTGTATTATAAAATAAAGACTATAGTCTTTAAAATATTGAATAGCCTGAAATTTTTTTACATATAGCATAAATTGAAGATTATATACTTTAAAATGTGAGATTTGATCATTTTTTATTGTATTATAAAATAAAGACTATAGCCTATAAAATATTGAGTCACTTGAATTTTTAACATATAGTAGAAATTGAAGGCTATATACTTTAAAATTTGTGATTTCATAATTTTATTTGTAGTTTTATAAAATAAAGGCTATAGCTTATAAAATGTTAAATCACATGAATTTTTCACATATAGTAGAAATTGAAGAGTATAGACTTTAAAATGTGAGATTTCATAATTTTTTTTGTTGTATTATAAAATAAAGGATATATCATATAAAATATTGAATCATATGAATTTTTAGCATATAATAGAAATTGAATGATATATACTTTAAAATGTGAGAATTCGCTATTTTTTAAATAGACTATAACCTAAAAAATATTGAATCACGTAAATTTTTTACTTAAAGTAAAAATTGAAGACTGTATACTTTAAAATGTGAGATTTCACATTTTTTTTGTTGTATTATAAAATAAAGACTATAGCCTATAAAATATTGAATCTCATTAATTTTTCACATATAGCACAAATTGAAGGTTATATACTTTAAAATATGAGATTTCACTATTTTTTAAATATACTATAAAATAAGGATTTAATTTTCATCCACTGACAGTGTAAAACTTTTTTACACAGTCATCCAATAATGTACTGCCACGTCAGCTATGATTGTGTTTTCTCTCTCCCACTACTTGAAAAATCATACAAACAAAGTGTTTTGATTGGGCGGCAGTGTAAAATATATTTACACTGTCAGTGCATCAAAATTAAACTCATAAAATAAATACTATAACCTTTAAAATATTGAATCACATTAATTTTTTACATAGTATACAAATTGAAGGCTATATAATTTAAAATTTGATATTTAAAATTTTTTTATAGTATTATAAAATAAAGACCATAACCTATAAAATATTGAATCACGTGAATATTTCACATATAGTCGAAATTGAATGTTATATACTTTAAAATGCGTGATTTCATAATTTTTTTGTTGTATAATAAAATAAAGACCATTGACTATAATAAAATATTGAATCACATAAATTTAAAATATATAGTAGAAATTGAAGGCTATATATACTTTAAATTATGAGATTTCTTCACAATTTTTTTTTAGTTGTATTATAAAATTAAGTCTATAGCCTATTTTTACAAATATGTCATAAATAGTCATGTATCTCTCATATATCATAAGAACAATTAGTTTGACTAACAATTAATCATTAACAAGATAGGTCAGTATAATTTTTTATAAGTTCATGATATTTATATGTAAAATTTTAAAAATAGAAAGAAGTCATTCGTTAAACCTCAAAAAATGTAAGTACAATTTATCCTAATATTTATGCACTCCTTATTAGCATAATGCATGATACTCAATAGATGCAAAAGATAATATGTCAAATCTAGATTTCTTAATCCCATAAGATATATCACATAATTATTTTCTCTTTCGGGTAAAGCAGAGAGCTTTCCAAGTATGAAAGTGTGTCAAAACTCAAAAGAGACCACGGATACGTATAGCTACGACTATGGATATGTGGATATACACAACACCATACACCACAACTTTAGTTTTAAGTTTTTTATCTCATTATCACTTGATTGAAACAACCACCATTATTGTGCCATCTCTTTTCTTTTTCATATAATCAGTTCTGATGAGGGAGTAATTCTATTTATTTGTAGATCCATGAAATGATGTTTAATGTATATTTTTCTCACTTTATAAAGACGAAGAATAAAAATTTAGATGTAAAAATGATATTTTATCAATATCTAAAGATAACAAAATAATGTATAACTATAAGATACATGTAAAGAAAATAATATGTACAAATAAATATTTTTTTAAATTTTATTTTGTTGATCCTTAAGCACCATAGCTTTTTTTTTTCTTGTCTCTAAGAAAATGGGCCACAACAGCCACAACTTTTTTCAGAAGAAATATACAAATCAATGATAATATCCACTATACCTTTAATTTATATGGCACTAATTAATTTGTATTAAAGAATCTTATTCCTTCGCTATCAAATTTAAGACCCAATAAATTAGATAATTAAAGTTTATGATTTGAACTCCCCGCCATGGCTTTCTTACAGAGAATTTTACACATTCCCCACCATGGCTTTCTTACAATTATAGAGATTAAATAATTATTTATTGGGATAACATAGTGGTTTACTAATTAATTAATATTCACTGACAAACCCAAATAATGAGCCAAAATGACATAGAAAGACATTTAAAAATTGATTTATTTTTTATCTACTGACCGTGTACTACTTTTTTACATAGTCATTCAATTATGTGTTGTCATATCAGTTATAATTATATTTTTTCTCTTCCACTACCTAAAAAGTCATACAAACAGAGTAATTCGATTGGATAACAATGTAAAATACATTTACTGCATCAAAATTAAACTCTTTAAAAATATGTGATATTTTTTTAACAAAGAAAGAGATAACATAATTGCCCACGCACTAGAGTGATATATGTAGAACAACTACAAGTGATATTAGTAATTTATTTTATTGTAAGAACAAAAGGTGTAAACTTTAATTATTAGATCTTATATGAAAACTAAAACATCTTACAAAAATTATAAGGTTAAAAGATAGATCAGATACTTTGTACTAAGATATATTGTGATTTAAAATGCTGCTAAATCAAAATTAAAGAGAGAGATTGCTTCCAAGAGATATCTCTCGATCACTTCATAGTTCATATATATTGAGGGTTGAATGAAATGATAGATTTCCAATACGTGTCACAACCTAGCCCCAAAGAATTAGATATTAAAGTAAAGTAAATTCCAATAGAGGTTAAAATATCAGTCACGGCTAAAAGCAATCAAATTAAAGAGAGGGCGGTTAATTAGTTTTAAGTGTACTTTTCATATTGGTTCCGTGCACTAAGCAAGTATATATCATAACATATTGATCATGAAGAAAAAGAGCCTAACTTTTGTGATTATATATAAAAAAAGAGCCTACTTTAGTTCTTGATCAAGACTCCTCTTCAATTATAGAGCACTACATACATACACTACCATATCACAATATCCCTCACCAATTCTTTGTCGGAGAGTAATTAATTTTTATTTTTACATTAATATCTAGTGCTTTTATTTTATTTTCTTTAAAATATTCTCTATGTTCATATTTATCTTATATATAATCAGACATGCAACTTAGGGAGTGTGGTTGGACAATATGAACCCATTTATCTATCGAGAAATATGTTTTGTACAGTATAAAATCAGTCATCATCAATTAATAAATCAATTTTTTAAAATTGTTACTTCAATTTTTAATAATATATTTTAATCAAACATTTTAAGGTAGTGTTTGTTTTCAGTGACTCTGGAGTCAGAGTCAAGGGAATCATAGAGTCAGTGTCACAAGAGTCAGAGTCACAGTGACTCCAAAATTGACTCCGAACATATTCTCACATATTTGTGCCTCCATACCAGCACATAGTGACTCCCTGCAACAGACAGTGACTCCAAAATTGGAGTGAACAAAAATTTGACAATTTTGTTTATTGAGTCACTGTGACTCTTGCACCAAACACTTGACAGAATCAATTTTTCACTGACTCCCTGTCTCTGACCCCAGAGTCAAAAAAAACAAACACAGCCTAAAAGTTTAATTAATTAATAATTTTAAGAAGTTAAATTTTTACATATGATAACTAATCTTGTAATGTACCTCTATCATTAATCTTATCTACTAATCAAATGTCGAGAGATTGATTATTATACAATGGGTCATTTGTCTCATGCCCTACATCCATTTTTTTTTATAAATACCAAATTAGATAAATTCAACTGTTGAATTATATAATATAATTTTTTATAATTAAGTAAAAAATTGAATATTGATAAATACATAATCTAATATTCAATATCTATATATATATTCAAAACTACACCATACTTCAAAATAATATAAGAAAATGAAATATCAAATTGCATGTATTATTGAAATTGTATAGTATCTATGGTTCATACATTAAATGTATAAAATTACTAAAATGTTATAATTATTGATATTTACTACATTTTAATCTATGTTGTAGGAACTTACAATTTAAAAATTATACCGATTAAATTCATTGAAAAAATAAAATTATGGAACAGAATATGCATGTGTCAAGCTTTATTCTTAGAGTAGATCCACTCAAAATAAATGGTTCATACTTATTATCTTAAAATTTTGCATCAACACACATTCGAATGGCTTTATCATTTCTGACTCATATAAAGTATGTAATTCAAGACTTATATTGATTAGAGCAGGAGTAACAATAAAAAACCAACTAAAGTAGTAAATAAATAGGAATATAATTTGGGTCACAATCACCCAGTCCATTAAAAATATATTCATGATTAAAATGTTATTTGAGTCATAAAATGTTAAATGAGCTTTGTTGATTGTTTTAGCTGATTTTTTTATTGTTCTCCAAGCATTTGTGTATTGATTATAATATGAATATAAAGTTACTGATATAAACAATGTGAACCGCGATCATCAAATAATAATTAAGAAAAGTAACTTAGTATATATAATGTCTAATCTATGCATATATTTGTGTGCGCCTTGAATTAGCAAGAAGTTAAAAGGTACAATAATAACAATGTAAGTAGTTAAATAATTTAATTAAATAAAGAGGGGCTTGTATGTTTAACTTCAAGGTATGAAGAGTAACTTGCTCTAACTTACATATAAGTGATATAACTTTAATGGCGCCTCAAATAAATTAAACTTGAGTCGTGGTATATATATGTATACATACAAAAAATAATATTATAAACTTACACCTCCTATCTTTCATTTAGAAATTAAAAATTTGAATGTCATCAGGATCAAATTTTAAAATAATAAATTGAGTATATATAATATTTCTCTTCAGCTTGATAAGTTATATATATACCAAGACTTGTGTGGAAATTAATTAAATAGAGCAGAAGCACTATATATAAAGTAGTGAAGAGACAAGAAAGACATAAAGAGCTTAATAAAGCCAAACTCCAACTCACCTGCAACCTCTTGAAAAGCCTTACATTAAATTTCTATATTTAACAACCCATAAATGGATTATATATAACGTACATAACGCTTCCTTCCTTTTTTATCCCTCACTTTTAATGTGATAAGAAGTAGTAGGTGCAAACCTTTAAATGCAGTAAATAAATCCGCAACTCAAGATAAGAGCAAGAAGAAAATAAACTATTATTATTCATTATCATTAAATAAAAACTTATATACCACTTGTATAAGAGTAATGCTAGTATACTATAAAATCAATCATCATGACTCACTATATATAATAATACAATATTTTAAAATTATTAATCTAATTTTTAAAAGTGTTGATTAATGTGTAATATTAAAAGTTGGATTAATAATTTTAAAAAGTTAAATTATTACATGTAGTAGCTGATGGTGACTGATTTTATGGTGTATACAAAATATTTCTCCCTGTATACTATTTATTCATCTCCTCTTTTAGATTTTAAGAGTTTGAATGTAAATCTAAGTCTATTAAAATTAATGATATAATATAGATGAATATTACATAAATATTATATAATTTGTTTAATTTGTTGTATAATTAACACTCCTCTTTAGCTAGCATATACATATTAATTATTTATTACAATAATTTATAAAATATAACAAAGTCTAATAAAGAATTAACACAGTATCTGGTATGACCTTGAAATTGAACCAAGTACATACACAGATAGAAATCATTAATTATATATTTGTAAAGAGGAAAAAGAACACCAAAATCACATGATTGGAACACCTTATAATGATATTAATAACCAGCAAGGCAAAAAATTACAAGCATAAGCACCTCTTGCCCCCTTGAAACTGTGATCAAGGAAAATCAAACCACTACCTTCAAAGCAATCAAGTCACATGAATCTGGTCACGTGACTTTGTCTTTGAGAGAGCAGTGAAAAACACATAGAGGAGGCCGGGTGCACGTGACAAACAACAGATTAAAAATAAGTAATTACCTATATATAATCCATTATATTATTTGCACATAATATATATCAATTTCATATTTTTAACTTGTATATAAATACACGAAATTGGATATTATTATGTGCAAATATTTACATCTCCTTCGTCTGTCTATCTATCTATCTGACCCAGGAGTAATTATTATTATAACTATAATAAGGGGAATCCAAATAATTATTATTGGGTTGAGAATTGAGGTTGATGTAGAACCTCTTAATAAACTCTTCAGCTGCGAGGTCAACGTGATTATCTTCTTCTTGTTCGTCTTCCTTCAAAGGAAAAGGAGAATCTGTGATTCTCAATTTCTTGACACCAATTGGGCTCTTCCCAAAAGGAGAATAATTCCCTGTACCCTCCACTGCCACGTCACCACTATTACTATGATTGTTGTTGTTGAGCATCTCAAGCACACGCTGAACCGCGGTGGCGGTCAAAACGTCGTCGTATTTGGAGGAGGAGAAGTAGCGACGATGAGGAGGAGGAGGGTAGTGAGTTATGGCAGGGCTGTTGGTGCAGCTGAATTCGTATTCGCGAGGGCGGGAGAGGGAGGAGGAGTGGCGGCGAGTGAGGGTGTTGGTGATGGCGAGCTTGCCGCGCTTGAGGAGGAGGTTGAGGTCAGAAATGGGTTTTTTGCCTTTGCGGAGCATGAGCATGACTATGCGGAGTATGTTCCAAAGCTTCTTTGCCACCACTGGTGCTGATGGGCTTCCCTCCATTTCCATATATATATATATATATTATCGTTGTTTCAGATATTGAGAGAGAGAGAGAGTGATTGAATTGGAATATGATGATCGGTGTGGTGTGGTGTGGTGTGTGCAATTGGGAGTGGGTATTTAAAGGGGATCGTACAACCTAGTTATCTACTCAGAAGACGACGGGACTATATATATAAGGTCTCCATGATGGAAACCCTAATACTATATATTATTTTAACCCCAAATGGTTAGCGTTTGCCTTGGTGACTAAGTTAATCAATAATGCAACTAAATTGCATAACCTTTTACACTATATAGTACCTACATATATATTACTATTATGAGTTTAATTATTTCTGTGTACTTTTATTTACTCAATTACTTTCTCATGTGATTTTTTGTTACTAAATAATAATCTACTTTTATTTAATATATGGAACCCGATTAGATATTAATGTAGTATGTAAAACTATTTTATATTAATAGAGTATAGAAATCAAACTCATATATTATATTAATTATAGTACATTTATATATATGGAGGTCGTAGTGAAACGTGGAAAGCCAAATGCTTTTTTCACACTATTACTTCTTCTTGTGAAGTTTTTATTTGTATTTTGTGTGAATTATGTATAAATAGCTTAACAAACATTCGGTATATGGAGACAAGATAAATTTTGAGACAAGTTAAACTTTTCTTAAAAGTATTTTCTTTTTCTTTAAAGAAGAAACAAAAATTGCTCCCACCTGCAGACAACCAAAGGCTAGTGGCTACACTTTAATTTGGAGTTACATACATAATTATTATTTAATCTCGGATTAATGAAGGCACAATTTCAATCAGCGTTATGGCATAAATAAATAATATATTATGTCCCTACAATTTTTGTTGACATGCCCATTGTTAAGAAAGCATGATCCGTTTTTGTTGTCTATAATTAATAGATGGCATCATATATTAAAATGTTAACCTGCACAATTGATATTAGATTAATAATATGAGCATGACTAGGGGTACAACAACAAATCAGAACATAGTTAATAAATAGAAATTTGGGCCACAATCACTAAATCCATTAAAAATATACTCATGATTAAAATGTTATTTGGGTCACAAAATGTTAAATAACCTTTGTTGGCTATTTTGGCTGGTTTTTTATTGTTTTCCAAACATTTGTGTAATAGTATTGAATAATACACCAAATATATTGGTGGTAACCGATTTATTTTCCACAGATTCGGTTGTAAGTTGTGAATTTAATCAAAATCTGACTTAAAAAGGAGTTACAATTAAATTCTCTGTTAAAATTGATTTATTAATCTTGCGGTTCAGTCATTCAAATCCGATTCAATTTCTGGTGCTTATTTTTAAAAATGTATTTTATTTTTTTCAAATTTATTTCCACATTAATTGTACAAAAAAAAACTTACTCAACTCTCTTTACTATATAAGAGAAATAAAATTTAATATTTAACAAAAATATATTTGTCATCCCATTTCTTTTGATAAAAAATTTGTGTGTTTTAATAACTACCTTAATAAATATATAATATGGTGAAAAACCAATTAAAAGTGGATGAAAAAAATACATAAATTTGTTTTTATCAATATCAAAAAAAAAATTTAATTTCACAAATCAAACACAACATTAGTCTATTAAAAATATTAAGATATTTTTTGGTTCTAAATGTTTTATGGTCCATCAACACGATATACATTAAGGGCGTCTTTAATTTTAGTGCGACTGCTTTTTTAATTTTGGAGTTTCCTTTTCCAATTGCAAATCCTTTACACTTAAGTTCTTTCATGGTGGGCTCAGTTCATAATTTAGTAACTTTTTTTTTTTATTATTATTTTTCTTGCCATTTGGCTGCTCACACTTCTGCCACAAAAATTCGGTCCTTATCTAACATTTTTCATTCGATTAATAATATAAATTTAAATTAATATATGTGGTCCATAGATAAAATTAAACCTGAGTGACACGACACATTCTAATTTCGATAGAGAAATTCGAAAAAAAATTTGAAATTTATATCTAGAGAAAGTATATATGGAGACAGTTTTTTTAGAAAATTCTATATAATTTAAATTATTTGCAAGAACTATCATTATATATAGACTTTATCAATAATCAAGGAGAATAGTTACACCAAAAAAAAAGGAGAATAATTATATGAGGTCAAAAGAATGAAGGACACTTATTTATTCAAAAATTAAAATTGAATAGTAAAATGCACTAAAGGGATAATGTTTAAAAAACAAAGATAAAAATAAAATTGGGTATTTTGCATGAGGTGTTAACATAGTTAACATTTAGTAGTTGAATTTGATTCTTATATTTCACTTATTGGTAAATGATCTATAAGTAATTTTGTAAACTAATCAATGATATTGGAGACAGTCATGTCACCATGATTGGAACAACTTTTCCCATTAATCTAAACATTTTGTGATAAAAAAATAAAAAACTTGTTGAGATGGTTTTTCGGCATAGAGCTTGTTGAGTTTTTTTTTTGGATGATTAGAAGAATATGGGCTTAAAGGTTCCATGGTTGCTCCATCAAAGTTAAAGGACACATTGACCAAAATATATTGGGCTTGTCTAACCAAAAATACGGAAAAGGACACAAATTTGACCAAAAAATATTAAATGTTATAATTGTGTAATATATACTATAAAGAGAATTTACAAAAAGTATAAGTATTTATAAGTTTTTGATATATTTAATGTAATTTTAAAATTTTATTTTTCTAATAAAAAAATTGTTCATGCATTTACATGAACTTCTTTTTCATTGTGTTGTACTATAGCTTCTTATTTCTTGCACTTTCTCTTTCTATTCGTCCATGAAATGTTGGTGGTGTGCAAGACCACAAGAGCACAAGCCGTAACATCAATGAAGGTGGAGATTATATGGTTTCTTGTTCCTACACATAACTCTAGAGTTAATTAGAAGTTTAGAACCACATTTTCATAGGTCCCTCCCTTATCCTTACCTAATTTAAATCTGAAAATTTTGAACCACAATTAATGAAACACCGATCACATTTGTTATGCCTTATGCACACGTTCTCTTGTATTAGATGTACGGACACACTAATAATGCAGATATCACACACAAAAAATAAGAAGGAAGTGGTTTAATTTACAGTAATGCTTATTGTACATCGAAAATACATCAAACGTGTGCTACATGTCATGTGTAATGTATGCTATACATAATGTGTTATACTTATAATACATATTATGCATGACATATAGAACACGTTGGATATTCGATGATGTATTTTCGATGTACAACTTATTTGTTACTATAAAGTAAGGACAAGCATCACTGTTACTATAAAGTAAGCACCACTCACTTTTTTATTTTTAACTTGTTTTTCACATGCACACACATATATTTCACATGGTTTTTTAAAACCAGAAGAAATTCTATGCAATTCATGTACTTATATACATCGAGTCTCTCTTTTTTCATGAGGTATATACACCTTATCTTTCATTTGTATTTGTGAGGTTGAATTGTAGTTTCCTAATATAATGGAAACTAGTACTCACCAAGAAGGAAACCAAGTACCAAAATGGAAGGGCAAGGCCAAAGCAGAGGTAAAAGGGCACAAAGCAGAACAAGTATGGCCTCTCTTGGAAGATTTCTTTGGCCTTGACAAATGGTTCCCAACACTATCTTTTTGCCTTCCTCTTGAAGGAATCTCTGGCAAACCAGGGTGTGTGAGATTCTGTGCTGGTTTCAAGACTCCTGTAGATGGTGCTAAAGAAACTGTGAATTGGACTAAGCAGAAATTGCTGTCCATTGATCCAACTCATTCGACATTCACTTATGCAATTGTGGATGGGAATGTTGGGTTTCACAACTATGTTTCAACATGGAATGTGTTGGCTAAGGAAGATGGGTGTGAGATTGAGTGGTTGTATGAAGTTGACCCTCCTCAAGGGTGGAGACCTGAAGATCTTGATTCCTTCATTGGCTCGGGTTTGGGGGTTGTGGCTCAGAGGATTCAAGGAGCTTTGACTGTGATGCAAAAAGCAGTTGAAACTTGAGATCGAAGTAAGAGAAATATTATTTGTACATTATGAAAATGTTAGATAAAAGATGGATACCTAAGGTTGAACTTTTTTTTCTTTGAACTCTTATGATCAAAGAAAACTTTGTATCTGTCTTTGTCTAAGATTTTCATGATATGTTTAATGTTTTCATGTGCAAATAACACTTCTTGTTGATTCAATAATGAAAGGTCTGCACTTCATTGCTGTCTGATGTTGTTTCCTTGCTGGGTTTCAGACTTTCAGTGTATAACTTGTTTGTCATTATCTGTAACTCACTAGTAGAATGAGTTGAAATTTAAGCTGTTTTCTAGCTAGGTATGTTAGAACCATAAAATAACCTATTTGCCTCTGAATTTCAAATGATGATTCTCTCTTATATTAACTTCACTGGGACTTCCGTTCTTTACAAATCAACATGTGGAAACCATCTTGGGTACACACAATTGGAATATACTTCCTTTTTGTCCTTGGTGCAGTGACTTTGAAATGGCCTTAAAACTGAGGATAAAACATATTTAAGAATAATATTTTCAAATAAATACTATTAATTCCAAACTCTTCAACTCATGTTCAAGAATACACCAAACTTGCCTTAATAAGGGTTATTGTATTGTATATACCAATTCTTCTTCTACAAAGCATCGGCACTTTTCAGAAGTTCCATGTTTTGAAAATCTCAGGAAGGACAGTTTAAGGCAGTTTTGAACTTCAAAGGAAATTGATGCAGTGACTTTGCCAAATATGAAACAAAAACATAAACTGAATACAGGAGTATACAGATATGCAACTTTTAAGATTGTTCAAATGATTGATCCAAATATCACAGGAAGGATATCAATTATCATGCAATAGGCAAGATCAACTATTCAACTTTAAACATTCCATTCCATAACATTCAACATTAACTCAAAAGACTGATTAGATTGTCACGACAACATAAGCAGTTAAAATTTTAAAAACAGAATTCAAAAACAGTTCAATTCTCCAACTAGGGGGTGTTCAGAAAATGAGCTACCACAGAACTACATTATCATCCCCAACATCCAAGCCATCACTTGAAATCCAAAGGAGACATTGACCATCAGAAATTAACATCATTGAACGAGCTACTCAATGCCCTCTTTCAAATCCAATGCGAGTCCTACCAGAACCTCCCTCATGACCATCGCGCATCGAAGATCCAGCGCTCGCTCTCATGGTTCCGCTACCACCAACTTTTTCCATTGCTTTCTTACCCTTCTTTACCTCTGTCAAGAACTGATCAAGACCAAATGGATCAGCTTCTTCATTCTCAAATTCAACCGGCCTGTCCCTTGGACCTGTCCTTTCAGAAGTCCCTGCAAACCCTTTGTCAGGCTTAAAGCGATCCGTCTTCATAATCTTCTCTAACTGCTCATCTGCACCGCCATAAATCTCATTATCAACATCCTTCTTTGGTCTATAGAGAGTTGAGAGTGTTGGCTGTGCAGTAAACAAGCCTTTGTCATACACATTATACTGATCATCAGTGGCAAACCCAGATGACATTCCTTTGTCCTGGTTGAATAGCCTTTCATCATACATGACCTCTGTCCCCGGCTTAGTAGAAGCCATGCCAAGAGCAACTTTCTCACTTATGTCACGATCCCTATCTCTTGTGATCTTGCTTTTCTTTCCCATAGCAGCATCCTTAGCTTCTAATCTTCTCTCCCTCTCCCTCTCTCTTCGTCGCTCCTCACGAATTTTCTCCCTTTGAAGCCGCTCCTCCCTTTCTTCCCTTGTCTCCTTTGGAAAATTCTTCTCCCTCTCCCTCTCCCTCTCCCTCTCCCGTGGTTGCTCGTAATCAACCGCCATATCAGTGTCATCCATGCTGTGCTTCTCAGAAGGGATGGCAACAGCAGCGGGAGGGGCTACCCCAGTTCTCTCAGAGCGTGCTTTCTGAGCCAAAGCCCTAAGCTCCTGTTCTTTCCTTTCCTTCTCCTTCAGAAGCATCTCCTTCTGAACCTTGGACCTCATTGCAACTGCTTCTCTAGCCTTCTGCTCTGCTACATATAACGCCTCTGAAAGCTTGGCAAAATTGTCATTGATCTGAACATCCTGAAGGCCTCTCCCATCAGCTGCAAGACGCTTGTCAAGGGGGATTGTGTAACCTTTTGGATTCTTCCAATTAGAAATACAAGGAGGTATCTTCCAATCCTGCTGATCTTTCACAGTAACTGGCCTCGGAGGGGAATGCATCACAGGCACAGGAGGGGAGCCGGAAGCCTTAGGGACGCGTTTGTGCTTAAACTTTGGAGGCTCAAGTGGATCAACTGGCATCTCAACCATTCTAATAACCCTCTCTTTTGCCCCAGAATTGAAAGCCGCAGACTGCTGTGAAGGCTTATACTTAATATACTTCGTGTCAGACGACTGCTTGGGAACATTCTTTGGCTGCGCAGCACTCAGCCTCACATTAACAATCTTCTCAAGTGCAGCCTTAGTCTCCTGGGTCGTCTCATCAATCTCCTTCTGTGCATCCTCATCATCTTCCTCATCACTATCTTCTTCGTTCTTCAAGATCTTCGGTATCAGATCCTTCTGCTGCGTGTACACAATTTTCTTAGAATTCTCGTTCTGCTTTACAATTGCATCATAGGCAACATTCCCATGAGCATCTACGGTCACTGGGAGAATCTTCGACCCGGGTTTTGAGGACTTGTCCCTTCCCATGTCAAGTGGGTACTGAGCAACATGTATCTCGGGGAAGGCACCACCATCCCCAAAATCCTCCACCTTGCGGGGCACGAAACCCGCACGCTTCAAATAAGGGGGCACAGGCTTTTGCTTAATCACAGCAGCAGCTTTTTCTTCTTCAGAAGAGGAAAATCTCTGCTTGAACCATGGATCGCTACTGTGGTCATAATACGTCGTTGACGAGGATTTCGCTGGTGGTAGAAGCTCTTTCAAAGCCGCCATAATTCTGAGAACAAAAAATAAAATAAAATAAAATCCAAAATCAACATAAAATCCTCCAAACATACTTCATAAAATCTGAATAGATTCACAAGCAAAAGCATCCAGGAAATAACCTCATAAATTAACTTCAAAATTAGGTATAAACCAATAGAGAATAAAATGAAGAGTCAGAACGCGATGAAGCTAGCAAAGAACAGAGAGTTGATCGCGAGCCCCAAAAATCAATCGTGAATTAGAGCATCAATTATTATACATGAATCAGATGATAAGGTAACAGGGGAAAACAGGGTAGTAAACAAATTGAAGCAGAAGAAGAATCTACCATAAATGAAGAAAACCCTAACCTGATTTGATTTCAGAGACACCGCCAGAAGCAGACGATTGAAGAAGAAACAGCCGACAAGGAGCGATTTTTCTTTTCGATTTGGGGCTGAAGTTGGAGCCCTAAGCGTGTGATTGAAGACTGAGACCTAAACGACTTCGTTTTGGTCTTTTCCAGCGAGAGCTAACACGGAGGACGGAAGCTCCGTCGACGAGAAAAGCTAGATATTTGTTAACTCTTCTTCAATTGCATAAATAACGACTCTGCCAATTGCAATTCAATCCTCGAGTGGGTTTAGGTATGGCTGCGTGATCAATTATTTTTTTGCTCAATACGTATGGATCAATTGCATAAATCCTTGGGCTTCAGCCTTTTCTGAAACCAGAGAGCCCAAAAACCTGAAACCCATCTTTGACTTAAATTCTAAGGCCCGTCATTATTATTTTTTATATTATTATTATTATTATTATATTCATTTAATTTTTTTTTTGGTAATAAAGAGTTAAAAAAGAACCAAAAACAAGGAAAAAATACAAAAACAATGGACTAAACACTCGGCAAACTGCTGTTATGTCCTCTTCGATACTTTGCAAAAGCTCATAGCAAGGATATTCAATTATTCCATAAGAGCTAGAACATGTTGTCCCTTTTTTTTAAGAATATTTGTACACTCATTAGTTGTTTTCGAGACAAGAGAAAAAATGCACAGCCTAGTCCCTAATGAGGGGATTCCTTATCTGCGATACTACCTCAAACTCTACATGCTCATCCGTGTAACAATGGAAGAACTAGTTTCACAAGCCAATGGACCATGTACAGTCATCTAAACATGATCTTGATCTTAACCAAGAAGAATAGTCATTAATTCAACGTGAAGAACCCTCATGACCAGACTAGATCCTATCAATTTACCAAATCACAATCCATCAGCATCCCTCAAAATGTCATCTTGTCCCGCTTTTCTAGCAGAAATCATCACACTACCATCTATATTAAGCTTCACAAAATCACTTAGTGGACGAGGCCACCTAAAGCTGATATGGCCAGGAGAAATATCAAACATCATCTCCGCAACCGAACTCCTAACTAGGTGAGCAACTGTAATTTATATGCTCACACAATCAATTTGTTATAATTACAATAAAATATTTTGATTGAATGCGAAGTTGATTAAGGTAATAAAATGGTGAGTTTTGTATTGAAAATGTCACTTTTTTTTTTTAATTCTCATTGCATTAGATATATTAATTCTTCTTCTTTTTTCGAGCTACCTATGTATGTATATTTGGGTTGCAATAAGCAAGGAAAATACAAAAATCAACCTTGTCTGAAGACCTGAGACGAAAGTCCATGCTCCAATCACATTACCCACCGTGGCAAATTTTCATCACAGCCTCGTAAAAGATCCAATATAGTTTCGCCACGTCGAAATATAAAGGGTATTTTAGTCATCGTGCACAAAATATGGACCCAACATCGTCTTTTCACCTATAGCTTAAGCTACTTCGGTGCACAGGCTAACACAGCCCCGTCTTCTCTTCTCCCTCAACGACTTGTACATCTAAAACCCATTCAGTAACACTCTCTCACTCTCTCTCTGTTTCGTTCTCTCTCTTTGACACAAACTTACTCTCTCTCTATCTCTCTTCGGAGCTCAATTTGGCCGTCAATGGCGGCCTCCGATGCTCAAAACGGAACCTCCATCAGGAATGCGTTCGGAGGCGTGCTCGCGTTCTTCATCCTGCTCCTGATCGGCGTTCTCGCCTTCTCGATCCGTCTCTTTTCTGTAAGCATTTTCGCTACTCCTTTCTGCTTCCGCAGATCTGTTATCTACAGCTCGTTTCACTTTATTTTACCTCATTTTTCATTGCGATGGTATGCTTCTGAATTCAGCGGCTGCGTTTACCGGTCAATAGTCGCAGATACAACGATATTGTTTGTAATTATCGTTGTTTCGTTGATGACAAATTGATTGAAAAATATATATGAAAAACCTTGGTAGTTGAGTCTCGATGACGTCGCTGTAGTTGTTTAGAAAATTATCGTTACTTTACCGAGACATATGATACTAATTCATTCGCTCACTTGTTAAGTCAGTGACTTAAAAATGTTTTAAATTAGTCGCGTTAAAGTCATAGAGTGATACTTAGAAATTATAGTAATTTGTGTGAAGTAAGGTAGGAAAATCTATTTTTATGTGACATATGGGTGCGTTTGGAAGCTCAAAATGTGAGAAAATGTGAGAAATGATTTGTTTGGAAATGAATTCCAATGTTTGAAATAAGTTAGAAATGAGAATTTATCTGATTTATAATTCCATGAGATTCTATTGCTTTATATTTACAAATTTTTTACGTTTCGTATGGATTTGGGGAGTATGGAAATGATTTCCATCCAATTCATTTCATTTCTTATTTTTGAGAGCTTCCAAACTCACCCATAATCTTATTAATATGTGATACCGTTTCAAATTTACATGCATTTGAAATATTGGAAGTTTAATTTCCCGTTAGAAATATTAAAATTAGATGGTTAGTTTAACTCTTTGGCTTGGCTGAAATTTTAATTTTTAAAATTGTAATTCAATAGTTCTTTTTTCCCCATTTTTTTGGGTTATAAAACTAAAAGTATGAATGCATGCCATTTAGTGTACTTATATTTTGTTTTATGTGTAGGTTTCACCAATTATTTTTGTTGAAGTAACTTTGTCAAAGTGGTGATAGTGTGGACATTTCTATGAAGTAAATAACTCTGATTCAAAATGCTGCTATGTTGTTTTGAAGTTATCTCTTTCTGCTTCTGAAAAGTTTGAGATTACAGTGTTTCTTTCTAATGTTTGTGTTTGTTTACATTTTAGCCTTAAGTTCTATTGTAGGTTGCATATTTCCACTTGTTAGGCCCAAGTTGGTCTAGTATTGTATAACACTTTATGTTCATTGTATGCAGGTGATAAAGTATGAGAGTGTTATTCACGAATTCGATCCTTATTTCAATTATAGAGTCACTCAGGTGAGCATTATTTGGGATGGACTGTGTCGTGTCTGTTACCATATATTCTTGGGAGAACTGAGGAGTCTCTGATGCTGTTTAGTGGCTTTAGAAAATAGAAATTGCTTCATAGCCATATGTAATATTGGTTAAATTTTACTTCCTTAATCTCAATGCGTTGAAGATTCACATGAGATGACAGACATATTTGTTGGTTTCAGTATTTGACGAAGAATGGGATATATGATTTCTGGAACTGGTTTGATGACCGAACGTGGTAAGTAACTGGTGTTTAGATTCACACATTTCCCTCCATATATGTAGTTTAATCAGGTTGTTTTTAAATTTTTGTAGATTTAATGTGCATATTACCCTCCCATTTCTAGGTATCCTCTTGGTCGTGTAATTGGTGGGACTGTCTATCCTGGTTTGACCTTGACAGCAGGGACCTTATGGTGGTAAGTATTTCCAAGCACACTGCCAAAGATGATGCTTGTCATATTCTGCAATTTTCCTTTTGATTAAATACTTATATCCATGGGAGCAATTATTTCAAAGTTTACAAGGCTGGTTGATATTTTTGGATCACTTCCATTTGGTTCCAGGTTACTGAACTCCTTAAACATCCCTCTCTCAGTAGAAACTGTCTGTGTGTTCACTGCACCTATATTCTCGGCCTTTGCTTCATGGGCAACTTATCTTCTGACAAAGGTTCGTTCGTACCTAAATTGTGCTTTGTATACTTTTGCTGTTATAGTTATGTTGCTAATTATCTTTGGCTGCACCCTTTTGTAGGAGGTTAAGGGTGTTGGAGCTGGCTTGACAGCAGCTGCGCTTTTGGCTATGGTGAATTTCTCAGCAGCCTTTGTGACTTAATGAAATTGAATTGCAATTTTCTTTCTAATTATAAACATTTCACTTCTGGTCATATTGATAAAAAATTATTGGTTCAGTCATTCAGCATATCTAAATGTTTGACTAATCAATATTAAGTAAAAGTGTTCTATACTGGTTGGATATCAACCTTGAATCATGAGGCATATCTCTGTAAAATTAATGCCCGACCGTTAGCAGTGGTTTCTCTCTTCTTACATGTGCTTGTTTCTCATCCTTGACTTCCCTCTTACATGTAATTTGTTTCTCTTCTCTAAATCTTGTTTCTATTTGCAGGTCCCCTCATATATATCTCGATCAGTTGCTGGCAGCTATGATAATGAAGCAGTGGCTATATTTGCTTTGATCTTCACTTTCTATCTCTACATTAAGGTGCTTGATGCATGCAAGCAAGTTTACCTTTTATTGAATGGCCTTGTATAATTGCATTGGTTTTTGAAAATTTTCTTTGGAATTATTTGAATGGATTATCAGTTTATCACCATTGCCCAATAATTGGTGATTTTATTGTTCTGATAAACTGTCAGTTCTGGACACATTAGGATAGAAATTACTTTGTTTTTTCCCCCTCTATTATGTTTTTAACTTCATTTGTGTCATGTAGACACTAAATACAGGGTCCCTCTTTTATGCCACTTTGAATTCCATAGCGTACTTTTACATGGTAAGCTTTTATATGATACTTCTATTCTTGTTATCTATGCCTCTTCTCTTCTTATTTATATTAACCTACCTTTCTTATCTTGTAGGTTTGCTCATGGGGAGGTTACACCTTTATCATTAACCTTATTCCAATGCATGCACTCTTGTGCATAGTTACTGGTCGCTATTCTTCCCGGCTGTACATTGCATATGCACCTCTTGTAAGTACCTGTTTCTGTTACAGTTATGACAGATTGTAAATAAATGCTTGTCTTTTTTTAATTGGAATTTAGAAAATGCATATTCTCTATTTTGAAAAAGTAAGCTCTAATTTGGATAATCCTTGATGTAATTTTGGTAAATTTTAGCAGATTAATAAAGTGTTTTATAACCATCATTCACTTGCTTGTTCTAACAAGTAGCTGTGAAACTTAATTTAGGCATGAACCGTGCAATATTCACTACTTCATTTTACTTTTTAATCTGCAACTTGTAATGTTCTTGCTGCCTGTTGCTATTTTATTTACAACAAGGTACAGGTTTTCTTGGACTTATCTGGATATTATATATGAAGACTATTTTTTATTCTTCTTATCTTGTTTCTGGTTCACATTATGAGTTATACTTCTCTCTATCCAGGTTATATTGGGTACATTGTTGGCTGCTTTGGTGCCTGTTGTTGGATTTAATGCTGTAATGACATCAGAACATTTTGCATCATTTATGGTGAGTTTCCTCTACTTATTCTTTGGAAAAAGTAAAAAAAAAACTAATGACCAAGTTTTTGTTTTAGACTAATATTATTTATGAGGGACTTTTTTTTTGGTATTTAACCTTCTCCACACATCCTATTAATCAGTCTCTTTAAAGCCTAATTTTTTTCCTAATTTTTCATGTGCAGGTTTTCATTATCATCCATGTGGTGGCTCTTGTGTACTATATTAAAGGAATTCTTTCCCAAAAAATGTTCAAAGTAGCTGTGGCACTAGTTATTTCTGTTGGCCTGTTAGTGTCCATTTCATTGGCTTATTTTGATTACTCCAAATCTCGCTGGTGCACAATCAAACTAATCCCTGTGCTTGTTTGTTTTGCAGGGCAGTGTGTTGTGCAATGGTAGCAATAATCATAGCACTGGTAGCTTCAAGCCCAACAAAGGGGTGGAGTGGAAGAAGTTTAAGTCTACTTGATCCGTTAGTACCTCATTAGCTACCTTTATGCTCAAACCCTCCAGTAAAACCATTCTTACTAAATTAAATTTTCATGGGATAACATGACATTTCACACCTTCAGTTTCCTGATAACTACAGACTCATTAAATATAGCTAAATATGTTTACCTTCATACACTGTTTTGCAAAATATTTCCTTTTTGCGATTTGACTCCCAAATATTTAAATTGTTTGTGGTGACAGTACTTATGCAAGCAAGTATATACCAATCATTGCTAGTGTTAGTGAGCATCAGCCACCTACTTGGCCTTCTTACTTTATGGACATAAATGTCTTGGCATTCTTGGTCCCAGCTGGCATTTTTGTAAGTTTTTGTTTCTTCGAGAAAATAACCGTTTATTTCTTAAGCTTATGTATACTTTGTATATAAGAAGTCATCATGGTGCTTACCTTATGTAGGCATGCTTTTCACCCCTATCTGATGCAAGCTCTTTTGTGGTGCTTTATATTGCAACATCAGTATATTTTTCTGGAGTCATGGTAAGAATAATCTTGGGACAGTATTCTTAACAATTGTTACTTTTTTTTTTCTTATTCATTGAAGACATTGTCTTTTCAAATATCAGGTTCGCCTGATGCTTGTGTTTGCTCCAGCGGCTTGCATCTTGTCTGGCATTGCTCTTTCTCAAGCTTTTGATGTTTTCACAAGATCAGTCAAATTTCAGTTACCCAGCCTATCAGATCATTCCAATACAGATGTAAGCATTTGTTATTTATCCTTCATTAGATTCAGCAATCCTTTACATTCTTCTAGTTACTTTATTAGTTTACCTTGTTCATATTGTGCTTTTGACTATCAAGTCAGGGGATGCCAATTCTGAAAGTGATGTGGCAAATGATACGGTCAAGGCTGATAAAAATGAGGACATGTCAAAGGAACGGACCGCTAAGAAGAGCAAGAAGAAGGATAAGGAACCTGTGGAAAAGCCTCCTAGCAAGTCCAAAATTAAGAAGAGGCTTTTGGTTTTGCCTCTGGAAGCATCCATCATTGCTATTCTCTTACTAGTGTTGCTGGGTGCCTTCTATGTGGTAATTTAACTTCCCATTTATCTACTTCAAGTAATTTTCTATGCATGAAATCATTCATTAAGTGAACCCCTGGTCGGTCTCTGTTATATTTGTACAAATTTGCTGTGTGGTACTCAATTAGGACTATGATATCTTCTTTTATGTTTGCTATAAAAAATTATAACTTCTGTATATTGACCTTGTTTTCTTGATCCCTCTTGTAGGTTCATTGTGTATGGGCAGCAGCAGAAGCCTATTCAGCCCCTTCTATTGTTCTAACCTCACATTCACATGATGGACTCCATGTTTTTGATGATTTCAGAGAGGCTTATGCTTGGTTGAGTCATAATACAGATGTAGATGATAAAGTGAGTACCATGTCATTTCCTTATTTTTATGCTAAAATAGGTTTAGTGCAACGGCTGCTTACAAATTTTATCCATCTTCTAAACACTTGGTAGTGAACTGTTTTATTTTCTTTCCTTAAAAGTTCAATATTTAGGCCACTTACTGATATTGTTTTTGAGTAGGGTTGTTTGAAATAAATGTGATGCTTAGCTAGCTTGGTTTTCTTTGTTTTTAGTAGCTCCAGAAACTTGAATCGTGTTCTGAAATTGAGAAGATTGTTTAAACTCTTGCATGTTTGCTGGCCAAGAAAACTGGTTCATTTAAACTCGAGGTGGTTTAACTGATGTGATGAATTACTTTGGGGGCAAAATCTACCTTCCCATAGAAACTATTTGGTCCTATGAACAAGTTGATTCATTTTCCATGTTTTTCATAAGTGGATAATTAGTGATTAGAAATTATTGATCACTCTATTATACTTTGATTGGTGAGTGCTACATTCTTTAATGATTTATATTGTCAAAAGGGATTATGAGAAAACTATAATTTATGAAATCCTGAGGAGAAACTCGTAGTAATTAATAATATTTAAACATTGGTAATGCATTAACCACAATAATCTTATTAACCACTCCTGTTGACAATGTTTCTAAATTGTAAACTTTTATGCCCTGAGTTCTTATTATTCATTCTTTCTATGAGTTATTCCCTGCCCTCAAATAAAGACAAAGTAAACGTTGGTTAAAATACATTATTGATGACTTGAGATATTGATGTGCATAAACAATTTCTTGTAGGTGGCATCTTGGTGGGATTATGGATACCAAACAACTGCTATGGCTAATCGAACTGTCATTGTTGACAATAATACCTGGAATAACACACATATTGCTACAGTTGGTACTGCCATGTCTTCTCCAGAGAAGGCAGCTTGGGAAATTTTCCACTCCTTGGATGTCAAATATGTGCTTGTTGTCTTTGGAGGTCAACTTCTTTCTTTGTTGAGATTATCTTAGTCATGTCACCCTGTTCTGATTTGTTGCTATACTTATTATTAGGGCTGGTTGGGTATCCCAGTGACGATATTAATAAGTTCCTGTGGATGGTTCGTATCGGAGGAGGTGTATTCCCACACATAAAGGAACCAGATTACTTAGTAAGTTATACATGTGCAACATGGATTGTTTTATCAAGGCATTGATATTTTATATTGGAAGTTATATGGTACTCTTGCTTCCTCTGATTATTAATTGTCTTATGAGGAATGTTAATCCCTCTTTCTTTTCACCTGTTCAAAAGAGGGATGGCCAGTATCGGATTGATTCTATGGCTACACCAACAATGCTAAACTGCCTTATGTATAAACTTTCATACTATAGGTCAGATTTGCTGTATTTGGTTGCTATTTTTTTCCCCATTTTTAACTGTCAAACTACTTAATCCTCTTCCCTGTGTAATTAATTGCTCCAGATTTGTGGAGACAGATGGTAAAGCCTTTGACCGAGTGAGGCGGACAGAAATTGGGAAGAAACATTTCAAACTCACTCATTTTGAAGAGGTCAGATTGATTTTTAATTTGATGTATTTTTAGTGGTAAAAACAGGCCAGGGGATGATATATCAAGAGGTTTTTCCGGCTCTGCTTATTTCATGTATGATGATGGTTCTGGGATGATGAACTACTAGCTGAATTTAACCAACAGATTTGTTCTACAATACCTAGTATAGATAACAGTCTTATCATTAGAAGGCTGAAATATGTTTTTCATCCCCTGAAAAGTAAGCAAAATTTGGTCTTAGTATCTGAAATTTGGTCTTACATGATAGGCAACAAACATACATGACCGGAACCAAAATCATATTTTTCTTATTATTAATGGACCGAAATTTCTTTTTTATAGGACCATTCTATATTTTCTTACCCATTTATTTGTTAGGTGGCACTGATTAGACTAGTAAACTTGAAGCCATATGTATAGATAACAATTAACAAATCATAGCTGCAATCAACTGTTTGATATTGTTGAATATGGGATTGACAGTTGCCATAACTTTAATGGTGTTCTGATGTCAGCCATGGCTTTTAATTTATGCAGGTGTTCACAACTCATCATTGGATGGTTCGGATATACAAGTTGAAACCTCAGAAGAACAGGATTCGTGGAAAGACCAAAAAATCAAAATCGGTAAGTATATGTTCTTTTTTCGATCTTAATATCCTGATTGGAAATCAATAGACTCTGGCCATAACTTGTCTGTCTCGTGTTCTCAATTTTTGGCAGAAAACAAGCTCATCAACTTCCTCGAAAAGAAAAGGAATAAGAAGGAACCCTTTTTAGTTTGTGAAAGGCACATTTCATAGTCCCCGTTTTATGTATACAAGGGTTGTCGAGAGATTTTGCCGGCACAATTAGTTAGCCTCTCACGAGTATCGAATGATCATAAGGAAGATTTTGGAATTACATGTTTTTCTGATTCAATGATCACGATCTCATTTTTAGGATCCCAAATATGATGATTCTCTGGCCATGCGCATTTATTTAGGATTTATTTAATGATGATTGATGGGCTTAAAGATGAAGAAACTCGGCTTTTAAAACCTCAAAAATTGGATAAGCACTTTTTCCACGTAAAGAAAATAGATTAGTGTTATTATTATCATCTATGTTCTTTGTTGCAAAGAACGCCTCTGTGAACCCTTGCTAGTTTTAAACGTCTTCCCTACTACCATCTCTCCACGACCAAATGAAAATGCTAAAATCTAAATCATTTCTTCCCAGAAACAAAATCAAAATGGATATTATTGCTAATATGATTAGGTCGGTTCCATGAAGAAATAATTCATCACATTCCATTTTCGTAAGAAAAAACTTCTGTGCAGCATCCATAAATATCATTCACTTTAAATATATAAAAAATAAACAATAAAACAATTGCAAATAGTTCTCCGTATCAATCAATCCTCAATATGGCATTTTGACAAAGCTGCGAACAAATTAGAAAGTGGAAGAATCTCACCTGTACAACGTATATTGTTGATTATTGACAAAATCATTACTACTATATTCCCTAAAGTTATTCACTGATTAACAGTATTTTCCATTTCCACCTTTTTACCTCCTCAAACCACACAAAATCAAGCCACTAAAATTTCTGTAGGGTGGCAAAGCCTCATATATGATACTTATTATCAGTTGTTAGACTTTCTTAGGCAAGTTGTAATTCTTCTTGAGGAACTTGGCAGCTGCATCATCATTCCTATAACACAAAACTCTCAGAACTGTGTTTGGTTCTCTTGGGCTCCATTGATCTGAGGTTGGAGGCAATGGTAACTTCGATTTGACTGAAGAACCATACATGTCCATAGTGAGCTGAGTGAACTGCTGAATTATGTGCTCAGTATCCGCGCGAAACAAGGGAAGTACAGCTCTCGCGGTTGTAGAATGCTTTTCTATCAATTCAGCAGGCAATCCATCTCCATTGGACCAGAACAAGTCAGTCAGAGACTTGAAATCTTCCTCTATAATGATGGAATCTTGCAGTGAGAAAGCACGTGACGGGCCTCCGGCTAACAAAACCAACAAGAACCCATCAAAAGAAGCCTGCATCAGATCAACAATTACGCGTGTCCTGACTTTATCATGCACTGTCGATGATATGATCTCCAAGTAATGCTCAAGATCATGAAGAAAAGGATCAATCCTGGCGGATGAAACTTCTCCAACATATAGGCCATCCCAAAGAACATGACATAGGTCATGGAAAACTATTTTGTATGCTATACACTCACAGAGTTGATAGATACCTTCCACAGCAGCAGCTGCAGAAAGCTTGAACTTCAAGCTCTCCCCGTTCATATCGCCAATGATAGTGGATTTAGAACTACTAAGATTGGCAAGTATCCTCTTTTCCAAAACCCCCAACTCCATTCGGATGCGCTGCATGGTGTTGATGCGAACACACAACTGGGGTATATCAAATGAGTTACCACTTGTGGTTCCAACTTGGGCTTTCCTCCTCTGAGCTGATTGTAACTTGTCTTTTTTCCGAAATACACCATGGAATTTTGATCCTGTTGAACACCTAGTCAATGCAGGCAAAGTTGGCAAAAAAGTATTACGGTTCCCTGCAGATCAAAGAAAGGGAAAACATGGTAAGACAGGGATTAATAATGTGTTTGGTAAATCGAACGCTATGCAGAAAATGTATATACCACAGCCAGATTTGGCTTTCAAAATGTATTGTTGGAGAGATCTGTCAACAGCAGACATCAACTCAGGAAGCAAATCTGCATGCATGGGTATGGGCAACAAAAAGAATGCTTCAAGAGTGTCATCTATGATTCGTAGAACTTCAGCAGCTGAAGGAGCAAAGCTCTCTTTATTTGCCTGTGGATTCCAAACCTAAAGGAAAGAGCGGTTTAAAAAGTATATCAAAATTTGCCATTCCCAACAATCATGAACCTTTCTAGCAATCACATAGTAGTTGTGGTAACAGTATTCTAAAATGTTTTTTCACAAAATAAAGCAAAACCTTTAAAGAAAATAAATACTATTCGAACTTGGTTAGTTTATCAGCAACAAGATTTTTCATACCTCTTGTCGCAGATTTCTATCAACCCATTCCCCCAATCTATCCACTCTGATCCTCATCCACGACTTGACCAAATTTGCAATTACAGTTTCGGCCTCGTAAGGCTGCATCTCCCTTATAATGGATTTTCCACCATCTTCACTGTCAACAGAATCTTCCACTGCTATCTGAACCAGATCTTTCTCCAATTTGTCAGCAGCCAACAGCACTTCTATAGCATCAGGTGTCAACTCAGCAATACTCTTAACATATTTCTGCAACTCATTCCCATAACACACATGAAGGGTTGCAACGGCAACACCAGCAGCAAGAGGATGCCATCTCTTTAGTCTGGGACTAAATATCGCCTTCTCATTAACAGCTAGTTCAGTAGTGTGTCGTGCAAGGACAGAAAGAGAAGGAAAAGATCTATTCTGTTTTCTAGATGAATGCTTGCCAGGGTTGAGCAGCTCCAATTTCTGCCATAAGAGAGGTTAGAAAGAGTTAAGTCATACTGATGGCACCAAAGATACCTGTTAGCTTTGTAAATAATACACAATAGGAGGATGTCAACACATAAAAATAAAGAGTTTAAATTCAATTTATTGACTACGTTAAAAGAGATTTATATTGCCATCCAATCAAACCCTTTAGATGACCATTTAAGTATTGGATGTGTGAGGGTTAACCATGTTAGTGATGTGACACTACATGATTGGATGATAATGTAAAATTTTTTAACACAATCAATGTATCAAACTTAAATCCTAAAAATAATTAATAATAACTTTCAAAACACAAAACAAAACCTGGGAGTAAAAGCAGTTTTGAATTGAATACCATGATATTAATAGAGCATAACAGTTGACTTTATCCTATTTGAATCAATGAATTAAATACGCCAGGTTCAAATATGTCATAACTGGATTATCTCATATGTATGTACCATCTTAAAGTGAGTATTCATGTTTAGGGAGCTTCAATGATGGAACTTGCCTGAGCAAAAGCAGCATGCAAAGATGATCTAATATAATTTTCAACTCTGATGAAAGCTACATCAGCTTCTTTCCTCTTCGAATTATACTCTGCCAATATCTTTGCTGACAATGCAACAAGAGAAACAATGCTTTCCATTGATTCAATGTTACCGTCATGGAAAGTATCATGGTATGCTAGGAGCCTTTTCTCTGACCACTTTAAAATCAAACTCAATGCATTGCTCACAATTTTTGAGTAAGAAGGATCTTTCATGGACTTGGAGTCTTTTTCAACTTCTGCTAACAGATTACTGGATGCAAACAGCAAATCACTTTCAACTTGGCCGGTGGCAACATACCGATGAAATAAGACCCATGAGAAACAAATGTTGTGCAGCATATCATTAATTCCCAGCATAGCCCAGGTCTTCTTGATGAGCTCTAAGACCTCATCAACCTCTTCTATAACAGAAGTTTCTTCATGAATATCAAAACAAGCTCCTAAAAGAGTTTGGTAGATCCAGAGGTTCAGCGGCAACCCGTCAGCCCAATGGCATGTCTCTGGAACTGATCCATCGGATGATCTGAAAGCAAGAGACAAAACAACACTCCGGAGGGTTTGCATCGACTCACCGGTCTTTCCAACATCCATGGGTCTCTCAAGGCCTTCACGGATTATGCGCCGGAGCTGCTTTGCAGAAGTGTCTGCCTTATCTAATGGAAGGTGAGGATGGAAGAGGAGTCCTGCTTCGAGAACCTTCAAATTTCTCCTCATCCATGCCTCATACTCTTGTTGACTAGGAAAGTCCGAACACTTGAACTGCTGAATTAGTTCCAGTGGAAGAACCACTGACTCCATGCGTCTTCCAAGCTATTTTCATGAACAAAGACCTAGTAAGCTATAATTAGTGATTGAACAGAATCCAGGAATCATAATACTTGTTTATATTTCCAGTTTTGGTCCACATGTTTCAATCCTAATTATTCAAAAAGGAATGAAAAGAATAACCTTTCCTGTTGTGAGGAAACCCCACCACACTAACGAAGCAACAAAGAAAACTGAAATACAAAACTCTCAAGTCTAAACAATAATAGTATATAATCCATGAAATGTGCTCAAAAGATCTTCATTAACTTCCTGCCCTTGTCATTAATTTTTTCCAAATAATTGATCACATGATATTGTGAAAGCTGACCACTTTTGAATTAGGAATCGATCAAAATTGGATGGAAGTTTAATGCATAATCCAACAATTGACAAAGGTTTATCTTTTATTAGCACTGCAATCCATGCTAAACCTAATGATAAAATGTAGATCATGCATCAACATCCTGGATAAATGGCTTCTCCTTGATGTTGGGAGTAAGCATGACAAGAAAACTTGCAAGCAAGCAATAACTTACTATCAAAGTCACTGCTTCTGGTCTATTCTCATGAACAATATCAAAATCAAAAGGTGCTATTGGCTACTTATAGCAATGAGCACTTAGCAGTTTCACTATACATCAGGTAGTGCAAAGAAAACTATTGATAATGAATGATATAACATTTATAATTTATAATCAAGTCTAATAATACAGTTCACAAAGCTATCAAAAGCAAATACAATTAGTTGTGAGAGAATTATAGCACATTGAGTTAGTCAACACAAGTCAAAATGAGTGGCGCATAATTTCAGCCGCAAAACAAGGTGGAGTATTCATTAGGTAAAACCATCAAACGGGATAGTCAAAATTATAGTAGTTCACTCCAAAAGGAAAACAAAACAAAGAAGCACCAAACTTCAAAGGAAAAGAAAAAATCAAACTCATTAATGAGTCCAATGTTCAAAATTCATTCAAAACAAATTGAAATATTGAATCCCAACAGACCCATTTTCTGCATCTCCTTCAAAATTTCTCAGCAACAATAACCAAAAAGAATTTATTGGTTAATCAAGTAAAGAAATAATAAATAAATAAATGAATGAAATTTACCTGACCAGCAGCAATTCTAAGAAGTGCACGCCGAATCTTGGTGTCACTCTGCTCCGAAATCCTCATTTGCACTCTAACCAACTCCCCAGCCGTAACCGCACGCTTCACACTCCTTACAGTTCCACCACCACCCTCGCTCGCCTTCTTCGACGACGACGTTTTCAGTCCCAACGCCTTCTTCACCTTGCTCGCTGCCGTCGACGTCAGCGACCGGTGCAACGACGGCGGCGGCAGGGGCGCCGCAGATCGATCCCGATCTCCTCTCTCCGACTGCGATATGAACGTTAGCGGCTTCGGGCCGGAGCTCCGGCAAGCGCACACGAGAACCTCGTACGCCAATTCCCGGAGCTCCGAATCGGTGAAATCCGGACTCGGGTCGCCGAACGGTGGTGGAAGGTCTTCAATTTGATGCACTGGCATGGCTTTTTTTTCTTCTATTGATGAATGGGGTCTCAAACTCTCAATGGAAGAAGGGGAAATGGATGAAGAAAAAAAGGGGAAAGGAGAGGTTTTGAGAGGTGGGGTGGGACCAAGTTGGAAGCTTTATTTCTCTTTTGGTTTCTGTTTGTGTGTGTGCTCTGCTTGGGTGTCAGGGAAGAAAGTGTATTGTTGATATGATTGGTTTGGTTTCGCTTATTTATTTATTTATTTATTTATTTATTTGGTTTTGGGGTTGGATTCTTGCTTGGGGTTTAAGGTTACTGCGTGGTGGGGCGAAAAGAGAAAAATAGAAAGTTGAGTTTATAGATTGAGAGAGATAATGGAGGATCTTATTCTTATGCACACAGTAGCAGAGAGCGTTTTTGCTCAAGTTGGAGGCGTGAATGAAGGATGAGGACAAGGGGAATCATCATCATGGAATAAAAAATTATAACTTTTTAAAAAAGAGACGGAAAAATATTTATTACACAACAGAAACATTAAATCAATGTGTGTATGTTATATATAATCAATATTTTGTATGATACCTACATAACAATTTAGTTAGGTACCGTTATTACAATTAAATTGATGAAAAAAGAGTATAATTTATATTTTATCTTATTTAATTTTATGTACTCTCTAATCTAATTTCTTTTAGACATACAGAAATTATTATTACAATCCAAACAACATGAATAAAAAGTTGCAGAGTCAATTTTCAGTGTTTGGAATTGATTTTGGATAGTTAAACTTGTGTCCAAACACTACCCTAAGTTAATGAAAAGTATAAAGATATAAAATAGTACCACTAGTTATATCAATCTTACTTTAAATTAGATTACTTCAATTATAACAAATTATTAAAACAATAAATATTTAAAATTTAAAATGAACTGCAATTCCATCATCCTAATTCTATACGTAATGCCAAGGATTTATTTGTGTTTTTCTTTTTTTTTTTCTTTTTTACATGATAACAAAATAAAGGATTTCTGATTCATGTCCATGACACAAGTACTGAATCTTGCTAAGATAATAAATAATATGTACGAGGTTTCTTCTGACATTAGCAATTTGGCATGGACCTCATTTTTATCCTATTCATGAAATATAGTTTAATCTGGTTTTTCTTGTCTTCTAACACAGCCTCATTTCTTATGTGCTTTTTCTCAGCGAGTGTGACTATCAGAGTAACTTAACTTTCATTGTCAAAACAAAGAGTATTTAACTTTAAAATAATAAATACACATAGATTGTGACACATGAAATATGTTTTCAATTTTATTTCTTTTTTCTCTGAAAAAAAATACAAGAAAATCGTGTTAGCTAGCTAGGTTGGTTATGTCAAGAAAGGTCTTAGTAATTTGAAAAGGTTCAGTAGGGTGTAACAGTCCCTCATACCTAATCCTTAATTAACAAATATAAAACCCATAGACAACTTCTTAATTTATTAATTAATTTTGGCACATAACTGATTATTCAGACTCTGGAACCAAGTGACCAACCAACCTATCAACACTTTATACATCCAATCATATTAAAGAGAGAGAAAACAACAATCCAATTAAACGTTATTTTAATTATGATGCACTTATATTGTCAGTCAATCACATTCATTGATTTGTCTGATATTTTAGTCAATGGTGATTGAGTTAAAAGACTTTTACTGATGTATCAATTCATGATTGAATGTATGTATAAAATTACTTTACACTAACCGTAAATTGAAATTAAATTCATTAATTAATAAGTCTTGTGCTAATAATTACTAATTAAAATGAATAACAATAACAACTCAACAAGAACCCTAACATGACAAAGCCTTTAATTTGAGACCTTACAGCTCAACGCATGCTGGAAAAGTATCTATTTGGGTTGGCCAAACCCCAAACCTTAGTCAAATATAATAATTAATGAATAAATGAATGGGCTCCAATTATCGGATATCAAACTTAGGTAAATAGGAATGTTGATTAAGTAAAATCCTCTTAGAAAAATAGAGTCAACCACTCAAACTAATTCATTTATGCTATTCCTTCAATCATATCCTCACTTGGTTTATAGCATTGTCACATACATTTTCTCTCTTCAAACATTATTATTATTATTTTCTCTATCATTATTTCTTCCATTTTTATTTTTTGGTCAACATATCCTTCTTATTTCTCAGTTGGGCCAGCGTCATTTTGGGCTTCAATTTTCAGCTCACTCTTTTTGGGCTGACAAGTGAAATGAGCTAATATTTGTTTTGGTTACCACAGTATGTTACCTTATATTGGGCCAGCATTATTTTGGGCTTGAATTTTCAGCCCCTCTTGTTTTTTTTTTCTAGTAGTGAATTTTCAGCTTCTTTGGAACAAGTTAGAGAACCAAGTTTTTCATACGACCCAACAATATTTTATGCTTTCTCTTTTGACAAACAAAAATAAGAAAAAATCAAGAGAGATTTGTTTTTGACAATAAAAACTAGATTTCCTTTTTGAAGTGTTTAGGGTTAGAGTTGGGTCTTCTTTGATTATTAAAAGACACAAAGAGTTGGATCATCTTTCAATAGAAACACCCTGCTATATATTGTGCTTCTCTAAAAAAGTTTCAACAAAATTGATAGTACAGAATAGGTTATAAAAAATTCCAGTCATTTTTTATTTATAATAGTTAAAATGTATATAAAAAGTAAGAAATGAATGATTGTGGATGCTCTTGGAGCATATGATCAAAGAACACATAAAAACACAGAGAGTATTTTTTTTATTGCTCAAGGTATCTACTATTGATAATAATGACCGATTCTTTTAAGGTATAAACTCTCGTAGGAATAAACTTTTAAAAGTGTATTGAAGTATATATACAAATTAAATAATCATTTGATGCACATTTATAGTCCGTCTAATATAAATAGTCATACTTAAATGATGATTATGAGGTTCCAAAAACCATATACTCCTTCCTTAGGAAAAAAAACACACAAAAATAAATATAAAAAAATGGAACCAGACACTTAAAACCTTTTGAATACATACTTGTAGCTAGCTAAAAGTTTAAAAGATCTAATTTCGTTGCATAAACTTATAATTATTAACTCCACCACAACCAAACCAAATTTCGTGGTACCCACCATGTCGATTGTGTAATGTTGACAATAGCTAAATAAAGGGTTGAATATTTTGGATGAATATGATTTATTTTCAATTTTTTTTTCTTAAATTTGGAATTTAGCTATACATTATGTTTTCATGACATCAACGAATTAAGCAGTGTCATCGAAAGCATGTTGAATTATGTCTCTCTCTCTCTCTCATATATATGCAAAAGTAACGTATAATTACTCTCTTTATTCTTTTGACTAATTCATAATATGTACACACTAAGAGATATATGAAAAACATTCATCATATCTACGCTAAGTAATAAGAATATGAGGCAACAAGAAGCTCAACGTGGTCTTTTTCTCTGAATTTATGTCCAAATACAATGCAAACAAACTAAAATGGAGAAGAATAATTTAAGCATATATATGTGGAATAATAATGGACAAAAAAGTCATCACACAAAAATTGACCCATGATCAATGTCCAATTGATCCGTACACCCTACACACCGCCCCATCGTTTGCTATTAATTAGATCATCATTAATTAATTAATCACATGATAAAATATTATCAATAATATTTATCATACAATACAAATACGTCCAATAAGTATTCGATGTGTGTTATACATGATATGAAATGTGTGCTATTTGTATAACATATGTACATATAACACACATCACATATAATGTATAATGCATATATAGCACCTCGTTTAGGATTTTTTATGGTTTATATGTTACTATATACGTTACAATTAATTTTGAATTTGTCCTCCAAATTAATGATGGAATGAATTGTAAAGTACCAATTTGTTGATTATTAAGGAAAATAAGAATTAAAAGGGGTCCGTTCTACACGAAATTGTTCAAAGGTTTTTATTTTCAATATGATGTTTAAATAAATTATATATTGAAATATGAGATAATGATAAAGTTTATTCAATTAATTTTTTGATCAAGCAGGTTATTGATGATTTTTAAAAAAAATATTTATTTAATTAAGCTTGTCATTAACAAATTTTGATTCCCATAATTCAATAACTTTTTCTTTTAATAAACACAATATACAATGCGATCTATTTGGTGCAAGTTCCATGTGTAGATCTAGAATGTGCTTGAACGATATAGCTAATCTCTCTTTAGAAAGTTCAATAATCTCACCTTAAACTCAAAATTACGAAAGGAAATACTTGAAGCACAATAAAAATTCAGACAAAACAGTTAATATATTGTTTAAAATATATAAAATACTCAATGTATATTACATGTGGTGCACACAATATATATCATCTACTGTACACAATATATATATATATATATATCACATGTTGTAACATCATATTTCTTTGCTACATGTGATATATGTTGTGCACATCATGTGATATATGACGTGCACAACGTATAATATTCATTGTACAATTTATATTATATATATTGTGCACAACTTATTAATTATTTTGACTAATTTTTTTATTGTATCTCTAACAATTCTCAATTAAAAGATATTGAAAAAAAAAAACTCATAATTTGTGTAGAGCGAGGGCACAAAATTCTTTGATAAAGGGATCAAAGTAATATATATCCCAAGAATTTATATGAAAAGCGACAAGTGATATAAAGATCATGATGATGTATCATGTATGTTGTGGTTTTCTTATCTTTTTATTATTTTGCGAGGTGAGAGTGGCGTCGGCAAAACCCCTATTAGTGGAGCAAGAGAATTCAAAGGCTCTCATCATCATTAGTTATGTATATATATATATCGATATGACCACTAACAAACTTCACCTTTTAATTTGCTTGCAAGATGCCTCCCAACACCGATCCATACAGATTGTTGTTACTTGTTAGCCTTGTAGCCTATGCATCTCTTTTGTCGGCCTACCTATAGATCATCATTAATCGCATTAATTAATCATAGTTTGATCTATTAATTATTCAGAATATAATAAAGCTAGCTCATAAGACTCATCTCCTTCTTTAACCATCATCCATGATTAAGAACTAAGCAATTTCAAAATATAAATGAATCTATGTTACATACACAAGGAAAATAGTTATTATGTCAAATAGTGCTACTCCATCACCTAGAAAAGCTATGTGATTTGTTTAAAATAATATAGCTAGAGGTACAACAAAAAATCAATTAAAACAGCCAACAAATTATGCACAACATATATATAATATAAATTAGTACACAATAAATATTATATGTTATGCACGTCTTATATTACATAATATGCATAATATATATCACATGTTATAAAGAAAGATAATGTTACATCATGCGAGCGGTTCATAGATACATTATGCCAACACTTCTCCATATTAATTATAGAGTATTATGTGCGTCGTATATTACATGATATAGTATAATGATATCCGACAGTTTTTTTTTTTTTTTGTATAAGAGTACTTTTCTATCTTTGATCATACATTGTTTTTTGGATATTTATAGTAATGAAAATAAATGATACATATAGTCATTAAATATTAGATTTAGAGATTAACCACCTTGAACAGGTTCTAATAATAATAAAAATAAGAGTATGGCTAGAGTTACAATAAAAAAACCAGCCAAAACAGTCAACAAATAGAAATTTGTGTCATAATTATCGAGCCCATTAAAAATATACTAATGATTAAAACAATACTGCTATATATACAACTAATGTATCATCCAACTAGCATACAACCTCTAATATATGCTCGCCGGCCCACTAGCACATATTAATGTAAAGTGTAACTACTTTAGTTGGATATACGTTGTAAGGTATACTCGTTGTACGAGTAACTTTTTTGTGATTAAAATGCTATTCGGGTCATAAAATATTAAATGGACTTTGTTTGCTGTTTTGGCTGATTTTTTATTGTTTCCAAACAATTGTGTAAAAATAAAGACTTGTTTATTTGATTGCTAGCGCGCAGGTCCTACTGAACAATGTGGTTGGTGCTTAAAACTGAGCTAGATAACCACTAATTAACGCTTTTTAGTTGATGTATATAATAATTGACATTTTATTAAAGTGGACATTTCTCATCATTGTCAATCTCAAATGGGAAAAACTTTATTCCAATATAAGATAGTAACGATAAAACTACAAAGCAAAACAAGACGAAACATAAAATAGCAGACAAACCCAACCCTACCCAAAGAAAAACCCAAACAGGAAAAAGGAAGATGTGGAACAAGCAACCACCATACAATAAAAAAACAAGCATGAAAGGACAAGTCGACTATGGGATCTTTATGTGATCTAAACAAAAATTTAATTTGCCCTTTATTGTATGTGTAATGTCTATGGCTATGAATGATGGTTGGATTTCTTCCATTTCATCAATGCATGACACTATCTAGCATCTTTTATTTCCATAAAGATAGATGGACATTGCATACTATATGAGAAACATGTTAATATTAAAGTGATCATCAATTGGACTTTTCAAAATAAGAATGTTCCTGAAAGAATAATTATATAGTAACTAGAAAAGTGAATATTTTTAATATTAGATGTATTAATAAAAGTATTATCAATAAAAGTAATATTCACAATTAGTGACTATAAAAAATACTTAAAATTATTTTATGAGTATTTTGAACAGTCATTAATTGTTAAAGAATAATTTATATTTATTTTTAACAATAAAAAGATATCAATATATCTTTTTTAAAAATATTTTTATCAATATTTTTTAATAATTACACGTTGAAAATAATAATAATTATTATTATTATAATGTATGTTGGCATAAAATATTAGATGTCTATGTAACATCCATTGAAATTAAATGATGAACCAAAAAGTTTATTAAATGTTAGAATAATAGTGACGGTCCTAAAACCAAAGGGTGATGTACAAGTGACTTTTTTTTTTTCTAAAATGGCAAAATAATTAACACTTTTAAATAAATTTAAGATCCATATATACATTGAAAATAAATATTTTTGCATTTTTCAAGTTTTCTTTTTTCATTTTAGAATAATTGTGAATCCAATTAAAGTATTTGATTATAGAAAAAAAAGATATAGTACCTTAGTGACACACGTACGCATTCATTCACACTACTTTTCTATCTTCATTACTCAAATGGAATATCTAAGATAGATTTGGTCTAATTTGCCGCTCTCATATTTTGTTCTCATTCACTCAATTATTTCTATGCTAACCTTTTACATGCCATGAACAGTACATGATTATGCTCTATAGCCCACTACCATGAACCCACTTTTATTATCATTTTTCCCTACTACCTCATCCTTTCAATCATTTTACATTCCATATTTGCTCTAGATCGATTTGAAGGTACACTAAGGAAGGAAGGAAAAACAGTAGCTTGCTCAAAAGCTAGTTTTGGCGATTATAGTTCATCATGATTTAAGATGAGCAAACACTTCAAATATTTGACTAGATGGTACTTAAAAAAATTCAGGCATACCTAATAATTTCATCATCTATACTATTATACAAAGATATTTAAAAAAATAAAAACTAAAAATTAAAATAAACTTTATAATTACTTCACTTTTCACTAACCTCATCTTTACTAAACTCATTACTTCAAATTTCACTATTTTTTCACAAGTACTCTCTCCTCTCCTTTTTCCTAACTCATTAAAAATAATAACTATTTTTCATTATCTCAATCTCATAATTATCTATTTAAAATTTTAATTTATATAACTATTAAATTAAACTGAAATCAAATAAAAAATAATAAATATATAAAATTTAAATCAAATAAAATAATAAAAATGCAACTTGCAAGCACAAAGTGTCCAATAAGGTGCTAGTTTAGATAACTACATGACATCACATCTAACATTAAGACAAATCTAATTAATTTAGAGTACATTACATTAACATTTTTCGAGATTTGATAAATTTTTTGAGCTTGACTCTCTCTTATTTTTTCAAATAGTACCAACTTTCAAAGGATGTCATAAAATTTTGAGAGAATGTTAGCACAATAATTTTTTAAATTTATGAAATTTTTTAGAAAATCTTATAAAAAAAGGAGGGATGAAATGAATTTCAATCATATTTAAGAAAGATAAGTGTATTTTACACATTAAATTTGTATATAAAAGAATATAGCCATTAAATGTGAATTAGCAAAGACATACAACTCTTGGTATTATTGTAGTTTTGGGCCAACACCTAAAAAAGACCTTATGAATATTAATAAAAAGAATTACACAAATAGATGAAGTTAGAAGAGAGAATTAGCCCATTAGGCCTACCTCAAGCACACAAGATTGCTGTCCATCTATCTATCTGTTATGTCCAATGATTTATTCACCAAAACCCAACCTAGCTACATCATCAACATGTTGACAAAAAGATTACTCCTTGAGTGACCAACAACAAAGTAAATAACTCCATCAATAATTTGCTGAACCAAGAAAACATCCAAAAGATCTCCATGTCCATCATTAATATTATTATTTGTGTAAAGCCGCAAAAATTGAAAAAAAGAAAAGGAAATAAACACGGAAGAGGAACAGTGAAGTGGTATGTATTGGCATAAGAAGAAAAAGTGGGACCGTAGGGTAGCTGTCCCGATAAAAAAAAAAAAACAGAGACGACGGAGAGAGGAAATAATCATGTTTGGTTTATGAGACAGAGACACAGATGGACAAAAATTTGTGTCCATGAACAGAAAGAATACAAAATTTGTGTCCACTCTAGAAGTGAAAGGGACTGGAATGGACTGGTCCTTTTAATGAAATTTTATGACCAATATACTCTCCATCACTTAACATAATTCACATTATGTATATCCAAAGTCATTTTTACATGTCTTTATATCATTTCCACTATTATCAAACACAATACAAAAATATTTTTTGTGTCTTGTCCACTATTACCAAATATCATATAGAGACACAGTCCTTTTGTGTCTCTATCCATTTATATCTCTGTGTCTCTGTCTTCACTGACTTGGGACAGCTACCAAATACTACCTACGTGTCTGAGATAATATTATAATAACATTTTTATAGAAAAGTGGGACACTGACATCTCCACTCAATCATCAACCGATACAACATTTTTCCTCCCTTTTTTTTCGGGTCAAAAAAGTTGATTATGATTTAAATTGCATTATATATTATTATTCATATGTATTAATTATTCTAGTCTGTCTTATTAGTTAAAAAATCATATTCATAGATATGAAAAGAAAGTGATTATGTAAAATATGTTATAGTAAAGTTGTATAGAAATTAACTTCGATTAATTAACGCAAGAAAAGTACGTAGTGATGATGAGATTAGATTAGAAAGTTGTTGTTCTGTAGTAGATGAAAAAGAAGAGAAAAGAAAAGAAATGCAGAAGGGGCGGGGGGGTTGGTTGGTGTCCGAGCTTAGCTTTTCAGCGAAAGAGAAGGAGAGCACGTGGTGTGAGGGGTAACAATGCCGACACCAACTGCAGCTAACTGCAACTGCAAGAGTGCGCCACACCCCAGAACACAGCCACCTGAGACTGAGCCACCCTCCCTCTTATCACTCTCCCACTCACACTTTTTCTTTTTCCTTTTTTTTCTTTCTTTATTTCTTGAACATGGCTAGAGTTAAAACAAAAACATCAGCAAACAACAAATAGAAATTTCAACAACAATCACTCAACCCATTAAAAATATGGTAATAGTATAGGTACAACATACATATCATTCAACTTCCATCCAACTTGTAATTATATGCTGATATGATCTATTAACAAACAAACCTTACAATTATGTTTAATAAGTTGGATGTTAATTGGATCTATTTTAGTTGTACGATAAACATTTCCCTTAAAAAATATACTCATGATTAAAATGTTATTTGGGCCATAAAATGTAAAATGAGTTTTGTTGGTTGTTTTAGCTGAAAAAGTATTGTTCTCTTAGTATTTGTGTTCTTTCTTTTAAGGGCATTGCTAGATGCACAACAAAAAACCAACCAAAACAGTCAATAAATAGGAATTTGAACCACAATCACTCAGCCCATTAAAAATATACTCATGATTAAAAGTGTTATTTGGGTCCTAAAGTGTTAAATAGATTTTTTATTAACTGTTTTGACTAATTTTTTATTGTGCCTCATACATTTGTATTCTTTTAAAAAATGCAATGTAACACTATTACTATTATCAAATATCGGATAAAAAAACAACAAATAAATCATCAACAATATATAATATACACATTATATAATTTACTGTATATAATATATATTATATATTGTAATATTTTAACATGTAATACATAATATATACAATAAAAAATATATATTATAAACAATATATAAATATATGTTATGCATATTATATAATATTTGTTGTACATAACATATTAACTGTTTTGATTATTTTTTATTATATATATAAAAATGTTTGTATTATTATTATTATTATTTCTTTATACCCAAAAAAGGAAACTTACACGCTTCCACCGCCGACGCCGTGGCCTGTTCCCGTCATCGTAGTACTCAATGTCAATAACACGTGTTTCCCTCTCTCTCTCTCTCCCCTTCCATTTCCTGTGCCTCTGCATGTGCCTCTCTACATATCCTCCAACTATTTTCTTTCTATTTTCACTTTTTCTTCTTTATATTTCACCTACATTTTATTAGCAATGCTACCATATATATTAAAAATAATATTAAACCAGCCAAATGTATACAAAGTTTAATTAAATATCTATGTATAAAACTTTTTGCATTGAGTAATTTAGTGTCACTTCTAATTAAATTAAATAGAGTATACTAAAATTTGAATACTCATCATTTTTGGACCAAGGAAATCAAAGATATTATAGAGAGGAAGAATATTCAAGATTGAAGTCTAATGTTTCGCTTCAATATATATAATATATAGTAAGTAATGATGGATATTTGATTTTTAGCAGGTCAAAGCATGAAGCATGCATAAATAACGATGGTCAAAGTGAGTAGAAGAGGTGGCGGTGGCAGATAATGGTTAGTAATATTTGTTTTAGAACGTAAATATATCTAACTAGTATTCAAATTGTACTATATATAATATATAATATGTGTTATATATACATGTGCTATATATATAACACAAATTACATATAATCAATAGCATATATTAAATACTAATTGATGTATTTCTATTCTTCCACATATATAACTATGGGATAATGGTCGTGGTGTTGGTTGTTACTCTTTTGTTGCTGTCTTGTTTAATTTGTATTGTACCATATATTCTGTGGAATAACAATTTCTATGGTGGTGTGTTTCGTAAGTTTGCTTTCATCTTTCAAGTTGCAACCACTAAAAGTAAAAGGACTTTTATTCAATAGTAGAAAAATATAAAGTAGTAATATTCAATTGATATATATATATGTTGAATAATAATTGATTTAATGATAAAATTAACTTAAACATTTTAAATTTAGATAAATAATATTTAAAAATTAATTTAATTTATATTAATATTCTTTAATTTTATTTATTTATGAAAAAATTAATATATAACATAACGGGAATTGATTCGGTACCCAATATTTTTGTTGGATACCGGTACCCAATTGTATGTTTAACCTATTAACCTATGCTAAAATAAATATAATTTAGTACCAACGGAGCACGGTGGTTGCGGTCGCAACCTTCCTAGACGCGTCTCATTCCAAATTACACCTCTTCTTCATCTATCTCTTGCATAATGCGCTCTCTCTCTAGCTATAGGTTATGAATTGAGTTTTTTTTCATAAATTGATAAAGTCGTAGAATATCAATATAAATTAAATTAATTTTTGAAGATTACTTAACTAACATGTTAGAAGTTATCTAAATTTAAAAAAATTAAATTAATTTTATTTATAAACCATGATATACACATGTATTGAGTATCGGTACCCTATATTTTCCTAGGTACCGAATCAAAATCCATAACATATCGGTAGAGAGAAAGCACGTAAGAGAAAGAGGAAAAAGAGAATGTATAATTGAAAATAAATGCCTCTAAAAATATTGCAATCACAATTATATTATACCAATATTGAATTATATTTAATTTAGTATATATTAATAAACTGTAATTTATTCTGTTTCCACGATAACACTTTTTTGGTACAGCTAGTACATACTAACGAACAGTTACTGATTCAACGCTTGTGAGTCATAATCACATAGTTGTAGCCCATATTGGATGGTTTTAGACTCACGAAAATTTGCCACTTATGATATTCATGTTTAGTTGGAATTAAAAAGGAGCAGTGAATTTTTCTAGAATGAGACATGTGATTGGATATATATAGTTTATCTATAAAAATTTTGTATTTTATTTTTTAGTCTTAACCAAATATACTTTAGGATTATTATAATCAGGTCCATTTTTTATAATTGAACTTCATTTTACACCGGATAAATTAGTTATTATTGGTGTTTGATTATTAGTTGTTCTATGAGTTGTTAGTTAGATGATTATTGTTGCTACCCACACATTAGATGCATGAAAAATTCTACATTTAATTTTAATTGATAAATGTTTTTTTAATCACCTCTGTATGTTGTAGAAATTTAATCTATTATTCTTAATTTTTTATGACTCCACAAATTTTTATTTTTAATTTTTTATCTTTAAATTTGGAAGAATATTCATTATCACACGCTTTTTAAATTTGGAAGAATCTTCAATGTTTTCAATGCTTTTCATGACACCTCATTGTACGGTGTAAACTTCTAAATAGAAAACTAAGAAAGAATAAGATTAGTGGTAATTTAATTTCAAGTAATAATTTTTATGGTAAGAATTTAATTTCATCAAGTAATATGAGTTTTACTTGGATTCTCTATAAGATATTGATAGTCTTATATAATTAATAGTTCTATATAATTATTGATAGAATAGATTAAGAAAATGAAATTAATAAAATATATGACTCATTTATCTGATACCAAAGAAATTATATATTTATATCACGATTAGTGTCTTTAAGCTCTTTTTAATGGAAAAAAGACAAATGACGAAAAAGAAAGGTGAATAAAAGGCAAAGCGCACCCTGTCTGTATGCTAATAAATAAATAAATAATGAAAACAGCTTTTTTTTCTCTTCTTTTCTAGAATTATTAGGGATATAACAAAAAATCAATCAAAACTGTCAATAAATAGGAATTTGGACCACAATTATCCGGCTAATTAAAAATATACTTATAATTAAAAGTATTATTTGGATCATAAAATATTAAATAGGTTTTATTAACTGTTTTGACTAATTTTTTATTGTGTCTCAAACATGTGTGCTTTTTCTCTTATTTTCTTTTCTTTTACGGTCAAAAATAGCACTAATAGCTTGATTGCATATTCTTGTACCGAAAGGATAAATTCCAAAGCATCATGCATCTCGTCATCATGTAAAGTTAGTAAGAGAGTACAGTAATAGAATCAGAATTTTCCCTATCATTTTGCTTTCATGTTACAGTATTAAAATAATATAAAATTAGTTATTCGAAATATAACTTATTTTATCTAATAATTATTATAATATTATATCAAAAAAGTAATTAAAGATAAGCTATCAAATTTAGTCCATACTTTTTTTAAGACTCTTCTAAAGATCAGTTCTCATCAAAAGCAGAATAAAACCCACTTTACTCTTTGGCCCACTTGCAAGGGACAAAACAAAAAACTAATAAACATCTGATTCATGCTAAAATTGTGCAATCAAACTGTTTTTAAAGCATAAATAATGGTTATGGATTTATTACTCTACCTAATTAATTAATAAATTTACATATACATATTTATACACATATATTTATAACACACTTTTTTCTCAAATAATTAATATCATAGATGGCCAGATGAGTATGATTCATTGTATTTCATAGGAAATATGTACCTGACAAGAAGTGCCTTTAGCTAGGATCATGAAATTGAAATTGAAACTGAAAATAAAAATGAAAATTAGAATTATAATTGATGAGTGTGATGATATTGAGATTTGAGACAGTAGGAGTGTCAAATTTGGATCTTTAATTTGATTTGAGTTACGGTATTGCGGCCCAATATAACTTTGTTAGTTATTGTTGGCTATAAAAATGAAGTTTTGTCAAGAAGGATTGATACATATGGTTCAATCTTTTGTCTATATTAAACGTAACTTGGATTTAAATGTAAGGGAATTTTTTTTTGTGGACGATCTATTTAATATAATAAAATACACAAATTATATATAGAATTTTCCTTATTATAATGTGACAAAGTTCAACTTTTCAATTTCTGTCTTCCATTAAGCATTAGAATCACCAAGACTTTGTTGACTTTAACCATCACAATATCATGTTTTGTTTGGTTTCTTATTAATGTTCTGTTCTCATATGACAATATGTTCTTGAAATTTGCTGTACATTTCTGCTCCCATTTTTTATGGGGTCAAGCAAGTATTTATTAATTATTAAAAAATAGACCATTAATAAAATTTATATTTCAATTTTACATTCAATTTTCTCTATCTTAATTATTTTCCTTTTATTGTGATACCATGAACTTCAACATTGTTACCCACAACATCAACATAGATTTTGTAAAGGGGGAAAATGATTCTATCTGCTAGCTACATACCTTTCCCCCTTGATATTATATTTTCTCTTTACTTATCTATATACATATACCCGTTTTAACACAATTAATAGTTAATTTAACTCTTAAGTCGGAGAGTTTTAATTTCTAATAATATGTATGAAGACGATCTCAGGACTAAATGTCTATTTTTAGTGAAAGATATATATATATATATATATATATATATATATATATATATATATATATATATATATATATATATATATATATATATATATATATATATATATGAGGAGGGATACATTTACACCGGTGTAAGATATAATATTGATCTTACACCGGCTCTAATTTTTTATTGAATATGTTTTTTTCAAAATCTACCGTTGGATTGAAAGCTCATATACTATAGATTATCTGTAATAAATTTTACATTAATCAGAAATCATTTGATACATTTTTTGTATGGCTATAAATCGACGTAATAAATAGTTCGCAAATGTGTGTAACTTAGAATACTTTGATCACAATCTTATAGTTATTCAATTTATTTAAAATTTGACACATACAATCACTTTGACATATAATTGTAATTCAACGATTGGATCGACAAAAAATATATTGTATCAAAAGTTATTGCCGGTGTAAGAGTACTAAATCTTACACCGGTGTCAATTTATCCCTCCTCTATATATATATATATATATATATATATATATATATATATAGTTCTAATCTTGAAAGGATTAATAATTGATATCAATATATAAATACATATAGCAAGTTATTATTGACAAAATCAAGGAAGCTCAAAAGATGTTGGAATCACAAAGCAAAAACAAGTCATCTACATCTTACTACTTTTTGTGGTGCCAACTTTAGGGGTTCTTTGTTAAGCATGTTTCATTAGAACCAACGAAATAATATGCTCAACTAGAGAATTAACTAATTGGATTCCACCCAGCCATTTAGATGACATAAATAAAGAAGAATATTTTTCTTTCAATATGATGTACTGGGAAGCATTATTATTGAGGATAGATCTAGCTAGATAGATATAGAACAATGGAAACAAACGAAATTTCCTCCCTCAGTGCTTAAATCAGTAATAACCTTTTCAAAAGCCACTAAAAGATTCCCTCATTAAAAAGAAAAAAATAGAAGTGCAGGGATATATATTACTATTACAACTTTTATTTTTGATAAAGCAAAATTTAGAATAGACATGGTTACCCATTCCAAATTCAGGCAGCCTTTATCTTTTTTTCCGAATTCTATTGTGATTTTTTTTTCCGATAAATAATCATGTATCACTTATGCAAGAGCAAGAGCACATGGGAAGGGGAAGATATAATTCTATGATAAATTATTGAACAAACTTTTGTATTTATACGTTTCAAGAATTTTCACAACCATACATTCAAACTATTTTGTATTAATTTTAATTAAAATATACAGTTATGAAATTCTTCTATACACATGTATTAAAGGAGTAATATTAAGTGTACAATGAAAAATATACAATACTTGTATGTATAATAATTATATTTATTAATTTATAAATTCATATTACAATTCAACGATAAGTATCATTGTTGTACTGTACAAATTTTATTGTAAATATAGTATTAGTGGTATTAAATATACTTTTAAGACCACATAAAATTTTTTAAAACTATTATTTTCTTCATAATTATACTTGCACATACATGCTCGGTTTTCCCTATTGAAAATGCGGCACTTTGACTTAGCAAAATGGCAAGTTGTTTTTAACTTGTTAGTATATGCAAAGTGACTCATCCCCAGAGTAATAACAACTTTTTATTTCCCCAAACACTTTTTAAGGCCTTATATATATATAAATTACTAGCGAATGATTGATTTTAGGTAAAGCAAAAAACGACAGACTGTAAATGTTTTTGTCATTTACTACTGTTTTGCTGAAAATAGTTTTCATAAGGTTACCCCTCTTGAAATTCTGACACCTGGTTGATGTAAGATTCTAAATCCAAGGGCTCTTTTTTTTTAATAAATAAATCTTTATGCTCACAAGAGAGGAAAAACAATAAAAGGACTATATTTTCCGGTTTGTGATCGAAATAAATAAGATTGGGACTTTCTCTGTTTTTTGAATCTAATAATAATGTATGTGTGTGCTAATACAAATAGATTCAGACAAAAGCACAATCATCACATCCTAACATGTAATTACTATGTCGATTGTAGTTTTTTGGTGCATCGAATTGGACATGATTACTATGATTTGCATGTGGAACGATATGAACGGTCACAATTTTTATCATAGTACTAGTACTATTTCATTATCATCCTTTTGTTTCTTTGATATATATAGTTCTTTAAGACAAAAATTCACTCAAACTCTTTTAACATAAAATAGAACACATTGGTTCTTCCAATTTTCACCCAAAAGATTCCACACTTTAAATGATCCACCAACATTATTTCAAATTAACTTTAAACTTTATGGACTATTTTATCCCTTACATTTTAATGCGAACCAAAATTAAATTAAATTACTTTACTAAATTGCTGAATAATATATAACTGCTAATTTAATTCAATGTTAGAACTTTCTGTAGTAGCAGCTCACAGTTTTGTGATTACAGAAGGATGAGGACTGCGCAGCCTGTGAACAAACTTTATTTGGTCCAATAATATTACACATACACAATTTTTATTAATCATTATCAATGATTATCCTCGCAAAAAAAACTTAATTAAATAAATAAAAAAATTCAATCAAATAAATAATATTATTGTATTTGGTTTCTCTTCCTTTCACCTACTGATATACTCCTAACATTATGCATGTTTCCTAACATTTGCCTCCGATTAATTAATGACAACATTTACAATATGTTAATTAGTTCTACCTACAATTCCACTAGTAAGAATAATAATATGAAGAAAAATAACATAGTTCTTCGGTACTATTGTTATAGAAGAAAAATACATTAGATGGTGTACATGTGGTGATGAAGATATATAATGTTGGTGAGGGTACAATACTAGAACATGTATGTATGTATGTTTGGTTTGTCATCATCATAAAGTACTCAAATTAATTAATTAAGAAAAGCATAGACAATATCATCGAATAATTAATAATGCAATTGGTCTCAACGTCACACTACTACTACTACTACTGAGCCAAAGCTAAGCTTTCAGATGTGAATCTTTTTTCAGATTTAGACCCCACTTGATTTGAACCCAGCAACATCTTCCATAAATCATAGGCTACCCCATTTATTGATTATTTATTATTTATTATTTATTATCTTCTTCTAAATTATTGCCATCGTGCCCTGCCCAACTTTCCTTAATTAGGGAGCCCTCTCAACTTTATTAAACTAAATGTCAATTGAGACCAAGCGAGCTTCTTATGCTATAATTATTTTCTGTGCTAACCAATTTTACCTTTGACACGTGGCAGCTTTTACGACAACGAATTTTGCAACTTATGGTCTGGCTGAGATATTTTTCATGTTACTTGCTCACATTTGTATTCACTTATTTTTAGACAATGTCGTCTCTTAGACGAGATAGTAGCATTTTTTGTCCCTTAGAAAAATTTTCCTAATTCTTTTTTAATTTGTTTTGTGTATCCATTTTTAGTAATAAATAAATGAGATATAAAGATGATTATTATTTTCTTCAATTTATCCATCCAATTCTGTCAAAGAAACATTATATTACCGTATCAAAATTAACAGAGCCTTATGAATATTATTTGTGTGAATTGAATTGAGTGTGACCCTAATAATGTGATTAGTTATGCTGGGAGTTGATGAGACAAGAGCCTTGAATACGAGTCCCCCTTTAAGAGCTGGAAACCAGAATTGAGAAAACCCTCTTACTTTTTGGACCACACTGAAACTGAGACGTACATTTATATATATGTAGAGAGAGAGATAGCTCCTTTCTTTTGCTAAATATATATATTACTTACTGTAGCTACAACCAAAAATAGCATCTGAACACAAATTAAATTAAAGTAGCCAGACTGCTATGTGGAAAAGAGGGATCTAACCATTTTGTTGCATTAATTTTACACTTCCCCTTTCTGTGCTTACATATTAATCCATTTCACCCAATCCCTTCTTGTCCCATTTATTATTTTACAAAATTAATTACACATCATGTTGTTAGCTGTTAAGTAATAAGACATTTAATTTTATAATGTTACGGGTCTTTAAATAAATAGTACTAATAGTATAGGTACATAAGAAATATCATCCAATAACTAACTATATATAATATGTATTATATGTAATGTGTGACGTCATGTATGTGTAAAATTGGTTGAGCAAAAAATAGAAAATAACACACAACACATATCATACATGTGTGTGTTATTACTAAAATATATAATATAACAATGCTTAATGCTTATTGTACACCATTTTGCAGCCACCATCAGCCACTCCATCAATTTAATCAAATATTACTTTTTCATTCTGATGGGACTCACTATAAAAAAGTGAAGGGTGGTTGATGATTGCTTATAGGAAAATGTACATATAGCATTATTAATATCTAATGTGTCTCACTTCTTTATTTATAATGTGTTCTACATGTTAAATACTAGTTGAATATATTACTTTTATACAACAAACATTTTTAAAAAAATGATTTTTTAACAAATAAATGTATTTAATGCACTTACTAACAAATAAAATTATATTGCATTATATTAATATTTCAACATTTATTTTCTATCTTAGATAATAAAATATGCATATTGCAGATACTATTTCTTATGTACATACATTATTTTTCCATCTTAGCTTATAGTGGTTTTATATTTTGGGAGTTACTTCTATATTATTTTACCAAATATTATAATTATGATTCTTGTTTAGTGAGAGTCGTTTCTGTACTATTTTACCAAATAATATTACTATGGTTTTATAAGAGTAGCTTTTAAAGAGTTTATGAAATTCAATAATTTTTGTAAAGTTTAAAAAATTTAGCAACTTTTTGAAAGTTACAGTTTTACCAAAGTCAATAAGTCAATAATAGTGTTACTCATAAGAATTAAACACTAACTGACATCAAGTAATTAAATTTTCCTCTGAGAGCCAAAAAATAAAAGGTTCTTAAATTAAATTTAGAGTAAAGTAAAACCGCATTCACTATATATATCTTGAAATGTATACTTTCCCTCTTCTATTTATATCTTGAAATGTACCTGCACATACATATTACATATATGTTATGGACATTGAAAAAATTAAGTCTTTGTTTGGATTAATATTTGTAATTTGAAGTTTGAATAAATTTGACTTTATAGAATTTATTTTGAATAAAAATTAATTAATATTAATGTGATTATATTTAATGACTTTTATATTAAAATTGATTTTGCACATAAAAACTATTGTCATGTATTCCTAAAACAACTCAGAAGCAACAAAAAGTTGCTCTAAGTGAATGAGAGTGAAAAAGGCAAAATCTCATCCATAAATCATAATTTAGAAATTGTAAAATAAAAAATCTCAACTTTCAAGATTTTTAAAAGCGAATTTGGATATCCAACCATACACGCACAAAATTTTTGCTCTATCTAGCACAAAGTAAAGCAATATAATCTTAAGATTTATGGCATGAATAATTATGATATATAAATATATCTGAGACAGTGAAAGATAGAAGAAAAAATGAAGACCAAAAAAAGGATAGAAAAGAAGGGCATTGCATATATGAAAATGTAGAGAGAGTAGTACTGTTGCATGGTTGTCTTATTACATGATCTATCTGTCAAATTAAAGAAAGCTAAGGGACCAAATCTGATTTGCCCATTTTGTGGTACAAGACTTGTCCTTAGGGAATTAGATTCAATATATAGTTATATACACATAATATAGCCTTTCTTATCAATTCAGACAAATATAAAGTTATTTGGAGCTGAGGGAGAGAGAGAGACATGGTTCAATTCCCAGCCTTCTAGGGACTCTCATTGCCATCAAATCACCTCAACTACCTTCAATGCCTTCTATTATTCACTACTACATCAACATGAACATCATGATATGATCCATGCCATACAATTAATAATTAATATATATTCCCTCTGTCCACTTTTAATTGACGTTTTAGAATATTGCACATTTATTAAGAAGGTGATGAAAACATAAAAATTTCTATAGAAGTAAATGTACAATGACAAAATTATCCTTATAGTTTTTTGTGCAATAATAATTGTAAGAGATAAAAAGAGAGTGTATGTATGGATAAAAGTGGAAAAAGATTATAAATATTTCATTGAAAATCTAAAATGACAAATAATAGTGGACAAATAAATTTCTTAGAAAGACAAATAAAAGTGGACGGAAAGAGTATAATGGTACAAATAATTTCATATTGTGATATGATCTTTTCCTATTATTGTGTTCGATCGTGACACTTCTTTTCCTTCTTGTCCTATATATGATTCCAAGATCAGATCACATATTATATATACATTGAAAATTTGTTTTCTTTTTCAGCATATATATAAATTTTAATTTAGAGACCAAATTGACAACAAATAAATTACTATTTGCTAATAAATATAAATTTAAACCACGTTAGATATATGAGATATTGTTAATAAATAATAGATAACTTTTTTTATTGACATACAATACATATAGTATTAGACAAGTTAAAACACTCAGAAGAAACAATTTACACAGTCACTACTAGATGATACTAAAAATAGTGTGTGCACTTAGCACTCATATACAATTGAAATTATTAATATTTATTTATTTATTTATGTTTATATTCGGTCCACCAAAAATTTATTTTATTGCATAGAATCATCATCAAGTCAAAACAATAATATATCAATAATATTATGTATGTATTGCACACAAATGGCCCCAAATTATATTGAGCCCCAACTACTACATGCCAGTACTCATATATAAGGTTGACGCTTGTAAATTAGAATCAAATAAAAAAAAGAATTAAAAAATGGTGAAATCAAAATATCTTTGGAAAGTTCTTGTTTTGTTCTTAATTTATTTTTCCTTTTTCAAATTTGGGTTTTGGGGGCACACACTCAGCAGATTCTGTGGTGAGATACGATTTAATTAATTAATTAATTAACAGCCAATAATTAACTAGTACTGTTAACAATTACAACTAAGATCTCTTAATACACTTTTCAGCCAGTCTGTGTTGTCTGTTGCATACTATCTCTAATAATTAATAATTTCATAACGATTTATATAATTAATTAATTAATTGTTTGTTGCTAATTAAAGCAAACCACTGACTTTGGTCATTTGGAGCGCATGCAACGCTATGCACAATCATGTGACCATGGAATCCTTCCTATTCATATCATCTCCTTGATACTTACTGGTCGATTAGTGTTTAATTTGGATCTAAAAAAGAAGATTTAAAATTAATGACTTATTTTCTTTCCATCACATGATATAGATTTACACTATCAAATAATTAAAGAATGGCAAGTGATTGAATAATGATGTGCAAACTCCTGGACAATAATCCATTAGAATGAATGAATTTCAGTAGGTACTAAACATGTATATTTCGCTGGTAGGCTAATAACTAATAAGTATTATATATATATCACTCATAAAAATGAAATTTTGGTAGTAGACTAGTAGTATAATATTGTATTATACTATATATATATATATACACACCTACGGCAGGACACAACCCTTTTAATTATGTTGTAATTCCCAAACAATTCCATCATTAATTAGAGTCAACTTTGGAATCAAAAGTGCACGTGTGACATAAAAAAGAATGACATTGGTGTCAATAAAATACTACTTTTATTTGGCAAAGTCTAATTAGGTCAAAATGCCTCAACCATCGGTTAATGTTTGATCCATTGTAGCAATGGATAGTTTAGCATATATATAGTACTATATTATATACTTGTATAACACTAAAAATAAAATAAAAATTGATGCATATGGTGGTAACATTAAAGGTGCTACATACCCTATAATTCCAGTAAATTAAACGCTAGCTCGATCAATTCTCAAGGGATCCACATGTATGTGTGGATGCACATGTTATGCCCCTTAATATAACTATAAGTTGTACGTAATTTTAATATATTGTTGTAATTTGATGGGATGGCTAATTATTCTAAGACGCACTATACTAAAGCATGAAATGACAATAAATGAAAAGACACATGACAAAAAAGAATAATTAGTCCATTAAGGTTTAATTAAACTCAAATCAAACTCACATATATATTATCATTGATATATAGTTAGTTGTAATAATAAGATCAGGATCTCCCATTTCCAACCACGCAAAAATAATACTACATCACCACTAAAATCTTGTGCTACTAGAAGACAAGACAAGGATGATGGTGAGCAAAAATAAATATGATTAAAAAATAAAAAAAATGGGTCCTTTAGCCTTACATATTACAGCTAATGTTATGGGGTCATGAAGGTTTGACTTCAATACTAGCTGATGATATAGATATATATCGAAATTTTGAATTCCATATAGGTGGGTGAAATAATAATGCTATTGTGATGAGTTTTGAATAGGGAATAAGAAATTAAAATAAATTATGGGTTATGGCTATATATGCTTCTCAATTATTGAAACAAAAGTCACTATTTGTAATTGTGTCCCACCTACCATTGGATTTTCTCCAAATGATGTTGCTTTTGGGAGGTAATATATGGAATGAACATAAATCATATTATATGAACCACAAGAAAACCACGTACTTTTTGAGTTTTGAGAGCTAGAGCTTCATTTGAACTAAGAGCAATAATGTTTAATAATTTTTGTTATTATGGGGTTCAAATGGTACTTTAGATAAAGTTGAATCCCTTTAAAAATGGAATTAGTTAGCTAATAACAACAAATTAATTATTAATATGATTTTTTTCCCATCAATTTAGTACTAGTACTATCTCAAATTTCCAAGGACACCAAACCATGTCATATTCACATTAATCTTCAATTAATTCGAACAAATATTTTAACAAATGGACCACAAATAAATAATACTAGTGTCATTCAATGTGTGAATGGTACGTCCAAATATATCAAAGCAGTAACTAAGTAATTAACTAACAGAATGGTGACCATACTGTAATATAGGGCTTAATAATTAATTATTTGATGATTTATTAGATTTGTTTTTTTTCTATTGCCATTACGATAGGATCAATCATTACTAGAAAAATAAACATTTCTAATATTAAATGTGTTAATAAAAATAATATTAATAATTAATTGCCGTGAAAAATATTTTCTACCCAAAAACTTCTAATGCGCAATACCCTATATATAAAATTACACGTAGAATTGAATTTATCTAAAAAATTTATAATCTAACCAAACACGTACACCTTTAGCATGATAAATTTCTCTACTCAATATCATGTACTTATAGTAGAAATGCAATCATTTTGGAGTGATTCCAAACCTTTTTCAGTTATTATCCTTTAATTTTAGGCTTCGTGCTCTTACGAATTTAAAACTCATGACAAGAATAATGTATCCACACCCTTATAAAACATATTTTATTTTCTCTCAAATTGAACTGGGACATTACGATCATTGTTTGAAACAATATATATACATGGCCTATCATAGGCTATCATGCCTGGCCTCTTATAATATTATTACCATATCCCAAATTTTCAGTGTCGACAGTCAATGACCATAAATTTTTCTGGCTATTTTGTCATTCAATGCTCAATGATTTTGAGCATTATATTTGACCACATTATTGTAAAGTTCATAGAGACAACAATAGTAAAGAAAAGCAACTATCTCTAGAAAAGAACTATTACAACCCCACAACTAAAGTATCAAGAATATATATATCAATAATACTTTTTGTTGTATAACAGAAATTCATTCAATTAATATTTAATATGTGCTATATAACATACGTAAGGTGTGTTATATGTATAACACGTTACATTTGACACACATTACGTAAGGTATATAGCACATGTTAGATACTAGTTGAATGTATTTCTGTTATACAACAAATATTATTATTATTATTATATATATATATATATATATATATATTAACCACATATATAAAAAGAAAATTAAAAAGAAAAAAGAAAGTGATAGCTAGCTAGTTTTAACTTTTCCCTTAAGATTTATAAGTATGATTTGTTTTGAGTGGGAGTAAGAGTGTAAGACTGTGTTTAAGATTAATTAACAAACTAAAAGACCATCTGTTTCATTATAACAAATTGTCAAATAGTTGCATTAATATAAGAAAAAGCAACTAGCTAGCATAGTGTTAGAGTTTAAAGTAATTAAAATGGATACGCATAAAGCCAAGTGGTTCCACATAATATTGCAATATTTAAAATCAAATAGGTTATAATATTTTAATTTTAGTCCTGAGATTATACTGTCATTGATATATGCTTCTTCCATGCAAATCATCACATCACATAACGAATAATAATGAGATGGCTTAACATGTGGTGATTTTGCCATAATAAACTATTAAATTTTAATCACTTTCACCCCAATTTTATTAATAATAATATATGGATTTTATTAATTACCCCATTTTGAAGAATTGGATAAGAATGCACTATTTGTCCAATATACAATGGCATAAAAGAGACGCGTTCCGTGTTTATGACCTTGTTGCTAGCTGTTATGTACTAAGAGTCAAAATCCCAATCTAAGTTTTCTAATAAAATACAAATCTAAGGGCGAAGTAATCATTTTTATTCCAATCATATGATAAAGACTTGAAGTTTTGTTAAAATCTACAAAAATTGAAGCCTCGTTTTTTAGATGCTGATTTCATAATATTGACCCCAAGAAGGGTAGTCTTTGGTTAAAAATTAAAGGAGAAGAATGAGCTGTAAAATTATAACTTAAAAATCTAATAGCGAATCTAATAACTTTAACCTTTATTCTTGTCTTTGAAAAGCAAAACTATATCATGTAAGCTCGGAACCACTTTCTACACGTATATTTCACGTCGTTTTTGCATTGTTAATTAATTAATTAATATATAAAGGACTAAACTTTGACCATATTCCCTTATAAATAATAATATGCTATATAGCAAAAACCATCGAAGGCACACACAATTCTCCAACTATAGCATAACATCATACTCATAGATAACAAATACGAGGATCGATCATAACCCATTCTTGTGAATTATTATTACCCCTTATTTAAATAAATATTTCTTGTACACTATACTATATATAAGAATCTAACATTTCTAAACTACTAATACAATTTTCACTATTATACATCAAACTATCATTTTAATAGTTATATTAATAATTTAAAAAAATTTAAATTATTACATATAATAATTGATATTAACTGATTTTATAATGTATATGTAGCATTACTCTTTATCTTTATTATATATCTTATATCCTCTTCATATATATCGATAAAACATAATAATTAATAACTAGATAATTAAAAATCTTAATTAATTACTAAGTGTGCTAGTTCTCATTATTATTTTTATTGTATTTCTGATCAAATAACAAATGTATTAAAATATAAATAAGACAAATAAAACAATAGTTTTTTTTTTCCCGACAACATATCAAAACCTCTCGTACAAAACTTTAATTACAAAAAAAAAACCTAAAATGGGGGAGAAATATAAAGAAATGAACACAAAATGAAAGTTGCTCATCGATGAGAAAATAATAAAATTATTTATGATTCATATATATATTTAGCCCTTCAAAAATAAAATTGACAAAGGACTCCTCAAATATATGTTAATAACCACTATATATGCAATTCCAAAAGAAAAAAGAAAAAGAAAAAAGAAAACCATGATGATCACATCACATACACTTGCAAAGTGTGACACTAGTACTCAACATTTCTCATTAATTAATTAATTAATTTTGCCAAAGAGAATAACTTTGAATGCCGCAAGAAGAGGAAGAAGAAGGAGGAACCAGATTAGTAGTGTGATCAGATTCAGATTCTTCATGATGCAGACCGCAATAATAATAATCATCATAAATTCCGTGTTGATACCATGGCCAGTACCCATCAAGCGGGTCGAAGAACACGAACTCTCTGTTCGGGTCGGGTATTTCTAAACTCGTCTCCAGCGTTGGAAGCTCCACTATCTCCCCCAACTCCTCCTCCTCCGAGGAGGAAGATGAGGAAGATGCCTGAGGAGGAGTGTCCATTGCGGCCGCTTTGGCGGCGGCTGCCTGGACGTCACGGGGGGAGTTGGAAGCGGGTCGGGGCAGTGAGGCGGCGAGTTCGGGGAAGTTGAGGATTGCAGAAGAGCCCTTAATGGTGAGAGCAGCGGCGTCGTGTGCACGCGCCGCCATCTCGGGAGTGGCGAATGTGCCGAGCCAGATTCTGCTCTTCTTCCGTGGCTCCCTGATTTCGGAAACCCATTTTCCCCACGTGCGCATTCTCACCCCTCTGTAGACAGGGTGTCTGCTGGTATTGTCATTAATACCGTTAACTTTGCCCTGTCTGGGCCGCTTTTTGTTATTATTGGGTTGTTGTTGTTTTGAGGTCGGTGTTGACGGCGGTGAAGCTGGTGTAGTGGTGGTGGTAGTAGTAACGGTGCTTCTTGTTGTGTCTGTTTCTGGTGTTTGTGGTTCAGCCATTTGCTCTCTGTTTTTGTTGAGAAAGAGAGAGAGTGAGGGAAGAGGGGGTTTTTATTTTTATTACTACTACTTAGCTAGTAGAGAAGAGAGAAGAGGGAAGAGAATTAGGAGAAACTAAATGCAATCGCACAAATATAAAAAGGAAGCATTGTTTTGTGAAAGAAAAAACGTGGGGCTTTTTATTTGCAAGTGAAGGACCCGATCCCTCTCATAGTCCCACACGAATGGCTCTTGTTCCAAAACCAAATCATGCCTTGCCACCGCCTAGCTTCTTATATTTATTAATTAATGGATGATGCCAAATGAACAATACAAAATCAGCCCAACCCGTCAATAAATGAGATTTTGGATCATAATTACTCAGCCCATTACGACTGTATGAGCTGATTTTTCATTGTCCACTTAGCATTATTATTAATTAATTAAGTGAAGATCGTATGTTATTTGTATTGTAATACATTATATATTGTAATATTATTTATATGGTATGTACATGCACATGAGAATATGATATTTTATATAAAACTTATTTATTGCTTTGTATGATTTTATTTTAGAGAAGAAAGAAGAAGAAGAGAGGTGGTTGGGTTGGGAAGGGAGGGGAGGGAGGTGCGAAGGAACGTGAGTGGCCCCTAAATCTACAAGGCTCGCTCACTGACAGCCTGGCAGGGGCAGATCCGTCTTTTTACATTTTGTTTGTATGGTAGCATGGCAATGCCATCGCCTAATATGGCCTAACCAATGTTCTCATCTTTCTTTCTGTTCCATCCCCATAAACTGAAAATTTTCTCTTCTTATAATTATACATTTATATTAAGAATAAGAATTTAATTTTAATGTACTATTCTTTTATATAGTTGTCTAATTATGTACTATTATGTCAGTTATGATTATGTTTTCTCTTTTTTATTATCTGAAAAATCATAGAAATGAAATGGTTTGATTGAATAATAATATAAAATATCTTTACACTATTGTGGATCAAAATTAAAGTCTAAGAATAATTAGAATCAATTTTTATTTGAAGCAAGGACGCAAGGTTATAAGTATAATTGTACTAAATTACACATATTTATTATCATGTTTACCAATAGATTCCTTAATCTTTGAGCACTGGTTGTAAGAAGTTATTATTATACATAAAGAAAAGAAATTGCTCACAATATAATTAGAGGCAGAGTGTGTTAAATAATGTTAACTAATACTAGTATTTATTTCCGTGATTGCACATATATATTTGCATCTATATATCTGCTTTGTGGTTGTGGATTATTAAATTAAAGAGATGCATGGGATACTGTTTTTGTCCTTTGCTCTTTTAATTTTTCTATAGGGTAGCCAATGTTGTCAACATCACTTAATTGCACCTCATCAGCATGTTCTTCTTTCTAGTTTCGACACATCTATACTATATGGATATCAAAACTTTTAGGCGCAATTAATTATTTGTACAATTTTCTTTTATACTTCTATTTGTTCAAAAAGAAAAGAAAGAGAAATATATTTATCTCTTATTTTTATTACCTGTGAAGGAAGTATATGTTCAAGTTTACTGATTCCGCCACTATCTGGATTTTTCTGTATCTATATTAATATTAAGGATTTTGCTAACAAGTGTTCTAAGGGCACTTATTAAGATAGTAAAAGAGGAAAGATTCATTTTGAAAATATGTATTTTAATATTTTTTATATAATGAATCCACCATAACTTTTCTAATTTTTCAAAAATACAGAATTCTCAGCAAAATCCCTACTCTTAATTCTTATAAATTATATGTGAACTACTTTGATTTGGTCATTTTTTTAAAGAATTTAGGAGAGTGTGTGTTATTTCTTATGTTGAATTATGTCATCACTATATTCTTGGGGTATTATTTGAAAATATCAAATAATATATATAATGTATATATTTTATTATATGTAAAGATAAAGAATGAAACTTTTAATGTTGAGGTGATATTGTCTCAATCTAAAATAAATGAACAAAACATGTAAAAAAAAATAGAAAACTATCATTATTATATTCATTTTATATCAAAGACATGCATGTAGAGAACAAATTGACTTTTTTTTTTAATAAAAATTAAATATAAAATATCTTTTGTGCTGGGAGATTGATCCAAAACAATCTCTTAGAAGGTATTGTCAAACTTAACCTAGATTTAACTTTTTTTAATGACTTAGGAAGCAAAGGTTTGTTTTTTCATTCATATTTCTCTCTTTCATATCATGAGAATAGGGAAGTAAATACGGAAGTAATTAAATACCAAATTCTATTTAAAATGCTTCTCTTTATATACATAGGGTTTGTATAAAAAGCCAAGCCAAGCCAAGTACGCACAAGTATCACTTGACAATTTCAGAGAATCAGTACTATGATTTAATTTGTACTATATATTTACATGAGCTGTCATCATATAACATTGTTTTGTTCAATAATTAATTAGTCCTATTCAGCTCCTGTTTGTGACTCTATCTGAATATTCAGCACAATTTAAGTGTGATTATTTATTTTAGGCTGTACACTGTACTATGGCTCTCTTTATTGCACACTGTCATTTTCCTCTCAATTCTAATATGATAGGTTCACAATATAAATATTTTTTACACGTTTATTCAATTATGTCTTGATTTATTAATAGATTAGTAAATATAATTAATTTCAATTTCATTAATTGAATGCCATGAAAATACAAATATTTGATAAATAGTAGTACTTATACTGTAAATATATTAAAATTAAACTTTTTTTTCTTTCATGAGTCATATCCATCTAAGTAAGCTTAGGCCCAATTGTTTTTTACCTTTAAAAATACTATTCATATTTCAATTAATTTAAATATTTTACACATGCAATTGTTTTTATTAATTATAAAAATTAAATAAAAACAAATACATATTTTTTCAGGTTTGGACTATCTTAGGCTATAGCTTTGCTAATGGCCCAACCAACACAGTAATGCATTTAATTTGTTGCAACAGTTCAACCAAAACTGTACCTCTTATATTCATAATGTGTAGAACCTATTCAATCAGAATTTAAGTGTTCTTATTTATTCAATTACATTAAAAATAAACCATCATTTACACATGCAGTGTAAAAAGTTATTTTCCATTTATGAAAGTGGATCAATCAATTATAAGGCTTAGTCTCTTTTTGACACTATATATGTAAGCAATAATGCTTGTCATACATCAGAAATATGTTCATCAAGTATCCCATATCATGTATAGCACGCGTTGGATACTTGATTAATGTATTTCTGATGTACGACAAATATTATTGTATATATAAGTACTGCTAAATTAACATTGAGAGCATGAATTAATTAAGTTGACATAAGAGAAAAACAAAAAGGATAACTTTTAGAGAAGATAGCATATGAATGTTCAAAACTTGGAAAAGAATGGTAAGTGAACCTACAATGTCTTAATTAAGAAATGTTTTATATACAGAACAGTTCTAAAGATTATGCCTTGTTCTTTCATTCTAACAACTTGAACTCATTGACATGAATAACATCATGATCTTGGCCTAATCTGAGAAAGTCTATTGTTCCATACTGAATGAAGAATCATATGAAACAAATCATACTTTACAGGAACTCTGTGCCATAGAAAATGCTGCTGAACCTTCTTTACTCCCAAATGCAATGCCAAGTACTTCTCTTCTGGGATTGAGACAAGTATGTCTCTGAGATTCTGGATATCCTTTTCGCGAACAAATACCGAAAATGCTTCCCAATTCAAAACCTCGAATAAAGGAGGCACATAGTTATCTGATATGATAACTGGGACACACTCGAAAAATATCGATTCAACTATTCGTGGTGAGTGAACCTCATAACCTCTAGGACATATGCAATACTTGCTGCTATTCATGTATTCCCTGTAAATTCTTTTACCTTCCAGGTCACGTGGCATCGGGCCGAAAATTTTCATGTCTAGTTCTTTATTCTCCCAGTGTTTTAGCAGGATCGGACGGAGATAACCGTGCATGCTGCCTGCGAAAAAGGCCAGAATAGACCTTTCTGAAGGAGGTTTACCTGCAAAACCTCTAAGTGGATCCATCATAGAGTGTATATATGTAACAGGTAGAGTGGTGTCCTTGCCAATTTGGAAGCCTTTAGCAACATTAGAATTGCAGAGAGACCTAATACAATTTTTCATTGGTTCCCTTGTGATTTTAGAGGCCTACAATTTTATACAGAACATAATGTAAATCACTCAATCATGTAGAAAATTCTATGCTGCCTCAGATCCGGATTCAACAACATGAAGTAATAGGTATGTGCCATTCGTAAAAATACGAGAAAATTACATTGACCTCCTCTGGAATTTGGTGAAATTAATTTTGCTTAGGGGTTCCTTGAAAATTGCACTGACCTCCTATCTAGAGCACGTGGACGGTGCATTTAGGAAAGGTCAGTGCCACTTGAACAAATAGAAGGGAGTCAAGTTGAATTTCACCAAATGTAGGGAAGTCGTTGTAATTCACCTTAAAAATAAAGTTGATGAATTCTAATCAAAGTGGTGAAACGGAAGCGCACCCAATCATGACAAGCGACAAGAAAATGGTCTGCTCCGTTCGTTCTGTTCCAGAAACGATATCGTCCTGCAATTAATTCCACATATCTCACAAGGTATTGCTCCATCTGCTTACCATGAAGGTTTTGTTCTGAAAGAGTAATCCTTAGCATTTGTGAACTGAAAGGCAGGTAAAACAGATGAGCTTTTCGTGGATCCCTCACAATGAACCTTTTATTTCCCTCCATCAATTTCATAAACCAACCCTCAGAGGCATAAATTCCTCTCATCTTCGGTTGATGAAATATAGGTTTTTCTCCTTCTCTGTAGACGTAAACCTTGAGCTTGCGCTCCATCAGTTCATAACTCCTGAAGAACAGATGCAGAGAAATGGTTCAGTTATCTATGGAAAGAAGACCACCACATTGGTGGTACATGTGAAATCTAGTTGACAATGTGCACATTTAAATTTGCAGGATTAACTTACAAATGACTCATTGACTTAACTTTAGCAATTCTAAAATCTAGCCAAAGCAATCATAGTAACACTTGACAAACATTGAAAGAATACAGAATTAGAGTATTAAGAATGAAACAGAATAACTTATTACTTGCTACTATCTGTCTAACACACTGAAATATTGTTAGAATACCTTGAAAACTTGGAAACATCCCGGAAGATAGGTGCATAAAGTCCGGAAGAATTCACTACGAAACGATCATTTTCAATCTCTAGTTTTGCTGATAAGAGTTCACGGTCACGTCGAGAAGACCACCTAGGCCTCTGTCATCAATACATAATAGTATAATAGGTGAAAATTAGGTGTCCATAAACATTGCCATAATGGCTCAATTCTGGAACAACAAAGCTGAACACCATACCATATAAGAAGAGTTAAAACTCTGAAGCAATAAAGAGTTCATCTGAGTTACTGAAGTTGGCCTCACAGAGGAAGTACCCATCTTAGATTTATTACTCGAGTCGGCCAAAGAAGCTTTTAACAGATCCTGCTTCTCATTTCGAGCTTGCATTTCCACACTATGCATTCCACTGCCATTTGAAGATTTTATAACAGTAGTTAATAGTTCAGAGGTGCCCAAATTTTCTATTTCTCTAGCCTTAACTAAAGGATCATGTACAAACTTTGGTCTTTTCTGAGCGAAACTAGGAATTGCATCTTCATTATTTCCCTTTCCCACCTCAAAATCCATATTGAGGGTATCTCCTTTCCTCGAAATTCCGTCCCCATCAGACTCAAACTCAAAGCCCAAATCCACTCCATTCTCATCAGCATCATCATCTTCTTCTTCTTCGTTCGACGAATTTGTAACATTAGGCATAGCATTTTCATGAATGGAAACAGCAACTGGTAGGGCTATTATTGAATTTGAGGCTCTATCAGAATCCAACAGAAAATATATCCTCCAAGAAGGAAGAGCAAAACATTGGAACACAACAACTATGGAAACCAACACACCAACAAAATACAACCTCCGAGCTAGAACAGACCTAACAACACCCATTTCTCATCTCAAAACTCAACTAAATTACTATTCACTTATAATAATAACTGAAATCTTCCATCCTTAAACCCCTCTCCCAAAACCTGAAAAGGGCAAATTATTAAGATTAAAAGCATATATACCAAACAAAAAAGAGCTTCTTAATCTCAAGTTCCGAAGATCAATAAGAATTTAACTTTCCTATAAAACTAAAACAAAAAATCAACATGAACGAATTTAAACAGTACCTTTGCTCCAGCAACCAACTCAGTACTCAGTACTCAGTTCGCTTCACTTGCAACTTGCAACTAACTACATGAGTCAAACTAGACTCAACATAAAATGCCCTCGTTTTTTCATTTAATTGCGTTTGTGCCTTGTCCCAAAACGACGTCGCCTTCCAATTCCGAAACTACCCTTCTTCTTTCGGTTTCTTAGGTACACTCAGTATAGCTCAGAGAAACAATGGCTCTGTCTCTGAAGCTACCAATTCGGTTCCCAATCTTCGCGCCAACCCTTGACCCGAACCAGGCCCATGACCCGGCCCATAATTCCACGGAGGTCCGGTTCTCCCGTTGGTACAACGCCAACGCCGAGAAGTTCAACGAGCGCCGCCGAGCCCAGCAGGAAATCGAAGATGATATCCGCCGCACACGCCGCTTCGACTCCGCCACAAAAATCGCCGACACAGCCGATACCTCCTCCTCCGCCGCCGCTGTTCAAACCTTCAAATCAGCCGGAACGCCGTCCGCTCCGTCGCGGCCTTCCATCCCGGGAAGGAAATCGAAATACTCCAAACCTCCGCCACCGCCGGAACCTATAGTTGCCAGTTCCAAAGTTACCAATTCGAAACCTAGATTTCGATTGGCGCCGGAGAACGTGAGAATTGGCAACGACGGAGTCTCTTACGTCGTCGACGGCGCGCCGTTCGAGTTTCGGTACAGTTACACGGAGACGCCGCCGGTGAAGCCGGTGAGGATGCGGGAGCCGCCGTTCGTTCCGTTCGGGCCGGCGAAGACGCTGAGGCCGTGGACTGGCCGGAAGCCGAAGGAATTCGACTCGTTCGTTATGCCGCCGGCGGACAAGAAGGGCGTTAAGCCGGTTCAGTCGCCCGGCCCGTCCTTGCCCTGGTCGGGCCCAAGGTTGGTGAAATCGAAGGAGGAGGTGTTGGGGGAACCATTGACGCAGGAAGAGATTACAGAGTTGGTTCAAGGAACCATGAAATCTACTCGCCAGCTCAATATTGGTACTTTTTTTGTTTTATTTTGTTTTATGGTTTGTTATATAGAAAAAATGTGTTGAAAAGTTTGTTCCTTTATTGAGAATTTAAGTACCCTTTTGCTTCAAAGTTCAAATAATGAAGGTGTTAATCAATAGGGTAAAGATACTTGCATGGACTAGGACTGGGATATGCAAAATTTGAACCATTTAGAACAAGGTTATGAGTTTTGATTTGATGCATTAATATTGTAAATTTTGTTTATATAGTCCTCTAAGTAATCACACATTGAACATATCAAACTAGCAAAGCAAAGCAAATTCAAATCCATTATGTTATAGTGGAATGGAGAGAGCTGAATAGTCGATTGTTGGTAATAGAAAGTTTACCTTTTTTTTTCTATGACATGGTTTTTTTTTTGGGTGGTTTAGGTAGAGATGGTTTGACACATAACATGTTGGAGAATATACATGCTCTTTGGAAGCGACGGAAGGTGTGCAAGATTAAGTGCAGAGGAGTGTGTACTGTTGACATGGATAATGTGTGTCAGCAGTTAGAGGTTAGTTTCTTCTGCTTTCAACCTCTGATCCTTTGCTCATGGCAGCACAGCAACGAATTTATCATGACTTCAAATGTGTCCTATGTTATGCTATGCTATGATAAGTTCTGGAAGTATAAATCTCAGCTGGCGTTTTGATGTATTTGTTTAGTTCTTACTTTTCTGAGTTGGCTATGTTCCTTTTTGCCTCATTTGTCTGGTTTCTCAGGAAAGGACTGGGGGTAAAATCATATACAGAAAGGGAGGTACAGTGTATCTTTTCCGGGGCAGAAACTACTACTATAGAACGCGGACACGTTTTCCGCTGATGCTGTGGAAACCTGCACCTCCAGTATATCCTAGGTTGATTAAGCAAATTCCAGAAGGTCTAACACTTGAAAAAGCAGCTGAAATGCGTCGTAAGGGAAGGAACCTGATACCGATACGCAAGCTAGGTAGAGGCTTGCTGATGTTCATTGCAATTTAACAAGAAAAGAAAGTCATTGCTCTTTTTCTCTAGCTATGTGAAACTGACATATATAGATGTTTGTTCATGTTGTGTTGTTACAGCAAAAAATGGTGTTTACCATGACCTTGTAGCAAATGTCAGAGAGGCTTTCGAAGAGTGTGAACTAGTGCGAATAAATTGCCAAGGACTGCATGAAAGTGACTATAGAAGGATTGGTGCAAAACTAAGGGTATGGCCACCAATTTCTCCTAAGATCATATTAACTGTATTTTTTTCTTCTTTTGGTTTCACATGATTGACCTTTGTGACATGAACTTTGTTAATGATAATTGGTAACATTATTTCTTCAAATTATGTTCCTTGACTTTTTTAGGATGTTGTTCCATGCATATTGCTTTCATTTGAAGATGATCACATACTTATGTGGAGAGGACGAAATTGGAGGTCCTCTTTACCAAGTCTTGGAGATAACTGCAATGAAGCTAATAACATCGATATTGAGATTGAAAACTCCATTTCTCTGACTTCAGATGCACAAGAATTGTCAGCACCATCTTTACAGACAAATTCATCAGAGCACTTAAGCAGTGAATCTCATGACAATGGCATTTCCTCTGGTTCAAGTGATACGAGTTCGTTTCAGGTTGAGGCACCTTATCCTACAGAAGATAGCAATCTATCTGTGTCTACGGTTAGTGATGCCGCTTCGCTTTCGCTGAGAACCTGTGAAGTTGAAACCACAGATGATTTCATGGGCCCTTCCGGTGAGCCACCCACTACCATGCTCGGAACTAGCGGCGATTCTATTAATGGCTCGGTTAATCCTCAAACTGATAAGTTGCTAGATAGTTCAGGTGCAGCAGATTGTACAGGAGGAGTTTTGTTACTGTTGGGACAAGCTGTTGAGGAAGGCATTGCACTTGTTTTAGATGATGAATCTTCTTTGGATGCTGACTTTGTTTATCAAACCACTGTGGCCTTTGCAAAATCAGCTCCACCAGGACCTGTTTTTAGGGTTCCTAGAAAGGCTATTGTTCAAAGAAGTGATAACCAAGAAGTTTTGACTTTGGAGAAAAAAAGGATCACCACTTTTATGATAAAAGATGAAATGGAGAAGACTCAGAAGAGTTCGAGAAAAGAAGATTTTGATGAGCAATGTGTAAGTGTAGTAGTACCACAGGGATCAATAGTAGTAGATAAACTTGCAAGACTTCTCACATGATATACCAGATGACAATATCAAACTAGTTATGTTGATGCGGTTTTCAGTAGAAAAAGAACACATTTTCGGCACAAATTATCTGTCTTATTCCCACATATATACGGTTTGTCTACTACTTCTTGATATAAATTAGCATTCAAAAGAGAAAGAGAATAATAGATTAAATGCAAAACTATAGTTGAAAGAAATATTAGGCTTATAATGCACTTATATTGACAATGCAAATATGAAACAACTTAAAAATAAGAAATCTAGAATAGCTAAATCCTTTCTCTTGAAAGACTCTTTAGGTTGTAGCTTCACATTTGATGTCACTTGGCCAATACTACTTTTAAAATGAAAAGAAGTTTGAAACGAAAAAATATTATATTTTAATAAAATTCATTATTTTTTCATTTCATATATTTTGGACTGACCTCCAACAATTTCAAATTTCCAAGAAATCATTTGCAGCCTAAAATAATTGTTGTTCACTTGAACTTGAATTCGCAATATAAAATATCACACGGGGACTATATCAGATAGAATAAAAAAAAAGCAAAATTAAATCCACAAATACATACATCAAATACGAAGGATATCATAGAATTGAAGTCTGTTAAGTCGCATCTTTAATCCAAATCCAAATTATAAAGAGTATAGATGTATGTCAAATTAAATTAGTACAATCGCTTTCGACAAGCAGGAGCTCCACAATAGCAAGGTAACTGTTTGATTTCACCATCTGGGCCGCAAACACTATCAAGCTGGTAACCATAATCGTAGGTAAGTTCCTGTTTAAATTAAACAAGTAACAATTTTTGTCATTCAGTGAAATTGTTAAGCATCTACTCCTATGAAGTAGAATAATATTCTTGAAATCACCAATAAAATTTCATGTGTTTATAAAAACCATGATTGAAACTTGAAGGGATGAAAATTCATAAATATAAGAAAATAGAAAAATCTTGGTGCACAATAAAAAATCAGTCAAAAAAGTCAATAGACTGTGCATAACATATAATACGTAATATGCGTAACGTATATTACATATTATGCACAACCTATATGACATGGCGTGCACAACATATATCACATGTTTCAACATCATCTTTTTTTTACAACATGTGATACTGTTGTGCATAATATGTGACTATGTTGTGCACATTACATAATACTTGTTGTACATAACATATTGACTGTTTTGACTTTTTTTCAATATACACGTAACGTGGTGTTTGGAACACCATTGGAATTCAATTCCCACAGGAATTGAATTGAATTCCAGTGTTTGAAACAAAGAAAATCATTTAAGTTGAAATGGAATTCAATTCAATTTCATAGTTTTAGTCCAATTACAAATCGGAGTCATTCCACTCCGATTTCAATTGAATTTCATTGACATTTCACTTAAAATATAAAATGTCCAAATTATCCTCTTTAAATTACCCTCTTTAAAGTACTCTCTTCAAATTTCAAAGTGTCTTAGGATAAACTTGTCCATTAAAAAATCTTAAGTCATTTTATAAACATTCCAAACATTGGAATTCAATTCAATTCTACAATTTTACTAATGTATTTCAAATACTGGAATTCAATTCAATTCAAGTATGAATTCAATTTCTAATGAAATTCAATTCAATTTCATCTTATAAAAAATTTTCAAACCTTAAAGCAATGCTATAAAAAAAGTTAGGGTTACTTACTTCATAAGGCTGTATGTCTCGAGCAGCAAATATCATGATTCGAGCTTGCTTGATATTTAGGTTAGGGCTCTGAACGCACTGAATGAAAAGGTTAGGCTCACAACTGTGATTGATAAACCTAGAAACATTACCAAAAGAGGCAGCTTCTATGCAGTATTCATCACTTCCATTTTCTGATGTCTCATCCTTTTGAGTTGAAATCTGGTTTGTAGGATATAACACACCAGGCTCTCGTTTCTGAACAAAAATAAAGATTATAAGCAAAATTAGTTAGTATTATATATATATTCTTGGTCTTTTCAGCAAGCATAATAATTTAGCCTTACCTTTCGGCCATCAAGCTCATTGATAGTTTGCAAGCAATCAATATTGAAGATGTAGTCATTGCTAGTAACATCATCTAAATCATCGCTTCTATAAAGCACACCAAGATATTCACTGATTGCTTCACCAGCATGAATCAAGTCCCATGTTCTAACACCCCAACCTTTTTTGGGCGTACGATAAACCTATACATACAAATTCAAGGAAATTATTATTATTATTATGATATTATAAGGATTTCATTTTTGTTACATGCATATATATATTTGCATATAAATATATATGGAAAGGTAATATAGTTTTGATAAATTACGTACCTCCAGTTGAAACTTCAAACCCTTTTGAGAAACTTTGTTGCCACAATTAGTTCTACAACCACATGTTGCACCACATTCAAAGATGATATCTCTAGCTTTGATTAATCTGAAGATCAACAAGATGTATCAAAGATTCATAAATTATTACATAAGTAAATGCAAAATAGGATCACAAGCCCCAAAGTTGCATGACTTATGTTGGAAAAGAAACCATAATTATGCATATCAGACAATTATATTTAGTTCTTTACACAACTATAACCTCATTAAAAAATCTTCTATCCTATAATAATGACTACCTTAACGAGAAAAAAAGAGTGCTGAACTAATGTAAGAGAACGAGTCAAAATCTAGATAAAAAGGTCGATGAACATTATATTGAACAAAATCAAACTAAAACTAAAGTATTACCTGTCTTGAACATATGGAAACCCTCTAGAGCCATTACGCCTAGCACATGAACAAGTTCGTTTGTTAGCACAACTTCCTTTGCATTGGCATCCATCAGCGCTAGGTTGAATTATCACATCACGTGAAACTTTCATAGATGTGATGTAGGTAAAACCTAAAATTTTATAACACTATACATTAATGTCAACTCCAAAAGAACAAACAATATAAGATTATAAAGGCAAAACATAATAATTACTGTCATGCAAAATTATACGCGATGTAACTTTCTTTTTAATAAGTAAAAGTGCTTGATTCTCAAATAAGAGAGAAGCAAAGGAAAATGCTTTACAAATGTTATATCCAATCATATATTTGCATATTTTGAAAAGTAGTAGTATTATTAGTACCATTGAAGGACTAAACTTACCGGTAGGTGTAATAGGAGGATCGTCGCAGATATTGGTAACAAGAATAGGTTTATTTTCTTGCCCATTGCTAAGGTCCATGCTAACCAACCTAAGAAAATCATACAACCCTTTTAGCTCAATTAATATACTAACATATACATATCAAAAGAACTTACTCTACATTTCTTGAAAATTGTTTGTTGAAATAAAGCATACCATGGATATTCAGGTAATAGAGATTTAGGAACCACCCCTTGAATAAAATGGACCTAACAAAAGAAAGTGAAACAAAATGTTAATTAGAACAAAGAATCGTCACTATCAAATGAGAATGTGTTGTTTGATTTTCGTTTTCATTTTCTGTTTTCTCTATTTTTAAAATTTTGTGAAGAAAATACTGAAAACAGTAAATGAAAACAAAAATCAAATAGCACCTAAAATTCTCTTTTTCGTTTCATGCGCCATAAACAGAGCAACAAACATACTTCTTGTTTCATTAACATATATAGACATGAAAGAAAGAGTGAGCATAACATGAAAGTATAAATTGCTTGTATAACCTTGTCCGCACCAAATTTGGCCAATTCCAAGAGATGCTTTAAAACTTGTCTAGTTGTTGTCTCTCCAGGAATGCCATTCTCATTACAATATTTATGAAACTGCCAAATAACAAAAATTTGATTGAATGCATTAGATCATAGCGCCCATCATATGTATGAATATCATCAGACTATCCCATCATTTTTATAGATTATGGTTTTTGTTGAAGTAATAATTAATTCACATATATATCTATGTCTACCACATGCTAAATTATATATGTATTTCAATCTTGTGGCAAGATTGCTCCACATTCTTTTTAGCAAGATTAATAAATGGACTTAGCAATTATTTTCAAAACATAAGTGTTGACATCTGAGATCGGAACCAATAATTTCCATTACAATCTTAATATTATCGACTCCTCATAATTAATTATTGCATTTGGATTTCAGTGGTATAATTTCCTTAGTTTCATTAGTAGAATAGGATCCCTAAGAATGATTAGAATTTAGAAGCAATAGGTATAAGGATGCTATTAGGGTTTAGAACCCTTGATCACAGAGAGGTAGCAAAAGATAAAAGAAGAAAGAAAGGCAAACACTCCGTTTATAAGAATCAAGATACAAACTATTGGCCCAAGATAAAACTCCTAATGGGCCAATAGAGATAACCCTAGCCCAACTCTCCAGAGGCCTTAACAGATGCATCTATTCTCTTAGGCATTCGGAGAGCACAACATAAACCAAGTGAACACATCACAATCCAAAATCTTAAGGCATTAGGTTCATGGGTCCTCCCATTTATATACACTTCACTTGTCTTATTTTTAAGCAATATAAAACTTACTACTCATACTTGAAATTCCTAACATTGTATTAAGAGAGACTTACTCCAAGAGGCTTATGAAGTTATGCCTCACCATATAATAAAGATAAAACTTTGAATTGCTGGGAAGTAAAAATACTATGGTTAACCAATATTATTGAAGGTAATTGAATAGTTATTCTTAACCATATACCTCTTGCCTTTACTTATCACTTGGTGTCATTAACCAATTACCTCTGTCTTGGACATAGTTATCAAAACCAGATTAGATGTAAGGAACCAACTATTGTAGATTAATTTAATTGCAATGAAAATATACATTTTATAGAATTTATAAGTGGAGGTGAAGAAAAAGTATTCACAAAAGCCTCACCATAGCCTTTTCGTTGTCTCTCTGCTCCCCCTGTGAGACAGAATCAAAGAAAATAATTAATAGGATTCAAAATAATATTCAGTGTGCAACCCAAAATTCATGAAAATAATTAATAGGATTCAAAATAATATTCAACCAGAAAATATAACATATGGATTATGGAACTACTAGATCATTTTTAAATTTTTTAATAAAATTATCCAGATATCCAAAAAAGTATTTTGCGAAAGTGATTTTGACCCGGCCCCCCAAAAAATATCACATCCAAATACACTGTTCAGAATTAATTTTAGTCACCACAAAAACCAAACAATGTGCACAAAGAATTGCATAATTGCAACTTTGGGGGTCATGGCAACCCTAAACACAGAGAGAAGAAAAATAAATTTTATATGGATTATATATAGAATCAACAAGAAAAAAATAAAATTGAAAATGATAACTACCTTCTCAGTACAAATAATATTGAAGAGTCTAAACACTTCCCTTAAAATCAAAATTACACGAAAGTCTAAATTATGAAATACACTACTGCCTTTTGTTCTTCCTCCAACCAAAGCATTCCTACACTTATTTTGGAGCCTTGATGACCTAATCTTACTCTCCATTGTTAAACTGTGATAGTAGTGTCTGTATGTGCTATTCAGTATTCACAACTAAGAGTATAAGACTAACTGCATATCACATACATTACATAATAAATATATAGTATAAGACTATTGACCAAATATAAGACTAACTATTAGTAGTAGTATTAGAGAGTTTGAATCCCGCTCCCATATTTAATGCGTTGACTGAGATATATAGAATTAATATACTCTAAATAAATACAATAATGAAAAGAGAGATGAATAATCAAATAAATTTTCAATGAAGAGAGAGACTAGGTGAGCTTCATAGTTAAGGGAAAGTCTGGAAAACGTTTGACTGTGTTTTTATTATTGCAAAAATGAAAAGAATAAAAAAAATTTCAGAATATTTTAGCATAAATTATTTATTTTTTTTGGATAGTAATTTGCAAAATATCATACAAACAGATTTTGTGTTTTTCTAACTATCAAAATTTTCTCTCCTCATCTATTAATTTAAACTTCTCCTAGTTAGTTGGTTCTCCTTTTGTTGAATTTCGACTAAAATAATTTTGCTGTCTGATAATTTAATGAAACGAAAATTTAAAACATCAACATAAATTATTTAATTTTTATTTAAATATTATGAAAACCAAAATAGCATGATATTGTACAAGAAATTTAAAATTTTCAATAAATATCATAAAAAAAATTGTTCACTTTATTTTAAATTAAATATAACTTTTGTACAATAATTGATTAGCTTGTTAGTGAACGATAAACTCTTGGGTTTTAATTTAATAATAAATTAATAAAATTAACTCAATTTCTCCTCCAAATTATATAAAGTAGTAAAAATTATCTTCGCATTTTATATTTTTCATTTAATTTAGATGTTAGCTGGTGTAGAAATTGATAAAATTCAGGAAATGTTAGATTAATAAATTTTGTAAAATAAAGGAGTATTAAATGTAATTTCACAAAATTTACAAGAGTTTAATGTAATACTTTTAAAATTATTTAATATTAAAGAATAATTTAAATTTATTTATTTTCAATTATTTTTATATGATTATTTTTTATAGTTAAAATTTTTTTAACTATTATAAAGAGAAGCAAAATGGAACACCAAATAATATATAGTTAAAAAAAAAATTTGTATATAGATTATATATAGAATCAACAAGAAAAAAATAAAATTGAAAATGATGATTACCTTCTCAGTACATGATAATATTAAAGAGTCTAAATTCTTTTCTTAAAATTAAAATTACACGAAAGTCTAAATTATGAAATATGCTACCTTGAGTGCCTCCTCCAACCAAAGCATTTGGTTGATTAATTTGAAAGATTATTGGTTCTCATGCTAATGCTATATGATTCTTGTGATCAATTGGATTTTTGTCATCACCATTCCTACACTTATTTTGGAGCCTTGATGACCTAACCTTACTCTCCATTGTTAAACTGTGATAGTAGTGTGTTGTGTGTGCTATTCAGTATTCACAACTAATAATATAATAAATAAGTACTTGTTTCTTTGTGTTGGCTTTGATTCAAGTAAGTTTGGAGGATAAATATTGAGAAGAAAAAAAGAAACGTAGAAACTTTATTTCATTGAAACTTATATTTAATCCATTTCAATATTTTTGGTCAAATATATATATATACACATTTGAAGATCTATTCGTATATTTTATTATTGTTTGTTGTACAATAAAAATACATTAAATTAATATTTAACATATATAATACATTATATTAATATGTGTCATACGTAACATGTTATATGTATATGACATACATTACATAATAAATATAGATAAGACTATTGACATAATATAAGACTATAACTATTAGTATTAGAGAGTTTGAATCCCGTTCCCATATTTAATGCATCGGAAATAGTATATCTTAAATAAAAATGCATCAAATTAGTATCCAACGTGTGTTATGTGTATCATACATAATGTGTGTTATATATAATATTTATTATATATCACACATATTAGATATGATACAACACACGTTGGATATTGAATGAATGCATTTCTGTTGTACAATAATATTCATTTCCCTTTAACGCATTGACCGAGATATATAGAATTAGTATACTCTAAAATACAATAATGAAAAGAGAGATTAATAATCAAATAAATTTTCAATGAAGAGAGAGACTAGTTGAGTTTCATAGTCAAGGGAAAATCTGGAAAACGTTTGACTGTATGTGTTTATATTATTATTGCAAAAATGAAAAGAATAAAAAATCTATCAGAATATTTTAGCATAAATTATTATTATTTTGGATAAATAATTTGCGAAATATCATACAAACAGATTTGTGTTTTTGCTAACTATCAAAATTTTCTCTCCTCATTTATTAATTTAAACTTCTCCTAGTTAGTTTTGGTTCTCCTTTTGTTGAATTTCGACTAAAATAATTTTGCTGTCTGATAATTTAATGAAATGACAATTTAAAACATCAACATAAATTATTTAATTTTTATTTAAATATTATGAAAACCAAAATAGCACAATATTGTACAAGAAATTTAAAATTTTCAATAAATATCATAAGAATTTTTTTTTCACTTTATTTTAAATTAAATATAACTTTTGTACAATTGATTAGCATGTTAGTGAACGATACTCTTGGATTTTAATTTAATAATAAATTAATAAAATTAACTCAATTTCTCCTCCAAATTATATAAAGTAAAAATTATCTTCGCATTTTATATTTTTCATTTAATTTAGATGTTAGCTGGTGTAGAAATTGATAAAATTCAGGAAATGATATATTAATAAATTTTGTAAAATAAAGGAGTATTAAATGTAATTTCACAAAATTTACAAGGGTTTAATATAATTAATTTTAAAATTATTTAATATTAAAGAATAATTTAAATTTAGTTGTTTTCAATTATTTTTATATGATTATTGTTTATAGTTAAAAAATGTTTAACTATTATAGAGAGAAGCAAAATGGAACACCAAATAATATATATATATATATAAAAGGAAAAAAGACAAGAAGAAGAAAACGAAATGGAGACAGGGTATTATTTATATTATTATTAGTGGTTTTAACAAAATTTCCTCCTCCTCTAGCTTAGAAAACATGTTGAAGACAAGGCAGAAAATGGTAAACTTTCTTGCTTAACTAATTAATGAAAGAGAGATTCATGCAAAACCAAAATGCTCATAGTGACGGTGCCTAATTAAATGTTGCCCATTTTTTTTCGTGACGTTGAGCTTTGTCTAAAGTTGATGTGACTATGCTGATAATGTTTGTCTTACCTAATACGTTTAACTAATATTTAACACATGTTATATATAATACATAATATGTATTATATGTATAGTATACATACGTATAATACATATTTTATATTATATATAACACATATTAATTAAATATTAATTGGATATACTTTTGTTATACAATAAATATTATCATTTTTGTTGAATTGATGAAATGAATGAATGAAATAAAAAGGCAAAACGGATAGGGAAGAAGAGTAGGTAGGCATAGAGTGACATGCCAACATGTATAAGCCTCAATTCTTTTGGCCTAATGTGCAATTTCACGTCCCAACTATTTTCTTACTTATTAGAGTGCAATTATTTATATAATAAAAAATTAATCAAAATTAACTGATTAACCTATTTCATAGATATGTTGATTTGATCCCGGTCTCATACCTAGAGAAATTATCATTGGTTGGCAAGTCCCTATTAAAAGACTGTTTGCATAAAAATAATAACTTGTGAATCTTACTCAAATAAAGTTCATTTAATATTTAACAGTGAATAAAGTATTTATTAATATAAAAATAAAAAAAAAACATGCCAATAATATATAATTTTGTTTGTTTATTTATTTATTTTGTACGTGGCTGAATCTGATGCATCTCAACCTCTTCAACATACTTAGGTATATGTCTACTCTATGCAATTTGCAGCTGTATCGTATTAGGCTACAAGGATAAATACATGGTTCTTGTTATCTTGCAATGCCAATTATTATCCCACCAAGTTGGGTCATCAATGCTTCTTTGAGATTCATTATTGGCTAAAGTTTTTTTTTTTTTTTTTTATAAACAAAAGTTTAGATTAGGGGAGACACACCTCCATGCAAGGTCAGGGCATACCACCAACCTCAACGAGGATTTATAGTGGAATTTACAGATCGCCTACCAAAGAAGTCTCCCCAAGATTCGAACCCAAGTCACGCCTAGCATAGGTGAAAGGTTGAACCAGATGTGCCAACCCTCATTGGCTTGACTAAAGTTTTATTACATGTAAATATTATTTGCTTATTGGCAATTTGGATTCCAAATTGAAAAAAAAATTATTTGCTTATTGGCGAACTATTCCAAGCTTCATATTACTATTGATCTCTTTAAGTTGAGGTTTTTATTTTTCACATTAAATAGATAGTGATGATCAAAGGATTTATCTTTGGTACTTTTGATATAGTGTTGGGTGTATTACACACACTATATATGTATTTAATTGTGGCTATGATATTTACTACACATTTAAATACTTCTAGCCACATTTTATAAATATCGACTAAATACTTAGGCTATATTTGAGGCCGCGTTTGAACGTCAGTTCATCCTCATTAAACGAAGAGAAATGATGTAATGATGTTTGGATGTATTATATGTGGAATAATTGTAATGAGCTTTTAAATGTAAACTCCAGTTAGACTGAAGTAAAAATTTATTACTTTTACATTTAAGATTTCACGTTCAAAATTTAAATGGCCTTTATTATTATCGTTCCCTCAACGCACTTTTCATAATTTTCTTATATCAATATAATATAAATTAATAATTTTATAGTAATTACACAATTAAAAGTGATTTTGATTATTCAAAAAACATAAATCACATTGACACCAATTCACTTCTATCCAAAATTAATTTTACAAAATTAAATTAATCCAAACTTCAATTTCATGAACGCCAATCTAAACACACTTCTAGTATATGTGGAGCACAGCAATGCACTTTATTTGGAGTGTTATATCTTTCACCATGATTAAAATTAAAGGTATTATCATATGTATGCTTAACATTTGATAAAATCTGAAAGTTCATGATATCATCTTATATTTTTTAATAACTCTATTTTATGGTGAAAACAATAATTACATAGTAATCTTTTAATCATTTTAAAAATTCTCCAATCTTTTATTGATAATAAATTTAAGTGGAAGAAAGTGTCAGTATTCCATAAATGTAAAGAAAAACCTCTTACCTCTTCTCAAAAAAGAGTTATTGGAGTAGATTAATTAGCGGGATTTAAATAATGTAGTCTTATCGATAAAATAGGAAATATACATGGGGTGGGTCCCTTGGCTTTTAGAGCTGAAAGATAGCAAGGGACCACGTAGAAAAATTAGAAAAAAAAGGGGGTGTATGTGTGATAATGAGTGATCGTGGATATAATGTGGATCCTCCTTCAAATCTTGCACTATTATTTTAAAATTTAGCTCCAATTCTAATTCCTGAATTGTTAGATTCATGGTCCAAGAACAAGGACGAGAAGAATCATCATCTTCATCATCATAATCATAATGATAATGATAATGTGTGTGTATGTATTCTGCAGATTGCATATGCCTTGTAGTGAGCGATGCTGACGCTGATGATAATGATCAAACACTACTCACCCTCATATTGATAAGTTTTAAACAAAATATATTTTATTTTGTTGCACTAAATTATAAATATTTTTTATATTATCATTCAATCCTATACTAATTTGTATATGATTGTTGCATAACTCCCCTACCATTCAACCAATAATATATAAAAATTAAACTCATAATGAATTATTATCCGATTAATATTGGTGAATGAGTGGATACACACATAAATAGCCTGACTCGGCACAAACTAGTCTAGCAAGTAGCTTAAGCAGAACGACAGCGTTTAGGGCCTGTGAAAAGTGAAAAAGGTTTATGGAAATCGAGTAATGTTATAAATATCCCATAATATCGCTCATCATCGATTACCATATATAATAATTCAATTTTTAAAATTATTACTCCCTTCGTTTTTTTTTTAATTGTCCAACTTAGAGTTGCGTGCATTATTTTTTAATTGTCCATTTCAAAATTTGAGACAACATTTATTGTTTTTTTCCTCTTTTATCCCTATTTAATACTACTCACTAATAGCAATAATAATTGAGGAGAGATGAATAACAAAGGGTAAATTAGTAAAGTAGGTGTACATTTTGTTAACTTTTATACTACATCAATAATTTTCTAAATACCCGCGCGCAATTAAAAAAAAAACGGAGGAAGTAATTTAATTTTTTAAAATATTGAATTATTATATAATATTAAAAATTTAATTAATAATTTTTATAAATTAAATAATTATAGATAATGATACTGATTTTATGATTTATAATCGATATTTGTGGGAGATCCATAGTGGGAAGCGAAACAAAAGCTGTGACTCTGACCTCACCACACATGCACTGAAACGTCTCCACACAACACAACACACACACACCCATCACTCTTCTCTTCATCTATCAACATCTTCCACTACCACCGCCCCCTCCATCCTCCACCACCGCCACCGCCACCACCTTTCCTTATGTTCCTTCATTCCTATTTTCACTCTCTTTCTCTTCTTCAACCCACAGCCTTATATATCCCCTACATGCATTAATCTCCATTTTTTTACTACTACTCCTAAACTTCAACTCCATTATCTCTCCTCTTTTCCTTTTCAATTTCCTTTCTAAATAAATAAATAAATAAATAAATAAATACATCGTATATTAATTTCCGTAAATCCATCCTCATTTATTGCAAAGAATTTTGTGGTTGAGCCTCATCCCAAAAAAATTCCCTCCTAATAATTGAGATTTGGCCTCACACTCGCCCCAATAATCACACAGACATAAAAACATGCAGTGTGAGTGAGTGTCTATGTAAGACGAAGAAGAAGAAGAAGAAGCAGCTTTGATTGATGCCACCAATTCAGGCATCTCTTTAGTAATGGGCTGCATCTACTCACGCGTCTGCATCGGCGACACCTGCGCCGGCGGCGCCGCCGCATCTAGTATCAACGGCGATGCCATCACACGCCCTCCACGCCGCCCTTCCTCCTCTGAACCCGACTCCTCCGCCGCCGTTGCCGCCGCCACCATCACCGCCGACACCTCACCTGACGACAACACCGAACTCTTCAACCAGCTCCTCAACCAGCCGAGCTTAAATCGAGACACTGAAACCGGAATCCGAAGGCTTGCTAGGGTTTCATCTCAGTTCCTTCCACCAGAAGGTTCTAGAACTGTGAAAATCCCTTCCTTCAACTACGAGCTTCGATACTCGTTCCTCTCGCAGAGAGGCTACTACCCTGACGCGCTCGATAAGGCGAACCAGGACAGCTTCTGCATCCACACGCCGTTCGGCTCAAGCCCCGAGGACCACTTCTTCGGCGTCTTCGACGGCCACGGCGAGTTCGGTGCACAGTGTTCCCAATTCGTGAAGCGAAAACTATGCGAGAATCTCCTACGAAACGCGAAATTCCCGAACGACGCTGTCGAGGCTTGCCATAATGCGTTCCTCGCGACGAATTTGCAGCTGCACGGCGACATTTTGGACGACAGCATGAGCGGAACGACGGCGATCACGGTGCTGGTGAGGGGGAGGACGATTATAGTGGCGAATTCGGGCGATTCGAGGGCGGTGATTGGGGAAAGGAGAGGGAAGGACCTCGTGGCCGTTGATTTGTCGCTTGATCAGACTCCATTCAGGGCTGATGAGCTTGAGAGGGTGAAGATGTGTGGTGCTAGGGTTTTGACTTTGGATCAGATTGAGGGTTTGAAGAACCCTGATGTTCCGTGTTGGGGGAATGAGGAAGGTGATGATGATGGGGACCCACCTAGACTGTGGGTCCCTAATGGGATGTACCCTGGGACTGCATTCACTAGGAGCATTGGAGATTCCATTGCTGAGAGTATTGGTGTTGTTGCTAACCCTGAGATTGTTGTGTTTGAGCTCACGAAAGACCACCCTTTTTTTGTTCTTGCAAGTGATGGGGTCTTTGAGTTTCTCTCTAGCCAGACCGTGGTTGATATGGTAGAATCTTTCATCTCTTTAACTTTTTCAGTATATATTTTTTATTTGGATACATAATGACTTTTATTTGCCTTTTAGATCAACTTTACTGTGATGCTAGAGGGGAAGGGGGAAAAAAAAAGGAAATGTTGTTGCCTTTTGATGTTTCTGTTGTTGAAATTTGCTTTTGGGGGGTTATCCGGGAAAAAGAAAGCAAGTTGGTGGCATGGTTATCATCACGAACTGGTGTCATTGATTTTCAGTTTACTGTGTTCCTCGTATTTGGGAATTGGGAATTCTTCACTCTTGCAATTAGGAGAAGCATACAAAAAGTGGCTTTTTGAGAGAAGAGGGGGAATTCACTAGTGTGTGCGTAAAACCCACAAGGAAGCCATGGAAACATTGATTGCCACTAAAAAGGTTCAGAGAAAGAAATTGATTGCTAAATTTTCTGGAATATGCTCCACCTGAATACCCCACACCCACACTAGTCCAGTCCAGCATAAAGAGCACATTGCCAAAGCACCTTATTGTCCTTACTACTTTCAAAACCTTCAATAAGCGTGGCTGGTTATGACAGGGTATTGCTAGGAATAATTACCTTTTGCTTGTAATTTTACCAAAATGGATAGTTGGAGTTTTTAATCATAGATTTTACAAAATGGGCGGGGCAGTTAGGTAATTTCATTTGAAGCTTCTGCTTGGTTTCAAGCAGGATTGGCCTTTGCAGTTCTGCAAGCACAATATCCAGAAGATATCCTAGCCTACTTTTTAGTGAATGAGATTGATTCTAAGGGCATGTTTGGTTGGAGGGTAAGATTGAGGGTGAAAATTATGCATGGATCCTACTCATGTAATTTTTACCCTCATTTTTACTCATCAACCAAACATATCCTGTGACAGAGGTGATAGTTGGGAGGGTGCAAGTGCAATCCTCTCTACAAGCATTGAAGTTGTAGTGATTTCTGTCTCAAAACTCTGGAATTTAATCTTCTTTTTATTATTTCAACCAAACCAATAATGGCTTTTGGTCCACTTGCTTACAACTAAATTGTCCATAAGACTAGCAATCCAAACTTAGTTTTGAGATCTACATTATTAAATTACTTGATGCTTTTAGTATTTTTGTGCCATGTTAAGGTATTTTTCTCTGATAAATATTTAACTACTCGTGCTGGATAAAGGAAACCCAAAACATAGATTTTTGGTGTAAATTTGATTTTTTTTTCTGGCAAGGTGCTTTGTTGATTGTCACGTTGTCCAACTGTAAGAATGGTTTAGGTATTGTCTTTGTTCATAGAAGCTTGGTCATAAATTTCTTGTTTGCAAACTCAGATGGAGGCATCAATGACCTTACAGCTTATCTTTCTAAGGTCCAAATTAAATCATGAGTCAAATCCTTGTGGTTCTCAGTTAATAATACATATAGATGACAACGAGCATTTGGACTAGAACTAAGTTCTGCAAATTTAAATTTATGGCATTTTTTTACCTAGATTTGGTTTATCATCCAATTTATGTCAAATGTTTTGGCTGTCAATTTGCCATTGTGCTTCCAGGTCGCAAAATTCAAAGATCCTCGTGATGCTTGTGCTGCAATAGTGGCTGAGTCTTATCGGCTTTGGCTCCAGTATGAGACTCGTACAGATGATATCACAATCATCATCGTGCATATAAATGGGCTGACTGAAGTATGCTTTTTCTCTCTCTCTCTCTCTCTCTTTTTCTCTTCTCTTCATGTATATTGTTTCCCAAAATTCTTCATGCTTTTATTTTCCCTTGCTTGTTTTTGTTGACTGATTAAGTATTTCTATACAGCCTGCTGTTGGTCAGTCAGCAACCTATGGTGATGTTTTACGAGCTCCAGTGCCTCAAGTTGTAGAGTTGACAGGTTCAGAATCTCCCTCCACCTTTGGCTGGAACTCTAGGAATCAACGTGTAAGGCATGACTTGTCAAGGGCGCGCCTCCGAGCAATTGAAAACTCCCTAGAGAATGGTTGGGTTCCTCCATCTTCAGCCCACAGGAAGACATGGGAGGAAGAAGTGAGCTGCAGTTTATCTACTGCTTTTTCTTCTTTGCTATTGAGTTAACTCCCCTGTTTTTCATTTTTTATTTGCATGCTAGGATAAATTCGTAGATATATATATTATCCCATCTTCCTTGTTCAAGAATGCAAACCTTTGATCGTGCTCTTCATGTTCATATGCCACAGGCACACATAGAGCAGGCGTTACATGATCATTTTCTCTTCCGAAAACTTACTGATAATCAGTGTCATGTTTTATTGGATTGCATGCAAAGAGTTGAAGTCCAACCTGGGGATATCATAGTCAAACAGGTCAGTTTTCTGGTTGATACTTGAAAATTCTGGAGTACCATTTTTCTTCAGCTTTGTAGATTTCTGTGGCACAAAATGGAGTGTACTTTACATCTTATTAAAGATCTCTCTTTATTTTGACTTGGTTTTTATTTTTTAATGGCACAAGTGTGACAGAGAGTTGTACTTTGCAGGGTGGTGAAGGTGACTGTTTTTATGTTGTTGGTAGTGGAGAATTCGAGGTCTTGGCAACTCAGGTTTATAATACTTGCCATTAGATTGCAGTATCAATTTTAATGAACTCTGTGATGGCTCCAGATCTTTTTTAAAGGCAAACATTGAAATTTATCCTAGCCAGGGGCAAAGGCAAGGGCCATAGCACTTGCAGGCTTCCAATTAGCTTTCCTAGCAAGCACTTTTTCATTTGTGATAAAGATGACCCCAAGATATAAACTCCTTTGAAAACCACCTTTGTGTTATTTCTAAACCCTAGTTCGGCACTCCAGCTCTTTCAATTGGCTTTGCTTCAGTATATTCCAGATGAAATCGTGTTTTCAAGGTCCAGGACCATATCATGAATGTTGCTTATTCTTAATCATTTCTAAAATTCTGTTAGCTTCTCTGTTGTTGATGAGATTTGTTAAAATTCATGCTAAACACTTATCCCAATGGCAGGAAGAAAAAGATGGGGAGGTACCTAGGGTTTTACAGCGCTACACTGCTGAAAAACTATCATGCTTTGGAGAGCTTGCTCTAATGTGAGTCACTGACCATATTTTCCCTCCTTGTGGTCCTTCTATTGAATTGAAGTAGTTGTTTTTGACATGAAAAATATCTGGCTATAAAGGCTTTCATAGTTCCTTGAGTTGAGACATAAGACAATAATGTTGTTGAGGACTGTAATCCAGACCGACATATGAAGTTGCAATTTTATAAGATTGCCATTTTTCTTTTTCTTATGTATTTGAAATTTTTGAAAGTCATATTCATGTATTTTCTTATTCTTCAATATGTATCTGCAGTGATACCTTTTTTTTTATTTGGCCTAGAAAATTTGCAACTTCTTTTTTATCTTGGAATGTGCCATTGCAGGTACAATAAACCTCTCCAGGCTTCTGTACGTGCTGTGACAAAAGGGACGCTCTGGGCTTTAAAGCGAGAAGATTTTCGAGGGATTTTAATGTCAGAGTTCTCTAACTTATCATCCTTGAAGTTGCTTCGGTCTGTAGATCTTCTTTCAAGGTTGTCAATTCTACAACTAAGTCAGATTTCTGACTCCCTTTCTGAAGTTTCCTTCTCAAGTGGACAGATGATAATTGATCACGTAAGCTTTTGCTTGGTTATTTTTTCCAATTATTCTCTGTTCTTTTCTTGAAGTTCTCTAGTGCGTCTTTGCAGAATGAAGTCAATGCATTGTACATTATCCAGAAGGGACGGGTGAAAATCACTTTTGGTGCTGATTTATTGATAAGTCCAAATGTTTGCAGCCTCAATGCTGACATCGAAAATGAGAATGATGACGAACAAAGCATAAGAGAACTATCAATAGAGAAGCCCGACGGAAGCTATTTTGGTGAATGGGCCCTTCTTGGTGAACATGTTGGCTCCTTAAGTGCTGTAGCTGTGGGTGATGTTGTATGTGCTGTACTAACAAAGGAGAAATTTGAATCTGTTATCGGTTCCATACAAAAGATTTCTCAAGAAGGCCAGAAGTATGTTTCTATGCGTGCGCAACAGTCGTTTTGGTTTCTTTTCATTTGATTACTTGCTGCACTATAAAGCAAAGCTTCATATCATTGACACCATTTTTTACTGTAGGACAAGACGTAATTCCAAGGAGTTGACCAGAAATTTCGACTTTTCATCACTCGGAAAAGTCCAGCTCTCAGATTTGGTAAGATTTGTCTGTTGCCTTCTGATTCATTGGGCTTAAGATCCTCATATTACCTTATAGATCCTATTTTGTTAGGAGTGGAGAAAGACTGTCTATTCCACTGACTGCTCTGAGATTGGGCTTGCAAATTTTGGAGACTCAGGTAGATAAATCTTTCTCCAACTTAACTCTTAAAATTTGAGTAATGCATGTTTACATCCCTGAAATAAGGAATTACGTAATTTTATTCCTTCAATTTTGTACTGTTTATACATCAATTGATCTTGTCAATCTCCAAATTGGGCCTAACTAGTCCTTTTGTGGAGTAAATTGATAGAAACCTACTCTTGGTTAACTTTGAGGATTGATAATAGTCAGTGGACATGAAAAAATCTTTAAAGGACTAAATAGATGTAACTGTAAACCTAATCCTCTAGTTTTCAAAATATCAGTATGCTCTTAAAATTTTTCCTACTTCTTTTTGTTCTTTGGTGGCTCGGTTGGTTTTCCCTACACCCACTAATAGAATTGAATATAGTGAATAGTGATAAAAAAAAGTGTTTTTGTTTTGCAATTTGCTAACTGAAGACATTTTGTCAGCAGAAAATTTGCTTACTTTGAAGAGATTTTCAAAGCCAAAGGTGAAAAGGCTAGGAAAAGAAGCACAAGTCTTGAAAGAGAAAGATTTGATTAAGGGTATCAGCTCCTCAGCTTGTGTACCACAGGTTTTATGCACTTCTGCTGACCGCAAATATGCTGGAGTACTGCTAAATACACGCCTAGCTGGCCCTCTGTCTTCCATACTTTCATGTCCATTTGGTGAATCAGCTGCACAGTTTTGTGCTGCTTCTGTTGTTATTGCCTTGGAAGACTTGCACAAGGTGTTATGTCCAAACAATTCCATTGCCTTCTTTGGCTTGTGGCTATGTTTCTCCTTTTCTTTTCCTCATTAATGCCTTCATGTTTGAATTTCAGAATGGTGTTCTCTACAGAGGCGTGTCACCTGATGTTCTATTGTTGGACGAAACAGGGCAGATACAGGTTTGAAAGCTTTTGTTTTAATGTTTTTCTTTCATGTTTATTTGAATTATGTTTCAATGACTGATTTTTTTGTCCTAAAAAATGCCCGTGGAATAGGGATATCTACTGTACACAATTAATCATAATTTTAGCAGTGTTATATGTTATTCCTAATTACGTGTTACTGGTTGTAGCTGGTGGACTTCAGATTCGGTAAGAAGCTCTCCGATGAGAGAACATTCACAATTTGTGGGATGGCCGATTCGCTAGCTCCAGAGATTGTGTTGGGAAAAGGCCACAGTTTCCCTGCTGACTGGTATAAAACTATAAATAACACTAATATGAAACAATTGATTTTCAGTAACGCACACAATTTTTCTTGGCATATGAACTGTCATCAAAATCTGGCAATCACACTTGAGGCCTGATTACAAGAATGTCGCCAAAGTTTTATCTCTAAATCTATAGAATGTAAAGCATTTGTATTTATAGTCTATGCTGCTTGATGATATTTTGTGGATGGCAAGTTGAGAAACCTTGTTGCCATTTATATAGGTGGGCGCTGGGCGTTTTGATATTTTTTATGTTACGTGGTGAGATGCCATTTGGATCATGGAGAGCAAATGAACTTGATACCGTCACCAAAATTGCAAAACGGAAGCTACACATTCCAGAGACTTTCAGTCCAGAAGCTGTTGATCTCGTTTCCAAGGTATTGCAAGTGCTACACTTACCCACCCTTTGCATATTGCATGAGAAATTGAGAATATCTGTGCATACTTAAATCGATTTCTGTTTGATTAATTTGTTCAGTTACTTGATGTGGAAGAAAACACTAGACTTGGTAGCCAAGGTCCTGATTCTGTCAAGAGTCACCCATGGTTTAATGGTATTGAATGGGAAGGGATTAGAAACCATACATTTCCTGTTCCTCCAGAAATTGTTTCTCGTTTAACACAATACTTGGAGCTTCATTCTGAGGATTGCACTGGTTCTCTAGATTCCCCATTACAGGAGGTAGAAGAACTTAACGTGCCTGAATGGCTTGAGGACTGGTAGGAGAATGCAGGTTTTGTCAACTTTTTGATATTTGGCTCTGCACCAATCCAATATTTATTATTATTTGCTTCTTTGGATAATTGCAATCCAAGGTTGCAATTAACCAGAAATTGCCAAGAGAGTAAAATATCAAGAATATTCCCCATACTTCACTTTTTGGTGGAATGGTTGCATTGGAAAACCAAATATTCTCGGTGTTTTCCATGCTCTTTATTATTATTATTATTATTTATTGAAGTAGCTGAATGAATTAGGGTAGGCACAATATGTTATGTTCTTCATCTTCTCTCTATATATATTTTTGTATTTTTGGGAATTCCTCTCCTTTGTAAATATTAGTATTATATATGTGTACATGAGTGAGTTTCAGCTCATTCTCAATCGAAATTCAAGCAGTTTAAGATTTTTTTTTATGGAGAAAATGTTCATATTCAATTATTCATTCACGTAATTTTGTATTTTGTTTTGTGTGTACAAGTCAAGGTTAAGCGTATCTATTCCCTGTTTTATACGGCGTAGAGATTTGTACGGATACGCAACCAAATACTCTATCTTGGCTACCGCAGCTGGTATGCTGCTAGTCTACAGTGTGGACTCAAATCTAAGTGTGAATTTATTCCACTTTATTAAAATTTTTAATTAAAAACTACTCTTACTCTTATCTATGAATGCAAGTTCATATATTTATAATATTGGTAGAAAAATTATACAATTTTTTTGCTTTTTGAACAAAAAAGTAATTTTAGACTGAATTTATAAACTCTAGTTGATATGCACGATGTAAGAGAGTTTTATTTTTATATCATACTATTTTTGTTAAAATAAGTCTAATTTATGCTGAAAATACGTAATACAGGGTAGGTGATTTCTGTTATCATGATCGCAAACATCATCATGTCATCACTTAGTTTATATTACTATATAATAACAGTAATACAAAACGCACATGAATTCTTCACCTGTTTTAACTTATCTATAATTTATTCATCCCACCCTACTCTCCCAACCCAAATATTTTAATCTGATTAAGACTCCAATTAGACCTACCCCTCACAATGAATGTAGTAGCTAATAAAATAAAACAAAACTACGCGGACAACTGTAATAATTATTTCATAGAATTAACATTAATAATTAAGCACGAATGACGATCTAATAGCCCTCTTCATGAAGTTAAGGGGAAAAATATTTGCTAATTCTATGTTCGATTAAAGAATAAAAATGGGAAAAAAATTTATAAATGAAGTTCAATCATAAAAAAAAGTTTAATTTTAATGCACTGACTGTCATTCAATCAAAATATTATATTTGTATGACTTTTTAGATAGTGGGAGAGAGAAAACATAATTATGACTGGTATGACAGCACATGATTGGATGACTGTGTAAAAAAGTTGTACATTGTTAATGAATGAAAATTAAATCCATAAAAAAATCACCCTTATTTTACTTTTCAACTAAATATATCTAATAAGTTTATAGCTTGCCTTACTAGTACCTAGATGATTCCATATATATATATGCATAGTATTAAACTGGTGGACTGAATAACTGAGGAGGTGGAATCCTTAATTATGCCTTTAAGACAATGAGATAGGGCTTATCTATGACGTAAGTGGTAGTATTTGTGTGTGGAAATAAATTTTATGCAGCTCTTTCTTTCTTTCTTGTGCCACGAATTAATGGTTACTTGAGACACAAGAAACTGACAAAAACTACGTACCACTTTCTTTGGGAAGCTCAATGAGGTTGTTTACTACCTAATCACATACTACTACTAATAAATTATACACTTCCTTCCATTTGTCTCTTTCTTGACTTCTATAATTACCAATTCACCATTTGCCTTCAGATCATCACTTCTTTTCTTTCAGATTTTCTAAATAGAAAAATAAAACAAAAATTCAGCTAAAAATAAGTTATTTCACACAAACTTTTACTCAAAAATAAAAAAAAAATGCTTACAATTATTGATTTTAGCTTTGGAATATGGATAGACTCTACTCATGGGAGGAAGATTGGAACAAAAAAGATGAGCTTAAGGAGGAGTGTCAAGGAAATTAAAAGCAGACATTGACATGCTTAATCAGGGATTAGGGATTTGTTTCTTGAACTTTTGGGATTCATCAATTTTATATTATTATTATTCAATAATGCTAAGTGGACCATGAAAAATCAGCCCATACAACCAATGGATCTATTTTGACTTTGATTTTGGCCCAAATAATCATTGAGATTGTAATGGGCTGAGTAATTATGGTCCAAAATCTCATTTATTGACTGGTTGGACTGATTTTGTATTGTTCATTTAGCATCACCCTTTATTATTATTATTATTATTATTATTATTATGATAAGATTAATGAAGTATGGTCCCGCTTTCCCCCTTGATAAATTAAAAATTGAAAATTAATAACAAGACAAGAAAGAACATGCTTAATTTATGGAGCCACGGTGGCATTCAGCAACTTGTTGCCTAAGTTTAGTTGTAATGACATACATTTATTATGTGCTAAGCAAAAAGAGAATGGACAATATTTAAAATATCATCAATATTCTTATATTTAAATCAAATCAAATTAAATTTCTGCCACAAATTTATAGTACAATATTATTCAACAAGACGGGTTGAGTCTGTCTTCTTGAAAATCAGCACAAACTTGTTTGTTTATCAAATTCATAATTAATAAATAAAAAGGAACAAATCCAATTTTAAGTGTGCAAGCGTTTCTATTATTCTTGACATAAGGGACCTAATTCATACTCTGTTATAGGAAGAACAATAAAAAAATGGGATTGAAATGAAAAAACAGGAAATTAAACTTAAGGTGTACCTGCTCTTGCTTAAACTATATACTTGTTCCAAAAAAAAGAAGAAGAAAAACAGCTAAAATCTACATGAACCTAATGATCAAGGATTGAAATATGGTGATGAAAACCAAACATTATGTGTACCTCAAACTATACATCTAATTCTCCTTGCTGTTTATTGTTCTGTGATTGCTGAGATCTTGTTTCTCTATTCACAAACCATTGAACTGTTCTTCTTGCAATTGGAAACCAAATTTGCCTCATTCTTTCTTCTTTGATGTTGTTTTCAAGCATAGAAGAATCCTTATTAAATGCCTTGTGTTTCATCATTCCAAATCTTGACACACCTGTGATCTCTGACATTGACCTTTTCTCACCACCTTGATGATGATTCATCTGCTTTGTTGCAGAATCTGATGTAGAAGGAACACTATTATTATTAATATTAGTATTAATATTGGCCTTGTTAAGGGCACCAACCCTGTTCTCAAATGAAATCTTCCTCTCCATCTCCTCCTTTATGTTCATGATTTGATCAGTTTCTGCCCCTCTTGTGTTTGAAACAATGTCAGAGTGATTTGTTTCCAAGTTGTTGAATCTGCTGCTAGATGAATCATTGAGCAGCTCTGAGTTCAGAAACATTAGGTCTGAAGAACTCACACTGCTCCACCTATGCTTGAACACAACATCAGAAATAGTAATCCTGTGATTGTGCTTATGATAAGCCTTGTTTTCATCATCACCATCACCATCTTCTTCCTCTTTTACTTTTTGTATAGGCAGTTCATCTTCCTTAACATCCTTATTCATAATCTTCCTGAAGCTGCTTCCAATACTGAATATTCTTGATGAACCATGTTGTTGTTCTTCCTCTCTCTGCACAAATAGCTCTAAGTTGGATTCTTCAGCTACCCCTGAACTGTTCAGAACCCTCCTTAAACTGTTTGAATATGTGAAGAGTGTTTGGTCCTCAGGATTCACCTTTTGCCTGCAAAGAGGGCAACTTGAGTGTTTCTCAAGCCAATGATCTATGCAGTCAATGTGAAAAGCATGCTTGCACTTTGGCAATAGCCTTAGGATTTCAACATCTTCAAACTTTGATAAGCAAACAGAACATTCCAAACCTTCTTTTGACCCTTTGAGTGAAGAGAATCTGAAGAAGGGTAATGATTCTATCACAGTTTTGTCAATTCCTGAGAATCTTGACCTTGATCTTCCAAGTGCTGGTTGATTCTCTAGGCCACCACCACCACCAAGAGGGACTAATACACCCCTTTGGCAGAATTTTGCATACATGAGAAGAATGAATGTGACTGAGAACATTAGGCCAAGGATTCCTATGACCACAGCAAGGCTTGGTTGGAAATTTGAGACAGCATCACCTGAAGAAGGTGCACCTTGTGCTCTACCATTGGAGAATAAGGCACACAGAACAAAGAGGCTAATTCTAATTGCAACAATTGGGTTCATGGCTCTGCTCAAGCATAATTCTGCAGCAGAACTGACAATTGGTGTGTTTGAAAAAAGGCTACAAATTTATTTATATATATATAATAGAGTTTGTTTGTTATGATGGGTTGTTGTGCATGGAAATTCTTTTATTAAAAATGTTAGTCATACTTTCTTTTTTCATTATTTAGGTCAAAAAACAATTTATCATGGATGATATGTATTTTATGTAAATGTAATTCACAAATCATTCAAAATTTATCAGTGAAAAGTGAGAAAAAGTAATTCAAATAATATACCTCTTATATATATATATACATTTTTTTAGTAATGTTATATGTATACCACAAAATCAGCCACTATATGTAATATGATGACTAATAGTGACTGATTTTATAGTGTAGAACGAGCATTCTCTCTATTTTATGGGTCTCTGCCCCAAATAGCAACCTTTTCTTGTGTCAGTTTCTTGGTTTCTTCTTAGGCTACGTTTTGCTTCTGAATTTGATTCTTCCAATTTTAAAATGAACATTATATTAAAATATTGAGGAATTTCAATAGTGACCACAAGGTGGGGGTGGCCCTACAAATTTTATTTAACTCTAGTTTTGACCTGGTAGGCGTGTCCATGAATTAAAAAAAGAATGACATAGGATATGACATAAGGAAAATTAAAATTTAAACCAAGTTTAATCCTTACGCCATCTTTGTGTTAATATTAGCCATGCAATTGATGCAATATTAGTCATTTTTAACCTGAGGTTAAATTTTGAAAATGAAACTGAACCCTAATTGGATTTTGTTTGTATTGTTTAGTCCAACCAATGAAGTTTACATTATATTTCGGTAACTTGGTGACTAATTTTTATGCTAGGTGTCATTTGATACATTACCTATGAATTACTTAGTAATTCAGATTAGCACTCAGAGAGATTATTATTATTTAAATTATCATTATTCATATTATTATGTTTGACATATAAAAAAGATTGTGAAATAATATGTGTCTTCTAATAATATAATAAATCAATCAATTAATTAAAATCAATGTTATGTATACATTGTTTATGCACAATTAATCATTACTCATATTATTTTTCTTTTCTAGCCATAGTGAAGGTATGAATGTGTAAGGGATTTTATTATGTAATAAAAATGTCAAAAAGGTAGTTTTCCCATCACATCCTTGAAAGTCATGGAGTTGGGTTAAGTCTTTGTTGGTAGATTATTTCTTAGGCAAACCATCAAGACATATGGATCTTAATTCACCTAAAATGTAACAACATTTCAAATGTGTTTTGGTTCAATTACTAATCAGAAATTGCATAAAGAATTTAAGAAAAGATATCTGTAGATTGTATCTAGATATAGTCATTATTGATATATCTGTAAGTTGTAATTTAGTTATTATATAAGTATTGAACATGTTGATTATAGATGTATGTTGTTAATAAAGTCAACATGTCTGATTTGACATTTACGTAGTAAACATATATACGTATTTAAGCTAAGTTTGAAAAAATATGAAAGAACTGACTCTAATATTCATTATTAAAAATTTATATAAATAAAAAATATAATTAAATTAAATAACTGTGTAAAACATTTTAAAAATTTCAGTACATACAAATTAAACTTTAAAATTTTGATCGCTACATTTGTGTTAATAAAGATAATACATTGGTTCAATATTACATAATTGAAATTCATACTCGTTAAATCACCATATGTCAATTGATGTGTCTAAGTAATTATGTTTAACTGTCATAATTCAAAATGAAAAATCTTGATGCACAATAAAAAATCGGTTAAAACAGCTAATAAACTGTGCACAATATGTAATATGTACAACGTATATTACATAGTAAACATATCATATAGACATGTAATGCACAACATATATCACATGTTGTAACATCTTTCTTTACAATATGTGATACATGATGTGCACATTACATAATACTTGTTGTGCATAACATATTGATTGTTTTGACTGTTTTTATTGTACATATAGCAATAGTCAATTCAAAATACAACAGTACTCGATGAACAATAAAAGAACTGTCAAACCAACCAATGAACCCATTTGACAACTTTTTGACAAAAAAGAAAAAACTCCCTTCAAGAAATTAAGTTTTAGTGGGTTGAATGATTATGATTCAAAATTTCTATATTGACAAGTTTTTCGGATTTTTTATTGTATGTAGCAGCACTCTTCAAAATAAATAGAAAAGAAAAAGATAACATTGGCTGGTATGGAATCTTAGGCTCTGTTTGAACATGGGGAATGTGTAGCTTTATGTGGAATTTAACATGTTATAGTGCACAATTATGAGCATGAATCCTTCACTACAACTTGTTATGTTGCCATTATTATTCTTTTTCTAATTTTACAAATAACGGCCAAGTTAAATGTATACAAAAGAAACTTAAAAGAGAAAACGTTGAAGATGGATGTTAATTAATACAAAATTTCCAAGTTGATTTGGTCAATTTTAATAAATTTAATAATAAAGGACATGCTTGTCTTTGCTGTTGCATAATGAAAAGTTGTACTGTTCCAAGACTAGGTAGCAAACAAGTATGCTTGTTATCTAGCAAGTTTGGTCAAAGCATCTAGTTTATGGTTCCTTACTTGTATTGTAAACCAATTTGTGAAGAATATATTAGAACTAGGAATTTCCTACTTGTAATTCTCAAGAAGAGAGAGTTGCCAAATGGATTGACTTGTTTTAAAAAAGAAAATAGTAAAATGTTATGAATTTTTTTATGACGTGTGAAAATTTAAAAATACTATTATATGACTTACATTTTATATCGTGATTGGATGAGGATATAACTTTTTCCATGAGAATTTAAATCCTAATAAATATTTGGTAATTTTGGAATATTTGAAGCTATACAGCTAGACTAGGCCTTCTTCTCATGCTACTTTATCATCCTTTACAATAAGTGAGTAAACAAAGGAAAATGGCAGTTAGTACTTACTTAGTTCAGCAGGGTCTTTGATTCCCTTTGAGAACTAGATGAGTGTAGAAGTGATTTTGCCCATGCCTACCTTTCATTGGCCTCGGCATGTTTCATAGAATGGGCAAGTGTGAAGTGGAAAATTGGGGGCAAACTTTCTTGAAACTATACTTGTAATGATTGAAGGTGCAAAATCAAGGCCTTATTTTTAGCAGTGGTAAAACATATAATCATTACAAGGATAAAGTTTTGTTCTAGAAACTCAAAATAGTCACAGGGTTATATTTGATGAGGTATACATGACATGACATAAACTTCTGTCTTGACCTCATTTTAATATCTCTGTCTTCACTCCTTCTGCGTTTCTTTCTTGTATTATCATGTACACCTTACCAAATTAGACCTAAGGGATTGTATATCCTCAAATTTTGAAGTCATATTTGGGGCATCATGACACCAAAACTAGGAAAGCTAACAAACTGATGGCACAAAATCAGATAATTACTGTTATAATGGTACAGATGGATGATGGGCCTTTATTACATACAACTGCAGTCTTGTTTACAGTTGCAACAAGTAATTAAAGGAAGAAGAAAAAAAGCCAAATAGGTAAATTAAAATGTATACAGAAAAATGGTAGAAATCTCATTCATCTGTACAAAGATGATAGGCCCAATTTCCTTGATTCTCTTGTTGATAACTATATAAGTGGAGTTCGACTAAGATGGTACAATAATCTAGCCATGAGAAGAGGCAGCAGGGTTGCCGTTTGCCACTGTCCCCAAAACAGCAGAGCCCTCCGGATTCGATTGGTCTTCGTTCGCATGGCGAACAAACTCCTCGGAAGTCATGTGAGAACCATGGCATGCACAAACAATCCTGATTTGGTTAGTGCTGTATCTATAAGTAACACCAGAAATTGTCCTTCCATTTGGACCTGTTCCCGTGGTGGATACCCAAGGCAGGTTCGGGTACGAACCACATCCGCCGAATTTGACATCTGCAGCAAGACCTGGCTTGATATTTGAAAAATCAATGGTGGAACCTTCTCCTGTTGACTGGTCTGGTGCATCTTTGGCCCTGAGGTTCGTGCTGCTTCCTTTCACGTCTTCAGGTTGCGAAGAGGAGCCTTCTTCAGTAACACGCAGTTTTCCATCTCCTTTGCTTCGTTCGAGTGGCCTTCCTTCAAATGGCATGCTTTCAGATGTATTACTTGAGATCATGTGCAGGGCTGCTATATCAACACAACGACAGTATAATGTTATTCCAATAAAAGTGCAGTAAGCATCAAACTACAGATAGAGTTTATTATTTCCTCTTTGGCTACCTTAAGAAGTGCCCTTAGCAATACCCTTATAATTATTATGATAACATCGTAAACTGCAGCCTAAACAGAAAAGGCAACATTTATACCCATGATTAATATTTCTGACAGAAAAGGGCTTGAGTTTTATCTAATATTTCAATATTCCGGCTGTTTTAGAATATTTGATTCAATGTGTCAACCTAAGGTTCATTATAGAATATATTCACAATCGAAAACATTTAACAATTAATAACCAAAGTAGCATACACTTCTTGGAGGCTTGAATTAGAAAGAGTGAAAGACATTGTTTACCAATATCATCGGTCGACATCAAAATTACCTGAGCTAGATGGAACCCTTCCAGCAAAGGAAGGGTGTAACGGTTGTGTACGAGGAATCAAACCCCATGAGTTATCTTTATCCAACATGGGAAGCTGAACAGAGGGATATCCAAACATCACTGGCAAGCTCCCATTATTCGCAGGTTGGCCTCCTGTGCGTTCAACAGCAGCGGTAGGCATCACATGCATCAATCTCTGAGAGCTAGGTGCTCCAACAGAGTTGGACTCTTTTACTTGAGAAGGGTAAGGCACACTCATCATTGGTTGCACAGAGAAGGAAGCACCATATGTTATGTTCCCAAGCTTAAAATCTTTATCCGATGACCCAATAAACCTTTTCTGGCCACTAAAGTCAGTGGTACTCGAGTCAGTAACTCCACGAACATCTTTTGGAGCATCAGAAGAAGCACCAACCCTGATGAATCCTTTGGAACTATCACTGTGGTGTGAAATAGGTCTAGAGGTGGAGTTCTCAGCTTCAGAATCTGCCACATCTTCATTCTCAGCAGTTGAGCCATCTTCTGTTACAGAAATATGTGACGTTCTTGACCTGTCATGCAAATTAGCATGATGAACATCACTTTCATGTTTCTTTTGACCACGTATCTCATCAAAAGACATCTTCCGCTTATTTACTGCCTCCAACCGATTATCATCCTCGATGTCAATAGGTTTATTGCTGTTTCCAACCCAAAACCCTCCCCCATTTAAATTCAAAGAAGCATTATCTTCTTTGGCCTTTGAAAGGTCACTAAAGAAGTTCTCATCAGGCTTTGAGGAATCAGATCTTCGAGCCCCCGCACTTGACTCCGACTTCTGAGAACCGGCATCAAATATACTCTTAAAGTCATCGGCCATTTTTCCACCCTTCCCAACTTCTTCTGCTCTAGTATCCGAGGAGCTACCACCATTCTTACTCTTGGGTTTGACAGACGAGCCACCACAGGATAAACCCAAGCTGAGCTCAAGCCCACTGTCATCCTCCATATTGGAATCTCTAAAGACTATCTAAATTTAAATCTCACCGAATACCTTGACTGTTATATGTTCCATACTACAGATAAGACACCCTTTTCACCATCAGTAACCATCCTCAAATATCTGCACTCAATTCAAACAAGGCTATCCACGTCAACTACACAGCACAGGCTCACATAGAAAAAATAACTACACAATCATGATTTCCATGCATTGTATGAGATATACTAACACAATTCCTTCCTATGTCTATACTCAGGGGCACATCATATTTCATTACTACAAACTCCCATGATTTTTAAACTGTGCCATGATACCCACTTTGGGGTCTGTTCCAGTAAAACAACAGCAAGAACAATAAACCCCAACACAAAAGTCCTTTCCTTTTCAAACAGATCAAGACTTTGAATAGTAAATTACCAAAAATAAACTCAGAAAAACTCAAACACGCTCAGCTAAATTTAGAAGCAGGGAGAGTGAATCAGTTGAAAGATCTCACCTTAACTTTCTGATCCGAATTCTCCCCTTCTCTCTCTTTCAAGTGATGTAAGAAACTTGTTGCGGCAACCCCAATCTGCATAACCCCATAGCCACAGGCCAAATCAGCAGCTATATAAGCAAGCTCTTCACCTTTTTCTTCTTCTTCTTCTGTATTTCACTTCAATTTGGAAACTTTCAGATCCCAAATAATTCCCTGAAGGTTAAGAAAAAATGGGTAAAGCTTCGATCAGAGTTTTAAAGCTTACTCAGTGAGATGCATGTTTTTGGGGCCAAAATGAATAAGATAAAGGACAAACAGATATAAGAGGAAAAAAAACAAGTAGGGTTCACATGGTAATGATAGTGGAGTTAAGATAAATAGCACAGGGAAAAAAAATTGGAGATACCTGAAATTTTTGAAGAGTGATGATGAAACCCTAGGTCAATTCTCGTCTCTGTGCTGAGATCAGTGGAAAATTGAGAGTGAAAGAAGAGGTATGAGAGAAAAATGCTTAAATAAATTATTATTATTATTATTACTACTTTTTATTATAATAAAAATTTTGAATATTTCAATGTTGCCAATGTGATTGGCGTGTTTTAATCCCATTTGCCTAATTGGTTGTGCGGCCGGTGACAGAAAATCCAGTGAACTTAATTTGTGGAAATAGAAATCTATTTAGAAATTAAGTTCATGAAAAACATGAGACAAAGTAGAGTGGAAATTTTCAATTAATTATTTAATTTTAAAATAAAATAGATTGAAAAAATTGTGGTTTGTCTCAGTACATAACAAGTGCTTGTATTTCTTTCACGTCTAAATCATAAGTTGAAAATCTCAGTCCAAAACTAATTAGCAAAGAAATTCATAACAAATAAATTTAAATCATAATAATACAAGAGTGAATAAAAGATGGTCGAATATTTCTTTCACGTGTTGGTTTTTCTACTCACTCGTGATTTGAGTGAGTAAATTGAGCAGTAAATGTAGTCTAACTACGGTAAGAAATAAACGTGAAAGATTCTAAAAATTATAGAAACAATAAAGCTAAAATCAATACTAGATGACAATTCTTAAAAAGAATTCATTTGAATCATAAAACACATAATGGTGTATATATTAAGAATACACCAAAATTTAAAAGCACTAATTAATCAAGTATGTATAAAAAGAGAGATGTAATAAATAAATAAATTTCTAACCCATGCCCTTAAAAAATGAGAAAAAAAAAAACTTCACATGGAAAATAGAGATTTTATTATTTTTAAACTTGAGAATCCACCGAAAAGTTTTGAATTTTATTCTTTTTGAGTTTTGCTAAGTTACTTGGTAGCAAAATTCATTTTTTTCCTAGGGCACAGGTTAGGAATAATGTTTGTCGTACCATAGAAATATATTCAACGAACATTTAATGTGTGCTATATATAAGACATAATATATGTTATATATATAGAGCACATACGTATAACACATATTACGTCTAATATATATCACATGTTGGATACTCGTTAAGTATTTATGTTGTACGAGTAATAATAAATAAATAAATAAATTCAGAACATAGTACCCACAAAACCCTTGTTACCTCTGTGCTGGTATTGTATAGTCTTCAACAACACTTCATCAGATCACACATCACACAGTGTGGGGTTTCTTCAATGGCTTCTTCACTTCGTCCTTCTTTCTCTTCCTTCAGATTACAATCCCCTCTTTTGTGCCATTGCCATTCTCTCTCTTCCTCAAACCCTTCTCAAAGGCTCTCTCTTTTTCACCATGCTACCGGTAATCGTTGCTCTCTCTCTATCTAGTTAATCCTTTTTTCTTTTGTCAATTTGTTGACCCTTTTGCAAATAGTCTCCAAAGATGCTTTCTTTTTTATGGACCCTTTAGAGATTTTGAGCACATTGTTCTGTTTGTCTGAAATTTTCAATACCCAATGAACCATTTTTCTTTTATTTTATTTGTCATTAGAAAAAGTTGTGCTTTGATCATACATTTTTAACATTGATTTCTGAATAATTGTGGGGGTATTGCATGATTGGCTTAGCAATGCTGTGTTAATTTGATGACCTAAAAAATTATTTTTCTGGGTTTTTATGTTCAGCTGTTCCGCGGTACCATAGTTTTGGTATGAAATCAACTAAGCTATTGAGACATGATGGTAGATCAATGAGAGTGAATGCATCAAGGAACTTGTCCCAAACTGCTATAAAGGAAAATGTGCTTGATTGGGTCAAGCAGGACAAGCGAAGAATGCTTCATGTTGTATATCGTGTTGGGGACTTGGACAGGACCATTAAGTATATAGAATTACATTATTAATTTGTTAGAGACTAGTTATCTCTAGCACCATAATCTTTCTCATGTGAAAAAAACTTGTTTTTTATTTCAGATTCTATACTGAGTGCCTTGGAATGAAGTTGCTCAGAAAGCGTGACATGCCGGAGCAGAGATATACCAACGCATTTCTTGGATATGGGCCTGAAGATGCACACTTTGTTATTGAACTGACATACAGTAAGAGTCTGACTAAGTGCTTGAGATTACTTACAGCATAATTGCAGAAAATTTTCATGAAGTCAGTTTTATGATTACATACCTTTGCAGTTGAAACCCTTCTGTTAATGTTCTTTTTCTTTGACTGATGTTTCAGATTATGGGATTGACAAGTATGACATGGGAAATGGATTTGGCCATTTCGGCATTGCCGTTGATGATGTAAGTTTGCCTAACTTTTACAAACATCTTTGCCTTCTGAAAACTGTGTTCTTTACTGGTGAGACATTATTGCGTATGAAGTATTAAATTGTATCTTTCTTCTTCATATTCATTTGAGGATTCAGAAAGTTTTGATTATTACTCTGGATTTCCTCTGTATTGTCTTTTGACCAATGAATATGATGGAAATTATTTTCCGTTATGATCATTTGCTAGAGTTCAAGAATAGTGGACATTGTAAGAGCTAAGGGTGGGAAAGTAACTAGAGAACCTGGTCCTGTCAAGGGAGGAAGCTCCATAATTGCATTTATTGAAGATCCCGATGGTTATAAATTTGAACTTTTGGAAAAGGCTCCCTCTCCTGAACCTCTATGCAAAGTAATGCTTCGAGTGGGTGATCTTAATCGTTCCGTAGAATTTTATGAGAAGGCAAGTTTCAATGCAATTTTATGTTGGTTTATGATCTTATTTTTTCCTTTAACCAACATTAACTTATTTATGTGATTGCTTGCCATTAGGCTTTTGGTATGCAGCTACTACGTACACGAGATAATCCTGAATCTAAGGTACATTGGCATCCTTTATGTTCTATAAATTGGCATAGACATCTTTTTTGTTAATATCTATAGTACTCAACAATTAAGATAATTAGAACTCAAGAGTTTCATACCTATTGTGGGGCTTTGATGCCGTACCATGTCATCTGTATGGAAAATTTAAGCTTGAGTAAAGAGATATAGAATCCCTTTCTTATCAATTATAGATACAATGATATATTGCTTGGTGGTGTAGTGATTATGCAATTATTCTATGAGTATATATATAGTGCACTTTGGTGCCTCACTGCTTTCATATTGTTGAATAACTGTTGTTTCACTCATGATTCTTATAAAATATGCTTGTTTACCTTGTGTATCGTTTCGGGCTCGGCAAAATCATGCCATCGCCTAGAATGGAAGAAAAATGACCATTCTTGACTTTGCTTCTACTATGATCTTTATATGGCTTTTTCTTTTTTTTTTTTTCTCTTCCTTTTATGGCAGTATACCGTAGCAATGATGGGTTATGGTGCAGAAGATAAAAATACTGTTCTGGAGTTGACTTACAACTATGCAGTCAAAGAATATGATAAAGGAGAAGCTTATGCTCAGGTAGACACAAGTTCATCTTCTTTCTGATTCATCATATTATTACTACAATACAATCTGCTGAGGTGGTTTTAATTGCAGCATTTATTATGTTAGGATTTATGAGTAATATTTCTTACTTAGACATACAATCTATCATTATTGGACATGTGTAAGGTGGCGAGGATCATAATAGAATTGCGCGCATCATTTGAATGGCTCTTTTTCACGCATTAAGTAATTTTTCTAGTGCCTAAAAGACTATGTGGTAGACCATGATTCTGTTTCTTTATCAACACTTTCTTGCCATTCAATTAAGGTGATTTCTTGTACTTATTCCTCTCTTTTTTTTCTGTTTCTCTGCAGATTGCAATAGGCACAGATGATGTTTACAAAACTGCAGAAGCAATTAAGCTTGCCGGAGGGAAGATCGTTCGGGAACCGGGACCAATACCTGGTATCAGAACAAAAATCACAGCATGCTTGGACCCTGATGGCTGGAAAACGGTATGGCTCTCTGGAAAATTTCCAGCATTATTTTAATATTTCTAGCATCTTGTTTATTCATGTCTCTGGTAATGAAGCATCTGTGAATAACTTTTTTCTTCTTCAATCTCTAATATACAGGTTTTTGTAGATAATGCTGATTTTCTTAGAGAGTTCGAGTAGATTTTAGGTGGTTCAACATTAATTACAAGAAATAGAAGTGTTCTTTATTGATGCTCTTTGTGTCAGAGTATTGTTGTATCATATTCAAATCCAATTTTTTGTAGATGATTGAATAATTAATGACTATAGCAATGACCCATACAGCAAAATGTCTTTAGCTGGTAATTTTGCCCTCTCTTAAATATATTATTAATTAACTAAAAAGTCAATATCAATGAGTAAAATCTTACTGTGACATTTAATCAAATCTTTTAAATGTGTATGATCTGTGAAGTAGTAAGACAACAAAGACCTGAGTCAATATTTCTTTTTATGTGAGAATGTGATCAGATGATCAGTACATTATTAAAATTAAACTTTAATTTTATATTTCATTGAAAACCAAATTAAAAATAAATAAGTTGTATAGTGATTCAAAATATTTTTTGTACTTATATGTATGTTGTGTTAAATCATTTTGAGATTTAAATTATAAACATCAAATATGCAGAAAAATCTTTTACAAATATCTAATTATGTATTGTTATATTATTAGCAAATACTCATCAAGCTAAAATTAAAGCCTTATAAATAGAAGCAGATGAAACATTATAGGTAAATATAATAAGTCTCTTCAAAAGTTGTGATTATTAAACCCGGGAAATAAATAAATAATTAAAGTGTATAACATCCACAATAACTAAATATCTAACCGAACAACTTTATTTATTTATATGTAAAGCAAGTCATAAAATTTGTGAAACACACACACATTCTCTAAATTTTACTTGTTTCTTCTATTTGATTAATTACACTTGAATTGAAGATGAAAAAAGAACGTAAAGAAGTTCAAGAAAGAATCAACAAATCAGAAGAAAGTGAAGAAGATATTGATGTGAAGATGGATGACACATCAGAAAATGTAGAGACTAAGGCCAAATCAACAAGACGTAAAGTCAAAGAACATAGGCACTTTGGCAATTTCAGACATTACTATGAACGACGAGTATTGATTTCTTTCTTTTATTAATTTTTATTTTCATTTCAAAAAAAAGATTCAAACTTTACAATGCCCATTTTTTTTAATGATCCAGAATAAAGATTTGCCTGAGGATCGTCGTTTGAAATATCTGAGAAAAGAATGGTTTGAAGGCAAAGATGTTCTTGACATTGGTTGCAACTGTGGGACACTCACTATCACTATTGGTATATCAATTCGTTTATTTTCTCATTAAATTATGTTATTAGGAACTATTGAAATCTTAGAAATAGCAAGTTAATGAATTTATTAAATTAATTTTTCATTTCTAAATGTTGACATTTTTTCTTTCTTTCTTTCTTTTTTTTTCCCGCAGCACAAATGTTCTTGTGCCGGAGCATTCTTGCAATTGACATTGATCATGGTAGGGTTCTAATCAAATTCTTTTTTTTTTTTCTTAATTAATTCTTTAAATTCAAACTCTGTTTCTTTAATGTGTTTCATATTTGGTAGTGTCCATTCTGAAATTGAGAAGATTAATTATACTGTGCTATTAGGCCAATTCAAATAGTGAATCATCTTCAATTTGTAGTAATTAATAATATTATAAATCAATTTCAATCATATTAAGGAATTTCTCAATCTTTGACTTGTTGATTTTTTTGCTAGATCTTGTTAAGAAAGCAAAAAGGAGACTGAAAAAGATTGTGAGTGAGGCGAAAAAAGTACTGAAGGAGAAGGGTGATGCAGAAGATGATTCATCAAATAGGGAAATTTCTTCATTGAAGAAAACTAAGCTGCGACAAATACTTAAATTCAACCAACAAAATTTCATTACCAGTGATCTCAAACACCAAGAAGCCTATGATACAATTCTTTGGTAATTTAATTGCTATGCCCTTTTATTTTATTTTTTTATAGTGTTACATACATAAAATGAAACAGAGTTTAGAGTTTTCCTCTTTGGGAGAAAAAAATGCTCTGTTTGTAGTTGTTCCTTTTTCTTTTTTCTTTTTTTTTATAATTATAATATCGAATTTATGGATTGTTTCATGGAAATTTAATTAACCTTGTGCAATATAATATAATGCAGCTTGAGCATAACGCAATGGATACATCTAAATTGGGGTGATCGAGGCATAATTACATTATTTGCAAAGATTTGGCAATTGCTTCGACCAGTTAGTATATCATCTTCATATATCCTAATAATATTCATATCATAATATCATATCATATCATATTAAATTACAATTAAATGCACAAATTCTTAGTGTGGTTAAAATTAAATACACTTTTCCTTTTAAATTAGTGTGAATACCTTTGTCATTGTTTATTTCTGTTTAAATAAGTGTATATTTTAATTAACATAAATGCTGAATGTAATGTTAATTAGAAAATAAATAAATTTCGATTGTTACATGTTGATTTAAGTATATATAAGTATTTCTCTCTTGGTAATTTGGTTTTACAATTTGGCTGCAGGTATACATATAGTAATATCCACTATAAAGTATAAATTTATAACATTTGGAATTATGCACTAAGCAACATATCTCTTCACTTCTCTTATTACAATAAATTTTGTAAAATGGACACAAACCTCACTTTTTTCAGGACACTACATACACATTAAGTTTGTATTATTATATATAGATTTAATTTTTATTCAATAATTTTTTTTATACAATCATCCAATCATATATTATCATCATATAAGTTATGATTGTGTTTTTTCTCTCTCACTACTTAAAAAGTCATACAAACATAATATTTTGATTGAATGACAGTATAAAATACTTTTACATGTCAATGAATCAAAATTAAACTCGTTATATATTATATAAACATTACATTAACATATTTAATTTCTTATATACGTTTTGTCTTGTTATTTTCAGGGTGGTGTTCTTATGTTGGAACCTCAGCCATGGAGGTGCTATGTCACCAAGCATGACATCTCAATTGTAATAATTTCTTCTCTCTCTCTTGTGCTGGACACACACCTTAAGTACTAATTAATTATACTTTCCATTAGAATAAATAAAAACTAATTAATCATACTTTTCTTGGACCTATTCATCTTTCTTTTTCTTTTCTTAATCACCTAGCTAGCCCACCTTTTTGAGTGCATAGTTTGGAATCATTTAATTTTACCTCAATCATAATAATCTATATTGTTCATGGAGGGATGGATATATACACTTGTGTATTTTTCTACTTTAATCACTACCGTTGAATTTTGTCAGTTGCTAGGGCCCAAGAACAGGGTTTGAATTTTCTGTTTAGGGCATAATCAAGCATCATTAATTTTATAATATTTTAATTATGCTTCTAACTTTTTTTTTTATCCCAATCAAGATACGTGACTTGCCAAAAATAAAGGGCTAATGAATTTTTTTTTTCTTAATTTCTTTATGCAGGTTACTTCTGAAAACTATAATAAGATTCAGCTTTTTCCAGAACAGTTCCAGGAAATATTGTTAGATAAGGTAAATTCTTTAGTAACAAGCAATTCATTTTGGTTATCTTAATTTTTGCAATATTATCAATACTTTTAACATCTTATTTATTAATTTTGGTGTATTAATTAATACCTTATATATATTAAACTTTGTTGTAGATTGGATTTAGAACGGTTGAACATCTGAATCCAGGTTGGGAAGATTGCAACATTCGTTTCAATAGACCCATTTTGGTTTTCAAGAAATAATGAGCAAAGCAGAGAAACTCATCACAAGCTAATAAGTCAATCATGTGATTCAATTTGGAGTCTTTTTGTTTTTGTTTTTTAATTTTTACAACAATTTGACATTTAGAATAGTTGGTTATATAGAGAGAATATAGTAGGATGCAATTTTTTAGCAAATTGGTTTAATTCACGATGATGACTTCATGTGCAACTTGGTGAAGAGTAGTTAGTAAAGCAAATTGAGTTTAAGGACCTACTTATAAATAAAATGAACATACATTCATTCCTTTTTTAGGTTCCAACATGTGCTATGTCAACTAGATTAATTCTCATGATAATATAATTATATCTTGCAAAATTAACAGTGGTGAAGAAAATTAGTTGATGAACATGTTTTGTAACTTTTTTGGTGTGACACAAAAATCACAACTTGGAGTTCTGTAATGACTAATTTCCCATGAGGAGGAGTTGACTTAATTTTTCAGGTGGGAATAATTAGAGTGATCTTAATTAGAGTGAATGACAGGAAGCAATTATATTGAGTCTAATCTGAAGTAATGTTTTACCTTCCAAATTACTACTAATACTAAGTGGACATCATATTGATGAGCAAAAAGGACACATTTGATTCCCATTCATGGCTTTGCTTTATTTTGGCAACTGTTATTCCATTTGGTCCTTATTAATAATAATTAATAGTAGTAATAGAGAATTATATATGCTAACTTTGGTCCCCCTTTTGTAAATTATAATGTCCCTTGCCATTTGAATTAATTCGCCCTAGGTAAGATATAGTGTGTTGAATTGTTGATAGTAGCCTTTATTGGGAACTTCTAGAAGCAAGTGATGATTTTCTTTACAACTAATTAATTATTAATGATATATAATATTATTGAATCAAAAAAGCTTAATTATCTCATCCGTCACACGTCACGAGTTACTTGAATTTCATATTTGTAGCAATAAAATTATTAAAAGTTATATTATGTTTTTATACCGCAAAAATTCCTCACATGTTATTAAAGATTATAGTCTATAAAATATAGAATTACAATAACTTTTTATATATAGTAAAAATTGAAGATTACATACTTTAAAATGTGTAATTTCATAATTTTTTTATTAAATTATAAAATAAAGACTATAGCCTTTAAAATATTGAATAATCAGAATTTTTTTTATATAGTAGAAATTGAAGACTATAAACTTTAAAATGTGAGATTTCACAATTTTTTTGGTGTATCACAAAATAAAGACTATGCCTTTAGAATATTAAATCAAATTAATTTTTTACAAATTGTAGAAATTGAAGGGTACTTTAAAATGTGAGATTTCACTACTTTTTTAAATAGACTATAGTCTCTAAAATATTGAATCATTTGAATTTTTTACATATAGGAGAAATTGAAGGCTATATACTTTAAAATGTGATATTTCACAATTTTGTTGGTTGTATTATAAAATAAAAACTAGTGCCTTCAAAATATTGAATAACCTGAATTTTTCACATATAGTAGAAATTGAAGACTATATACTTTAAAATGTGTGATTTCACACTTTTTTGTTGTACTATAAAATAAAGACTATAGCCTATAAAATATTGAATCACTTGTATTTTTCACATATAGTAGAAATTGAAGGATATATACTTTAAAATATGAGATTTCACTATTTTTTAAAAAGACTATAAAATAACGACTATAGCTTATAAATATTGAATCACACGGATGTTTTTATAAATAGTAGAAATTGAAGGCTATATATACTTTAAAATGTACGATTTCAAAATATTTTTGATTGTATTATAAGATAAAGACTATAACCTACAAAATATTGAATCAGATACTTTTTTTACAATTAGTAGAAATTGAAGGCTATATATATACTTTAAAATGTGAGATTTCATATATTCTTGGTTGTACTATAAAACAAAGACTATAGCCTATAAAATATTGAATCACATTAATTTTTAACATAAAATAGAAACCGAAGGCTATATATTTTAAAATGTAAGATTTCACAATTTTTTTGGTTGTATTATAAAATAAAGTCTATAACCTATAAAATATTGAATCACATGAATTTTTTACATACATATAGTAGAAATTGAAGGCTATATACTTTAAAATGTGTGATTTCACAATTTTTTATTGTATTATAAAATAAAGACTATAGCCTATATAATACTATTGAATCACATAAATTTTTCATATATAGTAGAAATTGAAACTTATATACTTTAAAATGTGATATTTGACATATTTTTTGTTGTACTATAAAACAAAGACTATAACCTATAAATATTGAATCACATATTTTTTACATATAGTAGAAATTGAAGGCTATATATACTTTAAATTGTGAGATTTCACATGTTTTTTGTTGTACTATAAAACGAAGACTATAGCCTATAAATAATTGAATCACATTAATTTCTCATATAAAGTAGAAATTGAAGGGTATATACTTTAAAATGTATGATTTAACAATGTTTTTTATTGTATTATAAAATAAAGTCTATAGCCTATAAAATATTAAAGCACATGAATTTTTTACATACATATAGTAAAAATGGAAGGCTATATACTTTAAAATGTGTGATTTCACAATTTTTTTGGTTGTATTATAAAATGAAGACTATAGCCTATAAAATATTGAATCACATAGTTTTTCATATATAGTAGAAATTGAAGTCTATATACTTTAAAATATGAGATTTCACATATTTTTTTTTTGTTGTACTATAAAATAAAGATTATAGTGTATAAAATATTGAATCACATTAGTTTTTCAGATATAGTAGAAAATGAAGGCTATATATTTTAAAATGTGAGATTTCACATTTTTTTTGTTGTACTATAAAGCAAAGACAATAGCCTATAAATTTTTTAATCATATTAATTTTTCACATAGAGTAGAAATTGAAGGCTATATACTTTAAAATGTGAGATTTCACAATTTTTTGGTTGTATCATAAAATCAAGTCTATAGCCTACAAAATATTGAATGACATAAATTTTTCATATATAGTTGAAATTGAAAGCTATATTCTTTAATATGTCAGATTTCACATATTTTTGGTGGTACTATAAACTAAATACTATAGCCTATAAAATATTGAATCACATTAATTTTTCAAATATAGTAGAAATTGAAGGTTATATAATTTAAAATGTGAGATGACACAATTCGTTGGTTGTATAAAAAAATAAAGTCTATAGCCTAAAAAATATCGAATCACATGAATTTTTCACATATAGTAGAAATTGAAGGCTATATACTTTAAAATGTGAGATTTCATTATTTTTTTTAATAGACTATAAAATAAACACTATAGCCTCTAAAATATAATATTGAATCATACGAAATTTTTACAAATAGTAGAAATTGAAGGCTATAAACTTTAAAATGTACGGTTTCAAAATCATTTTGGTTTTATTATAAGATAAAAACTATAGCCCATAAAATATTGGATCATATATTTTTTTTACAAATAGTAGAAATTCAAGGCTATATATACTTTAATATGTGGGATTTCAAATATTTTTTATTGTACTATAAAACAAAGACAATAGTCTTTAAATATTGAATCACATTAATTTTTCAAACAAAGTAGAAATTGAAGGTTATATACTTTAAAATGTATGATTTATTAATTTTTTTGTTGTATTATAAAAATATCTATAGCGTATAAAATATTGAATCACATGAATCTGTCACATACATGTAGTAGAAATTGAAGGCTATATACTTTAAAATGTGTAATTTCACAAAAAAATTTCCTGTATTATAAAATAAAGACTATAGCATATAAAATATTGAACCACATTAATTTTTCACATATAGTAGAAATTGAAGGCTATATACTTTAATATGTGAAATTTCATATATTTTTTGTTGTACTATAAAATAAAGACTATAGCCAATAAAATATTGAATCACATAAATTTTTCACATTTAGTAGAAATTGAAGGTTATATACTTTAATATGTGAAATTTCACATATTTTTGGTTGTACTATAAAATAAAGTCTATTGCCTATAAAATATTGAATCATATGAATTTTTCACATATAGTAAAATTTGGAGGCAATATACTTTAAAATGTGAGATTTCATATTTTATTATTGTATTATAAAATAAAGTCTATAGTCTATAAAATATTGAATCACATTAATTTTTCACATATTTTAAAAATTGAAGGCTATATACTTTAAAATGAGATTTTAAAATTTTTTTGGTTATATGATAAAATAAAGACTGTAGTCTTTAAAATATTGAATCATATTAATTTTTCACGTATAGTAGAAATTAAATTGAATGTTATATACTTTAAAATGTGAGAATTCAAAATATTTTTGTTGTACTATAAAATAAAGTTTATAGCCTATAAAATATTGAATCACATGAATTTTTCACAAATAGTAGAAATTGAAGGCTATATACTTAAAAATGTGATATTTCACTATTTTTTAAATAGACTATAAAATAAAGATTATAGCCTCTAAAATATTGAACCACACGAATTTTTTATAAACAGTAGAAATTGAAGGCTATATACTTTAAAATGTAGGATTTCGAAATCTTTTTGGTTGTATTATAAGATAAAGACTATAGACTATAAAATATTGAATCACATATTTTTTTTTACATATAGTAGAAATTGAATGCTATATATAATTTAAAGTGTAAGATTTGACATATTTTAGGTTGTACTATAAAACAAAGACTATAGCCTATAAAATATTGAATCACATTAATTTTTCACATAAAGTAAAAATTGAAAGCTATATACTTTAAAATGTAAGATTTCAAATATTATTTTGGTTGTACTATAAAACAAAGACTATAACCTATAAAATATTGAATCACATGAATTTTTCAAATTTAGTAGAAATTGACAACTATATACTTTAAAATGTGAGAATTCAAAAAAAAATTGGTTGTATTATAAAATAAAGACTATAGCCTATAAAATATTGACGCATTAATTTTTCACATATAGTAGAAATTGAAGGCTATATACTTTAAAATATGAGATTTCATAATTTTTTTATTGTATTATAAACTAAAGACTATAGCCTATAAAATATTGAATCACATGACTTTTCACATATAGTATAAATTGAAGACTATATACTTAAAAATGTGGGATTTCACTATTTTTTTTTAAATAGACTATAAAATAAAGACTATAGCCTCTAAACTATTTAATCACACCGATTTTTTACAAATAGTTGAAATTGAAGGCGATATACTTTTAAATGTATGATTTCAAAATCTATATCTTATGTTGTATTATAAAATAAAGACTATAGCCTATAAAATATTGAATCACATAAATTTTTTATATATAGTAGAAATTGAAGGCTATATACTTTAAAATATGAGATTTCACAATTTTTTAGGTTGTATGATAAAATAAAGGCTATAGTCTATAAAACACTGAATCACATTAATTTTTCACATATACTAGAAATTGAGGTCTATATAATTTAAAATGTGAGATTTCGCATATCTTTTATTGTACTATAAAAAAAGACTATAGTCTATAAATATTGAATCACATTAATTTTTCACATATGGTAGAAATTAAAGGCTATATACTTTAAAATGTGAGATTTCACAATTTTTTTATTGTATTATAAAATAAAGTCTATAACCTATAAAATATTGAATCACATGAATTTTTCACATATAGTAGAAATTGAAGGCTATATACTTTAAAATGAGATTTTGTTAATTTTTTTGAATCTATGATAAAATAAATACTATAGTCTATAAAATATTGAATCACATTAATTTTTCACATATATATAGTAGATATTGAAGGCTATATACTTTAAAATGTGAAAGTTTACATATTTTTTGTTGTATTATAAAACAAAGACTATAGCCTATAAAATAATGAATCACATTATTTTTTCACATATAGTAGAAATTGAAGGTTGTATACTTTAAAATGTGTGATTTCACAATTTTTTTGGTTGTATTATAAAATAAAAACTATAGCCTATAAAATATTGGATCACATGAATTTTTCTTATATAGTAGAAATTGAAAGCTATATACTTTAAAATATAAGATTTCAAATATTATTTTTGATTGTACTATAAAACAAAGACTATAAATTATAAAATATTGAATCATATTAATTTTAAACATTTAGTAGAAATTAAATTGAAGGTTGTATACTTTAAAATATGAGATTTCACAATTTTTTGGTTGTGTTATAAAATAAAGTCTATAACATATAAAAGATTGAATCACATGAATTTTTCACATATAGTAGAAATTGAAGGCTATATACTTTAAAATGTTAGATTTCACAATGTTTTTGATTGTATGATAAAATAAAGATTATAGTCTATAAAATATTGAATCACATAAATTTTTCACATATAGTAGAAATTGAAGGCTATGTACTTTAAAATGTGAGATTTCGCATATTATTTATTGTACTATAAAATAAAGATTATAGCCTATAAAATAGTAGAAATTTTTTGTTGTACTATAAAATAAAGACTATAGCCTATAAATTTTTTAATCACGTTAATTTTTCACATATAGTAGAAATTGAAGGTTACATACTTTAAAATTTGAGATTTCACAATTTTTTGGTTGTATAATAAAATCAAGTCTATAGCCTACAAATTAAATATTGAATCACTTGAATTTTTCATGTATATAAGAAATTGAAGGCTATATACTTTAAAATGTGACATTTCACATATTTTTTGTTGTACTATAAAATAAAGACTATAGCCTATAAAATATTGAATCACGGAATTTTTCACATATAGTACAAATTGAAGGCTATATACTTTAAAATGTGGGATTTCACTATTTTTTTAAATAGACTATAAAATAAAGTCTATAGCATCTACACTATTTAATCACACTAACTTTTTACAAATAGTTGAAATTGAAGGCGATATACTCTTAAATGTACGATTTCAAAATCTATATCTTTTTTGTTGTATTATAAAATAAAGACTATAACCTATAAAATACTGAATCACATAAATTTTTACATATAATAGAAATTGAAGGTTATATACTTTAAAATGTGAGATTTCACTATTTTTTTAGGCTGTATGATAAAATAAAGGCTATAGTCTATAAAATATTGAATTAGATTAATTTTTCACATATAGAGAAATTAAAGGCTATATACTTTAAAATGTGAGATTTCACAATTTTTCGGTTATATTATAAAATAAAGTCTACAACTTATAAAATATTAAATCACATGAATTTTTCACATATAGTAGAAATTGAAGGTTATATACTTTAAAATGAGATTTCATAATTTTTTTTGTTATATGATAAAATAAATACTATAGCCTATATAATATTGACAAATTAATTTTTCACATATAGTAGAAATTGAAGGCTATATACTTTAAAATGTGAGATTTCACAATTTTTTTTATTGTATTATAAACTAAAGACTATAGCCTATGAAATATTGAATTACATGAATTTTTTACATATAATAGAAATTTAAGACTATATACTTTAAAAGGTGGGATTTCATTATTTTTTTTAAATAGATTATAAAATAAAGACTATAGCCTCTAAACTATTTAATCACACTATTTTTTTACAAATAGTAGAAATTGAAGGCGATATACTTTAAAATGTATGATTTCAAAATCTATATCTTTTTTGTTGTATTATAAATTAAAGACTATAGCCTATAAAATATTGAATCACTTAAATTTTTTACATATAGTAGAAATTGAAGGCTATATACTTTAAAATATGAAATTTCACAATTTTTTAGGTTGTATGATAAAATAAAGACTATAGCCTATATAATATTGAATCAAATGAATTTTTTTAACATATAATAGAAATTGAAGACTATATACTTTAAAATGTGAGATTTCACAAATTTTTTAGTTGTATTATGAAATAAAGCCTATAACCTATAAAATATTGAATCACATTAGTTTTTCACATATATTAGAAATTAAAGGCTATATACTTTAAAATGAGGTTTCACAATTTTTTTGGTTGTATGATAAAATAAAGACTATAGTCTATAAAATATTGAATCACATTAATTTTTTACATACAGTAGAAATTGAATGTTATATACTTTAAAATGTGAGATTTCACATATTTTTTATTGTACTATAAAATAAAGAGTATAGTCTATAAAATAATGAATCACATTAATTTTTCACATATAGTAGATATTGTAGGCTATATACTTTAAAATGTAAGATTTCACAATTTTTTGGTTGTATTGTAAAATAAAGTCTACAACCTATAAAATATTGAATCACATGAATTTTTCACATATAGTAGAAATTGAAGGCTATATACTTTAAAATGTGAGATTTCACAATTTTTTTGGTTGTATGATAAAATAAAGACTATAGTCTATAAAATATTGAATCACATTAATTTTTCGCATATAGTAAATATTGAAGGCTATTTACTTTAAAATGTGAGATTTCACAATTTTTTGGTTGTATTATAAAATCAGGTCTATAGCCTATAAAATATTGAATCACATGAATTTTTCACATATATTAGAAATTGAAGATTATATACTTTAAAATGTGAGATTTCATAACTTTTTTTTTGTATGATAAAATAAAGACTATAGTCTATAAAATATTGAAGCACATTAATTTTTCACGTATAGTAGATATTGAATGCTATATACTTTAAAATGTGGGATTTCACAATTTTTTTGTTGTATTATAAAATCAAGTCTATAGCCTATAAAATATTGAATCACATGAATTTTTCACATATATTAGAAATTGAAGGTTATATACTTTAAAATGTGAGATTTCACAATTTTTTCGGTTGTATGATAAAATAAAGACTATAGTTTATAAAATATTGAATCACGTTAATTTTTCACATATAGTAGATATTGAAGGCTATATACTTTAAAATGTGAGATTTCACAATTTTTTGGTTGTATTATAAAATCAAGTCTATATAGCCTATAAAATATTGAATCACATGAATTTTTCACATATATTAGCAATTGAAGGTTATATACTTTAAAATGTGAGATTTCACAATTTTTTTGGTTGTATGATAAAATAAAGACTATAGTCGATAAAATATTGAATCACATTAATTTTTCACATATAGTAGATATTGAAGGCTATATACTTTAAAATGTGAGATTTCACAATTTTTTGGTTGTATTATAAAATCAAGTCTATAGCCTATAAAATATTGAATCACGTGAATTTTTCACATATAATATAAATTGAAGGCTATATACTTTAAAATGTGAGATTTAATTCTCATGAGCATAATCTGAAGTTCCTAGCAAATAATTAAGGAATGAGGGATAGAATAAAATTCTCTAATTAAAAAAAATGTTTTTAGAGGAATGCATTGGTTGTAAGATCTAATAGTCATCAATAATGTATAATAGATACTTTGGAAAAAAAAAAAAAAGAGAAAACTATATTAAAAGAATAAATCAATTTATGATTGATAATGTGTGCATTTCACATCGACACCTGAACGTGCATGTGTGTATGAATAGAAAGGGAGTGGGGTTTATGGGACCTAATTGATGTTAATCTTGATTACTAATATACTTTAATTTTCAAAGCCACAAATAAAAGTCAAATATTGGAAAACACAGTGTCCAAAGATAGAATCGTAGGTAACCGAAAAGCTCTAAAAAGAATTAGGCCTTAACCCCAATTTTCTAAAATCAGGGTCCAATGAAATTATGGTCATAATTACCTTATTACTACTTTCCTTGCTGCATAATTACATTATTACTTTACTCTCTTATACCAAGCACACTAATTTCCTTATATATATATGTGTGTAGCAACTTTGTTCTTTCCATTGTGTGTTCAATTCATTTCAATCATAAAAAATGGATTGTAGAGAAAATTCTTCTAAGTTTCAGCAGCAGATGCAACCCTTTGGCTTTGTAGAACAAGAACAATACAATTCATCACCACATTTTTCTTCCTACCCTTCTAATAATTGCTTCAGCCTCTACACACCAAATCAGCATTACAACAACAATTTCAGCAAATTCTGCCCCATGTTCTCTCCTAACATGGAATTCAATAATGAGGTTAGGAGTTTTAATGCAACTAGGCCCGAAGACTTATCATCGTCTTGTGCTGCTAAGTCAGACACAGACTCATGCAGTGAAGGAGGCGGCAGCGGTGGTGGCGACGGCGAAAATGGTGTATCAGATGGAGAAGTGAGTTTGGATGAGTTGCTTCTTGATGGAAAAGCTAAGAAGAAGATTGAGCAGTTGGCTGCATTGGTTGGAGTTGACACTACTGAGCCTGCTGTAGTGTTGGCTGAGGTAGTGAGAGTCCTCAAGGTCTTCAAGAAGATAAATATGTACTAGTTAACTGAAAATGTTATTTGCACATTACATTTTTTTGATATCTTGCGAACTTACTCTTATTTACTATTGGATGGAGTTTGGAAAACCGGTTCATATCATATCCAATAATAAATAAAAATAAGTTAGCATGATGTCTGATAAATGTTATGTTCGAATAATGTTATTGTTGATTAAATGAGGCCAAGAATTTAATTTAAGTTCTTCTCCTTTGGTGGGCTTAACCATTTTTTTGTATTTACTTGTTGGAATGTGACTTATGTAATTTCTCTCTGTTCTTCCTTGTATGTGTTTTGAAGCTAACATCTGAAAAAATATTGAGTTCCGGATTTTTTTACCTTTTTACAAACTGTCTCTACTTTCTTTTCCTTTATCTCAATTAGTCAACACAAAAACCTTTCATCATAAGGGTTGGTGTTCAACATTTAAAAGCATAATACCCTCTTTGAAATTTTTTTTGATAATAGCAATGATGGAAAGGAATCTTTGGTTAAAATATATTTCTGTCCCTGTTCGAAACAATTGTTGTCAAGTTATGTGTTTCCCATATGAAAACAACTTTTTTATGTAGTCTCAAACAACATACATATAATTGTTTTTTAATTAACGTATTAGGAAGTATTGGGAGTAATAATCAAGAAATTGTATCCACTTCCACAGTGAGTGTGAATTGTTTGGAATCGTATCCATACAAATATCTCTTTGTACTAAACACGTGGCCTTCAAATATGCTCAGGATGTTATACTGTTAAAGAAAAAGGATTTGGATCCTCGTCCATTTAACTGATGATTTATAAAAATAAAAAAGAGTGCTTAACTAGATGGTTAATTAACCTTTCTTTCATGATTATCGAATGGTAAAAAAATTAGGGACAGTTACTTTTTCTTAACTTTCACAACTAGTGTCTCACTTTGATAAAAAGTAATTCTAGTGAAAGCAAAAACTACTAGAGCTTTTACTTTTCCATCTATCTCACATACATGCATGTTACTACAAAAACAAGTTGTCATAAAGGCTTCTATATTCAAAACGACCGTCAATAAAACTTTATCACAGATAAAACCGATTTTGAAGTTGAAGTGATCCTTTTCACGTAGAGACAAAGGAGCTTGAACCAAATCCCATGAGCAAGACGAATCTTGCCACCATACCATTATTTTTAAGACTATTGGTTGGTAAGAAGGGATCTTATCTAAAACTTAACGTTTCCACACGATTCATCATATTTCTACCAGTATTGTCAATATTATCATAGGGGCATCACCATCCAATAATAAAAAAGTAAACAAATTCCATTCACCTCACACAACACAAGAGAAAGGCACTTCATACATCAACAGTTTCATGTATTGAATATTTGTGCCAAACATAATGGTAAATGCCTCAGAATCTAAAAGCTTTATAATCTCTGTTTAGAACTTTATATTGGGGTATCTACTACTGTACTATGGAAGTGCTAGCATAAAAATACCTCCAAAGAATGTACCAGTTGGTTGCTTCTATTCACCAAATCAAAGCACTTCATGTGATATTCTGACAATAATGCAAAATATGATCGATATGTCAGTACGGGTCGCACTGAGCCAAAGGAGCCATTCAAGTTACAATTAATCTTGCTTACCAGTAAGATACCGAAGTATCATCAATCAAAAGTAGGACTTGAGACAATTCTTGCTAACGTCCTCAAGACCAAATCCAGCTCAGGATATGATGGTTAGGTGCCATCAGATGCACTGTTTCTTGAAATAGTTTTTCTCCCTTGGGGAGATCTTAGTTCCACGAACCAGTGCCAAACCCCAGTATCAGATCATTTCGATCAACTCAACGAAACCGTAACCTGTTCAAAGAAAGAATAATAGCAACCAAAGATCTTCAAGTATCCATATCAAAACCAATTATCATTTCAGGATCATCACAGTGCTGAACGAAGTAGTTCCAAAGCACTACATCAATCAATCTGTGCGGAGAAGTATGTTCTGGTTAATAGTGGCATCCATAAGGATGCAGTCTTCCAAATTTCATCTTCAGTACTGGTCCAAAAAGGAAACCCTGCAAAAGAACAAAGTGTGAACTGATAATTGAGCTGCACATTTTCAATTAGTTTCACCATAGGAACTTCAAATATACAGCATCCACCCTAGCCTTGAACTACACTGAAATTAAACTAGATACTATTCATTCATCCCAAGAATGGAAGTACTGATTGTCAAATTTGTGCTACCTACAAGTAAAGAAGTGCTTCTTGAACATCATAGTTGAATTAAAAAATTGAATGAAACATGAAATAATTTCGCAAAATTGGGTAATCTAAATCAGAAAAGTGAATGTTCCATCACTCCATGTACAGATAATTATTTAAAATTTAAATTGACATTGAATAGTAGTCAATATTTAGACCAAAATAGAACTCCAAAACAATAGACAACTACCTTCAGTATCTATTGAGAAACCATTATTTCAGAGATCATTCAGCAAACTTTTTTGCCTGAGATTCAGTACAGATTATATTTCAGATAAGCTGGTCACTAACAAGAATTGAACTTACCACCATGAGGTAAATGATGCGAGGAAAGTAGTTAAACGCCAAACAATTGATATATTCAAAAGGGAACTTCTCCCACTTTATGTTTTTCCATCATTCAAAGAAATTTCATTTATGAATGCTTCAAAACATGATGTATGAGCAATAAAACTACAAGAACACTGTATCTTATTTGCATTCTTAATGAGCAACAATGAAAGGCCGAAAGCTGAGATCAAATATATGATATATCTCATCAAAAGAAACTTAAGAACTCACCTGCAATTCATAATATTGTCAATCAATTAAAATCAAACTGTGTCACCACTTATCATATGGCATCATAAAGATAATTATCATCAAGTAACAAAATGGGGGAATGAGACTACATTCACGCATTAATTTTACATTAAAAAACATGAATACACAACATTGCTGTGTGCCATATTTGAATCTATGTACAGCAAAGGAGCCAAGCCTGGGAAGTCTGTATTTTAAACCAAACAGTCGTTTGTAGAGTCACCTTTGGAAATAAGCTAACACCGGATGGCCTCAAATGATGAGCCACAAAATTTATCAACCTTGTGGCACATTTGCAGTCTTGATGGATAGATCACTTGAAATATTGACCAAAAACAGGGAAAAGATGCACGCAATCCACCACGAACTGCAACTTCACGCTTGTATCCAAGGAATCTTCATGACCAGGTTCACAGCTGGAAATACAATAAAATATAAATGGTCAATAATCGCAGTGGGGAATAATGAAAATGTAACTCACTGCAACATAGTATGAACAAGAGAATTACCATATTGGACTTTCATTTGGAAGAACGGTGCAGAGATGAAATCCAGCTGCTTGAAGGGCCAACTTTACTGCCGTGCCCATGGCCAGCATTAGCAGCTTCAGAGGACACAGCAGGCTTCAGGGAGCTCCTTTTTGAAGTACCAGCAAGCGCATTAGAAGTAGAGGGTACATTTGCTTCACCAAAAATCTACAAGTAAATAAATAAACTAATTGAATGATGCTTGTTAAAAACAAATATTTCATAGTTTTGAAACATAAAAGTGTGCAACTAAAGAATTGTGAATCTAATGTTGCATCACAATGATAGCAAGAAAAGAGGTTTTAAACTTTTAATCCATGTAACCATGACTTACATTCTTGTCAAGAGGTTTTTCAGAACCCAAATTTTTAACAGCAGGTGATTTAAACTGAATTTTAACACCAGATCCTGTAGCATTTCCTGATTTAATGCGCTCTGTGGCATCACCTGAAAAACCATAAAAATCTGCCAATTAGGTAAATCATGAGATATTTCTTTATGCAGAAAAACATCAATTTGAGATGCACCAACCTCGATGGTTGTCGACATCCATTGGCATTGCACGACTGTTGCTTGCTCCAGGGACTTGCTGCTACATGAAAAACATTAGTATTGTCAAAACCATTTGCAGAATTAAACCATATAAGTAAAAACCTAAAAGGAAAATTTGCTTACAGATGCCTGAGGCTGGACTCTATTCTTTTGTGCCTGCTGGTACTTCAAAATAGTCCAATCAAACACATAATCAAATTCATAACCTGTATAAATCAGTAAGGGAAGAGTAGAGGTAGGAAGTTACACTTAAGAGTGGAGATGAAAATATAAAACATATCGCTAACTTAACCAAAATGGAACACAAATTATGCTTTAAATCATAGATTTCGCAGTGGCTAGAACAAGCAGTAAGTATGCTGTAACTTGTAAGTAGACCACAGGACTATGTAAAGTTCTACTATCCTGCAATACTAGAAAAGTGTAGATTATAAGCTATCTATCTTGTGAATAATCTGTCTATCAAACTAAGTAGCTCACTTCCTTTCTTTTGATATGCATAAAGAGACACCTTATTTAACCCTAACTTAGTTACAACAATATTTTCCAAATCTTAATATTGTATTCCAATAGTATATTGACATATTATGCGAATTCTTTGATCCAGTATTCACAAAAAACCAAGAAAATAATCACCTTCCCGAGTAAAAAGGTCTCGAAACAGGCGCTTCAAGAATCCATAATCAGGTCTCTGATCAAAGGTCAGAGAGTGGCAGTAATGGAAGTATGAAGCGAACTCTACAGGATGAGATTTGCATAATACCTGAAAAAATAACAAACTAATAAGAATCTGACCAAGTCCCTAATCAACAGATAACTTGCAAAACTCCAAACACTTGCCTCAATAGGAGTTGACACTTTCTTCTCACATATTTTGTCATATTTTTGCTTTTTCGTTGCAGCCTTTAGACCTTGCCAAGGAAGACTAAACACACAAATTTGGTCAATAATAGAAGATATCACATTACATCATACTGCCCTCAAGTGGAAAATGAGAAAAATGGTTTGCTCTAGAGAAGCTAAAGAAGAAATTCATACCTTCCTCTAAGGAAGTACAGAAGAACATATCCTAGTGACTCCAAATCATCTCGCCGGCTTTGCTCTAGAAACAAAATAGAAAATGAAAATAATTTCATTTTATTCGGAGTGAAAGGATTAAATAACTTCTGAATCTGGACTTACCAATCCCAAGATGAGTATTGCAACTTGCATAACGGGCAGTTCCAGTTAAGTTTTTGTTCTCCCTGTGTAGACAACAGGGGATCAGAAGAGAAGATAAAGAAAGGAAAGGGATCTTAAAAAAAATACTAAAGTCACGCAAGAAAACTGATTAAAAAATTGGTTAGAATCTGAAAATGACTCATAACCGGATGGATGAGACTTACAAAATTACATAATGCAAACATCAAAACTAAATGAGTGGAAAAGAAAAAAAAAGGAATGGACAAAGTCAATGGAATACTATAGAAACCTGTAAGAGATGTGGCGATTAGTTGCGGGGTCCCGATATCGTTTTGCAAGCCCAAAATCAATTATGTAAACCTGACAAGTAAAACACAATGACACATACAAGGTGCCTTAGTACCACCAAACAGCTGAAAGAATGGCAGGGCCAGTCATTCAAGGTTTAGTTACCTGGTTCGCTTTCCGACCGAGTCCCATGAGAAAGTTATCGGGCTTGATATCCCTATGCAGATACCCTTTAGAATGCATATATTCTATTCTGGTCATCTGCAACCCAAAAACAATAAAAATAGGAGTCAATATCAAACACGTCTAACATCACAACACATGACAAAATTAATAACACACTAACACTCGTGAGAAAAAAAATCAGCAGAACTGTATAGCAGATAAAGGCCAAGAAAATCCAGAACACAAGAAAGTGGCAAATTTTCTGGCAACGTGGTGGCCCATATCTGCTGACTGCTATTATAGCATACAAAACAAGTGAAGAGAACTTACCATTTGATCAGCCAACATCAATACTGTCTTCAATGAGAATTTCCTTCCACAGTAAACAAAAAGATCCTCAAGACTAGGCCCCAGCAAATCCAGAACAAGCACATTGTCCTCCCCATCTACACCAGACCATCTTATACCAGGAATGCCACCTGCATCGAAAAATACAAAGAGTCAGAAATCTTTTCTTTTTTCAAAACCTCACCAACTTCCTAAAACCCTCCACGCACCTCACAATCTTTTTTTTTCTGAGAAAATTACACCAACTTCTCCATTAGTTTCGTTAAAATTCACCTGACTCCCCTATATTTGTAGAATTTGTTCAAGAGATTCATGTATTTGTGAAATTATAACACCACACTCCTTAGAGTAAGGTGAAATGATTATAATGGATTTCACCGAACCAGAGCACAAGTTAGTGTAGTTTGCCCCTCTTTTCTTAAAAGAAAGACATATTGCTTAAATTTCCCACAAAAAGGAAATGACAAGAAAAAGGGCATACTTCCTCCTTGAAGAATATTGTAAACCTTGGCCTCAAAAAACAATTGTGGATGCTTCGTTTTACCGTTCTCCTGCAACAACAAAGAAAGTACTACTTAAGTAGCCATAAAAAAAATAGAGAACTGCATACTTAAGAATGATAATTGCATCCAAACAATGATTATTAAACATCTAATTAACTCAAACCAACAACCTTAAGCTTAATAAAAGGACATGCATAACAATCACATACGCAAACTTCAAAACTGAAAAATAAAGATAAATATAAAAGTTAAGAAAGTGGGCATACGATCTTGACAGCGACGATCTCGAAGGTATCGACATGAGTAGCTGCAGAATTTCGAAATCGCAATCAGAACACAGTTAAATGAAACAGGAAAAAGAAATCAGAGAGCGATGGATAAAGATGAGAGAAGAAGAATCGCGAATTATAGAAAGACCTAGGTAGATTTCACCGAAGGATCCACTTCCGATCTTGCGGCCAAGCTTGTACTTTTCGGCGATGATGCGTTCCATTGTTCGTTGAATCTTTATAAATTTTTGGAACCCTAAAACCTATAAAACCCCTTCTCTTATGGGATTGGGACCATAAAACTACACAAAGCTAAGAGAAGCTCCAACGAAGAAAGAAAATATACTTCGATATGAGAGAGAGAGAGCGAAGCGACGTACAAGTAAAATGCGACCTTGTGAGAGGGGTGGTTTTGTCATTTAGGTTTTATTTAGGGGTAAATGTGTGGATAGGGATCCAATTTTCTGTGGGCCGGGTTATTGGGTCAATTTATGGTTGCTTTCGCTCAAAAAAAGCAAATGGAGAAAAAAAAATATGGACCAAAAACGAAAGAAATAATTTCATACTATGTCAATTCATGAGATTTATTTCATTTCATTTCATACTATGTCAATTCAACTCAATTATTTTTTAACAATTTCACAGCTAAATTTAAAATGAGAATTGGTTCATACAGATGATTCAATTCCTATTTTTTAAAATCATGGTAAGTGAATAATCAATGTATAAGTCAAATTAAATCAATTCATTCCAAACAATACCAAAAATCCTTTTGTTAAGGAGCTAGTTGAAAAAAATATATATATAGTAGCTTATATATATTACAATGCACAATGAACTAAGAAAAATAATCCAAGTACATTGTTGATGTTGATAGCTCTACAAGTTATAACTAGAACTAGTAATATTTTATATGAAAATAATATTTATACAATTGTTTTCTTAACTATATATTGTCTTATTTATTATTAGATAATGGGCAGATTCTACTTGAATTAGATCTTTATCTCATCCAAAGTTAAATAAAATATAAAATATGAAAAACTACTCTTGGTGCATAGTAAAAAACTAGTCAAAACAATTAATAAATTATGCATAATATATGATATGTAATATGCACAGTACATATCACTTATTATGCACATTATATATGACATGTTATGTACAACATATATCGCATGTTACAACATTTTTCTTTATAATATGTAATTTGTGTGCATAATATATGATATATGTTGTATACAATATGTAATGTATATTGTGCACATTTCATAGTACATGTTATGCTGCATAACATGCTAACTGGTCTGATAACTTTTTCTGTGCAGGTAGCACTGCTAATAAAATATTCATCAAACATATAAACTTTAAAATAAGATCTTACAAATAACATAACTCATATGTTCTTATCTTCAATAATCCTTCTTTACCTCTCAATCTCATGCATGTCCCATGAAAAGGCGCTTTGTCTCAAACATGACATGTAACATCCTTGTTCGTTCATGACCAGGGAAGAAAACTCCAACGTTATTAATTATATCTAGAAATCAGCACAATAATTAATAATTATAATTTTCCCTATTTTTTTGTAGAGGGAGCCACCTTGTTTGTATTTGTCTAGTTGCTGCCACAGTTTTCCGATAGATTCCCTTTTCTTATTAGTTCAATTCCAATCTTATCTCTGTACTCGGTTTTATCACAATAATGTTTGACGATTTGTAATATATAATAATAAATACATCCTATCAAAATCAAATTCCAAATCATTTTCCAATCAATTAATTTAATTGCTAGTGTAATCCAAGTGTTACAAGCACTTGACTTTACTTTGTTTATTGGTCAAATACATCATATAAAAAATGATAAAGCATAAGCATAGAAACTATAGCGACATAAATATAAAAAACAAACTTTTATATCACATTTAATTAACGTACAAGATAGTGATTGTTATCAAATTATGAACGATTTTATACCTTTTTTGCTCAATTTTTCAAAAATATAGAAAATATATAATGTTTTTATTCTATAATACAAATTTTCTATTTTGTCCCATTATCAAATATTTTTCTTCTATATTTGTATCTTTATATTTCTTTTATTTACACACTAATGTAATATTTGAGCCGGAAGAAATGGATACGGAGACCATCTAAGTCTTGGATAGGAATAACGACCACGTAAAATTAACAGTCAAATCCAGTTAAAATGTCTAATTTAAATTTTGCATAATGTGATATATTTATTGAACTTGGTGACCGAATTTGAATTTTGACCCACAAACCACATTTTGATTGCTTTGACTGCCTATTTATTGTTTCTCTTGGATAGATAGTGTATGTAATATCAATTAATAAAATCAATTGATATCAACTTAGAGTAGATCTCCAGCTCGAGTTGTGTGAATTGAAAGAAAAAATCTCTTTTCGAAATTCATATCTTTATTGAATTGTATTAATGAAGTTCTTATTAAAAAGGACTTAATATTAATAATTCAGTCAAGACAAATGATGAGAAAGGAATGAAGATGAAAACAAGTGAAATGCAATGATACAAAAGTCAATATTATTCAAATCTTGAACAAGAATTAATGCAATCACAATATTTGAAAACCACAACAACAAAAATATGAGACAAAAACAATTAAAAGAAAATGTTCCATCATATACTTTGCCACCCTTATGATTAGAATTGTGCCTTAAAACATTCAGGAGGCATGTTTCCATTGAATCTTTTATAATCAGTGCAGTAATCATAGATCATGTAGTTCTTCCTGACCCAATTCAACTGACCCATTTGGGCATAACCTAGTTGCTTGTAAATAGGGTTAGTCCACCAATTTGTAGGGACATTATTGGAGGCACATTGGTTAATGCTAACTTGTCCATGCCACTTGCAAGCCCTTGCTCTAAAATGATTAAGCCTTGCTGTGAATGGTGAATTGGTCCAATTGATTTTGACAAGGCCACCTCTAGTAGCCCAATTATCTGCATTCCATAGGCTTGTGTAAACCTTCATTCCTTGCTTGTTTGGGTATGCTATTCCCTCATTCTCATAGTTTCGGAAAACCCTAATTGGTATGCTATCAATGTACCACCTAAAGACACAAACAATATAGATGTTACAATTCATATATAATGATCTAATTATATACTTATATAAAAAGGAGTGATATATAATATAACTAACTCTTTTAACTAATCTTTTGTTAAGTCACATATCATCTATCTAAAACTCTTGCATTTGTATTTGGATGAACCAGATTATAGAGTTGATAAAAGGTTGACTAAAAGAGTTACTTTCAAATCATTTACCTTTCGTGTAGTAAGAATCAATAATGCTATGTATAGCACACATCCTGTAACATGGATAGCATACGTTGGATACAAGTTGAACGTATTTCTGTTGTACATCAAACTTTATTGAGTAAGAATATATTGGAATTGAACACAAAATCCAGATCATCGATCTCCAATCTGTGTTGAGTTATAATTGAGAGAGAGGAGGGAGAAAATAAGGAGTAAAATCATTCCTAGCAAGAGAGAGTGTTTAATCTATTTTTTAACATCATTGTACCAATTTATTTCATTCTATTAAGTATTCTCTATAAAAAAAAATTCACCTCTGGTTAATTAAGTTTATGCAAATTATTAATGATGACATGACAACTTGTACTTTTATTAGATGACATTCTAAAATTAATTTACAATTCTCTACGTACAAATTAGATTCAATAATGTATAGTATAACTTTGTGTTGGTAAGAGTTTAATGACTTATTATCAACTTACACAATTTCAGTGGGGTTCCAATGAATGGTGTAGTTGTGAAAATCAGCAGTTGGATCAAACCAGAGGTAAAATTGTTGCTCCCTGCTTCCATTTCCTTGTGTATAAATGTTTGTATGAACAATGTATGGTTGCCCTGAAATGTTACCTAAGAACTCAAAATCTATCTCATCATGTTCATTCCCTGTAGAAGATAGCTGCACAAATTTGTGATGAAGCATTAGCACTTTCCATTACTGTAAAATCTATACATTCTTTTTTTTTTTTTTTTCATGACCGGGGTATTCACTGTCGATCATAGTAACTAATTCCTCGTTGGCTTGTAGGCACCTCGAAGGGCGGGACAACTGACCTGGAGTTTTAAAATTTTTACATACCCAAGACGAGGATCGAACTCTCGACACTTGGTTAAGGCCCGGGGAATACATTTTCATTTTAACTAAACATTTACATTTTTGTTGTTTAATGGGAAAAAAAAAATCAATAAAAGTTCAAGGGTTTATTAGGCATTTTAGCTAGGTACAAAGAACTTACATAGTAGGCTGTAACTGTTCCTGCAGAATTTCCAGGTACTAGCTTGATTCTTGATTCAATACTTCCAAATAAGAATGGTATCTTTGTTTGAGCAGCAGATCCTGAAATTCAAAGACTATCAATGTAAACTATTTTCACTTAAGCTCAGAACAGAGGAGTTAATTCATTTGTTCATTTAATTTACTGTAGCTAACACATTGGTAAGACATGAGCAGATCAATTTGTTTGATGTTAATCTGATGCACTGATGTTTATACATGAATGTGATTTTATTTTATCATAATCTATCATCATTTTCTTCTAATATTCAAATGCAACATTTTGAAGAATGCAGAGTTCTTGCAATTCTATCTTATTTTCTTTGGAAAAGGCTCCTCTAACTAAGCTTATATTGAATTGAGCAAGGTTAAAAAATATATTTAGCCTTAAATCCTATATAGTGAGTTAAGATTTCAATGTGCACTCAAAAATAGATTAAGGATGAATAGTAAAAACTAAATACACCCTTACTCACCTCATTTTAAAGATAAGCTCATTTTTCATGAGAACATATTTTTATTTGTTGTATATATATATATATATGAGTTTAATTTTGATGCACAAAGTATTTTATATTGTCATTCAATCAAAACATTCTGTTTGTATGACTTTTTAAGTAGTGAAAGAGAGAAAATATAATCATAACTGACGTGACAGCACATAATTGGATAACTTTGTAAAAAAATGTATATTGTCATTTAGATGAAAATTTAATCATATATATATATATATATATATATATATATATATATATATATATATATATAACAAAATCATCTAAATTATATTGGATGGATGTTAAGCATAGATTTTTATAAATACCTGAGGTTTGATCCAACACAAGCTGAAGATCTTCACCCTCAATTGATGCATGTTGGGCCCCCCAAGTTATGTGCATGCTCTTGGCAAAGTTAGCATCTACTAGTATGATGCATTGTGTGAAGGCTAACATGAACAATACTACAACCATTTTTTCAAATAATGTTGCCATCATGTTGACACCAAAAACAACTTCTTCTTGTGTTGGATGCTTGTTGAAAACTTTTGGATGCTTTGTGTTTTTGGTTCCTCATCATGTCTTTATATATATAAAGACAATGTGAGGATTATTAAGATGAAATCTACCTGGAGTTGATGATGATTATGATGATTTGAAAATTTAATTGGTTTCCGAGTATGTTGACCTTTTCATAAGATTTGACATTCTAAATTATTATTATTGTTTCAAAAGGGAAAGCATATAGATCTTATTTTAGCTGTAACATAATTTAAGTTTGGCTTCTCATAGTTACAAGTATGGGAAATCTAGAGTCATTTGATTAATTACAACTTAAAAAAATTGCAAAATTCTTGAAAGAACACAACGATAGTATCGAATAAAATAAAGTAATATACCTTACTACTACTTGTTTATTTGCTAACAAAATCCATCGAAAGTTCTTCTAACTATCTACAGTTTTCTTTTTCATAAATTATTTATTTTTTCTTAAAAATATTCCCTGGCAATCACATATAAGCTTAACTATCTATGTATCTAAAACTTGATGTTAAAAATTAATAAAAAATTAGGGCTTAAAATAAATTGAAATAGATGAGATGATGATATTTTGGTGTGTAAGTGGTAGGAGGCGAAATGGAAGTTGGTGTTGGAGCTGGTGAAATAGCTGGATCGAACGCGGTGAGAGATCAGAAGCATGACGTGCACAGGACTAGTGCAATAGTACTATAACTATAAGAAATATATATTTGGTGCATCATATAAATATTTAGAGCATTGTTATATTATAATAAAAAATATTAGTCAAAACATTCGACAGATTTTGTGCATAATATATATAATGTAATATACATAACATACATTATATATTATACACATCATATATTATATGTTACAAATAAAGATGATGTTGTAACATGTTATATATGTTGTACATAATGTGCATAGCATGATATACATTATGTATATTATATTACATATGTTGTACACAAATTATTAATTGTTTTGACCGATTTTTCATTGTACATCAAATATTTATCATATACTTATAACAATTATATAATATTTATTCAGCATGTTATTAAATTTTAAGTAAATAGATATAATTTAAAATTTAATAACAAAAATAAATGACAATTGTGATAATGTTTTTATTATATGTGTAGTTTTATTTTAGCTAAGAGTGATAATATGAGAACATACGTAAGAGTGATAAGGGACGGATGCATGTAGAAGAGTGTTGAGGCTTATGCCCAGAATTTTTAAAAAGAGTAATGCTATTGGTACATATTAAATAGTATTTATAATATATATATATATATATATTTTGATTTAATAATAAAAAAAAAGTATAAATAGTAAAATGATATCATATTAAAATTTAAAAATAATGAAATAAGTGAAAAAATATGTAAGAAAAAATATATGTATATATATCATCCCTATTATATTATTAAGTTTGATCCTGCATTACAAAAATTTATATGAAATATCATATTATACTTATTTATATAAGGATTTTAATAATTTTGCCCTCACTGAAGTTTTCTCCGTGAATGTGAGTGATTCACTAATGCTTTGTATTTCATTCATCGCTATGATAATTAAGGAATAAAGGTGTCCTCAAAGAAAGACGTGCAAGCCTCATTCAGAGGAAAATAAATTAAATATATAATTATATTAGCTTGGTGTATATCAGTATATGTTACGTTCTGAGTTTTCTTTAAGATTCAAGCATATTTTATTATTAAAAAATATTTAATTAAAACTTGAAAAATTAAGTGATGATTGCTCTATTCAATTTATTTTTATTTTGTTTCAAACAAAAGGAAATAAATTACAGAATCGATTCTAAACTGGCATGGTGTGTATATATATTATATATTAAAAAGGTCCAAAATTGAATAGTTTAATTTCGATATGAAAACTAATTTCACTCTTCTTTCTCCCAATATCTTTAACATTATTTATTTGTACAAGAGTAACAATAATGAACTACCTAGCTAACTACTATTCCTCCTATGTCTCATATCTGTTGTACACGTTGGACGAATTGTTGTGAGGGAACTACAATAACAATAATTTGACTTATGCACCACTATTTTCCACCATTGACAAAAGAAAATGAGGAATTTCATAATAAAAACTATATACATCAAAATCATTCACAAAACACTCTAATGTATGTAAGTGACCTGCAATAAAAATGAGTCTACCGCAATCTTTTACTTACCATTAATACGCACCCACGTTCCCCTGCCAGGAACCCCACGATGGACAACAAATAGCAAGTAGTGTCCCGGTGGAGCAATCTTGCCGCTCGACGGCGCCACCGAGGTAACACTATAAACCCCTTTAGGATCTTCAACAAAACCCACAATCTTGAGTATTAGAAGCCTCTGGCTCATAGACACCCCATGAGTGGTGAAAGGTGGGAAATACATTGTAACCTTGATGTCATTCTTGGTCAATTCATCTGCCATATTTATTGAAAAATTTGTTATAAAGTTTGTTCCATACACCAAGTCCTTATCTGACATGTTCTTAGCAATTTTGGGTCTAAATTGATTAAGATTAGGGTCTAGATAAGGAGGAGAAAACCCTTCAACTCTGGTCTCAGTTGGGAACTTATCAACATTTACGTATGTTCCATGAGTGTTGCTACCACCAACCCAAATCTTGCCATTAGGTATCACTGCAGATGTTGAGTGATACATTCTTGCAATCGTTGTAGGACTCATTTCCTTAAACCTTCCACCTTTGTTCAATTCTGGGTTGTACAACACCGGTGTAAGATTTGGTTCATCTGCATCCCCCCATGCAGCTGTGCCTGTTTGTGCACCATTGATGAACAAGATTTGGCCATTGGGGAGGATCAAGGCGTCCCCCATGGACCTCCTCGATGGCATTACTTCAGTATCCCAATTAGGGTAAGGGTCACTGATCACCATCCTATTGCAATCTTGGAGAGCGGGAATAAATTTTTTTTGGGTTTCAGCCACATAAAATGCATCATAAGTGTTTCCTCCGCATACGAGTACCTCGGCCTTAAGGGTCGAGGTGCCATTATTGTTGATGTCATCATCGTTGAGGTTTAAAGGGAGGAGAACTGACATCCCTGAGGCCGGGTAGTTCCGAGAGCCACCGGGGAGGACAGGGAAAGTGCGAACAACTTTGTTCGTGGTAGGGTTAAGGAGGAGAGAGCGGTTGTTGGAGAAGATGAAAAGGTTTCCATCAGTGGAAAGGTGGACAAAAGGATAAAGGTTGTTCTCATCAATGTCTGAAGTCTCATAAAGGAATGGGAAGAAATAAGGTTTATCGGTGGTCTCACCTTCTCTTGTTGGAAGGAATTCATAGCTGAAAGATCTACGACCACCTATCACTATGAAATTCCCTGCAGGAAGGATTGTTTGGGTTCCATACCTAGCACAAAATAAAATAAGAGATTAGTATCCAATTAACAATGTTTGCATGATATATTTCCCATATAAATGGAATGGATAGTAAAATGATTAGACTAATTATATTATATATTATTGTTCTTAAATGTAAGTTTAACTCATCACCAGTATCAAAGAATTTAGCGAAGTAATAAGCAAGTTTTAATATACTAATAGCATGTTTAGATTTTCATTTGACGAGTGGATTAATTAGCTCCCTCAAAATTGATTCCGGAGTTGAGAGGTTTTAAACATTGTTTGTTTTCCAAATCTCAAAATCAATTCTAACATGGGAGAAATGGAAATTTTTTACTTCCAGACAAATTTACTTCTAGAGCAACTACCTAAAATATTAAATTATTTTTCTCTAAAATCAAATTCAATTTACTTAGAGTAATTAATTTTACAAATATAATTATTATTGGGAAGACTACTTTGCAACAATATGTAATGATAATTATCATATTAAAAAATAGATAAATAAAAGGATAATAATATAATTTTCCTAAAGACTTAGGAAATGGACATTACATACATATACATACCATCTTTCATCTTTCAAAGTTTCGTTGTATTCCCTCCAATCACAACCATTACCATGGCAAGTAGGACCACCAAAGTATCTGACAGTTTTCGCTCCATCTCGAAAACCGCCGGAACTCACAAGGGTACCATCAGGTGCAAGCCCTCCACAAGAGCACCATGGATCTACCGTTACCTGTACCAAATTTTAATTAATTAATGTAGTCATACATTATCTTATTAGATATTTTTTTTTTACAACAGAAATACGTCCAAATAGTATTTAACGTGTGTTATACATACATAATACGAAATATGTGTTATCGTACGTGTACTATACATATGACACACATTACATATTATGAATAACACATGTTGGATATTAGTTGAACGTATTTATGATATACGACAAACATTATTGATTTTTTTTAATTGACATATGTTTATTTTAAATGCATGTAAGTCATATTAATTATTAGAGATTATTTCCTTACTAGAAATTCACATGTGTTGTGAGAGTTAACATCACTCATGTTCTAAGTACAGATGAATGATCAGTCCGAAAATCATATTATTTCCAATTGCAATTATAACAACAAATAATTTATTATTTACTTGTTTCTCTTAGAGCAAAGCATTTTTAATTATAAAAAAAATGATGATTTTCTCAATTAACACCTATGACTTATTAGTTTCTCCTAGTATAACCTATACATATATATAGTTATTACATAAAGAGGATTCAATCTCAATAACTATCTTTGGTGTCTCCTAAATGAATTGAATAGTTTCTTATAAATGTTGTACTGATAATGATAAATAGTGCATGACGTACAACAGAAATACATTTAACTTGTATCCAATGTGTGCTATCCATGTTACAGGATGTATGCTATACATATGTGTGTTATACGTATAGCACATAGCCTGTAACATGGATAACACACGTTGGATATAAGTTGGACGTATTTTTGTTGTACGTCAAATATTATTGGATAATAAGGGTGGATGAGATCGTAGAATAAAATTTTCTTTTTAATTTTTGCTCATTTTTAAGTTAATAACCAACGAAAAATTAAGACAATCCAACTAGCATAAATTTATTTTCCTCTTAATTTAAATTTAAATTTTAAAATGTAGCTTGACTAGTACGATAACACTAAAAAATGAGACAATATATGAGTGACTAACCTTGAGTGGCCTAGCTTGATTTGTCGCAAGGTCGTATTCCATTGAATGAGCAGTACAATCTTGTTTTATTTCTCCAGTTGCGTCATCTTGGAACGGAACACATGGCACCCCAGGTGGATAAGAGATCCATGATGTTCGATAAACCGTTGCATCATACACAATTATCTTATTTGTAGGCATCAAATTGATCTGCATTGCAGATACACCTGATTGTGGAGATAGTACTTCCCAACTTCCGGTGAAATTCGTCTCGAAATCAGGTTTCGGAAATCCCTCATCATCGTCAACGCCAACATTAGTTTCATTGCGGTTGACGTTGATGTTGATGTTGTTGTTGTTGTTTTCTTTGTCATTGAGGTTGTTCTCATGATCATTGAATTCATCTGTTCCTCTCGACGGAAGATCCGGTTTTGGTTCCGGTTCTGGTTCCGGTTCCGGTTCACGGGTGCCGCCACCGAATATAGGGAAAGGTATTGGGAATCTTGGAAATGAGTTGATGTCGGGGCTAACCTCTGGTGTCTTGTGATTGTGATGATGATGACGAGATTTGCGATTATGTTTTCTCTGTTTGGCATCGACGGAAAGGATCAAGAGAGTTAGAATGAAAAAAACCTTGTACATTTGTAGTGCCATTCTTGTTTAATTTGTTGATGAATGTAATGATTTTGGTGTTTGTAGTTTACGTTACATCAATCTTTAGATCAGTATAATTCTACTTCACGTGGACTCCAATGTAACCATTGTTTTAGTTAAGGCTCTTGCAAAAATAGCAAATGGTTTTAAGCCTTTGGTAATGTTTAGAGAAATAATAATTAATGGCATTTTGCAAGGTAGAGAAAGGCTTTTAATTTCTTCTCTAACAAAAACATACATTTTTTTACAATTTTTCGTAGAGGGATGCTAAATGCACAATAAAAAATCAGCCAATAAATGAGATTTTGGACCACAATTACTCAGCTCATTGCAATTTCAATGATTATTTGGGCTCAAACCAAAACTAAAATGAGTCATTGTTTACATTGGCTAATTTTTTATTGTACATCTAGCATTATTATTTTCCGTATCGCAACACAACTCAACTGTTATTGCTATTGTAATCTCAATTCAAAATTGTGATAGTAACAAAGCCTAAGAAATTACTCTAGACATAAATAGTTTCAAATTTAAGGTGGGTTTGTATGAACTAATTAATTATTTGGTAAATACTAAATAGTATCACGTGCAAATTAAACAAGGCACATTTCACCATAGAGATCGAAAAGAGACAGAACCATCATCATCAAACATGGGCCAAATATTTTTGAATTTAGGATGTGTTTGATGGGAGGATATATATATATATAGCATCCACTTAGAGTAGAGAAATTAAATATAGATATGGATTCGTTTCTTTTCAAAATATCACAATATTGGCTGATCTCATTGCTTACCACCATATATGACAAGATGGAGGTGGGGGATGCATAATATATGCAAATTGTAGGGAAAAATGAGAGATAGATTTGCATTGTTACCGATAAAAAGAAAAAGAAAAGAAGAAACACGAGGAAAAAAAATAGTATGTCTCTATCTTCTCGTTGAGAGTGTCTAGCTTAATTGCTCAATTGATTTCTATGAAAGCTTGAAAGTTAGTTCCATCAAAGCTAGAAAGGAGAGAAAAAGACTATGGCATTGGCCCATAATCCCTGTTACCTTTTGATGTCTTTAAACACAGGGTACACATTATTGTTATTGTACAAAGTCCATGGTCCATAATATATTCAATCAATAATGACATTAATCACTATTTGTAACTGGATTCTATAGTACATGACGCGTATATTTAGATGTGATAATGTTTATTGTACAACAAAAATACGTCTAATGAGTCCTACTTATCACATGTACTTCATCTATTTTGAAATAATAGTTGCATTTTTGTGTTTTTGGTCTATACATTGAAAATTAATGTTTGGTGTCTTAAATATATTAGTTTTACAATATAATAAAAATATAAAAATGACTACTATTTTAAAATGGACTTACTTAGTATAAGGGAACCTAGCTAGGAAGAAAAAAATGGCTTATTTTTTGCCTCCAGCTTCAAGAAAATTATCTATATGTTACGACGGTGATAGTTAACTTGCTTAATTTTAAGGAGGTCAACTTATGCTTAATTAGCTTTTAAATGTATAATACTGTATCTCTCTATTCAAGTTTTTTTTATTTTTTTCAACAAGACTATCATTCAACTAATTGTTATGTTATTATCTCCATTTCCATCCATCTTTTCAAAATTATTATAGATGAGGTGAAAGGCAAATTTAGCGCAAGATTCTTTCAAAATACTTAATGAGTGCGATATATATATGCATAGAATCAAAACGGAGCTAGCTAGCACTGTAATGAATTGGAAGGAAGATACAAGGCAGTTATGATTATTCATCTTGTTTTTTATCCAATAGCATAGCATGATCCACTTGTAGTGATCAATAATTTCTACTATTAACTAGTTTGTCTTGATTATTAATCTTTTCATTGATTGACACACAAACACAGCTGGTTTTCCATCATTTGCCCTTGAACTTGATCAATTCATTGATTCCTTTACCACTGTGTTTTTTTTTTCTTCCCAAAACAATAACGGTGTACGTACGGATAGAAAAATGAGCATTTTTATAACATTAAATATGTTAATAAAATTATTGTGAGAAAAATAATGTTGATAAGTAGTAGCTCGCGAAAATACTTAAAATTAGTTTATGAGTATTTTTAACGGTCATTAATTGTCAAAGAATAGTTTATGATTATTTTTAACGGTCAACAAATATCAATATATCTTTTTATGACAATTATTTTATCAACACTTTTCGACAATTGCACGTTAAAAGTTATCATAATTGTTGTAGTGTCGGTATCCATTATCCCAACCGTAATTGATTTATAAAAATGAAGTGTTTGAAAATATGATTAAAAATTTTATGTCTAAGAATAAAATATTTATATATTTTATGTATTTCTAAAAAGTATAAACAAATTAAATGAGATTTAAAATTAAATGGAATAAGGCAAAAATTATTATATTTATATCAATTTAAATATGGTATAAGAACGTTATAAGTTAATATTTTTATTTTTATTATCTCTATATCTATGTAATGTATGTTATTATTAGCCTAAATTACTTCATTATTAAGTGATTATCTTTTAACACCCTAAGCATATATGAAGGAAGTATTGCGAATATAATGTAGCTAGCCACCCAACTTTAAATCATGTTTATCTCTATCAACAATAGTACTATAGGATCTCTGTAAAATCTAGCTCTTTTTCATGATACTGACTTCACAATTATCACCAATATGCTAGCTAGATTTTGTTACTATAAAGGATTAAAACTTAATATAAGAAATTATCTTCTTACATAACATAGTTTCATATCTGAATGTTGAAAAGTCAAAAGCTTATTAAAAGTAAACTGTTAGGTGAGAAATGGGATTAACACAAGCGATAAGAAACTTGTTCTTGTTGTTCTTCTCGGAATATCATCTCCATTTGTTAGATATATAAAGGATCGTCGAACAGCTAAATATTTAATTATATATAGAAGCTCTGATTTAATGTTATTAAATTATTTATTTTAGAAAAATGATGAATAGAGAAACAAAAATCATTTTTCAATCGAACTGTCTTAAAGCACTGTCAAGAGATTTTTTCTGTTTATTATTATTATTATTAAAATATTATTATGTTAACAATAAAAAAACCAATATGATATATACAATGGAGTATATATTATATAAAAGTGGGAAATGTATATTTATTGTGCCTAATATATATATCATATGTTGTAAATAAAGATAGTGTTACCACATGTGATATATGTTGTATATAATATATAATATACATTATGTATATATTATATATTATATATTGTGCACTGTTTATTAGTTATTTTTGAGTAATTTTTTATTATGTGCCAACAATTTTTTTTATTATTATTATTGCTATTTTGATTTGCATAATCTTACAATGATCGTTAGACACGTGAAAAATGAATTTCTCACTGCTGGCTGCTGGCATGTACTACAAATATCAGACTTTGATGCAGGGATGACAATTGGGAATTGGGGATCCTTGGGCGGAAACCCGAATTTGGGGATATTTCTCCAGCGGGGATGGGGACGGGGAGGAAAATCTCCCCGAGGGGTAGTGCGGGGATGGGGATGGGGATGAGGACTATGCTTCCCGCTTCGAGGATAAAGTTATAATTTAATATGTGTGTATATAATTCTACTTTTGCCGAATTGAGAAATCCTAAAATAACTTAACGTTTTAACCAAACTTTTATCTCTGCTCCCCTCCCTCATTCTCTCCATTCATATTTATCAAACCATAACACACATGTCCTGATACCAAGTCACTGTCAAAGACATATTTTGTTATTTTTGTGACATATTTATATTTTATTGTCTAAGACTTATTTTACTTTTTTTGTGACCTTTAGAACTTATGTAACAATATCTTTAGGATTGATCATTATTGTATTAATTTTCTCAAAATTAATTTTTCTTTTATTTTATATAAAAACAAGTTTTTTTTTATAATTTTTTTTTCTCATTTGGAGCCCCACGGGGATCGACCAGGAATGGGAATTTTTTCATAGAGTGGGGATGGGGATGGAGACTATACTCCCCGTCCCCGCTCTGCCCATTGCCATCCCTGCTTTGATGTGAAATTAATTTGAATCTTTTGACGCACTTTGATTTATTAATTACCTTTATTAATTAGCAGGATCAGGAAGTATTAATTTGCACCAGATTTGTCATTTCATCTATAGTCTATATATTTATTTATTCAATTTAGCCAAAGATTCTCCTACGGCACATACACACATACAAAGTCAATTCCATTTAACTTTCAAAGCATTTATTATGTTTATTAGAAGGCTGCAATCCATCACAATTAAGGATATAATGCTTCCATTTTTTAAAAGAAAAAAAAATGGGAGTAGTAATGCTACTTATATATAGCAAAAGCTATTTGGCCATATTGTTCTTTTGAATTTATCAAAATTTGAGGAAGCTAATATAATAATGGATGAGTTACAGAAATAAAAATCATGCATCCAATAAAATGTTTGAAAAAAAAATAGTGATGGACACAAAATCATAATGATAAGATATATGTTAAACTATTTAGTACGTTTTTAAAAAATAGGTTTAATTATTTTGAAGGTCCTATAATTTTATCAAATTTTCAATCAAGCCTATCTCTATACTTCAAAAATTTAATTATAATTGAATCCCCACACTTTTAAATAATTTCTAATTAAATCTCTCACATTATTTTTTGTTAAAAAATTACATTTAATTACATTTTAGAAATTTTATTTATAAAGACATAAGAAAAAATTTTATTAAATTTTATTTATCTTTTATTTATTTTATTTTATTTTATTTCAGAATATATTTTAATTTAATTTTTTATTTAATTAATTTCTTGTTATATTTTTTATTTACTTTATTTTTATTTATATATTATGATAAGTAAATTAAAATAAATAAATAAAAATTAGCCACTACAGTTTAAGCAAATAATGTTTTAAGCTGGTATCTCTTTTTTCTTTTTTTCAATTTCTCATGTGGGGATCGACTTCCTTGCACTTTACGTTTTTTTCCACCCACTTGTTTGAACTAAACAAGATTGCATTAAAAACGTGGTTTTTATTTTATTATTTTAAAATGTTATGATGTATATAGAACAATTAGGAGAAAAAAAAAATACTAATGTACACTATTTTTGTTTATATATATATATATATTTCCTGTATCTTGGTGAGCGGAAAAATAATAATGATACTCCTCACTTTGGTCATAAGCTTTGTTGGAGAGTTCAATTAAAACGGGAAGGAGAAGGAAGAAAAAAGTCATTGAGATGTATAATATATAATTATATAATATAAATAATTTTATTTTAATTCACTATCAATATAGTAATAAAATTTGACACGTCTTCTTAGAATGAGGAAAAAAAGCAATAGTGCAATTAGTTACATTTTGTCAAGATTAATTGAAAGTTATTAAGAAAAAGTACTTTGGACCGAGCTAGTTATTAAGTCTGTACATGTTTTATTTGTTGAATGTATTGGCTAACTCTGTTACGCTAATTAATTAATTAATTATATTGGCCTTGCAGTACTTTGGATTCTTAATCAATGTTGAAGATATATAATATTTTGACAGATGAATATATAGTGTGATTGATGAGATTAATTAGAATGCACAGTTAGTCAATAGTAATTCGATATACCATCTATATAATCAATGATTTTTTGAAAATTTAAAATGAGATTAATTTAAAATTAGAATTCATGGCAATTTAAATTAGCTTAGTACAGTTTAAAAATAACAAGTATCATACCTGGTTAGTTCATGATAATTAATATAATTAATTTATTCCTGATTAGTACTTCCAAGTAATCTTTATAATCTCATCATTAAAGGGTATAAAACCAAAAAAATAGATGGATCTATATGTAATAGCGAGTCATACATGCACTGTTTTAAAGTACAAAAGAATGATCAATTTTGATCAAAGCTACTGTACATATATATAACTCTTAATCTTACAGATATGAAACAAATAATTTTGCAAGACCTCCACAAATAGAATGCATTCAATTTCATAAATGTTAAAGAAAATGAAGTATTTATGTTGTTTAGGATGGTTCGATAGGTTCTTTAATTTGTAAGTGTCTAATATTATTTGAATTTAATTTTGATACACTCATAATGTAAGAAAAATTTATATGTACTGTCATATTAACTACGATGTACAATTTTTTTAGTGAATTAAAATTAAACTCTAACATCTGTCACAAGAATGACTATTTTCAAATGAAAATTCAACTGATCATCTCGTGTGTGTATAGTAATAAAGAGAAATCTTCATTTCAGTATAAAAGTAGGATAAACTATTGAATCCATAAAATTAAAGATGATACCCATGCAAACTACAACTAACTAACATGAAGATAGCAAAAAACAAGTAATAAGGAAGCAGAATAAAAAACAACACTCTTCCTTTCCTTTGAGAATTTATGTTAAAGGGAGAAAGTTTTGCATTTTCATGCAAATTAAAAGGGTCAATCTATATATATATGTTTCCATACACAAGGGGTATTAATACTATGATGATGATCTCCGATTTGAAACTTCAAACCAAATTAAACACATTGGCTTGTTCATTCATTCATTCATTGTAGTGGCTTTTGCAATTCTAATAATAACAAGTTGTAAATAATAAAAGCATTACAATTTACTAGTAGAATCACCACATACACTTGTATTTGTAGTAGTGGCACATCAAAGAGATAATCTTAGCTCCAAATCTGGTTCTTGATTGTCACTTGATTCAGAGTTCTGGCTGCTTGAACCACTTCTTTGCATCTTTGTATCTATGTTAGGCGAATCCTAATTACACAAACAAACATTATGATTTATTATCCTGATATCAAATAATCATCGGCAAAAATGCGTATCGACTCTCATTCTACTCTTTTACACCGATAATATATCGAATTTAGTCTCTAACATTTTAAAGCTTGAAAATTGGAACAACAAATAAATGAGAGAAATGTTGAAAAGATTGCTTACATATAGGTTGAGAAAGGGTCTAGTTATGTTGTGTTGAGGCTCCATAATGGCATTGGCATGTTCCCATCTAGTTAATTTGAGGTAAAGAGGAATTATCACATATCAGCAACAAGTTCATCATGACAAATAATAATCAATAATGTTTGTCGTACAAGATAAATACGTCCACCGAACATCCAACATGTGTTATACATAAGACGTAATGTGTGCTATATGTAACACAAGTACGTATAGCACACATTGCGTCTTATGTATAGCTAATTTTAGATGCTCGTTGGAAGTATTTCTGTTATATGAAAAACATTATTGAATAATAATTATAGAACAAAAGATCAGAAGGAAAAAAACCAAATAATAAACCCAACTTTTATAATTGAACACATTTGCAAATTAAAGTATCTATACACATATATAATTAATAGTGTTGGGAGCTTGGAAGGTTTTAAGTAGTACCTTGGTGCTGTATCAGATGGTTGAGAATCTCCATATCTGATATTTGACCTTTCATATTCTGGTAGGCCCATCTGCACTAGCAATAATAAACAATGTTGTGTCCAATGTTCAGGATCCTCCATTACTCATCAACATACTATATACTATAATATATGTTCTAAAACCAAAAAAGAAAATCACTTGTATTTGAAACCAAATGAAAGATGCTGTGTGTATAGGCTAGCTCTTCTAATCAATTTGTATAATTTAGCTAAACACAATTCATAAGTACTTAATTATCATCTCTAGGGTTAGTTAGTTAGTTCTACCCCTTGAACTTTAAATTTCAAGTTCTCAACCAAACACAGACTAGAGATAGTTCAGATTCAGAAAGAAGATTGCTAGGGTTGTATATGCTATAAAGTTTTTCAATAGTAAGAAGATATATATATAATATATATCATGTGTCATATCATCATCCAAAGAAATTACAAGGGCTAGAAAATAAACACAACCTTTGATTGTTTTTGGGTTCAATCAAATTCCTATTGTGCTATTGCATATTGATTTTGCAGTTATTTGTTGTTACTAAGTGGTGGTCATAAATGACAAATGACAATAATAGTGTAAATATATGTGGAGCATGTTCACTCATCACAAAAGAACAATGATGAGAATAAGTTAAACATGGTCCAAGTGAAAAAAAAAAAAAGAGAGAGAGGAAAATATAGTACAAGTAAAAAGTGCTGTAAACTAAATAATAGGAATAAAAAAGAAAAGCCAAATTAAAAGAATTAACATACACAGTGTTTGGTTGGAAGGCATAAGAAGATGAGTATGATGTGGATGAAGATGAGTAAGAAAAAGATGATGATGGCACTTGTGAATATGGTGCTTGCATTCTTGGATCTTCCTACATGTTCATCAGAAACAAAAAAATCAATCAAAACACCAATAATTTCTCAAAGATATTATCATCAAAATGAAAAAGACTTAATTATTCTGGATATCATGCTCGGATTCAATAGGCATATTAAATCTGTCTGAACTTTTGATTATCTTGAAAATAATAAGAGAGGTGCTTACATTGGTAAAATTAGATGGATAAGGAGGTGTGTGTAGAGGAGGGTGATAAGAACATGCCATTTGACCATGTAATCTAATTTTCTCCAATTGGGCAACACCTAATCCTCTTTGTGGTTGTTTTGGCTTGTCTTGATTGTTCTTCTTCCCTTTCCTTGATGAAGAAGAAGAAGAAGATCCACTTCCTCCCATGTTTAGCTCTCCAAAATAGCTGCTACCCATGATATATGTATATATCAATGATCTCTTATCTCTAATAAATTTCTTGTGTGTGATGTGTATGTATGAGTTGAGAGAGAAGATAAAAGAGAGAGAGAGAGAGAAGTAGAAGTAGTTATATATTATGGTGTGTTTGGCTTCAAATTAAATTTGCAAATCCCGGAAGAAGTGGTTGGTTCCACTTGGTTGAAGAAAAGTGATTATTTTTGCTGGAAATTGAAAAATCAGAGATCTCCCAATGGTCTTTTAAGCTTATTGGTAGCACCCCAGCCAGGAAGAATAATTGCATCGCTGGATCAGATTGTGTTTAGATTTCAATCTTATGTTATATATACACCTAGATTCTGTGCCCTTTTTATTTTATCTCTGCTCCCCTTGCCTCTAGTTTTTTCTTTTCTTTTATTATTTCAAGGTTTTTTATTTAATTATTTTTTATTTCTCAAAGATATCTATTCTCAAAGGCAATAATTAATTCACATCATAAATTCATTAAAAGAGCAAACTATAATCATAATTTCTTAAAATTATTTAATTCGAGTACATCTGACTTTAACTAGTTTGATTTGAGTCGTATCGATTCATTATAAATTTAATTTATTGTGTACTAACTATTTCATTCAAAAAACTTGAACCTAATTTAATGGTTCAAAAACAATTGATTGGATCACTTGAATTGATCAAGTGTTATTTTTTTTTTTCATATGTATTTTCACTTTTTCTTATATATAAGTTTATGTGGAGAGAAAAACTTGCTCCTAAATATTTAAGATTATGGTATGCTCTAGCTAGGCTCATTCGAAGTATTATTAATGTATTTAATATGAAACTATATATAATTACTTCAGATGGAGAATAATATGGTTGAACTCTTTATGGATGATGATAATTTTATTACTCAAACCTTTGTCTTCTCACATAAGTGCAATTCACCTAATGCTACATCCCAAATCCTTATTGGTTGCCTCTATATTTCGGAGTGCTATATATATATAATAATTTTATTATAATTTTAATTTTGATGCATTAATAATATAAAAGTATTTTGCACTGTCATTCAATCAAAACACTTTATCTATATGACTTTTCAGGTAGTAGAAGAAAAAAAACACAATCATAGCTGATGTGTCAGCACATGATTAGATCACTGTGTAAAAATAATACACCGGATGAAATTAAAATCCTTTCATTATAATAATAATAATAATGATTACATTATTTATTGATTTTCTAGCCATTTGTTATATAGACTTTGGGGACTATCTCTGAAAGCGATTGTCTCCCATTTAAACTGTTTAAATAATGCTGCATCTGTGTGCATATGTGTAGCCACGCGCCACATTGAAGGCACCAAGTGCTATTTTTTTAATTCCACACCTTTATTATTTATTGCTTATTGATTGAATATTATTTTCTATTGTTTTCATGTAGATGTTTGCGCAAACTTTCTTTCCATTAAAATAATTGATTGGTGTATGCTACGCTATTTATATGATCATGAGGTTGGCACTTCTCACTCCCTCAGCAATCAGCATATATAGTCTTCCAAAGTGACATATAGGTAATTAATTAATTAATTGTATGATCTTTTTTTTTTGTCTAATAAAGAACTCAGGATGAAAGAATAACAACTAAAAAGCCTTCAAAATTGAATATTTAAAGAGAAATTAAGTTACACTTATTTAACTATATATAATAATAAAATGAGTAAGAATGAATGCGAACATGTGACATATGATGTGTCAGATACTTTATTCGACCAATTAGTTAGAATTTTTAATTGTAGTTAATTGTGGCTGATTCTTCTCTAGCTATTTGATGGTTTTTTTATGGTACTTTTATATAAGATTATATTGATTACACTGATCAAAGTAGATAACAAAGCTTTTTCTACCTAAAAAGATATATAAAATAAAAAAAGATAAGAAAGGCTTAATATAAGTAGGTTCCACTTTGCATGTGGTTTCCTAGTTCTCGGTCAATTTGTCTCGGTTGATAGTACCCTCAAGGGCCTGAAATAAAAAAGCCCCAGCTGTAAAATTAAGCAAATTATTAAGAGAAAGGAAAGTAAACGTAACTAATTAATTAATTGATTAAATCAATTAATTTACTAGCGAATAGTTTATATAGTATTAATCTGGGACCAAATCACGTCTGAATTGAATCGCAGATCCCAAAAATCATTTCTAATTTTATATTTTCAGTTTCAGAAATAATTAATCATTTGGATTGACTCAATTGCAATCCACACAAATTTTTGTTGTTCCTAAAAAGTGATAATGATATAGCTTAGTTAATAAGGAGGGATTGACCTAAAGATTGTGAAAAATCAAGGAAAATATATACTATCTATTTATATAATTGTATATATGGTGATTATTATAATAATAATGGAGGGATTTAATTAATTAATTAGTTGGTTAGGGGATGGATAGCCCAAATAATGATGTAATTGAGCTGTTTCACGCATGGTTTGTGGGTCATATTTTATGAGTTGTGTGTGTGGTGGAAAGTGAGAATATCCTCCAATTTGTTAACCAGACATGTGAACCCATGCAAATTACAAGAAACCCCACTAACCCCACCAAAAGTGTGTCATTTGTTGCTTAACCAGATGACATACATCCACATTATTATATATCAAATTAATATTAATATATATACAAAGTCTCATAGTTCAAAAGAAATGTCATATAGTATTTAATTTTAATTTGTTTCTTTACGTTATTTGGGGATCTGCCTCCTCTTCCCTTTTTTATTTTTCATTATTCTTCCTCTGATCTCTTCTTCTCTGATTAATCTTCTTGGACACTTGAGTTGTGTGCTGATGGAATTGCTGACCTAAAAGGCACTACTTATATATTTATCTTAGTTTTTATTGTCCATTGCTGCTTCCACTTTCAGTTGGTGACTTCAAAATGCAAAATCTTTATTAGTTTAAATTGCACCAATAATAAAAAAAACTACGACCTCACATAATTGATAATTAATTGATTTTCTGAAACAGTAAAATTATATGTACAATATAAATACTTATAGTAATTTTACAACATTTATTTTCATCATTAAACTTTAATTTTTAACTTGATCTCACATTTACATCCAAATACTCTAATTTAATTAATGATAGAAATGGATGTTGTACGTATTGAGTTACACTGTTATAAATAATATTGTATACCAAATAATTTTTGTTTCTTAATTAAGTATTTATAATAAATTTGATTTTCTTATGATGTGTATGAAGGATATATATATATATATATATAATTATGAAGTACGGAGAGTGTAAAAAATTTTATATTGTCAGTCAATTACATTCATTGATCTGTGTGACTTGTTAGTTAGTGAGTTATTTAGTTTAAGATTTTTATTGATATATCAATCTATGATTGAATGTTTATGTAAAATTATTTTATAATGACAATGAATTAAAATTAAAGTATATATATAAAACATGGAACAAGCCCTATTATATATTTACAACACTTATTTTTTTTTATTGACAATCTACTAATACGTATTTAATCACTTTTTAATCAATTTGACGAAATAAACATCTGGTTTTTAATTATTTTGAATGGCCAATATAACAAGAACAGTCAGTAAAAGTAAACGAACAGAAGGCATATATTTTTCTTTGTTTAGTCATAGTTTACTTTACTAGCTAGAATAGGTTTTCCTTTTATTTCGTCAACATTAGCGCAACGTTATTCATGCCACGTCTCTCAGAATAGAAATAGGCAGTTAATTATTAATTAGAAGAACGATAATAAATTTGAATGAATGTCTTTGAAACATTTTCCATAATCAGAAAAATTTTAAAAAGTTAAACTTTCACTAAAACGAGTAAATTCTTTTTTAATCTAATGAAAATTTCCTTTTTTTTTTATGACTTTTAAAATTTCAAATGCAAGATTATATTCAATCACACTTTATATGTCAACATATGCATGATTTGATACTATTACAAATCCACGAATGCTTAAGGAATAACAAAAAATCAGATCAGGTAAAACAGTCAAAAAAGTCCATTTAACATTTTATAGCCCAAATAGCATTTTAATCATGAGTATATTTTTAATGGGTTGGGTGATTGTGGCCCAAATTCCTATTTGTGGGTTATTTTGGCTGATTTTTTATTGTACCTCTAGCAATGCTCTTACATAAATCAGTTACATATTAATACAAAATGAATAATAATATGTACAATAAAAATTTATATAATACATGTATAACATTTTTTTTATAGTTTAATTTTAAGAGTTTTGATGTAAAAATAGACTCACGTTCAAATCCAATAACATGAAAAAATATTATCCAAGTATTGTTTATGTTAAAGTCTTCGATGTTACTTATACAGTAAAAAACAATATAATACTTATTTATCTAGCATATTATTATTGTATGGAAATTAAACCCAATAAAAATTATACAGATCAATTTAAAGAAAACAAAAACCTTAAAATGAAAATAATGCATATGAATTGAATCACACAAAAAAAATATATTATATAATATCTAAAATTAAATCCTCCACCCATTTGTCTCTTAATAATAGTGCAAGGTTATTGTTTCCCCTGGAAAATACTATTCTATTGCGCGTGATTCAAATCATTGAGATAAACGCAGTCTACTCAGCTATGATTAATTAACGGAAAGATTATAATTCAGTCAAGTCGTGAAACAGGTGATTTCAATTTCAATTTCAAATAATAAAATTTCACATGACTTGTTCGTTCTAATAAACCAAATTTCTTTCCCCTTATATCCATCTATATAAGTTGGTTCACATTCCTTTTTAGCATATGATGAAAAGAATGGCATTTGTCTACCAACAATTCTTACTGTATAACATAAATATATTCAACTAGCTAATATCCAACGTGTGTTATATATCATATGTAATGTGTATTATACATAACATGTTATACATACAACATATATTATGATATATAACCTACGTTGAATATTTATTGGATGTAATTCTATTGTACAACATACATTATTGCTTAGTACTATGTTGAAAATTAATGTAACGATCAATTAAGAAGTTATTGGATATGGCTGGTTTAAGAAAAAAACGTTGATGTTATGTAATTTGTTCTAAAAAAATTAATATATCATTTTAACAATATATATAAATTAAAAATTTTAGGGGCATGACTAGCTCGGCATAAATGACGGTTGGCCTGAATAAGGAAGCACAAAGTAAACGTAGTCATCCTATTTTTGATTAGTTTGGCAACTATATTTGGTCATGCTTCTCCGTCTCAATTGCTTAAAATTTAAGGCATTGAATTCTATTAACAAAAACAGACATATCATAATCAATATATGTTCAAGACAAGCCGTACGAACTGCTTGCCATTTGAAAACATATCTTGTCATAATTAGCTGCTTGATAAATATCACATTCAACAATGAATTACGCGTACCAAAAAGTCGACAGATTTAAGGAAACCAATCGATTATGCCTTTGATCTTCATATATATATATATATATATATACCTAAGCAATTTTATTTTCTTAATGATTTCATAGTATATGGTAATATTTGTAGGGTTTATTTTGTACCGTACACAAAATTTTACACAATAATTTAATCTTGTATTAATGAATTATTATTACTCTAATAAATACCTGTTTTCATCCGTCTCTATGTGACACGAGTACTTAGTTCAATTAATTCTCCTAGCTTCATTTAGGTTGTTCTATTTGTTAATTGCAATAGGCAAATTACACATTTGTGTTTCTTCTTTATTGCATCTACATATTCATATGTCACTATCAATCTATTTTAAAATTTCAAAATCAAATTTTAAGTCTATACATTTTTCCATTCCTCGTATAACCTCATCCCCATTTACTTCTCCTAAACAGCTTTTAACCTATCGGTCAGGCTGCCTATGCATTGAAGGAGACCGAGATGAAGCCGGTGGTAATCTTGCCCTTAGAGTCTGCGACGTTCTTCACTTAAATTTCAAAGTAGTATGTAATACATTTGGTCGGAACAGACCCTATCCGCCTAAATCTTGCCAATGGCGTGACCATACATGTTTACGTTTGTGTGCTTTATTGATAGCTTATCTGTCAACACTATCATAAACCCTCGAGTTGTTGATGATGTTTAACCCGGTGGGAAGGGTCTAATCTCCTCCTCTTCCTCTTCTTCAATACACTTCTAAGCTCCTCTGGTGCATGCTTACACCTCTTCTTTTTCCTTATACTCGCCAACACATACAACCCTAGATTTCTTCCTTTTTCTTCATTGTTGTTATCGTCCTCCTGTAATATCTACTTTATGTAAAAAAATCATGTAATTTTATATTAAAAATTTATAGTCTTCAATTTTTAGATAGGTGAAAGTTATTGGTTGACATTTTAAGATACCAATGGATGCATATACATGTAACAATAAAGTAATGTAATAGGTTAGCATCCTTTTGTGCAAAACCAACATTTTAAAGGCTAAAAATCTTGTTTTGAAATTTAATTGGCTGATAGATTATGCATAATAAAATTTGAATTTAGAACCTCATGCAAAGTAACTTATATACGATTATATATTTTCACAAACAGTTGTAAATTGGGAGTTAATTATAGTGTTAAAATTGCTTTATTCATTATGTTTTGGAAAAAGAAAGTGCATGAAAGTATATTTTGTGTGAGGTCATCAGAAACAATGGCATTGATGATAATAATATCAATACAATACAATGATATATCTCGGGTAAAGTGGATGGGGACGAAAACAAGGGATTATGTTGATCCGATTTGGTTTTGTTTATTTATTAGGGACACACAGAGCAATATATACATAGTATATATTATCAAAAAATATATATATACATAGTATATGTATAGTGATGCTTATTGTGCGTGCATCTCTGTGTTGTAATTAATGCAAACAAAATTATATACTAAACGAAGACAAGAGGAAGTGGAAAGAGATGTAGGGAATATATGGTATCTAAGTGTAGATTTGTGGCCACATGCAAACCCCTTAATTAACACCTTGAGTTTAAGAGAAGCCAAACAGAATTAAAGCACCACCACTGCCAAATCCACACAACTCAATCACAATAATATCTCATATTTATATCATCGATCAGATTCTCAATTACTATTTTTTTTAATTAATTTCATCTATGTATATATATATTAACAATGTTTGACGTAAAACAAAAATACGTTCAACAAGTATCCAACGTGTGCTATTACATAATATACAATGTGTGCTACATGTATAGCACATGTACGTATAACAAACATTCTGTATCATGAATAACACACATGGTGGAATGTTATTAGTTAGATATATTTCTGTTATACGACAAAATAATTGATATATATATATACACACACGGGGACTTGAGCCTATATATAGTTAAATGGTTAAGGTTAAGACTAAATAATATGTGACAGAATACATACAGATCCTTATGTATGTATGTCACAGACTTTTGGAGATTTATACGGGGAAAATAAATAAATGTACAGAGAGAATCTTCCAAAATTCTTTTTTATGATCATCGACCGCCACACTCAAATTTTCCTCTATAGCACAGTTTTGTGTTCAGCACTCTGGTGAGCTAGCTAGCTCCAAAATGTCTAGAGATTATCTTAGTTGAAACTTGAACTAATTAACTTATTATATTTTTTCTATATTTCTATTTAATATACACTATTAAATGCAATTTTAAAAAATGTAGGATGCCGATTAGATTTGAATTGTGATCTCTCATAATTTATTAAATTTATTTTTATTAAATAATATTTTATTTATGTTTAAATTGTTAACAATAATATACACTAGATCTGTGTTTGGATAACAAGAAGGGGCAGAAATAGGGGACATATTTTTATCATCGTGTTTGGTTGTAGTAACAAATATAATAAATTGAACCATTTTATATCTGTTTTTACTTAAATTGTATTTATATTTCTGTACTTCACACTCATTTTGAGGCCGATGGTGACACGAGAATTGAGGTTTCATTTAATAAAATTTAGTCAATTTTTACACTTATTTCTTTCTCAAAATTCCAAACACTATCCTCACATATATAACCTTAATTAGTTTAGGTCTTCTCTTCCCCCATTCTTGCGTTGCATTTCAGAAGCGGCACATTCTTGAAGAAGAAGACAGATACCGGGAAGAAGAAGCTCTGCTCCGAGATTGGGAAGAAGATCGACAGAACTCCCTGCATGTAACAGGTTGGTTCCTCAATCTATTTTCATACTGGTTCAAAGTTATTTTTAATGTTGGAATATAAAATAAAATGAAAGGATAAAAAAGTAATTTAACATATATTTTTAGTATTGTACACACTCAACCAAGCATAATACGAAGTCATATTTATATTTTTGTATATTGTAACTAAATATGATACAAAGATATTTTTTTTAACTTTTTGACTCCGTCTCCTTGTATCTGTCTTTATGTCTCTGTCTCGCACTCCTCATCTAAACGCAGTGATGAGTCTCATTCATATAAACGAGTAAGAACATTTGCCATACTAGCTATATATATATATATATATATATATATATATATATATATATATATATATATATATATATATATATATATATATATATATATATATATATATATATATATATATATATACAGAGGTATATTAACTATAATTATTAGAGGCTAGAGGGGAAAGAATATGTACATATATTCATCATTTTCAAAAATGATATTTATATTTCAATCTTCTTATATCTTGTGTGAACATTTATTTTATTATTATTAATTAAATTTTATATGATATTTATTTTAATATTAATCTTTTTATTTATCATTAATTTTAATAGATGCCTCAAAATATCCAATTTTAAATATTTATATAATATTAGAATAATTTCAATGAAGAGGTTCAATCAGCTCTTCAAACTAGGAATCCGTCAATTCTAAGATTTTTCGATTTAATTTTTTTTAATGATGAAGAAGATATCATCCACAAAACTTGCATGTGCAAAAATGCATGGTTACTCTGAATTATTTCATAAACTAAAACCATTTGCTGAGTTTGCAGTCACAAACAGCTATACTTTATTCAATAATATCTGTAGTACAACAGAAATACGTTCAACTTATATTCAATATATGTTATATATAATATGAAATACATGTGTGTTATACATATATGTGTTATACATATAACACACGTTTCGTATATATATAGTACACATTGAATATTATTTAGACGTATTTTTGTTGTATAACCAACATTATTAAATACTTTATTATTATTATTAGATACTTTGGATGATCATCAATCAATGAGGTCCCCCCATTCCCCCAGCCAGGCTCTTTAAATTAATATCCATGATTGATCTGTTAAATAAAACTCGTGGATACCTTATAACCTAGATCTCTGTACCCTAAGTTGTTAAATAAATACTTTTGATGCCCGTGTAATCCATGTTTTGCTTTGGTGGAAGATTTTCTTACAATATAAAAACTACTATACAAGAAGTCTCTATGTACTATATACATTAAAAATATAGAGTTAGGACTACGTATTGGAATATAATTGGGACCTTGGAAACTACATGGAAATTGGCCTTGACCCACATGTTGCAAAATTCAACACTTGGCTTCCCTCTAATTAATTATTTAACTATCAAATCCTTATTATAAAAAAAGCATCCTCACATTTAATATATACTTTAAAAATATTCATAACTATTTCTTTTAAGTTTTTTATCATAATTTTTGAATATATGATTGGAATAAATAATTTAAATGTTTATAAATTACGTATTAAATATATTTTTAGAAGTGTACAATAATTTTTCTATTATAAAATCTCTTATAATAAGGGTCCCAGTGATTACTTGGAAACGTGGCACTATAAATGTGATTGGGCCTTCTTGTCTCAGAAAACCAACATCCCTCAGTGCTCTTATAATCTATCTTGGATATGATTTTCTGATACACTTGATGATTCTGATCATATCATGCATGATTATTATTGTTATCATTATTAATTTGATTAATATCTCATCTTTTAATTTCATTTGTTATGTGCGCTGTATTGATTAGGAGCGCGCAACATATGCTTTGCATTATTTTATGGATCAATCAATATATATTATATTATATAAATAAATAGCTTTAAGGTTCATATGTATTCGTCCATCCAGCGCTACAGAGAGGAAACAGAACAAGATTTTATTTGTTTAATTTAATTTTTGGATGTGATGTGTACAGGAAAGATTCAATGACACAGGTAAAGTGGTTATATACATACCTGTTTAATTTAAGAACAACCGTACAATTAATGATTTTATATATGTATTATTATTATTATTATTATTATTTTCTCAATTTGGATTAAAGTTGTAACCTCATAAGGGATTTGGGATAAATCAAGTACCCGCATTGGTTTAGTTCCTCATAATAACAAAGAGAGTAATTATTGAAAAATATCTTGATACACAATAAAAATCAGCTAAAATAATCAATAGATTATGCACAACATGTAATGAGATTTTAATTACTCGTTTTTTTTGGACGTATTTTAAAAATTAAATTAATATATCTAGATATGATTAAACTTAGATGCATTAATATTTTATATATATAAAATTCGAAATGATAATCATCATAAAACGGATGAAATATATAACTTGGCCCGTAATTCATCAGAAATTTGTATGATTAAAAAAATAATAATTTAGAATCTTTTTGCCCTTATTTATTATGAAAAACTATGACATGTGTCAAATCTTGGTCTGCCTGAATTAATGTATGGATATATATATTCTTCCTAGCTACTAATAGCATTGGTAGCTAATATATAGGTTCCCATGTCGTTGATTTTGGAAAGGATAATAATAAGGGAATACAAAAGGAGTATTAAGTTAGCATTGATTTTTCTCATTATTAGATATACTAACAAGATTTACAAATATATTAAATTCGATTATCTTCTTGTTCATAAACAAAAGGGGTAAGAATTCAATATTGCTTTAAATAATAATAAGTTATGTCTTGTATGTACTATTAAGATTGCATTTATTAAAAGATACATGATATAAATAATAAACACAAAATGAATATATTTAATGATGAAGATAGAATAAAAAATGTGTATATCTTAACATATATTTTTTTTATATATTTTCTATAGTCTTGAAAATATGAATAAAATTGACGTGAAATTAAACAAAATAAAAAAGAAATCATCATATTTATGTTAATTTAAATGAAATATAAGAATTTTATATTTTTATATTTCTATTATGTATTAATTATCTTATACAGCACAGTAAATACCTTGACTCATGAAGGAGGCACATTATGTCATGGATGACATGACATATACACATACTCTCTGCTTTAATTTTCACGTGCATTGAGATTTTCTACTCATATTTGTTTGGTAGTTTTTGAATAAATTAAAAAGCATATGCTCATAAAAACTTTATTATAAAATAAAAATGACAAATTGGTACTTACCCTTAAATGAACTCATAATCTCAACCATACCGATGATGTCATTTTCCTCAATGATGAAATTAATCTTTTTTCAGAGTTTGCACACATGGTTGGATTAGTTTATTAGCTCTGGGGTTGAAATTGATCATTTTGCACATAACTTTAGGTGCCTAACAAAACCAAACCCGTACATCATTTGCATCAAAGTATAAAAAATGGATTTAATTTTCGTTCATGAAAAAATATATAATTTTTTTACATAGTCATCTAATTATATGCTATTATATCAGTCATAATTATATTTTTTTTTTCACTATCGAAAAAATCATAAAAACATTGTGTTTTAATTTAATAAAAATGTAAAATACATTTACATTGCCAGTGTATCAAAATTAAACTCATATAAAATTGCTTCCACGCATGCATATGGCAGTGGCCATACTGTTAAATTCTCCGCATATATTTAATTTTACCAATGTTTTTGAGTACTTCTTATTATTTTTTTATGTCATTTAAAGTTGGCCATTTGATTATTATTTTTTGTCAAGTCGATTACAAAGAATGTGTTCATACAGGCAAAAGTAGCTCGATCATAATGGAGAACATTGTATTTGACAAAATAATTTACAGTACTTTTCTCATATGGGAATAAGAGAATGACTTAATTATAAAAAGTATACTCTTGCATGTGTAAACACTTTTTATTTGTACTGTAGGAAAATTGTATTGATCAATATTGCTTTGCATATGCATGCAATAAGATTTGAGGTTATGTAGATCTAGACAAACACATTGTTACCATACACCCATATTAATCTATACAATAATGCTAAGTGAACAATGAAGAACCAGCCCATCCAGCCAATGAGCCTATTTTGACTTTGGATTTGACCCAAATAATCATTGAGATTGTAATGGGCTGAGTAATTATAACCCAAAATCTCATTTATTGGCTGGTTGGACTGGTTTTGTATTGTTCATTTATCATCACCCTAATCTATATATCTAAGATCATTAAACACCTATACTAACTCATATGTCATCTATATTTTTTTTCTTTTCATCTAAATAAATTAGTTGATACTTTTTGTTGTTTTATGTTGTGTTGTTTAATTTTTTATTTTCCTTGCGAATCTTTTCTAGAAATCATCACATTTGAACATTTGAAATATTTTTACAAAATTGTAAGAATAAATATCTATTTTGGTCTATTAATATTAATATAAGAAGAAACAAAATATTATTTGAAGATACGAAAGTGATAATGTGATTCTTTAGAATTTGACGTGTTGGACAAATTAGTCACTCAATATGTGAAAAATGACAACATGATCCTTCAAAATTGAAATTTTAGGAAAATGTGGTCCCATAAAATTGAATATCAACGATAAGTTGAGAAACCATATTGTTTTAAGATTTCAATTTTGAAGGATCGTAATGTTACTTTCCTATATTGGGGGACAATTTTATCTATAGCTTCAAATCTTAAAAGATCATATTGTTATTTTTTAATCTTAAAAGACTATTTTGTCCCTCATGTTAATCTTGAAGGACTAAAATGAGTATTTATTACTCATAATGTAATTTTTCCAACACTAATTATTTTATATATCATGTATGCAAGACCTAAACCAAAATCAAGATTATTAAGGAGAATAAATTGAGTAGTGTTATAAGAGTATATAAAATAAGGGTGGTTATATATTCAATAATATTGAATCATATATATGTATGATCTATAAATTTATTCATATAAATCAACAAATATGTCACATCATTCTCAGATAAGTTTAGATAAATGTTTCAGCTAGTCTACTATTTTTTTTTTCTCATTAAAATAGTACAGCGTTTTAGACATAAGGTGTCTTTATATACACGAAATGTTTATTTAATTCATCATCTTCAAGCAAACCTATCCTATCGTTGAATAATCCTTACCATTATCATATCAAATATACAATTGATTCGCACTTCCACTAAACAGTTAAACCTGAAGAAAATTTATCTCAAACATGATGTCGGAGTCTTAAGTTTTATTTAGTTGTAGATGCTGGTGCGTTCACACACACACCATCATGCTTTGATTATTCCAATTAATCTATTAATTAATCAATTAATTAAATATAGGTATTATTTCAACATCTCTGAACTTGCCTAACTGGTTTGCGTAGGTACTAGGTGATGGCAAATTTGAATATTGTATCTGTTTGTTATAAACTTGTAAATTATTTTAATTTGTGCACATGTTTATATCTTACTATTTTATTTGATATATTATCATGTTTTTCAAGATATGACTAAACTAATTTCTCATGTTTTTGTTCAATTCTTTTACAATTTACGGGCGCAAAAATTTAAATACGTGCATACGAATTTTAAGGCCCAAGTCCAACTTGAAAACCAAATCTTATGGGCTTCGTAGCATGGGCTTTGAAGCCCAATTATACTGCTTTATTATAGTTATCGGCTTAGTTAAGCCGATATGGCTCAAGCCGAAGCCGAAAGAGCCGAACAGGACAAAGAACAAGAGTATTGTTTTAGCAGAAGATAAGGATTTAAAGCCTCGCCATTCATTTCCCTCCTTCCACTTCATCACTTTATCGTCAATACCCATTTCCAGTTACACCATAAAGACTCCATTTTTACAAATAAAACTTTCCCAAACTTCAAGGACTAAAGTTTCTGGGAAATTTTTTTGGCCCTTCTGAGGTACTGATTCTGCTTCAAACAGTGATGGGTCTTTTGTTTTGTTTACTTTGATGTTTCTTATCATTATTGGGAATTTATAGTACTGTGTTTTCATTGCTTAATTGAACCTTGGACTCACTACTTACTGTTGCAAAGTCTATTTAAAGTATTCTTGTTCCAAACTGTGATTGAAATTGAAGAAAAAATGGTTCTTTCCAGCTCATTTTACTGAGCTAGCTTTGTTAATTTTGCAAAAGGAACCGTGGGGGTTTGAAATGAGCTGAAAGCAACCCTTGTTTTTATTTATTTATTTGTTCACTTTTTCTTTTTTTGGTTTAATTGTAAGCATGGTTTGCATTTCGGATTCTATTTTATAATTTGTGAGTGGGGAATTTTACTTGCTGTAGTTCTGGCGTGGTGAAATATAGTATCATGTTATTGTTATGTTACATTTTAATGGAAGTTTCAACACGCAAAGGATTAGAATTTGTGCTTTTATTATTTGGGAAAAGAAAAGGGCATTGATGACTAAAGGAGCTAGTTGAATTTTGTCAGTGTTGGATTCCTAAAACCAGGTATTGATGAAATTCAATATTTTGACTTTTTAGCCAAGTGAAATAATTGGAGTTGGAGTTTTGAAAACCTCTAAACATCATGCATGAGTTGAATGAAATGATAAGATGGCTATAAGTATATAACCAATCATGTTGTAGGGGAAAATAAACCGATTATAAGGAATTATATAATCCGAAAAGTGCATTCATCAAGTTAGCTTCAATGGATGTATGAAATTGAAGTCCTGACTTGCAGTATGTACCTGGCATTTGTCATGTAGATTGAGGAGTTCATTGACAACCTCTGTTATCCTAGAAGTCATATCGGGCAATTTTCAGGGAATCATGTGAACTGCAATGTAGTCAGTGTCAGTATTCGCTCGTGGTTTGCAAAAGATGTGATTGTGCTAGATGTGCTTGTGTAGACTTTGATACTGATATATGGAGCAGCTTATATACTGTGATTCATGTATTTGTAAAATTTAGCTGGCTGGACCAATTAAGTGATTTTCTTTCCAAAAATGTCATAGTTTTATGTTCTTCTAAGTGGCTACAATGTGTTTAGGTTTTTTGAAAGCCGTACTAACATTTCACATATGTAACATGTCTTGTGAAGGTGGCGCAAGATGAGCTGATTCTGATACATTAACTAAGTTTTACAATCCAAGCCAACATGAATCCTGTATTACCATGCTCTGTCGGCAATGTTTCACTAGTTCCTGGAATTGCCTTTGCAACAAGGAAGAGTAATTCTTTAACTATACTCAGTTTGTCAAGAGACTCTGTAAAACAAGGATCATCAACTCGGAGATTTCTATTCCCTTCATTTGTTGCCAGTGGAGTGTTTCCACAGAACACAAGGAGATGCGCTTTTCATAAAAAATCTAGAACCTCCATATCAGCCACGGAAACCGATGTAGCAGTAGAAGAACCGGGTTCACCTGTTACAGATGAAGTTTCAAGTGGAACGAGTGAAGATTCATCCCCGAAGTCTGATGCCGATCCTGCTCCAGCTAAAGCCAGACGTTCAAGACCTGCAAGGAAAAGTGAGATGCCTCCAGTTAAGAATGAGGATTTGATTCCTGGTGCAACTTTTACTGGGAAAGTAAAATCTGTCCAGCCATTTGGCGCCTTTGTTGATTTTGGAGCTTTCACGGATGGGCTTGTTCACGTCTCAATGTTGAGTGATAACTTTGTTAGGGATGTTTCTAGTGTTGTTTCTGTAGGACAAGAAGTGAAGGTGAAGCTGCTTGAAGTGAACGCCGAAACTCAGCGTATTTCTCTCTCCATGCGTGAAAATGTTGACTCTGCTAAGCAACGCAAAGATCCATCACCCACCAGTAATACAGACAAAGCTGGTGCTGGGAAGAGGAGCACTTCAAAACCCACTCAAAGGAAAGATGCTGGGAGGAAAAGCTCAAAATTTGTCCAAGGGCAGGACCTGCAAGGCACAGTGAAGAATATGGCTAGAAGTGGTGCTTTTATTTCTCTTCCTGAAGGGGAGGAAGGATTTCTGCCCGTATCTGAGGAATTGGATGAAGGATTTGGGAGTGCTATGGGAAACACTTCGCTGGAGATTGGTCAAGAAGTCAGTGTACGTGTTTTGCGTATCAATAGAGGACAGGTAACATTGACTATGAAGAAAGAGGAAGATGTTGTACAATTGGACTCAGAAGTTAGCCGAGGGGTTGTCCATACTGCAACAAACCCTTTTGTATTGGCTTTTCGCAAGAATAAGGATATTGCTGCATTCTTGGATGAGAGGGAGAAAGGTCAAAATGAAGTTAACGAATCATCAACTACAAGCACTTTGCAAGAAATTGAGGGAACTGTCAAGCAAGAGGAAACTGCATCCGATGTTCCTGATGTGCAGGGTGAACCAGAAAGCATTAATCAGTTGACTGATGATGCTTCTGCGGTAAAACTTGCTGAAGATGATACTGCTGAAGATGTTACTTCTGAAGCTGAGGAAGATGTAGGAGCCAGTGCATTGGATGGTTCCTCAGCAGCTATAGTGGACAATGAAATAAATCCAGTCAGCGATGTCCCTAGCCCAACTTCAGGTATAGATGGTACCACTGAGAAGGAAACAGAGGTGGCTTCCGGAAGTTTAGCTACGGAAGTGGATCTATCAACTGCAAATCCAGTTATTGAGGAAGCTACTCAGCCAGATGTCACAACAAGCAATCTAGATGCTGACTCGCCCCTTGAAATATCTAATGAGAATGTAATAGAAAGTGGAGTTGATCATATTGCTGTAGAAGATGAAAAACAATCACAAGACTCTAGTACAGGGTCAGAAATTGAATCAAGTGCACCAGCTCTAGAAGAAAATTCAGGTTCTGTGTATTCTATCTCACACTTTTGCAGCTAAACAAGTCCATCTGTCTAATAGTCAACCATATTTATATTTACATATGGAAATACTGATTGTAAAGCCATTCCCATAAAGAAACTAAAATCAAGCATATTATGTGTTATAGTATGATGTGAAAGAGCTTTTCAATTATCTCAGAGAATAATATTTCATTTGCAACAGAAGTTGATGACACCATTGAAGCCGTTTCTGAGAATAATGATGGTGATACTAGTTTGAGTGGGCAAAATGGCGTGTTGTCTCCTGAGACTGAGAGCAGCTTGAATAAAGGTTATCCTTTCAATTCCTGCCTTAGTGCTTGACTAATTCTACTTAGGCTAATGAGTTAAACTCGGTAACATGTTTTCTATAACGTGTTATCTTCATCCATTTGATTCACATATTACATGATATTGCACTTCTTTCATTTCAGATGTTATCCCAATGAATTAGTTTTGTCTAACTGAAGAAATTTTATAATTGGCATATTTATCAAGTGGTTGGATAATTTTTGTTAATTACTTGTCATAAAGGGAGTGTTCTTGAACTGTTAATTCTTTTGTCAACAGATGGAACTGAAGAAAAGGATCAAGTTCCCTCTCCTGAAATTCCTGCTGCTGAAGTTGTGAACAACACCATCAATGACCCCAAAGAAGAAGTGCAGGAACAAACACCTGCTACGGAGAATGAAAATTCTTTAACTCCAGAAGTTGAAGATGAAAAAGTTGCAACTGTATCCGAGAAAGATAGCAGTGATTCTAATTCTAATGGACAAGGTCCCATTGCTGCTTCAGATCAAGCCTCAGGTAAAGGTTAAACATTCATCTTATTCACATCCGTTTGCATTTCACATGTGTTTCTGCATCAAATTGAAGTAAATATTGTGGAAGGACTTTAGTTTTATACATGTATATTAGTTTAGACATATTATCATTGGATATATTACAACTTGGTCCAACGGGAATTTAGACCAATCAATAAAGATGCTCTTCAATTCCATCTTTATCAGTGTCATTGCCTTTGGGGATTAAATAAATGAGACTTTTGATAAACATTACTTTACCTTTATTGATATATTTCTTGGTTCCAGCCTTTTTTTTTATTATTTTCTTACATAGGATTTCTAATAGTTAAATGTCTGTCCCTTTTTTGTGGATTACAGCTACTATATCTCCAGCACTTGTGAAGCAGCTTCGCGAAGAAACAGGAGCTGGAATGATGGACTGCAAAAAGGCTCTTTCTGAGACTGGAGGGGACATTGTTAAAGCACAGGAATATCTTCGGAAAAAAGGGTTATCAAGTGCAGAAAAGAAAGCAAGCAGAGTAACTGCAGAGGGAAGAATAGGCTCTTACATCCATGACAGCCGAATTGGTGTTTTGGTAGAAGTAAACTGCGAGACAGATTTTGTGTCCCGAGGTGAAATTTTTAAAGAGCTGGTTGATGATATAGCCATGCAGGTGGCTGCATGCCCTCAAGTTGAGTATCTCGTCACTGAAGATGTTCCTGAAGAAATCGTGAACAAAGAAAAAGAGATAGAAATGCAGAAAGACGATCTCATGTCTAAACCAGAACAGATAAGATCGAAGATTGTTGAAGGGCGCATAAGAAAAAGACTAGAGGAGCTTGCATTGCTTGACCAGCCCTACATCAAAAATGATAAAGTGGCTGTAAAGGACTGGATCAAGCAGACTATTGCAACAATTGGAGAAAATATCAAAGTTAAGAGGTTTGTGAGGTTCAATCTTGGAGAGGGTTTGGAGAAGAAAAGCCAGGATTTTGCTGCTGAAGTGGCTGCACAAACCGCAGCAAAAGTTGAACCTACACCGGCAAAAGAGCAACCTGCTATTGCAGAAGTCAAAGAGACCGAGCAAAAGTAAGCAGTTCTATGAATTCTTACTCATTACAAGTTATTAAATTATTAAATGTATTAGTTACAAGAATGTGCATTAGTTGAGATTCAAAAACAGTGGTTGGATATCCCCTTGGTGATATGTTTAAATTGGCTCCATAATATACATAAAAGTGGAAGCAATGGCTTTCATCTGCTCTCAGAAAAAAAAATTGATGTCTTTGGAAGTCTTGAAACTTAAACTGTTAAACATTTTGCTGCAGGCAATCAACAGCAACAGTTTCTGCCGCATTGGTCAAGCAACTAAGGGAAGAAACTGGAGCAGGGATGATGGACTGTAAGAAAGCTCTCGCCGAAACTGGAGGGGATCTTGAAAAGGCACAAGAATACCTCAGGAAAAAGGGTCTCTCAACAGCTGACAAGAAATCCAGCAGGCTAGCAGCCGAAGGCAGAATTGGTTCATACATTCACGATTCGCGCATCGGAGTTCTAATTGAAGTTAACTGTGAAACTGACTTTGTTGGCAGAAGCGAGAAGTTCAAGGAGCTGGTCGACGACCTTGCGATGCAAATCGTGGCCTGCCCGCAGGTGCAGTTCGTATCGATCGAAGATATCCCAGAGGCAGTCGTGAACAAGGAAAAAGAGCTCGAGATGCAGAGAGAGGACCTAGCTTCAAAGCCTGAGAACATCAGAGAGAAAATCGTTGAGGGAAGGGTATCGAAGAGGCTCGGGGAGCTTGTTCTTCTGGAGCAGCCTTTTATTAAGGATGACAGTATCTTAGTGAAGGACTTGGTGAAGCAAAGTGTGGCTGCTATTGGAGAAAACATTAAAGTTAGGCGTTTTATTAAGTTCACTCTTGGAGAGACTTCTGAAGATGAAGCTCCAGCACAAGCAGAATAATAGAATGAAGAAAAAGTGCCATAAAGCATGCTTATCTTCTTTTGTTACTAGCTACAAACAGCAGCATGTGAAGCAGGGTTAGACAAATTTTGAAAAGAGCAATATGATTCTTCATAATAACCTTATGTGCAATCGGCATGGACACATTTTTTTTTAAATCTGTATCTACATTGAGATACACGAGGACCATATCTTTTGTTAATTCTCTCTGCTTTTGTTAATGCATTTTTGAATTACTAGTTTCATTCATTTATTCCTTGACCGGTTTTCCTCATGTAAATTACATTGTTGTTTCTAAAATAAAAACTTCAAAATGGATATGGTAGCTGTTTTAATTTGTGGAATGACATTGAATATCTTGGTAATCATGACAATAACAAAAATTCTTGTATGTTCTTTTGAACCAATATTTTTCTTACAGAAAGTGATTTTATTCATCAGATGTGAAAAAAGTGTAAAAGATAAATTATATAAAAAAAGCTTATACAAGATGTAGATATAATGCTCAGTGTATCCAAAAATTTCTCCAACACTAAATCATTCCTTAAGGTGTCAATACAAACAGGATAAATCAAGGGATATGTATAGTAGTATTACCTTCCCTCAATGAAGAATAATGCAATTTATGACATTATCACATTGTAATGACATGTCCATGCATATTGATATACAGCCTGTTATTATGCAGAATCAATAATTGATGTAATCACAAGAAGATCTTATGCATCTTGGTTACTTGCTCAACTAATGAATTTATAGATAGATATGCACAATCTATAAAAGGTGGCATCACTCAAGTCTAACTTGGCAAGAGCTTGCAACATTTGAGAGATGAATCTGGAAAAAAGAGAGAAGGAAGAAAATTCTCATTTGATCTACCACTCATCATATCATCTATTACAATACACACCATCTTTGTCAGCAACAAATTCCTTTTTAGCTTTGATGCCTTGCTGGTACAAAACGCCAGAGGTCAACCGCAATGTCTACCTCCTTCTTCTTGTGAAATTTGTATAGTTTCGGTACGTCGTATCGAAGCTGTCAACGCAAGAAAACGATATAAGGTTTCAACAATAAGAAGTTACTCATCCAATAACTGAAACAAGAAAACTGTGAAGAGTTTGGGCGTGATTTAAAGTTAAACCTCACATATCCTTCTTAAGTGCTCTTGGAGCAAAAGATTTATCTTATATTTGTAGTAATTGTACTATTGAGTGTGTTATATCTCCGCTATGGCATTGAAATTGCAGTTTAATTGGGAAAATGGGAGATAATGATGACCATATAACTAACATGGTACAGAGTCAATAGTATAGTTTTTCTTGCTCTGCGAGCACCTTAGAATCTCTCGGTGGAAAGTGTGGTTCATTGATCAATGGGTAAGAAACAATATGGTCAATGTAGAGAAAATATATTTTTCAATGCAGCAATAAGGTCAATTTAGAGAAAAAAATAATAATTATTGTTAGAGGACTTGAACATTGAATATAACTTCACTCACCTCACATAGAACTTCAGCACTGCTAGCATTGAAATCCCTTAAAGCCGTTCGTTTTATATGCTGCAATCAGACAAAATCGCATCCATGATATTGTTTCAAATGTAAGGGAAAAGAATCTTCACAATGTTGGGAAGCCATATAGAAGTACCAGATAACATATGAACTCATGCTTATGCATTACCAAAACGTACAAAACCAAGTAATCAATGAGGAAGAAAGGTCTTAATGGCATACTTCTACGATGATATTAATATATCCTTTTGAAATGCAAAGACGAGTAACCAATGAACAGATATAACTTCGGTAATCAATACATATGATGCACAAGATGATAATTCAAAAAAATTTGACCAGGCTAGCAGAATTTAGTTATTCATTCTAATATCAAGAATTTAAGATACTGATAACTTACATCTCTTGTCGAAGTCTTATGCAAGGAATAAACAGCTTGAGAAGCAACCTGACAAATGGATCGACATGCATTGTTACATGGTTTATCCTTATAGAAGTTAGTTGTTACTTTTGTATCTTTGTGACAATGTCTTATCCTCATTTGTAATACTCTCTCCTATTGCTTACCTTCAAAGCAACACGGAGAAAATCCAAATCTGCACCCTTTTTCCGAGTTCCGAAAGGAGGATTCATGATAACAGTATCAACCATTTGACCTAAAAAAATAAACCAAGACAACCATACAAATCTGTTACATATAACACTGTAAAATAACATTCTATGACTCAACCAATGAATGATCCTTCAAAAATGTACAATGTCAATTTCAGCATCAGAGTTTGGACTACTACATCCATAAATTCAAAACTGAAAAACACTAGTGTTGTAAAACTGCAAGAATTCAACCCTAAACTATTTTTATTATATTGTGCTTCCTGAAATCAAGAACTATCATATGACATGAACTCAAGAACTCATAAACCTGTTTTGATCTAAATTAAATTTGCCAACAGTTTCTATGATAAAGGTTATGGTTCAATACACAAACTCATGAAATGCTATAATATCATAGATGAAGATGATAAGTAAAGCTACCTACCTCTCCATCCCAAGTCCAAGACATTAGACTGAATAAAATCCATATCCACCTGCAGTTTTAATTGAATAATTGTTATATTGGTTATTAATCGCCATATTTCAAATAATTATTGCATTAAGAAAACAAACACTATATGTTGCATTAACAGCGTACTACATACTGGCTACCTTTCTTTTCCTCTGTTTGCATTAGAAAGTCAAAATATTGTCCTGAACTTTTTTCATTCAACACAATTCATCATCATGTACAATATTCAAAATATATTGAACACTTTTCTTTTCTTCACAGAAGCAATTTGAGTGTTGTGATTTGTGAAACCTATGCACTCATTTACCACAATAATCAGCAAAGAGGTGTACAATACCTCAAGTTCCTCAGCATTAAGAAATGCTATTTCAAGAGACTCTGGATCAATGTCAATGCTGAGAACATGTCTGACCAATGCTAACAGAAATCAAGAGAATATTAGATATTTATTAATACAAAATTGATTAAAAAAATCATTTGGTAATTGGTACCCTTTTATCAAACATGAATTTCAATTTTATAATTTAAGATTTTATTCACAAAGGAGTATTGCAATGTGATCATATACGTGACATGGTATACAATTCAGAAATTGGAAAACACAAATTCATTCATGACAGCCCCTGCAGATTCTATGCAATAGTACTTCAAAAGTTTAGAATAACTATAACAAATATAATTCTGGCGTCCAGATCAGAATTAAGTAGAATGAGAACCAAAGGCGAATGAGAAACCAGAAGTCAAAGATGACAAAATGGTGAAAGATCATGCTAAAGTAGGAGGTGAAGGATGGAACTCACTCTGCACTCAATAGAGCAGCCGCAACACCTAATGTACCGCATCCACATCCAAAGTCGGCGACTACTTTGTTGCTCACATCCTCAAAAGAATTCTCTGCCTGGCTCAAAATGGATTGCAAATAAAATAGGACTTCAACAACTAATGAAGCAAATACTATATGCACTCCCAATGCCAAACCTTTTGCAAATTCTCATACACTCACACACCATTGCATTGAATAATATACTAAAACACCCTCCCCATCTTTCTCTACCACAAGAAGTAAACTAGTCAGATGACTATCAATCAAGTACAAAAAGAACTTCAATCAAATACTCGAAATCTCTTCTTAAAACCCCCCAAAAAAAAGCTCCAAAATTGCCAGCACATGTTAATAACATATCACATGTAATATAGTGGTCAATTTCCATAATCAAATATGCATATGAAAAAAATGGCGATTAACAGGCACAACAAGGTGTCGCAACACACAAGGATAAGGCAAAAGAATCCAACTTTAGCATCTTCGATGAGTAGAGTTTGAACATTGAATAAAGAAGAGACTGAGAGGGATTATTACAGTGAAGAGCATTCGAGAAGCGATGTGGGGTCCCGTTGGGTACTGTTCAAGCTCAATCTTCATCATAACAACAACAACAACAAAAAAAGTGATTCAGAGAAGAGAGAGAGAGAGAGAGCACTGTTATAGAAGTAGAAGAAAAGAACAAAAGAAATGAGAGAGAGAACCTTTGGGTTGGAGAACTGTTCAAGACCACCAAGGAGGCCTTCTAACTGCTTCAGCTTCATATTTTCCGGTGACGGCGACGGCGATGAATAAAGGAAAGTAATTGGAATTTTTGTTGCAGTTTCACTGATACTTTGGCTGCTGAAGTTTTATATCTCCCACTGTTGTTTCGGTCTTTCTTTTTTCTTTATGAGCCATTACACGAGTTTTTGTAAAATCTTATTCATGTTGGCCTGGCCCAATAAACTTGTTCAATCTTTGGGCCCAACTAATATTGACAACTATGGTCATAATAATGGTATTTAGTCAACTTGAAATATAACTTCCATTAAGATGAGAAATCAAGTTGGTATCATACGACATGGAACACTGAAGAGCTTATAACCTGTTTAAATTCAAATCCAACATTTTATATAGTAATTAATTAAAGGCTATTGATCAACATACAAACTCATGAAATGCTGTGTTTTCATAGGATGAACGAAGAAGATATGAAAACCCAATAGACACACACACACACATAATTACCTTAGATTAAGAGATGATATTTCTTTCAAGAGATATATTCTAGATTAGTGTCCATGCTGAGGTCACTTCGTGTGACCAATGCTATCACACGTATAGTAAAAGAATATTATTGGATGGATATAGTAATATAAAATAAATAGACTTTGTTTTTGAAAAAAAAAAAAAAGAAGCATGCATCTGGTTCTCTCTTTTATAAAACATGATAAATTTGAATTTTGGAATTTAGAATTTGATTCAATAAGAAGGATCTCCACGTACGTAGTGTATGTTTTGATGATTCACAATCAGTGGTTCAACTTGAAAAGTTATCAATAATAATATTTAATAACGAATTTGATCCAAATGTCAGCTTCATATATAGGAACATGAAGGACATAAGAACTGAAACAATACAAACTAATAAACTATTATGTAACAAATTTTCAGTCAAAACAGTCAACAGAGCTCAATTAACATTTTAGGGTCTAAATAGCATTTAAATCTTGAGTATATTTTTAATGGATTGGGTGATTGTGGTCCAAATTCCTATTAATTGACTATTTTAATTGATTTTTTTTTGTTGTACCTCTAACAATGTTCAAAGATTATGGATCTGTCCCACCCATGTGCACTATAGAATAAACAATTTGACTTAATTAAACTACTCAAAAATGCAAAGTTGCAAATCCACACACACTAAAACACCATTTGCAAAACTACAATAAAATGCTGTCCACATCGTTATGAAGTAATAATATCTACATTAGACAATTTTATATCTAATACTCTCTCAATTTCATAATAAAAATTATTTTCATTTTTTTTATTGTACATTGAAAAATCAACAAATCTAAATATAATTTGAATTCGGATACATTAATTTCTAATATATAATGGACTAAAAAAATAAAAGTGATATTTAGTGAAAACAAAGTAGTATATTATCTCAAGTAAATACTTTTTTTAGATATTAAAGATAGACAATGCAAACTCACATAATTTATGCTGAAATTTAATTTTTCTATTTAGAAGTGAGGACAATAAAAATTGAATTCAAGATCTTTAATAATTACAGGAACTCTGATATCATCATGTCATAAAGTTATCTCTTCTATAAACATAAGCACTTAAATATTATTTTATTTGCAACCATAATAATATAAGCACATGTATGTTAAATAATCAGATCACCTGTAATGTGAGTAACTAGCTAATATTATATATAATGCAACAAATATAGTTGCATGCGGTCAAATTCCACAAATAAGCATATTTTAAAGATATCCACTATATAGCGGGCATCACAAGTAGAATCAACATGGGATAAGGCAAAGTAATCAACTTTAGCATGAAGAACAAATGCAAAATGAAAAGAAAGATAAAAATTCTTTGTGGGAAAAAAATAAAATAATGGAGGAATTAGATACTACCATAACCTTACGAAAGAATAAAGCTCCCCTTTCTATCCTCTATATATAACCTATGAATCAATAATTTTTCCATATTAACTCAAACCTTCATAGAGATACATACATATACACTTACTATCATCAAATACACCAAATCTTTTGATCACCATGGGAAATAGTCCTCCCACCGGTGGTCTTCGTCTTGGAAGTGGGGATAACCATTACATCGCAAATGTAAGAGGATCCTCTGCTTCCCTTATGTTCAAAGGAAGAGAAGTCGAGGAAGGCGACGAAGATGGAGAAGTCAAGGAATCATGGGCAATGGTATATCAAGCCGGTATGTCACATAGTGCCTTCACTTTAAGCAAGACTAAAGAATATAATCCCATGATTCATCATGAACGTTATGATAGCAAGTTAAATATCATGATATGTGATAATGTACAAGGTGTAGATGAAGTGTTCACCGTGAGTGTGGAGAAGGACGAGACAGGCCTCCTTCTCCACACTTACATGGCACATATTAATTTCTGCATCGTGGCGAATGTAAACACCACAACTACTAATGCGAATCGCGATATCACCCAAATGAGTTTTGATATGTATGGAATTGGACCAAGGAGGGGTCTCGTGATCAGGGAGTGGAAGAGAAGGAGCAACGAAAGAAACCCTTACACAGGGACGGTGGCGCATTATTATGTCAACGTTGAGAACGGAGAAGATGTTGGCCTTTCGGTGGCGGTTAAAAAGATTAGAGTGATGGAAAATGGAGAGTTTGATTTTTGCCAGTAGATGGTCCCTGAACAACACCCTGTCGGTGCATTGTGTTACATGTTTAATGAAGTTTTTAGAAATAAGACTTGGAAGCCTACTCTTTGTCCTCATTGTGCTTGTAAATACATACAAGACAGACAATCAGATAGTGAAAGCGACATAGGCAATTTTCCTGTAGGACCATCTCAAGGCGGCAACAGGAGAAAGGGATCAGGAGGCCTTATTAACAATGATGGAAGGTTCAAGGGTAATGGCAATTGTAACACTTTCATAAGGAACTTTATTAATGGAAGAAAACGATGATGACTTTATGTATCCTATAGTTTTCTTTTTCTTGCAAATCTATTAAGTAAACAATAAGCAAGTTTAGATCAAATTTGTATTTGCTTGAATATAATATAGTACTTGTACTTTTAAGTTTCTTATCAAATAGGATCTACTCGAAAATTAAATATTATGGATACGTACGATGTCATGACTCGTACTTAAGTTTATTATGACCATCATACAGATTAAGAGAACTTAACTACCTCAGAAATTTAAGGACATATTTCCACTATCATAATGTTGGTGTATATGGTAAACAAGTCAATACAGCCAATAAGTTTATTTTGACATTGTGTTTTTTGCCCAAATAATCATTAAAATAGTAATGGACTGAACAATCGTGACCCAAAATCTCATTTATTGACGGATTTTATATTGTTTAGCATTACCCTTCCACTATATATATATTGACATGTAACTCAGGATATTTGGCTAGTGAAGTTATGGCAGAACCTCCCATAAAAACTGCATACATATAATACATTTGCTTATTAATATTTTTTTCGATTAATAAATTGAGCTTCCAAAAAATTAAAAGGAAACTCACGAGATTCAGTTCAAATAAACTCTAAACAGTGTAAAACAGCATAGCAAAACAGCATAGCAATAAAGTTTTAGAAATAAAAGAAAATTGATTTGGCTTCCATCCTTTAGCAAGAAACTTTACATACAGTAAGGAGGAACTAAATACACACAAAAAAACAGAGGCAGGAACTCTGCATCCAATAATGGACCTATACACTGTCTCGCTATTGGACACCAAAAGAGTGATGAAAAAAACATTTTCGATTAATTAATCACTAAACCAATTATTCAACTCTTCCAATTGCTTACCTATTACAACCAAAAAAGTATTTCACTGTAAAATGATGTTGAATGTAGCAATATAATAATGATCATATCGTATCTCTTCTGATTCATATCTTATACATAAACTTCATTGTTTTTAGATTTTTGTATGATGCTCGTCACTTTAATATATTAACCTTTATTTCACGTTTTGATTTAAAAAATGTACAATATATATGCATATAATTTAATATGGGAAATACTTTGGGCACAGAAAAAAATCAGCTAAAACAGTTAACAAGTTGCGCACAACATATATAATATAAAATGCACAACGTATATCATCTATTGTGCACAATATATATCACATATTGCAACATCATCTTTCTTTGCAACATGTTATATATGTTGTGCACATCATGTGCTATATAGTGTGCACAACATGTAATATTCGTTGTGCAATTTATGTTATATAAGTTGTGCACAATTTGTTGGCTATGTTGGCTTTTTTTTGTTGTGCCTCTAGCATTGCTCCTTATAGTATATAGCACACGTTGGATAGTGATTGAATGTATTTTCGTTATACAATAAGTATAGTATATACACATTATTGAAAAAAAAATTGGGGCCATATTGTCCATGTTAACATCCACCAATGCGCGTGAACTACTATCACACGCATAGTAAGAGAATATGTTTTGTTTTTGAAGAAAAAAAAAAGCATCAGGTTCCCAACACATGATAAATTTGCATTTAGAATTTGATTCACAAAGAAGGATCTCTTTGTACCATATGTTTTGATGATTCACAATTAGTGGTTCAACTTGAAAAGTTATCAATAATATTTAATAACGAATTTGATTCAAATGTCAGCTTCATAGGAACATGGACATAAAAACGAAACATGACAAACTAGTAAAAGATTGATAGTCCAAACTATAAGGGGGATAGATGCAAAAGCTCTCTCTCAATCGCACAAAGGAATTCTATATATATATATATAGAAAAATAATATTTTGATGTCCATTTGGACATAGACATCCACAATAAGTGAAGGGGAGAGATAACAAAATATATATATAATAAAAATAATAAAATTTATTTATTTTATGAATATGATGTTAAGATGTTTAAAAATTTTAATATTTAAAATAACGTTTTTGTTCTCTATATGCCTAAACAAGACTTCAACCATTTGCACAGTCATACAAAAAAAAAAGTATAGTTAAAGACACAATAAAAATTCAGTCAAAATAGTCAACAAATAAGAATTTGGGTCACAATCACTCAACCTATTAAAAATATACTCATAATTAAAATGTTATTTGGGCCATAAAATGTTAAATAAACTTTGTTGGCTATTTTGACTGAAAAAATGTTCCCAAAACATTTGTGAAAAAAAAAAAAGGCAAAAAGTATATGCACTGTTAAACCAAATGGCGTATAAACTTGCACTACACCAAACAATAGATAAGTGTATAACATTAAGCATCTTTGATGAATAAACTTTAGCATGGAGAACAAATGCAAAATTAAAAGAACGATAAAAAGTTCCGTGAAAAAAACGCAAAATAAATAATGGAGGAACAATAAGATACTAGCATAACCTTACAAAATGTCCCCTTTCTCTCCTCTATATATTAGTAATATTTGTTCTATAATATTAATAGGTCCAACTAGTATTCAAAGTGTGATATATATACATAACATTTAATGCGTACGACACACATTATGTATTATGTATAACATATATTGAATACTAGTTGAACGTATTTATGTTGTACAACAAACATTACCGGTCTATATATATATATATTTCACAAATTCTTGAGTAACAACAATTTTTCAACCAAAACAGCAAATAAAGTCCATTTCAATACTTTTGGCCCAAATAGCATTCTTAATTATGTGTGTTTTTTTTAATGGGCATAGTGATTTAAGCCAAAAATTTTATTCTTGGCTGTTTTGACTGATATAATATTGTACCCCTAGCAAGTTTTTTTTTCAATAATGCTTAACGTATAACAAAAATACGTCCAACTTGTATCCAACGTGTGCTATTCATGTAACAGGACGTGTGTTATACGCACTCATCCTGTAACATAGATAGCACACGTTGGATACAACTTCTCTTGTACGTGAAACATTATTTTATAGTTAACACACCCAAAGAAGGGCAATAACGTACAGCCCGCTCTATATATATATATATAACCTTTGCATCTATGATTTTTCCAAATGAACGAACTCAACCATTCCACTTAGTATCAAATATATACAATATTTTGATAAAAAAAAAAAAAAAAAAACACACACATACACACAAATGGGAAATAGTCCTCCCAATGGTGGCCTTCGTCTTGGAAATGGAGATTATTCTTACATTGTAAAAATAAATGGATCCTCTGCTACCCTTAATTTCAAAGGAAGAGCGGTCCTTCAACGAGAAAATGGATCAACCACCGAGTCATGGATAATGATATATGATGAAGGTACTCCTTCTTATTGTTACTTCCATTTACGCAAGACTTTACAATATAATAATAATCTCATGACTACTCATAATAACCCTGATTATGAAAGCCGCTTAGTTATCATGATCTTTGATAATGTACAAAGAGGATTAGCCAAAAACTTTGGTATGATGGTGTGGAGGGGTGAAGAAGGGACTCTTGTCCAGTCATACGACGCATATAACTACAATAACTACTAACGCGAACGGCGACATCGCCGAATTGAGTTTTGATATGTATGGGATTGGACCAAGGAGGGGTCTTGTGATTAGGGAATGGAAGAGACGGAGTACCGATCAAAATCCTTACACGGGAACGGTGGCGCATTATTATGTCAACACTGAGAATGGAGAAGATGTTGGTCTTTCGGTGTCGGTTAAGAAGATTAGGCTGATGGAAAATGGACAATTTGATTTTGCAGTGGATGGTCCTGAACAACATCCAGTTTCTGCATTGTCTTACATGTTTGATGAAGTGCTTAGAACTAAGACTTGGAAGCCTACTCTTTGTCCTCATTGCGCTTATAGATACGTACAAGACAGACAGTCAGATAGTGAAAGTGACATAGCCAATTTTCCTATTGGACTGTCTCAAGGTGGCAAAGGGAGAAAGGAAGGAGGCCTTATTAACAATGATGGAAGGTTCAAGGGTAATAACAATGGCAACACTTATATAAGGAACTTGATTAATGGAAGAAGACGATATATATATATATATACTCATCCTATAGTTTTTTTTTTATTTTATTTGGAGATTGTAATGTGTAATGAATAAGTTTGGAGATCATAAGGTTAGACTTGTACGTATATGATTAAGTTTTATATCAATGAACTCGAAAATAAAATGAGTATTATTATATGAATTTAAATTCAATTCACTCTCAGTATATTTCAAGAGTTGGAAGCCCACTGATTGCCCTCATTGTTCTAAGAGATATTTCAATGAGAGGAGGCAATTATTATCCGAGAGTGACACGACTCAGAGCGACTTTGATGATTATGTTCCTGCTGCTCCACTAGTGTTTCATCATGGTCATCGTCGCCAGCTAAATAATGCACCAAGTGTACATGATTATGTTCCTGCTCCACTTAAATTAAATGCACAATAAAAAACCAATCAAAATAGTCAATAAATGATAATTTTGACCATAATTACTCCGCCTATTACAATCTCAATGATTATTTGGGATGAAAATCAAAGTCAAAATAGGCTCAATGATTTTGTACAGTACATCTTACATTATTGTTTAGTATATATATAGATGTATCAGTTCTACATGATGAGATAGAGTTGAGAAAATATTAATTAAAATAGTTTATTGCATAACACTTGCCCACTTGAAAATATAAGACATCGCTGCCATGTATACATTATATTTGTTCTAACATTGAAAACCTAACGAACTCATTTTATTTACCATAATCAATAGAGACACACAGTTACCTTATCATGTTCTAATAATCAATATTAAGAGATGACATATCAAGAAATACCAATGCTATCTTGCCTATATTGAGGGAATATATTGCTGGATTTAGTACGTAATACATAATACATTTTGTTTCTCTTTAAAAAGAAAAAAGGAAAGAAATTGGCATCTGGTGCTCTCTTTTATTTTTCAAACATGATGAAATTGAATTTCAGAATTAAGAATTAGATTCATACAGGAGGATCAATTTCTAAGTAATAGCAGCTAAGCTTCAAAAGTTTACAATAATATACTCTTTTTTATTCTCCATCTAAAAAATTCTATATAATATATACTAATTTTATTCAATTATCATCATGCATGTCTCTAAAATTATCATGTCCTTAATCCAGTGCACATTTATAAGTGAAAGATTAAAAAAAAAATAGTGATATACAATTGTTCTATACCTTTCACCTAGCTAGAATATACTGTCGCCAGTGTTTGATGTTTGATCTCCTCGTGCAGCTCCTCTCCAAGGCGTCAGAGTATTTTTTCTGAAAGGACTCCGAAGCTTAAGTTAGTGTATGCACTAGCTTGGGAACTAAACTGAAAACATACCTTATTCACTGAGAATGTCACCCTATTTATAGAGTGGAAAGCGAATCGATCCGCGGTAACCAGTACTCCCGGACGTCTCGGGATAACATCCACCCCGTCTCTTGTGGCATGCTGAGTTGATCCTTGTACTGCTCGTTGTGACTTTTGGATTATTCTCGACGTCGTCATCACTGCTAACAGAAAGCACGCCCTAATGGGGGCCGAGCTCATCCACCTCGGGTGGAGCCTCATGACTCGTACTCGGGTCCGATGTTTAGCCCATTCTCTTTGGGCCAATCTTTGCTCGTTGGGCCTTAGTCTAGATTGGTTCGTTGAGAACGAGCTCATCGTGTCTCGACACTGGGCCTAATACCGGATCATTTAATATTTTTATTTTACATTAATTTATAAATTTATATTACAATTCCACAATAAATATAATTGTTGTACAAGTATTGTACAATTTTTATTGTTCATATAACATTAATGTTTTTATCTCCATGTAGAGTAGTTCCTTAAAACAAATAAATAAGACAAAAATGGCACAAATTTCTTGAGCATCATCAAGTTTCACAAACAAACGGGCATGCATCAGAAGATGAACACATAAGAGGATAAGACAAAGGAATCCATCTTTGGTATACATAAAGAACAAATCCTAGCTAAAGAGATCGAGAGAATGAAATTCGGTGCGTAAATAAAATAAATAAATAAATAATGGAGGAATAATTGCACCATAACCCTAGCTAGCGGAAGAGAAACGCAACCCTTCTTTTGCTCTCTATAAATATTAGACGTGCACCTATATTTTTGCCATAACAACCCAACCTTACTTAATTTCATACTAAGTAATACAATAATATCCACTTAATTGCATAGCATCAACCACATCACATCATATCATATCATATAATATACACATCAAAGCCATATATGGGAAACAGTCCTCCCACCGGTGGTCTTCGTCCAGCCAATGGAGACCATCGTTCCTATGCAGATATCTCACAAAATTTTAAAATTGTGTTTACAGGAAAAGAGGTTGAAACAACCGCCGAGAAATGGCGAATGGTATACAATGGAGATAAGGCAGAATGTGTCTATATTTTATCCAAGACTAAGGATTCCATCTTACTCACTCCTCCTCGTACACCACCACCTCATCCTAAGATGTTGGAAATCAATATCCATGACAAACTAAATGGCTCAACTAATTATAATTCTATTTTTATCAACATTTACAGAGAACAAGCAGGCCTTCTTCATGTAACAACCAGGCCCATCATATACCACAACAAGGTTTTCAATTTCTATAATACAACTAGTAATGCATATGGTGGAATCACGGATTCCATTTATATGATTTACGGAAGTGAAAGACGGCGGGGTCTTCTAATTATGGAGTGGAAGAGGAAAGATAAGGACGAATTTCCTTACACAGGAAATGTGATGCATTATTATGTTAATGGTGAGGATGGAGAAGATGTTGGGTTTTATGTGGCAATCAAAAGGATAAGACAATCGCGTGATGGGAATGATTTTGAGTTTGGTATGGATGGTCCTGAACAACATCCTGCTCATGCTTTGGCTTACATGATCGATGAAGTTCTTAGAACTGGCGGGACTTGGAAGCCTACTTATTGTCCTCACTGTGCTAATAAATATATTGATGAGAGGCGATCTGATATATCTGAGAGTGAGAGCGACAGAGATAATGTTCTTGCTGCTCCACCAATGCTTCATGGCCGCACAAGAAATAATAATGCAGGAACTATTGTTTCCAATCCTGGAAGGTTCAAGGGCAAGGATATTGGTAACACCTATATCAAGCACTTTAATTTTGGAAGAAAAAAATGGTAGTTAACTTTATGAATTTGTTTTAGTTTTCTTATTTTTTTGGGTACTCAATAATGCAATTTTCCTTGTATCTTTGGGGATAGTATCGTGTAACCAATAAGTAAATAAGGAGATACTCTCTACTTGTGTGTTTTGCCCATCTACTATATAGTGTGTACTTTAAATTTTATATTAGTGTGATCAAGAGCAAATTTTAAATTTTATATTAGTGTGTTGCCAAATCTACTGACTTTTTGTTTATTGATGTAATTAAACAATGCATGAATCTCACAAGTATTTTGAAAATTGTTGAGTTTCATAACAATATATGTGAGGTTTGCAAATTTTGTAATAAGAACCTTTACAAAAAAAAGTGTGTGTAAATTTGCTTAAAAATGTGAGTAAAATAATAATATTTGATGTATGAAAAGCAACTAAAATATAAGTAATATATGTAACATATTATAAGTGAAAAATGCACAAAATATAAGTAATTGTGTAAAATATCCTTAGTGAAAAATACATAAAATGTAAGAAATTATGTGACATATTGAGAGCAAAAATTACATTATATGTGATCTATTATATTTTGAGTACAAGACTTTTTGAGTTAAATCTATTAATTCAATAACTTCAATTAATTTATTAAAAATAAAAATTATTTGAAATATCAAAACAAAATGATTAAGGGAACTCATTGATTCATTCATAAGGAGTCATTTGTGTTTTTTTTTTTTAAAGAGAATTGAGAAGAAAAAGAGGAGCACATGGTATGGGTGGGATAAACGGAAAGCCCTTGAATGAGTGAGATGAATTGGGGAAAGAACTTGTAATTAAGTTAGACGAAGGGGCAAGTGCAAAAGAAAAAGTTTTTTTCTTTCAATCAATTAGGTTTAGGACTAGGTATTTAAATGAGTCAAATTTAGTCAATACTTTTTCACAAGTTCTCTTCTCTTATTGAAAATTCATGCTGAATATAAAAAGAAAAAACATAATAAAAAAGAGACTGTGATTTTATATGGGTGCTTAAAATTAAGAGTTTTACTAAGGGTATAAAATTATATCAATTAATATTTGTATAGCACACATTACGTATGATATATAGTACATGTTGAATATCATATATTTTGCACATTATATATAACATGCATGTTGTACATATCATATATCAAATATTATAAAAAAGATAATATATATATAACATGTGATATACAATATACGTAATATTATATGGTGTATATAAGATATTTTAATTAATTATTTGTTATAAAGAAAGCCTTGTTGATAAATAAAACAGGCACACATATAAATATACATATAGCATCTTAGAACAAATTTGGTATATATAAAAGAGAAGCTAAGAAATGATGGAGGAATTAGATGCGACTATGGCAGTTGGCGGAAGAATAACGCTTCCTTTTTTGGTCCTCTACATATAACATAACAGGTATGTGTGCACAATCAAACCTAACATATAATAATTAAGTAATACGACACACACATACATGGGAAACAGTCCTCCTAGTCCCACCAGTCTTCGTCTTAGCAATGGAGATCGTTCTTACCTTGTACAACTAGCAAGATCCGCTGTCGTTTGCTTCAAAGGAAGAGAGCTCGCTGTGCAACACGATGGCAATGCCGAGACATGGGAAGTGTCATACAAGGTGGGTAACTCAACTTGTGACATCATGTTAACCAAGAAAAATAACAGTAAGGAGGTAATTATCAAAGTCTATGATAAAACATGTGAATATTTCTTTGATGCCATACTACGAAATTTTGAAGCACCAGGTCTTGTTGGCGCCCTTTTAGGGATACGTTTTGCAGGGGACGAAGAAGAAGAAAATGGTACCACCTATGAAACCTTCAAGTGTAGTACAACTGATGCAAGGGGTGACACTACCAACACAATCATTTGTTATTTTAGGAGTAGTGATAAAAAATTATTGGGGCTTTTAGTTTGGGAGTGGAAGAAAAGGAGTTCCGATGAAAAGCCTAATACCGGAACAGTTGCGCATTATTATGTTAACAGACAGAACGGAGAAGATGTTGGTCTTTCTGTGATAATGAAAAAGATTTGAGTGCTAGATAATGGCCAGTTGGATTTTGCTGTGGATGGTCCTGAACAGCACCCTACTGATGGATTGATTTACATGTTTAACCAAGTCCTCAAAACTAGGACTTGGAAACCTACCCATTGCCCGCACTTTCCCATGAATACTATTCAGAGGCAGCGGGCAGGGGTATGGCAATCTGACAGTGAAGACAGCGACACAAATAACAGCAATAATAATGTTCCTGCTAGATTGCTTTTTGGGCATGGTCGTAGACAGAATAATGGAAAGGGGCTTCTTGCCAACGATGGAAAGTTCTGGGGCAGTAATAATGGTAATCTCAATATCAAGAATTTGTTTCTTGGAGCTAGAGGGAGATAACTTTAAGTTATGCTTATATATATATATAAAAGGTATGATATATGTACACTACCAATCAGCTACAAATCAGCCACCATCGTATAAATATACGAATATATGTATAATCCAACTATAAATTACTTCACCGTATTTTTATTTTAAAATAATTTTTTTCTTACCTCACACGATTTGCTCACCCATCTATTTAAAACATTCAGAGAAGACTCGATGTTGATTTCGAAAATATTAACCCGCTCTTCCCAATTTTCCATAACTTTGAGCTGCTCCATGAATAAAGATTTCCTCTATCAATTTCTCTCATGCCCTTGATAATTGGATTGTGATCTTTATTATGCTGGATTGTGACCTTTATTTATGTTGAATTGTATTCTTTATTATGTTGGATTGTGGTCTTTATTTATGTTGAATTGTGGTCTTTATTTATATTGGATTGTGGTATTTATTTATGTTGGATTGTGGTCTTTCTTATGTTGAATTGTGATCTTTGTTATGTTGGATTGTGATATTTATTTATGTTGGATTGTGATTTTTATTATATTGGAGGATCAAACAGAGCATGACACAACATGAAAGCATATATTAAATCTGATTTTTGTGTGTGTCCATATTCACCCTCTTGGATGTTGGATTGTGGTCTTTATTTATGTTGGATTGTGGTCTTTATTTATGTTGGATTGTGGTCTTTATTATGTTGGATTGTGATCTTTATTTATGTTGAATTGTGATCTATATTATGTTGGATTGTGATCTTTATTTATGTTGGATTGTGGTCTTTATTTATGTTTGATTGTGGTCTTTATTATGTTGGGTTGTGGTCTTTATTTATGTTGGATTGTGATCTTTATTATGTTGGAGGAACAAATAGTCATGGTACAACTTGAAATCATATATTAAATCTGAATTTTTTTTGTGTCCATATTTACCCTCTTGAATGTTGGATTGTGGTCTTTATTTATGTTGGATTGTGGTCTTTATTATGTTGGATTGTAATTTTTATTTATTTATAGCATTGTCACACATACATAAATTATATATACATTTTGTGATGATTATTTTGTGACTATATATGTTTGTGTGTAGAATCGGCGGCCTGATTATATATCAGTGTTCATGGATAAACTTGTTTCATGGGATGCAGTGACCACAAGACTTGAAAAAGCTAAGACTTTAGTTGCCAATGCTGAGATTAATCCTGCTATAGTGCTATGTGATCCATCATCATCAAATCATGAACCATCCATGCATCCATAATAATGTTATATACTCATGCATGTCCTAAGATATATGTATGTGTTGAATATATATATATATATAGATCATTTGATATTAATGATATCTAGAATATAATTATTGCTTTTGTTTGATATGGTTTGTATCCTTTAATTTGCACTATGTAGCATTGGCATCCATAGAGTTATATATATCTCTTCAGGCCAGAATTCAATGTGTGTTGTGATTGTGGTTTAATTGGATTGTGGTCTTTATTTATATTGAATTGTGATTTCTATTATGTTGGATTGTGATTTTTATTTATATTGAATTGTGGTATTTATTTATGTTGGATTGTAGTATTTATTTATATTGGATTGTGGTCTTTATTTATGTTGGATTGTGCAAACACGACTTTTTCAGGGTCCTCATTGTTCTGTTTTGTTTAATTTGTTCACAATCCTGTGCGTCAATTGAAAGCTTCTTGTGTTTATTATTTTCAAGCGCGTCACTTGCACGTAAATTCTGTGCAATGGATACTCCAAAGTTGCATTTTTTAATCGCGTGGGACCCACCGTATATAAAGTGACAGTGGCTGATTAGTGGCTGATTATGAGTATACAATAAGCATTTCTCTATATATATATATATAGTTTGTTTTTGTTTGTTTATTATCTGAACTCTGAAGGATCTATATTATGTATCCAAAATAACGCACGCATGAGGTCCAATTTATGTGTTTGGTTGAAATATATACTCTATAGTTGGTGTAATTATGAGTTTTTATATCAATGTATTAGAAAATAAAACATTTTGTATGTTCATAGATATTTATGTTTCCAATCAAGGCCGGTTAGAAGTGCAACTAACATCCGCATATGTGGTTATATATATATATATATATATTGATTGTCCACGGTATTTGAAGCTTTGCTCCGACTAATCCATCGTTTTGGGTCGCGTATCTGATAATGGCGAATTAAAAAAAGGAAATTCGAAGTCAGAAAAGACAAGAAATCATGGAGGAATTAGATGTCATGCATATATGCTATAATAATCTTGAGGAAGAATAAAGCTTCCCAACCTTCAAACCTATCCATATATATAATGCTTTATGAAAGGATCTCACATACAGACAAATGAGTACAAAACTACAAATAACGTTTATTAAAAATAAAATAATATTTGAACAATTTTACTCTACATTATGTGTCTACTCTATTCTACTCACATATTATCATTTGATTTGATGATACATGAATTTTAATTGAACAAGATTCATACAAATTTGATACATAAAAATGACAAGAGATATATTTCATGGGGAATTAGGTTCTAGGGCACTAATGTAAACCTTGCAGAAGAATAACCCTACCTAGCTTCACACTTTCAGTCCTCTCCATAAAACAAGTGTGTCTATAATTTTGCTATATATACAAACCCATCCATACATACATTAAGAAGCAAGAGGAGAAAAATTATTAATCCACTAATAAGCAGTGATAATTAGTGTGATATTTATTAGCCTCTCAACAATATTATTGGAAAAAAATGAAAACAGAAAATATTTTTCCAAATCAAATGTCACCATAGATTTTACATACATCCCTCAAAGTAAACAAGCTAAGTGATTTACTAAAATACATGTGGAACAAAACAAAATTCACTTAAAAAAGGTTATAGTGTTCATTTCCTTTTCCATGTCACATTTACTTTGTGTGAGAGAGAGAGGCAGAGAGGACACATAAGGTACTAAAGGAATGCAAAATTTACATAATAGCATAGTTTTAGCTTTATGAAGTCCACAAATGACAGTGAATTAAACAAACCTAAGAAAGCATTAATTAAATGTCTAGAACAACATATGTTGCCTACTATAAAACTTTTTGGGACACTTGGATCCCATATTGTAGAATACAATTATACATAAGCAAGGAATAGAGATTCCCCTGCTTGTGCCCTGCCTCTTGACTCTGTTATGATCTACTTAAATTTGATTTTGGATCATTCTGTAATCAGCAACATTGTTTTGTTCTAGCTAGTTCCGACTTTTGCACTTTTCCATGGCTCTTGGTGCTGCAAGAATCAAATCAAATGTAGACAAAGTAGTACATTAAAATATAAAGAACCATTACCTCCTCTCTATCTATAAAATTTACTTAGAGTTTGCAATATTACACCAACTCCCCTGAAAATTATACTTATTGATTTTTTCTCTATCGCACACATTTAAAAGAGGTCAGTATTACTTTGACAAATAGAATGAATTTCAGTTGAATTTCATTAAATGGGGTTAGTGTAGTTTATTTACCCCTTTTTTTTTTTGTTCTTAACTGGGATATCCATTGTCGACCACAGTGACTAATCCTTCGTTGGCTTGTAGGCACCTCGAAGGGTGGGACAACTGGCCCAGAGTTTTAAAGTTTTTTCATACCCAAGGCGAGGATCGAACCCTCGACACTTGGTTAAGGGAGGATGAGCCCCTACCGCTCAACCACACTTCCCAGGTTTGTAGTTTACCCTTTTATGTGATATCAAATAGTGGCTATGTGATATTGCTATATTGAGTCATTAATGAGGTTCTCTCTAAATAAACAGCAGGAATATAATATAGTTTTCCCTACCTAGTCCAATTGCTTCAGAACTCTTCATTATCCTCAACCTCTTGCAAGAGTCAGTGAACATCCTAAAACAAGAATAATAAGATCATTTCAGAACACCATATTCATCAATTTAACCTTTATTGTTGAGTCTGATATTTTTCAGACTATAAATTAATGCCTTTATTTGAAAATTTGATTGTAAATAATTAAACAACTAGCAGCACAATACTTACTAATTACTAAATACCAAAACAGAACATCTCACAGAAATCCAATCAGAAAATGCAAATAGCACTATGAGACACAATATTCACTTACTCCCATGGAACATCACCAACAAGCATCCAATCACCATCTTTGTCTTCATATGTGAGCACATATTCTGAACCATGAAGCAGATCCATCAATCTACTTTCGCTCATCTTATCACGGCTAGAAACACCATGAGAGCCACATTGACCTACACTTGTCAACAATAATACCATCATAAAATTAGTTTTCAGCTTTTTTAGAGAACCTGAAAAGAGTAGCTTCTGAGAATATTATTTGTGATTGCAATATTAGGAAGTGAAAGGAAAGAAAAACCCACTGATTGTGAAACAACTGAACATCTTTTCTAGTGCTGAAGATAGTTCTCTATAAGTGGCAAAGTGTTTGAGATCCACTTTCCTCAAGTATGGAGCACCATCCATGCTTACTTTCACATAAAGGCAACCAGATTTGGCTTCTGCATCATGATCATCTTCATTCTTTTGAGGCTGATTCGCCATCGAGTTCTTCCGGAAAGATCGGATTGGTGGCCATCCCACAACCTGTTCCCTGATTCACACAAGATTTACTCAATACAGTAGGGAATTTTCTATGTACAGATCATTAACTTATTATAAATTCAAAACAAAAGGTACCTAAGTACCTAACTAATAAACATTTTTATCAAATACAGCACAAGTGGATGAAGAAAAAATGAAGTTTTCAGGATAGAACACTGAATATTTGAAGGGTTTCAATCCAAAATCATACATAAAAGAAAATCAAGGAAAATCAGCATGAAGCAACCAACTCATCCATTAGATGATGATTAACTTAGAAGGAATGTTCTCTAAACTGCATAATTGAGTTAAGAACAGCTTCTCTAACACTAGAAGATACAACAAGAGTTAGCTCCAAGTTTTACCTGGACAAATTTTTTCTCTCCCTTCATCTAAGTTAAATTTTAAATCATGTATAATTTTTTATCCCAAAATAAAAGACCCTCTTTTCCCTTTCTCTGAATTACCTCACATCAACTTACTAAACAACATAAATTTCTTCTTCCATCCAGAATTTCGTTAACATGCAGACACAGAGTTAAATAAAATCAGAAAACAATATAAAGGGACAGAACAACTAATAACCAAATAAAGAAAGAAAAAAAACATTCACAGAACAGAACACAGAGACAGAACCAACATCAAAAACAAAAATGGAAAAAATATCTGACAATGAAAACATATATAATAATAATATAGTACCAAAACCGAATTAGCAAATCAATTTTCTCTTATTTTTTGAAAAGCAAAAAGAGGAAAAGAAGATTGATGAGACTAAAAGGAAGAAGTTGGTACTTAGCAGCAGGAGCAGAAATCTGTGGCTTCTTGTCATTCACTACTGGCTTTGGAGACTGAGGAATCTTTTCTTTCACAACAGAACCACCATCTTTAGCAACACCCCTTGGTGAGAACAAGGCAGCATCTTTAGCAACACCAACCTCAGATCCACCTTTCCCAGATAGAATCCACTTCCCAGAACCACCATCAATGGCATCAGAGAAACCCCTTTTTGCCCCTGACACCAAACTCTTCAACACCCCTAATGAGTACACATTCTTGTCCTCAACACCAACATCATAGTCATCCCTCTCTGGTGACTCAGAACCAGGCAGGCCAAGCCTTAACTCAGTAGCTTTGAGGTTCAAGGCGGTTTTTGCCCTCTGAGAAAATTTATCAGAGTTTTCCATTGAAGAAGAAGAAGACTCAGATAAGCCTACATAGCCTTGCTCTGATGGCACAGACATCAAAATTCAGCTCACACTATGAAACTGTTACACTGTCACTTATTCTCACAAATAATGGGAGAAAACAAAAGAAAGAGAAGACGAAGAAGGAGGTGAAGTTGAAGAATCAGAATTTAACAGTGGAGGAAGAATAATAATAATAATAATGAAGAAAAAAAAGGTGTGTTGATGAAGAGAAGGTTCTATGTGGTTTTGAGTTGAATGTGTTTTTTCTGTTTTTGTATATAAACTGATGAAGTCACTGAACTCTGTTGAACTGCTTGTGTAATGGCATTATAAGTGTAAGTGGTGTGTTCTCCAAAATATGATAATATAATCTGAGTTTCAATCTCTATACGCATCAACTTATAAATTAAGAATTTTATAATATTAGTATAGTTATAATTTTTAATTATATTTTAAATGATTGATATATTGTTATGTTATGATGGCCCATCATAATATGTTATAGGTAGAATTTACCGTAAACTTAAGTCTATATTAACCCCACTCGTGTGCAACCATAAATAAAAAGGAAAAAAGTGGGAATTGGATATTGAAATATGCAAAACAAAGAATATGAACTGTGTTTGTTTGCTTTATTCTTTCACAAAAGAGCATTTTTCTTTGTATATATAAATTAAATTGAATTCCTTGAATTTTTATAAATTGTGTGAATCTTTTTGTGGGTAGCCACTCCGACAAAACAGAGAAAGTCCCTGGCATACTTTACTCAGTTTATACATTTTAGAAAATGAATAATGTTTTGTTCTATCATTATTTGTTCTATTTATATCATGATTAAAATAAAATATTTCAAATGAAAATTTCTCTAATAATAAAACATCTTGAACATTTATTCTATCATTATTTGTGCTATTTATATCATGATTATTTTTCTATAAATTGTTTTGGTTATATATTGTACCAAAAGTTAAGATGCTGTGGAGGCAGCGTTTGGACGAAAGGGGTAAAGCAAGGCTCAAAAAAGAGTAAGCAAGGAATCGAGGAGAAAATGATGGGACGAACACTGTCTCTTAAAAAGCCAATTTTTCATGCGCCTCAGAAAAATCACTTACCATAAAAGAAAAAGGAAATTTTGACAAGGAAAATAAATAAAAACTATATATTTTCTTGGGTTGGATTCAAAAAGGAGGGGAATAGAATAGATAGATGCAGGTTAAAAAATATAACAAACAAGAGGATCTACGTACAGAAATAAATTTAAGAAAATGAATTGAAAAGTAGAAAAAAATTTGTAAAAAAGTTATCTTTTTTCTGGGGTGAAAAAGAAGTGACTCTGGAAAATTGGCGTTTGTACTTGTAAAAAAGTTATCTTTTTTCTTTATAATTTCGCATGACCATTTTGCTAAAGCTACTCGTGTTAAATTTGGGAGAGAAATTAAAGAACAAAAATAATAATAAAAAAAAAAACACAGATACAATTTAACTCCCTAAAAGGATTTTGATTCAAATCATATTCAAATTTTATGTCATAGAATAGTGTTTTATTGAATATTTTTTAACTAAGTATATCATTTGTCTACATAAAAATCATTCTAATAAATACTTTTCTAGTAATACATATAAACAAAAACTATCTGACAACAATTTAAATGTCCATAAATAGATATAAATAATCAACAATATCAATAAATGATATAATTTAATATAGTTAGATCAATAATAATATTTATTGATTGAATCATTATATTCTGTATAGGAAATATTAAATATTACATAAAGTTTAATAGTGGTGTCAATTTCCAGATATAATTGTTGGGCGGTCAAGGACCACAAACATAAGTTGTTTTCAGAATCACTTCACTACTCATACATACATATCTAGGTCACAAGATAATGTGGCCACAAATTACATTTATTACATATTTTCCCAATTTCCTACACACTGCAATCAATCCAAACTTGGACTGTGAATAGGCAACTATATGCCTCCCATTTATAGTAGTAGTATACAATATACTATTTAAATAATTGTCCACTTTACAATTATTTATAAAATTACTGTTTATTTAAAAATTAATTAATATTAACTTTTTTCCTAATGTTATTAATAAATATTCTTGATGAATATGATAATTAAAAAACTACAAAATTTAAATAAAAATAATTTACTACAATTACTTAATCTCAATTGTTTTCTTAATATGTGTACATAATCATATCTGTACAATTACTTTGTATTTGAAATTATAATCCTTCTTAACCTACTAAAAACAATAATTACTTATTGGAGATAATAATGAATGGTGGTTAGATTAAAGAAAAACATGACCATCATCAAAATGCTTATCAAGAGAATCCCAAAAAAGAACCCCACATCCCTTGAGTGGATCCCAGCATGTCAAGTTTCTTATTGTTGGTGGCCCCAAGAAGTAACAGTGGAACTAGTGTTTATTTTAGAGTTTATACAATATAGTAGAAATGCATTTACAGTATAATACAATATAGAAATTTTTGTGTATTTTATTTTGTATTTGTTTTAGTGTGTACAGAACAAATTTATGTTTGTATTTATATAAAATTTTGTTTTGGGGTTTTGATAAAAAATAAGAAGGACAACTAGTGGAATCATGGATTAATATATAATAGGTATAAACTTGGAATAAAGTTTTTATTAAAATTTCTGTATCAGCACATGTATTTTGTATATCTATTCTGAGTATGGACACAAAATACAAAAAATATATGTACAAATATAGTCTGTTTTATATGTATTTATACTAAATAAACATATTATTTTCTGTTCTGTATTGTTGTGCTTTATACAGGGACGAAGCTAGGTTATAGATTAGAGGGGCGATGGCCCCCTGAAATTTTTAACTTTATTAGTGTAATAAAAAAATTATATATATTTAGTTCTTTTAATTTTTTCTTAGTGTTTAATTTTAACAAAAGTTTTTAACTCAACCACCTAGTAACTAAAAAGTCACACAAGTCAATGAATGTGATTGATTGACAGTGTAAAATTTTTTACACCGTTAGTGCATCTTAATTAAACTCTTTTTCTTGTATATATTTTATTGAATTTTATTTAATATATAACTCAAATATCATACATTTACGTTATATTTGTAAAAAAATTAAAGAGTATAAAAAGATTTAATAATATAATTAAATTTAACAAATAACTCAAATAAAAAATTAATAATTAAAAATAAAATATAAAAAATATCTAACTTCGTCTTTATTGGCCACCCCTAAGAAAAATTTCTGGCTTCGCCCCTGGCTTTATACACAGTAAACAAACGCTAGCTAACATTATTATTTCCTATTGAGAAGTGCACCATAAATAAATAAATAATCTCTCCAATTTTTATTCCTCTCCTCAAATTAAACCAAAAATTATGCAATAATGCTATATGTACACTCTCCTATCAGCCACTATCAGTCACCCTTCATTTTTTTTATAGTGGGCCCATCAAAATGAAAAAGTAATATTTGATGAAATTGATGGAGTGGCTGATGGTGGCTGAAAAATGGTGTACAATAAGCGTTGTTGAAAATTATGATGGCCATTCCCAGTATTATATCTTTATATTAAACAAAAATAGGGATCTTTATTAATTATTAAGAGGTTTTCCTCTCTTACTAGTTACGACTATATATGACTATCCCAATCAAAGCAGTACTATGTTTGATGGCAATTTGTGGGTCCAATCTCTGCCATGCACTTTTGGCACAGTTATATCCCACCATGCTAATTGGATAATAAGATAAGTCTCAGCTTTTAAATCCCCACTTATGAGGATCCTAATCTTTTTTCCTCACTACTCAAATTAAAGCATATATATATATCCGAACCCATTTGTGCATGGAATAATTATTTAATGGGCTTTGCTGATAGTCCTCATCAATCATCATGGGGTACCCTTTTATTCCATAGTGCCAATCCTTATATATTTCTTATCATAGGTAGGCCTTATTCCAATCTAGAGCCCACATCAGTAGTACTCTCATAAAAATCATACTATATACAACTCTATTAATCAATTTTACTTTCTAGGATTATAATTTGATTATTGATAATATCAGAGTTATCACTAAGCTGTTAGAAATTTGATCCTTGTTAACATCTGATTATGAACAAATAATTCACACTTAATACTAAAAGAGTCATACATGTAAGGAAATATGTTAAAATATTAAATAATTATTCATGTATCTCTATCTATCAGCTTAAATCTTTAGAGAAAAATGCTTTCATGATATAGACAATATGAATGCATAGTTGAGGTTAATATCTTGCATTTTTTTTAATTCTCATATATTTTTCTACCAATTTCTTAGTCCACTTTGCAATAATTCTTAGAAATCTTTCTAGTTTCAACTGTAGCAAAATTTATTTCAATTCAACCGTGGATTTTCATCAATAAATCTCAGCTAGCTAAAGCTAGAGCGCTTAATTGGAATAATTAATATAATAATAACCGTAAAAACATAGTTCTCATTAATTACATCTTTTTTGAGACAAGGGCAAATGATTTAGGAGACTAAATGATCAATATTTTGACTGTTTGATCACTCTTTTACCTACCTATCACATGCAGCTGGATGTACACATGTTACAGAGTTAAAGTCTTTTTTGTTGCATTTTTTCAATAAGCCAAAAGAATTAAAAAAAAATTCCAACCATATATATATATATATATATATATATATATATAGCACACATTACGTCTTACTGTATTGCACACGTTGGATACTAGTTGAACGTATTTCTGTTGTACGACAAACATTATTGTATATACAACACCAAATAAAAAGTGAAAAAAAAAAAAAACAGGGGAGTCCAATAATTAATGTGTAACTCGAACATGTGAAAATTGATTGTCATAATATGGATGAGAGACTTTATGGTAAGGCATAGGAGATAGCATGAATCTTCAAAACAACACTCCCTTGACCCCATCTTGGATTTGATTGAACATCTAAGTGGAGTGAGTCCAACCTCTTCTTTCTTTCTTTTTAATTTAGTCCTAAATGGACTATCATACTTCTCTATGAATAATGCCACACTCTCTTTCTGCACATCTGATACACTTAATCAGAAGAGACCCTGGACCCACCATTTTTCAGTTAGTTGCACAAGATTCTCCTTAGTATACTATATATTACTCTCTGCTGAAATAACAATGATAAATATCCAATAATACTTGTCGTATAACAGAAATACATCCAATAAACATTCAATGTGTGTTATACACAAGACGTAATGTGTGCTGTATGTATAGCACATGTACGTATAGCACACATTACGTCTTGTGTATAGCACAAGTTGGATACTCATTGGACGTATTTCTATTGTACGACAAGCATTATTAATAATAACTATATATTATAATTAATGACATATATGCATATATACACATGGCCTAGCTAGAATATAATGTGTTTACATGTTCATGATCATAAACTACTAGCTAGGTAGGTGTAAAATATGCAATGGTAATCCACCTTAATTAATAATAAGCCTTAGGTAGGTGGAGTGAACCAATCTTTCCATGGTCAATTCAGATATCACATCCTCACTTTTCATTTGTCTAATCTTCAGTAGTTTTGTTTTTCAGTAAAGGGGGGAGGGAGGGATAAATAATGCTCAATTAGAAAATCATTTTCTCATCACTGTCAACTTTAATTTTGGTACTGTTAAAACTTTGTTACTAACAGATATAAATTAAAAAAGTTATGGATGATTTTGTATGTATGTGTGTAAACTGTAAACTCCTTAACTTGTTTATTGATAGATATTTGCAATAGTACTAGTGCTGATATGACTGAGTAGATCTAGAGGTAAACCTTATAGTACAAAGGGAGAAATAATGAGAGAAGTAAAATAAATGGAGTAATATAAGTTCAACTTCATAAAGGCTACTAAATACTAGTATAAGTTACCAACTGTCATAATTGTCAAGCCTTTTTCTAGAACAACTAAACCTTACAACATTTTTATGGTTGCTACAAAAGGAATGAACTAGGACCAAATACTATACAATTACTATAATAAGGAATCCTCATGGCTTGATATTTGCTTTGGTATTAAGAATTATGAGGAAACCATCACTCAATACTATAAGTAAAGGCATATAAAAAGAAAAACGAATAATCTTATGGCAAATTTTCACTCTATATCATGTACTTATGTGTAATCTTTCATTGTATATTTATTCTTTTATGTTATATGTATTGTCACATTTTCGTATTTAGAGTCAATAGTAAGAGATCATATATGTTCTTATCATATAAAAATTTGATATGAAATGATCCATTCTAGATTCAAAATTCAAGAGTGTTGTCCTTTATCACTTGAAAATATTATACAATATAAATACATCCAACTAGTATCCAACGTGTGTTATGTGTCATACGTAATGTATGTCATACGTAATAAACATTACGTATGACACACATTATGTATGATACATAGCAGACATTAAATACTAGTTGGATGTATAATTGTTGTACATATATTATTTCCGTTTAAGTCACTTATTTTTTTTAAGGTGAAATAAACATGCATGATTCAATTGAGAAATTATAATTTTCATGACCATAGGCCTTCCAATTTCATCATGTCGGCAACAAAGGAAGATTGGATGGCAAGTTTCAAAATTTTGAGTGCGTGCAAATCCAAGCACACACACCACAAGCACTACCCTCCTATTCAAGGTCATGTTTGTGCTCATCAATGGAATGCCTATTCACACCTTTTCTTCTCTTTATTTATTTTTCCCCCTTTCAAAAAGAGAGAGTGTCTTATCAAACATTATTCACAAGGCGTGTTTAAGGCTTGTCATCTAGCACAGATCTCTCAGCAGTAGTAGTGGTGGATCACTGCAACAAAAATTAAAGCCTGCATTGCAGGGTTGGTTGGTTTTAATGCATTCCAACTTGCATTGCATTGCAAAACCATTTAGGGGCCCTTTAATTCTACAAACATGATCAATTATTGAGACTCAATTATAAGGCCTCTGCTCCAATTACTCTATCTGATGATCTGTACTTTTGATTTAACTTCAAACTTGTTGATCACCACAAACTATTCTGATCTATTGCAGCAGAGAAAACCAAAAGATTATTATTTTTCATACTTCTCTTGCAACCCTTTTCAGCCTGGACCCAAACCATATATATATATATATATATGTATGTATAAATTTTTTCCAGTAACAATGTGTTATATGATATTGTGATCTTTAGGAAATCATCAAAATGAAATTGAGGGAACATGACCAGAGCATGTTGATCTCTTTTACCTAGGTAATAAAATCTCTGGTTCTGTCTTATCTGTATCTTGAGATCAACAAGAATCCTCTACCAGTGTCTAACTTGTTACTTGTGTTGTCATACAGACAAATTATATATGGTCCTTGCTCCTTAATCTTATTAACAACTATATGTTATATATACTAGTTAAGCTGGATTTTTTTTTTCTGAGTGGCTACCTTGGATTGGTAGGATGAATATATTTTTGAACATTCAATAGTGAGTTTTCAGGACCAAGATTTTGTATGAAAGTTCTCTCTTTTTTTTCCCCTATTTAGTATACAAAAATTTGAGTTTAGGGAAAAACTGTTTTTAGTCCCGAGTCATACCATTATTTTAAGACTTATCGAGTGCTTATATTTAATAATCGAACCCATGTTATGTCAATGTATGAGTGGAATATCGACCATATGAAATAACTCACTTTTTAATTATTTTAATTTGTGTCATTACATTTTTTTTGCTACACCAAGTAGTTAGTGTTATGTTCTGTGTCATGATGCTATGGGCAAAGGTCAAAAGTGAAGCCACCATATAAGAGTCTAACAGAAATTGAGCATTTGGCAAGCTTAATTTTCTCAGTGTACTATTAGTTCTTAATTTAAAAGGATTAGAATAAAATAATTAAATGAGCAAGCATTATTAAATTTAAATATCTGTTTTTTATTAAAATAAGTGTTCACTATCAAGTATGAATATTACCAATAATGATAGTAACAATCTTAACAGAAAATATTTAAGAAGCAGGGGAATGTCTTTCTGATGTGACACTCTTGGAGGCCCAAGAGAACTAAAATATGAGTTTTCTTGGGAGTGAGTGAAAGTATTATTATCACATACATGACTCAGAGTAGTCATCAGTTATTAGTCGAAGTTTTAGCAATTTTGGTGGGATTTGACTTTTGAGAGAACCCATGAGCATAGAAAAGTTCAAAAAACACATCAATCAACCTATGGCTGGCTCCTCTAGCATGCTCATCACACTAAAATAATGTTATATCTATTATAATTATATAGAGTAATGTTTATTATACAACACAAATACATCTAACTAATATCCAACGTGTGCTATGTATCATATATAATGTGTGTCATACGTAAGATACATAACACATGTTAGATACTAGTTGGATGTATTTCTATTGTGCAACAAATATTATTGTAATTATAAGTTATAACAATAACAAAATGAAAGGAAATTAAACTAGTGGAAAATATGAGTAACAAGTGGAACTAATCATTTCCTTCATTTGAAAAATGCTCATATTTTTCAACAGAAAGATCAAATCAAAGCAACTTAGCCTTCAAAACATGATATCTCAAAAGTGCTAGGGCGGTGCTAGAGAAACATCCATGCCTCCACTACTTCCTCTATATCTTTAAACAAAAATGTTGGATAGAAAATTGTATTTATACACAAATTAATTAGTAGATATGAAAAATTGGATATATACTATAGTAAGACATAAAGTCTTGCAGAAATATTGTTTTGTATTTATTATTTAAACTTGAGTCAATTTGAGGAATCCATGTATATATTAATTGTTGAAATATCACTTAGATTATAGGAAACATGGGAATTCATTCCAAAAGGAAGAAAAAAAAACACGAAATGAAAGCGAAAACTAATAAGTGTCATTTGCAATAAATTTGTGTCAATACTTTTACTCACCACATCAATTCCCCTTTTACTAATATGAATTCTCCACATTTTGAGAAGCATCTCTTTTCACTTCTTAATTGAATACAATAATAAAATCCTCTGTATATGTAGCCTCGAAAGTTTAATTAAAATCCTAAATGGATTCTAAGGTTGTTACTCTGTCATATGATATAATAATAATCTTGTGGACCACAAAAAAAGAATCACATAATGATCTTTATTTAGAAAACCAAAAAGAGTCAAAAATTGATGTTGGTGTAATAAGCTTGTCAGCACTGTTCAAGCTACATGTTTTTACTCCTTGCAGACAGTAAACTTTTGAACAAAATAATGAAACAATGGCAGCGTAACAGACAGCAATAATACTAATTAATGTGAATGGTAATAATAATAAACATTAGTAATTAATATGCACTCATACATATATATAGTAGCACTGTTAATTCCAATTCTCCCCCAAGAAGCTCATAACTGCTTCGATTGCACGCTGTCCGGGATCAGGAAACAGATCAATCTGAGATTTTGAAAGGAATTATTACTCTCTCTGTCTCTCATCACTGTTTGTATTGCACTCCCAAATTCATGCATCTTCTAAGCTGTCACACAAAAACACAACATATATCATCATAATACGTATTTATTCAACCTCTTTCCTAATAGGTAGTTACTCATAATTATGTATTTTTAAGTTTCATTGGTTCATACAGAAAAACTATTTATTTTTATTATTTAAGATATTCACTGTCAGGAAAAGTTCCCTCGTAAAAGGATAAATATCTTATTATGAGACTCTCTCTATACATGATTAAAAATTGAAACTTAAAATAAATGTAAAACTATTTTATACTGTAACTATATAGAAATTAAATCCTAAAGAGAATGACAACCACTTCTGTATTTGCATTTGCATTTGGTCTAGTAAAATTTCAATATGATGTTTTCTACCTTTGCAGAATAATCATTGTAAAATGCCCATTTTAGTTTTCTAATATATACCAATACCATCATATATAGCATTATTATTTTGGTCTGAACTGTCCATTTTTGGAACCTATTAATTGAACTTTAACTAATGTGGCTCAAGTCACATCGACCAACTATTGAAATAAGTGTAAAGTAAAACTCCCCCTAGCAATCAAGTGTTGGCACCATCACATTACTCTTCTAGATTCCTATCACCCATATGAAATTAGTCTCTTAATAATAAATAGTGTTTAATTTTGACCGGCTGTATAAATAAATTTTTATATTATTTAATTAATCATGTATATTAGTTTGTGATACTTTTAAGTTAATGAGTAGTTAAATCAAATGATTTTGCAAATGTGGCAACACATAATTGATTAATAGTGTAAAAATTCTTTCCACTAATGTATCAAAATTAAACTCTAATACATAATGTCATTAGTTTTGTAATTCTACAACAATTAATTAAGTTGATGTCATTTTTTGGTTTACAATTAAGTTGATGTCATTTTCATACCTTGTTTTTCTGATTTTTTGGTTTTTCGTTTGGTCAATGATTTTTTGGGTTTTTGACAAAGATAGAAACAATTAATGCGGGCTTCAAGATACGTCCATATTGTATTGGACCTTGTAAACTCATTTTTTTCAAGATAATTTCTATTTTGGGCTTCCAAAAATCCTATACCTAGTAAGTAGTGGCCCATATACATAGTAGTCGTATTAGATAGAAATTGCTGACAAGAGAAAATGGAATAAACTTTTCCATAAATTACATATCACTTATATACCCAAAAGAATATCTGTCGCTTGTTGACTCTAAAAAAAAAGTAAAATTAAATCAAATGTCACCTTTTGCCCATAAAAGAAATTCGGGTAACTTTTTTAACCTCGATAGTACAATAAAGTTGATTAAGCTATATATATTTGTATGCAAAAGGGGGGAAATAGTAAATGTCTTTAATCAATAGATAAAAGCCATATGATTGTTACCTTTGTTTTAGATCCGGATTTTCAGATATTTTTGTCCTTTGGTAGAAATTTGCACTGAAAGTGACACAAAATTATGAACTATATATAATATATACTATGCAAATAGTATTAATTATGAATGATTTTTATATTCAATTTTGAAATTTGAACGATGGAAATAAGAAATAAAGTGTGGTCTGGTAGCTTCACTATGTAGTAACGACGCATGTGAAAATACAATAATATTTATCGTATAATAGAAATATATTTAACTAATATTTAACGTGTATTATACATGTATTATATATATAACACACGTACATAATATTAAATATTAGTTAAATATATTTATGTTGTACGATAAATATCATTGTTTGGCAATATACATAGCCCTGGAAAGTGAAAAGGGAAGACGTGTTAATCGGTGGCATTGGTTATGTCAACAAGTTATTATGTTTTCGTCGGTACGATGTGTTAATGTATGTGTAGGTTAAATAAACAAAACACGTGTAGGTTGAATGAAATTGATGGAGTTATAGCAAACTTTTACTTTTACTTTTGCAAACCATTAATTAACTAAAAGATTGATAAATTGTTAATATAAAAATGTTATATATATATATATTTGATAAAAATGTTTTTTTATTGTGATATTTTAAGTAGTTGGAGAAAAAATTCACTAATATAATGATGTGTGATTAGCAAGCGTGTGTATATGCAAATTAATTTTTTTATTAAATTTAATTAAAAAAACAAGTGGATGTGAGAAGTGCATCTCCTCCTAAACACACTACGCCAAAAAAATTAAAAAAAAAAAGAACAAAAGAGCAAAAATAAAAAAGAGCAAACGGAAGAAAGAGAGAGGAAAAGCAGAGACATGCTTCAATAATTATATATGACCCCTTTTGCAAGTATATTCTTAGTTTATAAGATTTTGAAAATAAATCCCCTCTATCTGTGTTTTGTTTACTCTATACTTTGTTAAAAATTAAATTACTCTAGGACATAAGTTCGTGACATATGTGATAGAGCTTTTATGATCAAGTGGTCTAGGATTTGAACTGTTTTTGTCACACATAATATATATAATAGAGAGTATTATATATAAAGTTCTTCACACATCTCATATATATTTGTGAGAGAGAGGATCATCTCCTGTACATTTTTGCAAATGCCCGGCCTCTCATTATGTTATCATATAATTGATTTATCACCTTTTTAGTTTATTTCATTCTCAACTTTTAGCATAATGTCTTTGATCGTAAGTGATAATAAAAAGAGGAGTGTTTGTTGGTAGATAGTACAATATTTCTCCATCTATTTTTTACTCATTTAAATGTTGGTAACTTTAATAAATAATGTTGACAAGTTGCAAACATATTCATCAAAATTGTCAACATTTGAATATGGTGGAAAATGAGTTGAGGGGTAAGTTGCAAACATATTTATCAAAGTTGCCAATATTTAAATGAGGTAGAAAATGAGTGAAAAGATACTATATTGTGTACATTTAGCATTTTCTTAATAAAAAGTATGTACATATTAAAAAAAAAACAATAATGCTAAGTGGACAATGAAAAATCAGCCCATACAGCCAATGGGCCTATTTTGGCTTTGGTTTTGGCCCAAATAATCATTGAAATTGTAATGGGCTGAGTAATTATGGCCCAAAATCTCATTTATTGGCTGGTTGGACTGGTTTTGTATTATTTATTTAGCATCACCCGAAAAAAAAAAATACTCACTAGCTTCTCATGCATTTGCCTCAGTAATGAACGTGTACATTTATATCTACTCAATAATGAACATGTGTACGTAGGTTGCATATCAATAATGAAAGCCAAGAATATAATACCATCGATCTATCTCTTGGGTCGTGGATAAGCCATATATATATATAAAAGAAAAAAAGTATAGTTGTTGTGTTTCTTCACTATAGTCATAGTTGTTTAGTGGTTTCCGTAGGAGGGAATAAGTAGGTTTAGGACTAAGGAAAAAGGGTGTTTTAAAGTCATGAGAATCACTTTTTTTAAGTCAACAAGAGTCCTCAAGTGCCCGTGACAAACGTATAATTGTTGTAACAAGTCAAAACAAAAATCCGTGATACAAATAATTAAGAATGCCGGAATATTTAAGTTTGATGGCTGGGGGGTTAATTAGATAACCAATAACACACACTATATATGAAGATTTAATTAATTACCTTATTTATTTATTTATTTTTAGAAGTTCCAAGTAGTGGGAAGCATACATATATCTATATATGGACAATTTGAAATTGAGTTTTACTTGGAATTCAAGATGTTTAAGGACCAAGCAAACTATTCCCACATCTTCTATTGTGTCCTTGAGGGCGAATATAAATTAATGGGAAGCACTTAAATTGTTACTTTACTTAAATTCAGCATCTTGAATAATGATGAACAGTGTGCCATGTCAAAATTACGAAATCAATAATATTATATGTACCATGAGAAATCAGTCAATACAGTCAATGGGTCTATTTTGACTCTGATTTTGACCCAAATAATCCTTGAAATTGTAATGGACTGAATAATTATGATAAAAAATCTCATTTATTTCATTGTGCATTTAGTATCACTCTTATGAAATAGCGGAAGCTATGGATGGAAAGCAAATTTGTGGGTGGAAGTATGTATACTATAAATTATCTCTCTCTAAAATTTTACATTAAAAGAAATCGGTTAAAACTTTATTAATACATATAAAAATAAAATCAGCATAATAAATAGTCATAAAGTATGTAATTAAGAAATTATTTGGTCATAATTTTTTATAGGTGTACAATTTTTGAAAAAATTATAGGTGTACAATTTTTGAAAAATTTGGCACAATTATAAATCAATACAATATTATATCAAAAGTTATCGAATGTACGAGTGTATTAAATTTTATTTTACAACAATATTAATAAATATCTCCTCTTTATATATATTGTAGTTAAGCATCTAGATGTTGGAGAGGAAATGAGAAAAAGATAGATAATAAACTGAAGGTATTGAGAGGGTTTGTCTTTGTAGGGAACTAGGAACTACAAGGTTTTTCGAAAAAATAAGGTAGTCACTTGAGGTTCTTGAAGTATATATTATTGATATTCCAATGGGTTTAGGGTTTCAATTTTTAACGATATATAGGAAGAGAGTTTTTTCATGGTGAAAGACTCATGTTGATGTGTTATATATTGTGAGAGAAATAATACTATTTTAAGAACTTAACTACATGTATCATGAAAATTTATATCATTATATGTCCATCATATAAAATACTCATGTGATATAAAATTAATGTGCTTATTTTTAATGCGAAAACAATGTGGTGGATGTAATGGCAAAACATACGGGTGAAGAGAAAGAAAAAAAAAAAAAAGGAGAGATAGTATACGTGGAGATCCTAAAATGTGGTATGCCAATCTTTTTTCCTATTTTAAATTGGTATACATTATATTTTAAATTGAAATTCTAAACAAAGCATAGGTAAACTAATAACTTGATAAGCTTTTGATGTTATAAACTCAAGCGTGATATTTAAGCTCACTTCTTGATTAGTATGCTTGAACTCAATTAAGTTGAACCTATAAGCAAAACAGGGTTTGAGTTTTACTAAAGTTTGGCTTAGGTCGACTTAAAACATCATATTAACCACTATAAAGTCAATATATAGTTTTGTAAAATCAATAAAATATAGAACACTAGTTACACAAACAAATTAAAGAACACATGCAGCTCGTAATAACATAGCATTATCATCGTAGGTCCAATATTAAAAAGTAAAAAAGAAATTTGGTTTATTTGTATACGATAAACACGTGTTATTCGTTTCTTAAAAGAGGAGGACTTGCCATGATATGATCATGAAACTAATTAGTTGCTTGTTCCAAAAACAAAACAAAAAAAAACACCACTACAAAAAAAAATAAGCTGAAGGTTATAGTACTCTCGATCGGCCAGTGCGGTGTATTACACATTCGATAATATTTTTTATATAATAAAAATATATTCAATAGCGTGTGTTGTGTGTCACACGTAACATACAATATATCGTAGTACATATTAGATACTAGTTGAATGTATTTATATCGCACAATAAACATTACTAGTTGCATATTCATTTATATATAGTATTGATAAATACATTTGAAAGTGTAACCGATGAATATAGTCACATTGATGCATGGTGTCTGTTACATCATACTTGCTAGAGAAATGTATTCTTTTTCATTCACTCTTCTTAATTTTCACATAGTCTAATACTTTACTTATCATTAGATAAAATATAAATTCTGTTTGAATAATATCTCTACTAATAAAAGATAAATTCTTCATCAATACAAAATATAAGAAAAGGTCATGCAAATAATATTACTGTACTTGATAAGAGTACTGAAATTAAAATTCTAAATTGATGAACACAGTGAAACGAATAAATTAGATTCATGGCAGGGAAATGTGAGGTCATATTGGACGTATGGATGATGTAATAATTAAGAGATTATAGACAAAAATAGGAAAATTTTGTTGAATAAAAAAAAGAAATGAGAATGGGAAATAATTAGAAGGTGGGGCCATGGTTGATTTTAGGGCGTGGGAGAGGGGGTCGGTGTCCCTTTAGCTTTATAGGAAGGAAGGAAGGGGAGGCAAAGTGGGCCTAAAAAGGGGGGCCCACAGCACTATTAGAGGAGAGGAGAGTCCAAAAACTTTAAGTCGCAATCAATCAATCAATCAAATCAATGAGAGATGAAAAAAGCTAAAATGGGAAAAGGAGTTTGTGTTTCCATAGAACTCTTTTACGGACCATTGCAGCCTCTCTTCCCTTCTTAAACAACTTTAGTCAACCCCTTTCTCTTCCTCTCCTTACCATATAATATTTTTTTTATGGCTTTTTTTCTCCCGTATTTGTCGGCTGATAGCTGACGACTAATCTCTAGATCCTGTGAAGATCACTTTTTGGTGGGTATGAGCATGGCCACAAGGTTTTCTGCATACACATCGCCTCAAGGATCGAACCCGGGATATGATACTTAAGCAGTCCAAATATCTACCACTTGTGCTAACCCACGTGGTTCATATAATATTTTTTATTATCCATAGATATTAGCCATCAATTTACATACAATGTGTATTTACATATATATATATATATATATATAATGTAACATGCATTATATATAAAAATATATATACATACATTATACATGTTAATTATTGTGTGTTTATATATGTTATGTGGTACAAATTTTTTATATAAATTGTATGTATTTTATATTAATGCACATTTTATAAATATACTAATGATTATTGTTTTATCTATGTTTTATTGTTCATCAATCATTTATGTTAATAAAGGGATCATTAAAAGTTTTATAGAAAATATATTATTTACCATTGAAATGTATTTCCATGGTAATAAGTGATGTTCAAATTTAATATATAATGTGAGCTATGATCTTAATTACTACACCTCATGATTATTCTTTTTACTATTCTTAATATATGAAAATTGGTTTTGTTATGTGTGCTAAAGTTTCTTAGTATTAATGCTAACCAAATTGTATCTATTATATTTGTTGGATGGACTATGGGATTATATTAAATTTGACTCACATTCTATCCGATAGTAGTTACAATTTTTTCGATACGAATATCAATAAATTTGTAATTCACAAGTCACTCTTATATAAAATTTTACATACTTACATAAACTCATATATATTTTCATTAAAAATATTACTTATATAACAAAAATACTTTCAACGTAGTAATAATGTATGTTATAAAACGAAATGTGCGAGTTTGCTAAATATCTCATCTGAATAATACACATAAATTTTGTTCTATGTCACACATATAATTCTTATTTTACTTGTAAATTTTATTGAAAATTTATAATATATAAATTAGGGGAATTGCATTTTACCTTAACTTATATAATTAAGTTGAGTTTCCTTTAGATTATGACTTTTCAAAACATGCAAAAAGATATCTTAAACTTTTTAAATTGTACAAAAATATTTTATTTTGTTAATCAACTCTTCATCGATGTCACTCTTAAGTGCTCACATTCAACTCATAATTCAGGATGTCGAGTTGATACAAAATAATATAAGGGAGTTAAGTGTACAAAACAAATAAAATAGGCGGTTAGAATTAAGTGCACATCGATTTAACTTAAATTGGATTGAGAGTTAATAAAGTGGATTTTCTACAATTTAAAAAAAAAAAATTGTATCGTTATGCAAGTTTTGAAAAGTCAAGTCTAAAGTACGCATAACTTATTGGTCAAAAGTAAAATGCATTTTTCTGATAAATTATATTACATAATAATTTTATCAATATTTTTATATATTTTAAGTAATAATAATTTTCTAATTAAATACTACTATTTCATCTCTATTATAATGCTAAGCATTACAGATCCTTAGTATATATATAGAGACTTTAATTTTATTCATTATATAAAAGTTCTTTAGACATACATAATGTAATTTAATAATAATTCGCTCAATCAAACATAAGCTAATTAAAATATCATACAAATAAAATTTTTAATTAATTGATTATGTCAAATATATATTAGTATATGTATATCAAACTATATGATATTTATTATGTATAATGATATTTATTATAAAATAAAAATATATCCAATATTTACTATATATATATATATATAAAATATATCATATAATATATATATATATATATATATATATATATGATATATATATATATATGACACACATTATATATAAAACACATTATATATATATAGTTAATATGGGATAATTGTTAGATCACATTCATATTCTACAAGAAATATTATTGTATATATAACAGTAGAGGCAGAGAGATTTGGATAGACGAGTTATCGTCATTAATTAGCTATTACTACTTATTAGCTATTAATGTCAAACTGTCACTTTCCATCACTTTTGGTTTGATGGTAGTAGGTCTACAAATTCTTATGATTTTACATTAATAATGCATATTTCAACAATTTTAATTATTTTCCTTGAGACACTGAATTGACCCTTGATTCTATTTGCGAGACTTACGAATGTATAGTTAGCGTGTGTAAGTCAGTCAATATAGAAATTTTGGATCACAATTATTCAATTTATTAAAACTAATTTTTTTGAAGAATTTCTTTTTAAAGATTATCAAATTAATCAATTAACTAATTTAATTATTTTTTTATTATCCACCAAATATTTTCCATAAATTACTATTGGCCTTAGAAACAATAATGATGAAATAATTATTAGAGAATGATCCTAACTAACCTCAAAACCTAAATAACATTAATGATCAAGTAGTCAATTATTTGTTGCAACTTCAAGTTTTGGAAGTTTATAATCTCATGTTGTGATGATTTGTGCATACACAATCAACAATAAAAAAAAAAAGTTCATATTACTTCATTGTACATGCTACTCAAAATGAGAGTTTTCTTTTAACTCGATTAATTAACAGTTTAATAAATCAGAGTTTGTGAGTTTATATATAAATCTATATATTTTAAGTCAAGTATTTGAGTTTATTTATTTACTGAATGAGTCAAGTTCGAACTTATTAGTTATCTTCAATTCGTTAGCTGACGGTTTGAATTTATATGTATATCTAACATTATCATTATATATTTATAATTAGTTATACACAAATGTTTGGAAAACAACACACTTTTTTAGCCAAAACAGTCAATAAAGCTCATTCAACATTTTATGGCTCAAATAACATTTTAATCATGAGTATATTTTTAATGGGTTGAATAATTGTGGCCCAAATTCCTATTTATTAGCTGTTTAGCTGGTTTTTTATTGTACCTCTATCAGGAATACTCTTAATTATATAATATATATTAGTATTATATGAATAGTTATTAAACAAGACTAAAAACCATATACATACATAAATATGTAATTTTGGTAAAAACTATAACTTATTAAGTCAAAATATCAATCCGTGTCTAAAACAAACTGCTTCATAAACTAGCTTGAGCTAGAGTAGTTTAATAAATTTCTAGTGCATCGAGCTTAATTAAATCTAATTTTTGGACTTGATTATATATTAATGAATTGAACATATCCAAATGCTAATGACTTGAGCTTGAGCCTTACCTGTTGGTATATTCAGCACTACTTTATAGCAATATACCTCATGTTTGTTTTTTTCTACTACCATATTCACAGTTTCCTTTAATTTTGATTAATTTGTCGTCTCGAATCATGTACTTAATAGTTGCAGATGAGATTCTCAGCAAGAATTTTTTATCTACATAACTCAAATTCAAGATCTTACTTAAAAGAAAATAAACTGTTTACCACTTGCCGTTTAACTTTGTTAATTTTTCCTTCTTTTTTTTTGAAATTAAAGCAGGCTTAGTAAATAAAGCAATGCACCGAAGAAAAGTAAATAAACCATACTTATTCTACAAACCCTTAGAATTTCTGCTAATTTTAATTTATACAGTCTTTAAGTTTTACACGTGTGGCACCACGTGGTAGCAATCGTCCGATGTCTAATTTTTTGTTTGTCATAGTGTGTTTTGGACTGTACCTTATAGAGCATAAAGTTCCTATTACGGCAGCGTGACACGCACGTGATCTAGCACGTGAGCTAGCGTTGCCTTTTATTTTCCTTTCCCTACTTTCTTTTTCTATTAATATTCTCTCATTTGTTTATATCTCTAGGACTAGGAGACACTTACATTGTAAGCAAGTATAAAGAGAATAAAATTTAGCTTAACAATATAATTGAATGTGGAAATTTTCATTTTAAAATAAGAATTTTAAATATAGAATCTATACCTTTCACTCTTGAATTTGATTTAAATGTTAGTTATAATTTTTTATGTTCACTCCTATCCTAAACATATATATAGACCTACCTTTAAACGTTGTCCACACATTGTCCATATTACCCACCATAGACTAAGCTATCTAGGAGTCTCTATAATTAATTAATACATTACCCGTAGGCCGTAGTACAAGAGAATAACTATTTAATAAAATTGATCCCTAGCACAAGCCTTTATCCATATTTCTTCATATTTTTAATGTTGTCATTTTATAAAATTTATGGGATAAAGATGAAACATTAATATTTTCTCTCTATTCTATTGTTTCTGATTATGGAAGGAGCATGCCGCTGTGCGCTCTATCAGCTTGTAAAATAAGCATAAATTTTAATTATTTAATTAGTTTTTATTTTAATTTTGATTCACTGACATTGTAACAATATTTTACACTATCATTTAATCAAAACACTTTATTTGTATGACTTTTTAAGTTATGAGAGAGAAAAAACACAATTATGACTGACGTAACGGTACATGATTGGATGTCTGTATAAAAAAATAGTATACTGTTAAATCCATTAGTTTTTACTTCGGCTTGTCAAAAGGAAAAAAAAAGACACAAACAAATGTAGGACTAAATTTTGAAAGTACTAAGTACTTATTTTACCAAAATCACAAACAAAGGAACCTTTAATAAGTTGGCTATCAATGTATAATGTATTTGTTTAGGTTGCGAGGATAAAACGGAAAGATCTGTTAGTGCCAAAGGATAAGTACAAATAAGTAATTCTCAACCATTTGACTTTAATTTGTTTCTCTTTACAATCACTTTTGACACATGTGAGGCTAGAAAAAAAGCTAGTGGGAAATTATGGTCTCCCTAAGTATTTAATATTATTAATTAACATTTATAATAACAAAAAAAAGAAAGTGACATTATTTTTTAAATGATATATACATATGAGGACAAGGGAGTATAGATTATTATATGTAACAAAAGGATGGAGTCATGGAGATGATATGCTAAGAGTATAGGGATTTGTAGCAACATTATATGAAGAAAAATATTACAAATGTAGCTTTCGGTTTCCTACTGAGAATGATTGAAGGTTTTCTTTATATTATTTACTGAGATATTGCATTTTCCTTGTCTACCAAACATTATAATATATATGGTATCATGATCAACCGATTTTGTTAAATTATCATATCAAAATTGTTATTTTAACATTTAAAAATGAATATTCTAATTAGACATTCAATCTATAATTCTTACTTATGTGATGATAGAGATTATAAAAAAAAAAAAATCAATAACATTCAAGGATCATAAAATGAATGTTCTATTAAGATATGAACTCTTATTAGATGTAAACATGACATGATTAATTATGAACTCTAATCTATTTGCTTTCCTGCAAAATTTAAATAGGATAATAATATTTTCTAAGCATTTTTAATTTGTGAAGTCCATGAATAATAATTTGCAAAGTACTACTATAACAAAAATAGCATTAAAAGGAAGAAAACGGAAATTAAATTGTTTTGTGTTCAATCACAAGAAATCCTTTTCAAAATCTGAAGGGGGAAAAATGAAAAGAAACCGAAAGAAAATGAGAATTAATAATTATCAATGTAATTATGCATGCATGTGTATACTTATTTGGATGAAAACTATATTTTTTTATATGAATAATCAAAAGTTTAAGTGAGGTAAAAATTCATCATAGTCTAGGATTAGGAACCTAGCTATGGAAAATTATAAATCCAATCCAAATTATAATAATATATGAGAATATAAGAAAAATAGTCATTTTCTAATACTACACGAGTCAATAAAAATAAAAATAATAATTACTAACCGTAAAAAAATTGTTTATAAATATTTTTAATGACAATAAATATAATTTTAATTGATAATATTTTATTCAACCACTTAAAAATACTTATTTTTTCACTGAAAAACTTAATTAAGTGATCTAACTTCATTAGCTTCGGGTGAGAACTATATATACTACTTTCTTAATTCATTCTATATTGATTATCACTTTTAACTTTTCAATACATATTTAATAATAATATATCAATTTAAATTCTAACATAATTTGTTTAAAAAATATATTAGAAAAAGCATAAAGAATAATATATTTACTTCAATATATTTTTTACAGATCATTTATATATTTTCTTAATATTCATGTATAAATTTTAAAAGATTATTATTTTAAAATTGAGAAGTATTAATTTTTATTTATGGATATTTATTTTTTCGGTAGGAGTTTATAGATGCATTAAATCAAATAATTGCGATCCCTAAAACTAAAGAATGAGAATGATTGGCACATATAAATATAAATATAGGATATAAAACAAAACGATATCTGGATAAGATTGATTGGATGCCTCGAAATGCGTGCACGCAAGCGTAATTTTGTCAAGTTCATTTAGCCAAAGTATCATTTTCTCAATTCACCTGTGACAACTCCTTTAGGATTTCTTAATTTGCCCTTTAATTTGATAGGAGCAACTCCTAAATTTCCAGACAAAATTCCAGCATATTCTACCTAATAAAGACCATCAACAATATTATATCTATTACTAGTCTCTTCATAATTCAGCCATTACATGCTATTCACCTTCTAAATTCTAAAGTGTCACGTGAATTCATTCCGGTTTAATACTACAATAATACTTGATGAAGAGAGAGTGGTAATAATGTTAAAAATTAATTCAAGCTATATAAGTAACAATATAGGTAATATTTTATGAGTTTAATTATATATGATGTACTCAAAGCAAATTGCATCTATTTATTTGTGTAACTTTTTAGTTAGTGAATAGTTGAATTAAAAACTTTTACTGATATGTCAATTATGATTGAATGCATGTGTAAATTTACTTTACACAGATAGTGAATTAAAATTAAACTCATATTTTATATTAATAAAAAAAACTTGCATGTATTTTAACGACCTAGGGCAATATGTGGCTATGTTTGGATTATACAAATGCTTGTGAATAAGAAAAAGGGATATTCCAAGGTTTATTTAAGAGATAAAAAAGGATAAATAAAATTTTCCAACTCATTTGCAATAGTGACATATACCTATCATATGGAATTAATAATAAAACACGTGTAATTAGAAAGAGAAAAAAAAATACTCTGAAAAAACTTAGTCCAAAGTGAAGGAAGGCTTAACTTTAAAAACTGAACAACTTTAATCATCAATGGCAATTTGACACAGGAACTTTGTTAGAAAATAAAAGGAAACAAGCGTGCATAGGCATGCATGCATAAAGCAAAAGGATGATGATGAGATAGATTAGAGTTACATTTAACTGTCAATTTACTTATGATAATGACCCATAAACTAATTCAATATAATGTTTCTTCCCTATTTTAACGATATATGCATCTCTCACATAATAAAAGTAATAATTCCATGTTCTAAACTATATAATAATAACAATAATATATAAAAGGTAAAGATACTAATAATTTTGGGTTAAATTTTAAAACCACGCTCATGTATAATGCTTATATGTTTGCCGAGAAATGATATACATGTATAATAAAAATTGTATAATATTTGTACAATAATTATATCCACAATTTGATTGTATTAATTTATAAATTCATATTAAAATCTAATAATATATATGATTATTGTATTAGTATTGTACAATTTTTATTTTACACGTACGTAGCAATAGTGATGTTTGCCTAATTAACCTAGCTAGAACATACACCACCATATAACTAGGAGCAAGAGCAACGAAATTGTGCCATACAAACTTAAAAGAATAATCAGTAGTGGAACTAATGTAGGATATCATAATAATAATAGCAATGAAGCGGAAGCATCCACAAATATACGACATTATCCTACTCTTGAAATATATTTTTTTTCCTTAATTGTCTAATTCTAAATGTGCACTTGAATTAAAGTAATAATTAAAAAAATATTAATTTAGATACATTTTATTATATTTTTAATAACAAGTGTCCTTTTGAAGTAATAAAAGTATAAATAATGCTCACATTTGTAAGATGTACTTTTATATTTTCTATACAAGAAAATCACCATAATATTTTAAGTTTTGCTAAAATCTATTTTTTTTAGTATTTTTAACGAGTGTCTTTATTTGTTAGCAAAATTCTTTACAATAATATTTTGAGCATTAATAAATATTGTATGAAATTCCAAAATGAATGGTTATACAAATTAGATATGTTAGAGTAGCATGATAAATGTGTTTTGTTTCTTACCTAAGAAGATAACCAACTTGTTCTTACACTCCTCTCTTTTTGCTTTCTTTTTGGTGCCCCTTGAAAGGGGAAGGGTCGATTCTTGGGTTACGTTGTCCTTTAAATTAAGAAAAGAAAGTAGGAATAGGGCTAACTCTACCTTTTGTGGATATCATAAAAAGCTTAGTTGTTAAAAATAAGCCGTCTTGGGATCATCAAGCACACTAATAATGAGAGTAATTTTTAAGTGATGTACTAATTATAATCCATATAACGAGAGGAATCCAATGAGGAAAATGTTATATCTATGTAAATTTTTAATGAGTAAAATTATAGGTACAATATACTTATAATAATTAGAAGTATTTATTTTTATTATTAAATTTTAACTCACTCTTACATTTAAATAATTAATATATATATATATATGAGTTTAATTTTGATACATTAACAATGTTCCGTCATCTAATCAGAACATCATGTTTGTACTTTGTATAACTTTTCAAGTAGTGGGAGAGAGAAAACAGAATCATGGCTGACGTGGTAGCACATGATTATTGGATGACTATGTAAAAAAATTGTATACTATCAATGAATGAAAATTAAATCATATATATATATATATATATATGTATATATTATGTTATACAATAAACATTTTTCGTTTTTAATAAAGCAATCTATGTTATGGGTTCAAGTAATTAAAACGACATCTCAAGTTTCAATATTGTAGTTTGTAGTTTATTTGGTGCACAAATTAAATAAAGACTAGCTTTAGAGACATTAGTTCAACATGCTTATTATATGAAATCATCTAAGAACATGATGGTGATCACGCCGTTGCAATATATTGTCGGTAGATATTAATTATTCGATCTTCTTCCCTTGATTTTGTGATGATCAAAAGACAAAAGATTGGGGACACCACATTTTTTTTTCTCTCTTTTCTAACCAAAAAGAATAAATAAATTTATTTGTGAAAAAATTTAGCAGCATTTACAAATAATTTTACTATAAGTGGATATTCAATTACTCCGAAAATAAATTATGTACAGTTAATCTGTTTAGTAACTCCTTTTAAAAACTAATTTAAATTAATTTGATCGATGATGTATCCTAATAATGATTGGTATTTATTATTATTTTTTAAAAATATATTATTGGTCAAAATAAAAATAAAGTGACATGATGAACTATTAAATTATTTTAAAATTGAATGAAATTTCATATATTTAATCCATTTGATAAAAACTTTATTCATCAATTTGATTTACATATATATTTCATGTCTATAAACAACTATTAATTAAGCATAATCAATTAAATGTATCAAGACTTATTTTTAGAATAGGTGGATCACTGCTCCTCTAATACATAAGCATTAATTTTCATAATCCAAAAACTTGAACCACCCACTTTTTTGAGGGTTGAGTTTTGATGCAACTAAAATAAAGGCTGTTGGCATAATGATTTTAGTTTTGAACGCAAACACAAACACGTGTTATAGTATATACTTTAACTATTTACTCTTTCTTCCGTATAATGAAGAATATATATGACCCCAAAACCTATAACTATAGAACTCGATCGCGTCTTTTGTATATAAACCCACTTTGTTTGATCGTACGTATATATGTGTTAGTAGCTAGTTGGAAGAACTAGAGCATAACAAAGTCGGAGAAGTATTTTATACATCATAAAGAAAAATGATGAGGTGATGATGAGTACGAAAATTGAAAAATTGGGCACACGGAAGAGGAATATTCATTCATGAACAGAAAGTCAAAATAAGGGGAGCATTAATTCAATGGAGAAGGATCAATTTCAATTCAATCAATACTGTTAGTTGTACAATAAGAATATATACTATATAATAATTATTGAACGTGTGCTATACAAAATATGTGATATACATGGTGTGTGTCATATGTATAACACACGTTATATATGACACATATTATATATAGTACAAGTTGAGTATTATAATTGAATGTATTTCTGTTGTACAACAAATATTACTGTTTTACGGACGGAGAATACCTGCTCTATTTAGCATTTGAGTTATAGTGAAAGTGTCTTATAGTAAGATTTAATAAAATTTATTAAAACATCGTATTTAGTTCTTTGTATAAAAAAACAATATTGCTACATATGTACAATAAGAATATATCAACAAACAGTAAGCACAAAAACTGACAATATTATAAATATATATTGAATGCACATGCACATTTGTTGTTATACTAAAAATGCACATGTGTTTATGATATGTACGCACATATATAAAAAATAAAATAGTGAAATATCATATTATTAGAAACTGTACATACTATAAGCACCAAACAATGCACATGCCGACACATTCATACTATTGTGATAAAAATGCACATATATAAATAAATGATTTATTGCATATTAATTTTTTAAATAATTAAATGAACATACAAATGCACTTATATCTTAATATTATACATTACTATCCACTTACTTGAAAAAATGTGAATGGGATTTATTAGTATGTAACATTCTTAACCATATTGGTATCTGGATTATGTTTTATTAGGAAGCGTATGGGTTTTTAATTTACCATTTTGATTTTTGTCAAAATATATGAGTCGTTGCTATTTCTTAAAAATCTCATATTATCACCCACATATTATAAGTCTTATTATGTTCTTTCCGTCACATTAGAAAAAGACGTGTAGTTGTATTGTAGATACACATGTCTTATTATGTATATATGTAGTGTGTGAATAGTATCTATATATGGAGAGTGCAAATTTACTTGAATATTACTAAAAAAAAATTGAACATTTTTAACATTAAATGTGTTAATAAAAGTAATATTGACAACTAGTGGCCGTCAAAAAATACTTAAAATTAGTTTATGAGTATTTTTCAACATTAATTAATTTTCAAATAATAGTTTATGACTATTTTCAATGGGCTAAAAATGTCATATATCTCTTTTCAAATAATTAGTGTGATTTTTTTATTGTATATGTCACATTACTCATAGAAAAATACCATGTTAAGATTATTGTCCAAGGAAAAAAATTAATATTGATGTCACAAAGGAATGGTAGTGATTTGATGAGGAGATATATGCATAATATCAATCTTGCTAGCTAGTTGCAAAAAATAGAAAGTTTAAATGGCTAGATAACAAACAAGAGAGTGAGATGAGGTTGGAAAGTGGGAATATATGAGAAAGAAGGTGAGGACAAGAAGGAAGTGTTGTTCACTGTTGTTTGTTTCTCGGGAAGACAAAGAGAAAAACCAAAGAAAATAAAATAAGAAAAAGGATGGGAGAAGAGAAGAAAATGATATATATTGTGTATGCTACAAAAGACACATAGCTTCCGACAAAGATATGGCATTACGGCCAAGACAAATGCAATTTTCTAGCAATTCTAGTTTCCTTCCTCTTTCCTTTATTCTATATATATATATTTATTTGGCATTGCCCCATAAGAATATGAATGGAGAAAACTATATTATATATATAATGGTCTTTGAAACAGGACAGCCTTAATATATAGCTCGAGATTTAAGGGTTTGTTTGTTTGCTAGTAACATCAAAATGCGGTTCAAAGGGAATGTTTTTCCTGTGGAATTAATTATTTTATGAACTCAATAATATATAATATTAATTTTGTTGATTTGTGAAATGGCTTTATATAGCTTGCCAAAGGAATAATTCAACCATTTGGTTTGTGTTGTTTTCTTTATTAGTGCATCTGGTTAATTAAGAATGTTCATAGAAATCTGAGATTGCAAGCATGTGGTGGTGAGTGTGAACAAATCTAGGGCTTTTATTCCTACAAATATTGTGAGTATATATGTGGAAGACTATAAAACCAATATAACAACTTGTTGGAAAGAAAAATCTAATTATTCTCGATTTGGTGTAAACAAATCATTTATTTATGACCGTAATTAAGGAGATTATAATTCTATATACATGCAGTATATATAATACAAAATTTTTGAGTTACATATATGTGCTCTTGGTCCTTATTCAAGTCAAGTCAGTTATGGTTGGCCAATACAATTAAAAATGGGAAAAAAAATATTGTTCGATGAATTTTTAATCATATTTATTGTATAACAGAAATATATCCAATTAGTATTCAACGTGTATGTTATACATATATATGTAATGTGTGTCATAATAATAACAATATTACATAGGACATATATTAAGTATGTATGTATAATATATGTTGTAACGTGTGTTATATGTTTGATAACAATATATTTCTGTTGTACGATAAATGTTATATGATTTTTAATTGTTGTTGGTATATATGTTTGGTGGATTATAGTATAGTACTCTACAGTACCTCAGTTAATTAGGGAATGAGATTCCAATTGGGGTGCCAGATGGAATGTCTGAAAGATTTGGGGGGTGATACTTTTAAATTCTTGGAAATTGGAAATCATTTTCTTGGAGAAACTAACATTAGCGATGATTTTGACCTCTTTGATAAGTGTGGTGTCAGTTGGAGAATTCTTCCTACTCTATCTCTAATTTTCATAGGTGGGAAGGTAAATTTAACTAAGTATGTATATCACTAACATCATAATTTGAGATTGATTCTCAAAATTCTTCTGCTGATAGATAAATTTATAAGTATATTTAATTATAAAACATTAAAGAAAATTAAAAATATATTCTAACTCTAAATTGATTAGATTGACTTCTTCTCAACCTAAAATTTTACATATATAAAAAGGAAGCAACTAATTTTACATATAAAACACATTGGCCGTTGTCCAATGTGTTTGGTGAGGGTGTTGCATAAATTGGCACACCTTATTTATGGAGAAAACAATTTCAAGGCGCGTAAGAGTAATGTGCTGAAGGGATTCTACAATCTAACGGTAGAAACTTCCACCTCAAAAAAGTAGTTGATACTGCCAAGATGGTGAAGAGTAAATTGTTGTTTGAGTTGTTGTATAAGCTGATTAATGGCAATATGGGAACTTCGTGTAAGGATATGTCATCAACGGAACCATGGTGGGCTCATAACCCACAAGTCTTAGGATCGTAATTTGGTTCTGATACCATGTGAAGTATTTTAAGCTAAAATAAAATATGAATAAAAAAGTTAATATAAGAGAGATTGAACATTGAATATTATACTTTTATATTACTCAATTATATGTTGAATACAAAATAGAGGCAAGCTATATATAGCTAAATCTGAAAATAACCGACTAACAAAAAGATAACAGAGCAATTAGCTAAGAGAAGTAACTACTAATTAGGGAATGATATATTCTTTCAAATGCCAATTAATAAATCCAACTATAAGAATATATGACAAAATTAGAATTATGTTATTTTTAATTATTTAAAAAAAACTCAAATTTAGCGTGTTTTAAAGTCGAATCAGTCTGGTAACCTAACTACGTACTCTAATATATAAATGGATCAAGCACCAAATAATGTCAAAAACTGAGTTAACAGCAGAAATTGACGGAAGCTATACATATACGCGCATTTAATTTGAAGTTTAGTACATTTAATTAATACAACAACATCAACCACATCACAATCAGTGTGGTCGTTGACACTATCAACTTGTGCTTCTTTGGTCAATGATCCAATCCTTAATCAAAGTGGTTTCATTGACTAATGCATGACTTTTCCTACGTATTATATACATACATACATATATATACCAATCAATCAGACGATCAATTCATATGTGGAAAAACATAAAAAGGAAATTACAGAATTGTGAAGGACAATTATTCATAGCTTCAGCTAAACGTTATTCCATATATTTAATTTAAAAAATATGTAATATTCATACATCACAACCTTCTTTTAATTTGCATCTAAAAATTTATACTCTTGTCACGTCAAAGTTACTTATGTATTCGCCTTAGACTCATAAAGTCACCGGAAATAGATTAGTAACAATAATGGTTTGTCGTACAACAAAAATTTGTTATTTTTGTTGTACATCCCATATCATATATATAGCACACGTTGAATATTTATTGGACGTGTTTTTGTTGTATACGTAGCATTATTGGTTTAGTAATGAGAAATTTAAATAGTTTGTATGAGATCATTTTCGATGACTCAATATTCATTATTTTTTCTCAATCTAATACAATATTTGTGTAAGAGGAATTTTTTTCACATCACAAAATCTATAATCAAATGAAATAATTTAATTTTTTAAAATTATTGAACTAAATTTTAATATTATACATAGATCAGTAATTTTAAAAAATTAGATTATTATATAGTGTTACTGATTTTATAGTATATATAACATTACTCATTCTTTATGTGTCTTAGATATTATTTTTGGTATGACTTATGACTTAGTGACATTAAAGTTTGTACTTACAATACTCTTGCACATACATAATCCTATTTAGATCTGCATCATCATTAGCATACTCCTGTATAACTTGTGCTTGACTACTCGTGAGAATAATAATCCAACATCAGTATATGTAGATAGATTGACTTTAGCGATAAATAAGGAAATAAATAAATAAAACCCGGCCAGCTATTTATGTTTTAATCAACCAAGTAAACATTATATATTAGTATAATATAATTTTTTTTATACATATTCTTCTATTAGTATAATATATATATATGTGTACGCATAATGTAATAATTATCAGCTATAACATTTATATCAAAATGTTTATGTGACACTAATTGTAACTCATACTATTAACAACCACCTAATGGATCGAATGAGTAATGAATGCCGAGTCAAGAAATGGTCATGGATAAGAATTTGTATATTTGTTTAATTAGGTTTGGATTATTAATTAGTCAAATTTCCCAAGTTTAACAATCTTAGACATATATACCAACCTTAAAAGGCCTTGCAATATTATGTTGCAAGATGCCACGTGGCAAGGACATGATAGAAATATCATGCACTCTATAGCTAAGCTAGGTAGAGTGATTTTTGGTGAGACGCATGTATGTACATATTTTTCGGTTTTCTTAATTATGGGAATTGCTACCACCTTTTCTGTCCCACTTTAAGATAAAGCAAAAGCAAACGGAGGGGAATAGAAAAGCAAAGAAAGAAGAAAAAAAAAATAGCACTAAAGAGAGAAAGAAAAAATAATAATTAAAAAAGCAAAGCAATAAAGAAAGGAAATAAAGAAGAGAGAGAGAGAGAAAGAGAAAGAGAAAAATTACAAAACATACAAAAAAGGTTTTTTTTTTTCTTCTCAAGACTCCATGATTATTCAAATTCTTTCAAAAAAAACAGCTCCAAGCATTGGTGGTAGTGTTCCCCCTACTTAATCAACCTCAAGAGGCACCTCTCAAAGTTTCTACAAAGAACCTCTTTTTTATAGGAGGACAAGAACATCAAGAAAGCAAAGAGAAAAGGAAAAGAAAAAGAGACGGAGAAAGGAGAAATTCTTTTCTTTTTTTTTTCCCCTTGATTAAAAACATCAAAATTCAAGAGTGAAGAAGAAGATCGAAGAGATGAATAGAGGTGTTGTGCAGAGCTCGCCGGTGCAACAAATGATGGCCGGAAACCCTACATGGTGGAACATCAATAGCATGAGGCCGCCTCCTCCTCCTTCTCATCACCATCAAGCTCCTCCTAATTTCTTGTCCACCACCACTACTCCTTCAAACTTTCTCAACCCATATTCTTCTTATTCTCTTCCTTTCCCTTCTTGGCATGACAATAATCAAGAGCTTCCTGAGTCTTGGAGCCAACTACTCATGTATCTCTCTTTCTCTCTCTCTTATACATAAAACAAAACCTAACATGATTATATTGCATGGCAAGGCTTCACAAGTAAATCTCAAGAGAGGATTATTTTTCTTTGTTTCTATTTTTTTAACATGACCTAATTAATAACAAAGATGTAGCATGACTAATTTATCTGCCTAGTTTCACATAAATAAGTTTTTAATTAAAATTTTTTTTTTGGGTATCTAAAGACTAAAATTACTTAGAAGAAAAGAGAGTATGCACTCTAGCTAAGGGCTCATGAAAATGTTTGATATGTTTAGTATGGAAGCATTAATTAAAATCTAGTCTCTTGTGTTTAGCTTATTATTATTATTGTTGTGTTTTTGGTTATTTTTTATAGGGGTGGAGTTGTGGGTGAAGAAGATAAGGCAAATAGTATGGGCCAATTTGTTGTTGAGAGCAAGAATAATAATAAGTTGGAGAACTGGGAAGAGGATCACCAAATGCTAATGAGTCATCAAGCTCCAAATAATGCATCTCTTGTTGATGTCAAACAAGAAAGCTCAGTTAATAGCTATGTTTATGGGCATCATGGAAATACCAATGAAGAACTACTTCAGCCATTATCAAAGCCTACATCTTGGTCACCAAACTCATGTGTCACAAGTTTTACCACCAATACCACCGGCACCAACAACATGCTGGATTTCTCCAACAACAATAATAATAACAGTAATGATGTAAGGCATCCGCCACCACCGCCACCAGATCGATCCTCTGAGGTAATAAGCAAATTATTAATTGAGAGACTTATTAGATTTGGTAGATTTAAGGATCATATATAAAACATTTTTTCTGAGTTCACTACCTTTTCTCGGTCAATGAGTTGCACCAACTTACTTTTTCATGATGAAACTTTACTAATTAGCACCTTTAATCTTGTCCCATTTTGAAAAGCTTTCTTATTTTTCAATACTATTTAAAAAATCATATTTAATTTTTCCTTTAAACATACATGCGCTGAAATGCAAGAATCACCCATTCCTCATTTTTTTTAAAAATAAAAAATAATCACAGGGATTCTTTAATTATTTATTCTTTCATCACATGTATGTTGTTGATAAAAAAACTTGATCATGTATATAATATTTTTAAAGAAAAGTTGATTATCTTAGTTTCTCATATATATATCTTTAAATTAAATAAGTGATTTTATATACATACATGACATGCATACTATACTTGGCCATGTTTTTACTTTGGTGAAATTAAAACTTAGACCACAAAAAGTTCACATTATTTTAATTTTTGGTTTTGAGAATTTATTTAATTAAGTATTTAACCAAAATTATTTAATTTCTTTCTTTCATTTCTAAAGTGCAACAGCTCTGGAGGTGGAGGGGCACTGAAGAAAGCTAGGGTTCAGCCATCCACAGCTCAATCAACCTTCAAGGTATAATGCAAAAAATAAAAATAAAAATAAAAATAAAAACTATGGAGAAACTTCCAACCCCAAAACTCTCTTTCAGGCAAAAAAACACACACAAGCACAAAAAAAGCATGTGGGGGTTAAACTGTTGTCTTTCTTTGTTGTCCAATTCCTAATCATGATGATTCTTTATCTCTTTCTTTCTCACCGTTTTCTTTGTGAAAGAAAAAGAATCAAAATAAGCCAAATGATACAACAAAATATGAACAAAATTTGAGCATGTGCTTTGCCCGACACAAAATTTTACATGATATTTATGTATCATCTCAATTTCAGGTCAGGAAGGAGAAGTTAGGTGACAGAATTACTGCCCTTCATCAGCTGGTTTCCCCCTTTGGCAAGGTATTTTTTATTAACTAACTAGTAATACTCGTATAACAGAAATACGTTCAATCAGTATCTAACGTATGTTATACATAATACATAATGTGTGCTATATGTATAGTACATGTACGTATGACACACATTACGTGTTATGTATAACATACGTTAGATATAATAGTTAGACATGTTTCTGTTGTACAACAAACATTACTTTTTTAATTAACCCTTGTTTAATCAATTCAAGATCAATGCACATAATTAAATTAATTATTCAATAATATGCCCACTTTAATTAATTAATTAAAAAATAAAGTATAGTAATATTTACTTTTTGATATGAACAGTCCTATACTTACAATTATTTATAAAAATGTCATATCATTGTTAATTAGAGTTTTAACTTTTTCAATAATTAAGTTCTCTATCTATCGTTGATTTGGTTAGCAGTGTATGAACTAACTATTTCATGGCCCTTTTATTTTTTTACTCATAATTTATAAAACATTGTATAAGCACGCTTTCATCATCTACATACTATTAATTGACAATGTGGACCCCATTTAATTTAGATCTCATGCTATTCATTAATTGATGGAAATGTATCATCCAATCTTTAAAGATAGTGAGTAAAGGAAAATACTTATCTGAACTCAAGTTTAAGGATTAGTTCTTAGACACCCTCATAAAAAATGCACAAAACCTATAGATAAAAATGAAAATATATATATTGAATAAAATTTATGGAGCCCATTATTATTATTATGAATATTTCTAAATATAATATAGTATACTTGTTTTCTTATTACACGAATTTTTCATGAGTAAAAGATAATAAAATTACTCATATTTCACTTACTTTTATGTTATCATTTATCCTCAGTCTCTAACTTCGAAATAAGGACACAAACTCTTTTAGAAAACTGAGAATCCTATGCTCTTTTTTTCCCAGTTATGTGTTCCCCCACAATCTTCTATTTACATGAAGAGTTTAATTTTAATTTATTTTTTAGTATAAAATAATTTTACACATACATTTAATCATAAATTGATATATTTGTAAAATTTTTTAATTTAACCATTCATTAACTAAAAAATTACATAAATTAATAAATATAATTGAATAATATAAAATGTGAGTACATCATAATTAAATTAAACTTGCTTATCTAATCTGAATATTACTTGTTATGTGGAAGGATTTAATTAATTAATTTGGTGTGTGGCATAATTTAACTTTTGCAGACTGACACAGCGTCTGTGTTGTTAGAAGCTATTGGGTATATTAGATTCCTTCAGAGTCAAATTGAGGTGATGTTATGTTTTCTTCTTTGTTTTGATTTTTCCCAAACAACCATGACTTAGTCAGTGATATATGGCACGCTGTTAAAGCTTCATTTCACATTTCTATCTGTCTTTTCTCAACACACCCTTTCATTATTCAACTTCTAAAAATACTCTCTTTTTTTCCTTTACTTTATTTATGCAGGCCCTTAGCTTACCATACTTAAGCAATGGATCAGGAAATTCCAGGCATCAACATTCTGTAAGAATATTATAAATAATATTTTTTTACAAATTGTTTTTATCTTAATATTGACAAGTATTTTATCTATCATAGAAAATAATGTATGACTCATTTTTAAATAAAATTCACATCTACAATGACAACAACAAATCTTATCATACTATGTGGGGTTGACTATATGAATCAAACAGCGTCATTATGTTCTATCATAAATAATGTATAGACAAAAAAATTTCATTGACGTATTAAGATTAACTTTTAATTAGCACATTTATATATAAACACTACTAGAAAGAGTTTTGTTAATAAATATCTTAAATGTACGGTTAAGAAATTTAAAATAGTAATTTTAGTATTAAGAACATGAAATTTTACATTATTTAAACATAGATCTAATAAAAAAAACCTTTTAAATTAATTATTTTAATAGAGAGTATCCTTAAAGAATTTATTAAGAAAACCATTCTGATAAGTCATTTCTCAGTTTTCAAAGCAAGAAGAATAATTTCACGCACACAACGTACAACAATATTCTCTCTATTTTATCTCTGCGCCAATACTTTCTTTCTTCTTGCATGTGCATAAGCTAAGTGTGTACTAATTAGTAACTAATGGGTTAATTATGTGGTACTAATTAAGTGATGATTGTAATTATTTAATGTTGTTAGGTTCAGGGAGAGAAGAATTGTATATTCCCTGAAGACCCCGGTCAGGTATATATGCTTTTTCATTGGATCCATTAATAACCCCCTTTAAAGGGGTTTGGTAGTGATTTTGCAATTTCAAATAAAGAAGAGTAACCAATTCAACTTACATTTCATTATTATTAAATGGAGAAAGCATATATAATAATACTATATTTAAAGATAAATATCACCAGCTTTATCACATATAATATTATTATTTTATAAGATGAATAGTTAATCAACCCTACTACTTTACTAATTGTAAAGTTGAATGCCTTATTAAATTCTCATTTTGATTTTGCTTTTCTGGGTTCTTAGCTGCTGAATGAAAACTGCTTGAAGAGGAAAGCAGCTAGTGAGCAGGTATAATTGCTCTCTTCAAATTCAATGTTTCACCTTCCTCTATTAGTCATAGAACCATCTAACTTGAATACTTTTATTTTATTTTTAATATCGACCCTTATATTTGATCATCATTAAGATTAAGACAATATGCTAGAAAAATGAGTATTTTTAATAATTAAAATATTAAATGTGTCAATAAAAATATTATCAATAGAAGTAATATTAAGTAATATTGACAATTAGTGACCGTTGAAAATACTTATAAACTATATATAAGTATTTTCAACGGTCAATAATTATTAAAAAAAGTTTATACTTATTTTCAATGGCAGATATATGTCAATATAACTATGAATTTAAGTTTCGTTCAATGACAATATATCATTTTTTTACATAGACATCCAATTATGTGCTCCCACGTCAGTCATGATTGTGTTTTATCCCTCACACTACCTGAAAAATCATATAAACAGAATATTTTGATTGGATGACAATGTAAATACACTGTCAGTGCATCAAAATGAAACTTTATAACTATTTTTGATAATATTTTTATTAATATTTTTCAACAATTAAGTGTTAAAAATGACTATTATTCATGTAGCGTATCTAACAATTATTTTTATAATTGCTATAAATTAAAGCAAAATCAATATTATTTTTTTATTCTTACCCATTATTACTTTGAATGTTATTGATTAGGAGTCTCAAGAAGAACCGAAGAAGGACCTGAGGAGTAGAGGGCTATGTTTGGTGCCAGTGTCATGCACACTCCAAGTTGGGAGTGACAATGGTGCTGACTATTGGGCACCTGCCCTTGGAGGGGGCTTTCGGTAGATTAACTTAATTATTATTAGTTCATAAAATGGGGCATCATCTATATATATATATACACATATATGTATACATGGTATTAACACACACATTAATTAAGGTTAAGATATTCATGGACATGATATAACATCATGAGCAGTCAATCTGCTCTCAAAAAATCTAAGGCTGATTGCTCATGATGCTATACTTCATTCCTGAATATAATGTGTGTGCTAGCCGTGACTAGTATATATTGTAAGGCCCCCTTAATTAAGAGACTTATCTAAATTCATCACAATTAAGTTTTAATTATCTACTTTACTTTCTTTAATTTAGCTTAATTAATGTGGTGGTACAATGCAAGATTTCAATGTATATGCAATATTTGTGTTATTAGTTGTCATTTGACTGCTACTTTAATTTTTTAATTAGCCACGTTAATTCAAGTGATCATATCGTCACGGTTCACATACATGCATATTAATTACTCCAGTAGTAATCTTTATTGTACAACATGACAGTATTTAACGCGTGCTATGTGTCATACGTAATATTTCTTATGACACATATTATATAAAACACATAACACATGTTAGATATTAATTTAATATATTTATGTGTACAACAAATATTACTGATATTACTTTATTCATTTTTTTTCTTAACCGTCTACCTTTTAGATGTGTAGATGATGAATAAAGAAACCAATTTAAAAAAAAAAAGTTAAATTTTAGGGAAAGTTATTGTATGTTTTAAAATATTATCTCTAATATGTATCGATTATCTATTTTTTTGTTATTTTAATTTATCATACATTAATACATAATTTTTCTCTAATACTAATAAAGAGTATCTAACAAAATATATGTATTATCTAGAATTTTGAAATAAATAATTATACATAGAAAATTAAAATTTTATGAATAGAAATGAAGAGTATTACTTAGTAATAAAGGATTTTAAGTAATATTTATGAGATTCTCAATTCAAATCTATTTTAAATATTAATCAAATTAGTTTTAGGGTCTGTTTGGATTTAAGTGTTTATGACTTTATTTAACTTCTGACTTGTCAGAAGTTATATTTGTCCTTTAGAATATTGACTTTTTTGTTGTCTTATAAAATAAAGATTATAAACTTTAGAATATTGAGTCACATGATTTTTTCACATATAGAAGAAATTGAAGGCTACATACTTTAAATTGTGAGATTTCATAATTATCTTTGTTGTATTATAAAATAAAGACTATAGTCTTTAAAATATTAAATCACATGAATTTTTCAGATATAATTGAAGTTGGAGGCTATATACTTTAAAATGTGAGATTTCATAATTATCTTTGGTTGTCTTATAAAATAAAGACTATATATCGACTTTAAAATGTTGAATGAAATGAATTTTTCACATATAAAATAAAGACTATATATCGACTTTAAAATGTTGAATGAAATGAATTTTTCACATATAGTTGAAATCGAAGGCTATATACTTTAAATTGTGAGATTTCACAATTTTCTTTGTTGTATTATAAATTAAAAACTATAACCATTAAAATATTGAATCACATAAATTCTTCACATATATTAAAAGTTGAAGACTATATACTTTAAATTGTGAGATTTCACAATTTTTTGGCTGTCTAATAATATAAAGAACATAGACTTTAAAATATTGAATCGTATGAATTTTTCACATATGGTAGAAATTCAAGGCTATATACTTTAAATTGTGATATTTCATAATTTTCTTTGTTGTATTATAAATTAAAGACTATAGACTTTAAAATGTTGATCAAATGAATTTTTCACATAGTAGAAATTGAAGGTTACATACTTTAAATTATGAGATTTCACAATTTTCTTGGTTATATGATAAAATAAAGACTATAGCCTTTAAATTATTGAATCACATGAATTTTTAACATATAGTTAAAATTAAAGGCTACAATATTTAAAAATCTAAGATTTCACAATTTTTTTTGGTTGTCTTATAAAATAAAGACTATAGACTTTAAAAAATTGAATCGTATAAATTTTTCTCATATTGTATAGATTGAAGGCTAAATACTTTCAATTGTGAGATTTCGCAATTTTCTTGGTTGTATTGTAAAATAAATACTATAGTTTTTATAATATTGAATCACATGAATTTTTCACGTATAGAAGAAATTGAAAGCTATATACTTTAAAATATGACATTTCACAAATGTTTGGTTGTCTTACAAAATAAAGGCTATAGTCTTTAAAATATCAATAATGCTAAGGGGACAATGAAAAACCAGCCCATACAGCCAATGAGCCTATTTTTTACTTTGGTTTTAGCCCAAATAATCATTGAAATTGTAATGGGCTGAGTAATTATAGCCCAAAATCTCATTTATTGGCTGATTGGGCTGATTTTGTATTGTTCATTTAGCATCACCCTAAAATATTGAGTCACATGAAATTTTCACATATAGTTGAAATTGGAGGCTATATATACTATAAAATGTGAGATTTTACAATTTTTTTGGTTGTCTTATAATATAAAGACTATAGAGTTTAAAATATTGAATTACGTGAAATTTTCACATATAAAAGAAATTGAAGGCTATATACTTTAAATTATGTGATTTCACACTTTTTTTGTTGTCTTATAAAATAAAGAGCATAGACTTTAAAGTATTGAATCACAAGAATTTTTCACATATGATAGAAATTTAAGGCTATATACTTTAAATTGTGAGATTTCACGATTTTCTTTGTTGTATTACAGATTAAAGATTGTAGCCATTAAAATATTGAATCACGTGAATCTTCACATATAGTAGAATGAAGTTGAAGGCTATATACTTTAAATTGTGAGATTTCTCAATTTTTTGGTTATCTTATAAAATTAAGACTACTATACTTTAAAATATTGAATCACGTGATGAATTTTTCATATATAGAAGAAAATGAAGGCTATATACTCTAAAATGTAAGATTTCACATTTTTTATGTAGGTTGTCTTATAAAATAAAGACCATAAATTTTAAAATATTGAATCACATGAATTTATCACATATGATAAAAATTGAAGGCTATATACTTTAAATTGTGAGATTTCACACTTTTCTTGATGATATCATAAATTAAGGACTATAACATTTAAAATATAAAATCACATGAATTTTTCACATATAATTGAAATTGAAGGCTATATACTTTAAAATGTGAGATTTCAATATTTTTTTGTTGTATTATAAAATAACGATTATAGACTTTAAAATATTTCACATGAACTTTTCACATATAGTTAAAATTGAAGGATATATACTTTAAATTGTGTGATTTCACAATTTTCTTGGTTGTATAATAAAATAAAGACTATAACCTTTAAAATATTATATTAAATCATAAAGGCTATAGTCTTTATTTTATAATACAACCAAAAAAATTGTGAAATCTTACATTTTGAAATATATACCTTTCAATTTCTAATATATAGAAAAATTTCATGTGATTGAATATTTTAAAGTCAATAGTATTTATTTTATAATCATATATTATTATATATTCAATCACATGAAATTTTTCTATATATTAGAAATTGAAAGATATATATTTCAAAATGTAAGATTTCACAATTTTCTTTGTTGTATTATAAAATAAAGACTATAATCTTTAAAATAATATATATAGAAAAATACATGTGATTGAATATACAAGCAAGAAAATTGTGAAATCTCACAATTTAAAATATATAGCATTCAATTTCTACTATATGTAAAAAATTCATGTGATTCAATATTTTAAAATTTATTGTCTTTATTTTATATGACAACAAAAAAATTATGAAACATCACGTTTAAAGTATATAACCTTTAATTTTTACTTTTGTACCTGTCAAATCATTTTTTATTTTTCGGTGAATATTTTATAAAATAATTATATTTAATTCCAGTTTATTGATAACTTTTTTTATAAAATAATACTATTTTATATAATTAAAGTCTCTCTTAAATCTTATTTTAATTTATTAAAATATTACAATAAAAGATGAATAGAAAGAAAGAGAAAACATTTGAATAATAGAAATTACAAATGATAATTATTTTTATTATTTATTTATTTATTCTATTTTTAGAGACTAAAAGTAACTAACTATTTAGAAATTCTTGATATAAGTAGTAATAGATATTAGATATAAAAATAAGAAGGTGTGAATCAATTATCGACTTGAAGAACCAGTAAAATAGTTTCATAATACAACAAACAAAAAAAACTTTGAAATGGAGAAAATAAGACACCATTGGCTAAATTAAAGTTTCATAACGAAACAACTTGTAGCAAAGTTTGAAGTTTGAACAGTGGAATTTTACAGTCGTACGTCATAAATATGTTCATAAAATAACTAATATATGCTATATGGAATGTGCGTTATTTTTATAACACATATAGATATAACATACATCTAATATTATATATGACATATGTTGAATATTTAATGAACGTATTTATGATATATTACAAGTTGAGAATCTTATGATCAAATTCAAAGGTAACAAGGCCGGCGAACCGAGAAACAAAAGAAAAAAATGCAGCTTGAAATAATTAAGATACTACCAAATTGCCAAATGGGTTCAGTTTATCAACTTTTTTTGTGTACCCAAAATCTGTTTGATCTTTCTAAAATGCAATTATTATAAAATAAAGTGCAGAGATTCCAAGTCTATGGATCGGAGTCGTAGATCCCAATTTTTTGCTGGCGGCTTTATCCTGTTTTTGAATATTGACTCTTATTAGCCATTAGAACTAAGAACACATCCAACAAGGATTGGCACAAGTGGTAAGCGGCTTGTTGTCCCTTAAGCAAGGTCTCGGGTTCGAGCCTTGTGGATGGAAAAAATCCTTGTTGGGAGCCTCACCTGCCATTCCCAGGTACGCGACCCGGGACGACGGATTAGTCGGAGCTTCGCTCCGGACACCGTGGGCAACAAAAAAAAATAGAATTAAGAACACAGCTAAATATATAGTAGTATTTTCACTTTTGTATTCTATAAGTTATTATTAGTCATTATACAATAATTTAATTTTTTAAATATAAAAAAATAAAGTTTGAGAAAGAATTTCAATGAACATGACAATAATGATAAAAAAAAAAGCAAAACAAATTGAATATTTGAAAACTTTAATATAAATAGTATCTGAGTATCCGAGATTTAAAATTATCTATTTAATCTAATCTATTGTAGTCAAAATTACGAATTATTTTGTTTCAACTTATCATCATTAAGATTAATTCCTTGATTATACTTGTCTTACTTAATTGTTTATTTTAACTTTTCATCTCATTTGTTGGCAAATCAATAATATTTGTTTTGCATAAAAAATACGTCTATCAAGTATCCAACATGTGCTATATATGATATGGGATGTGTGCTATTTGTATAGCACATGTACGTATAATACACATCTCATATAATGGATAACACACGTTAGATACTTGATGGACATATTTCTGATGTATGACAAACATTATCGTTTGTCAAATTATCATTAATTGAGTTTAACTAGTAGGTATTAATGGGTGATGCTAAATGAACAATACAAAACCAGCCCAACCTAGGCATGTCAATTTTCCCCGCGAAACGGGGATCTCCGTGGGGACTGCCCCGATGGGGCCCCGTGGGGCAGATTTTTTTTTCCGTGGGGATGGGGACGGGGGACAAAGTTCCCCCGTAGCCAACATGGGGACGGGGGTGGGGATCTCTTCCCCCGCCCCGCGGGGACCCCGCAGTGTGTAATTACAAAAATATCCTTATAAATTAAATTAATATTATATATAATTTATATATTTTAGTCATTAACATTTTCTTTTATAAATAAATTAAATTTTATATTTTATACCTCTATTATAAAACCCTAATCTTAACACTCATAAATTACAATTTTAAAACATCAATTACATCACAGCCGCTCAAAGTAGGAACTAAAAAGTCAGTGAGTCTAAGACTCTAACCCTAATCTTAACACTCATAAATTATAATTTTAAAACATCAATTACATCATAGCCGCTCAAAGTAGAAACTAAAAAGTCAATGGAGAGTTCAATGAATTTATGGATGTTCAATGGATCCAATGAATTCTTGCATGGATGCTATCATCCTTATTTTGAATTTTTTTTTTATTTTACTTTTCATTATTGTAAAACTATATTTTGTTTAGATTTGTGGTTAAATTACATTTTAGAATTTGTGGTTGGATTACATTTTAGAATTTGTGGTTGATTTGTGATTTCAAATTTTTTTTATTTTTTTTAATTTAAAAAAAAAATGGACAGGAATTCCTCGCAGTCCCCGCGGGGACCTGTGGGGAACGGGGATAGGAAAAAAAAGTCCCCGTGGCAGGGACCGGGGAGGGGACGGGGGGCGGAGTGTAGTCGCGGGGCAGGGAACGAGGGAGTACTCCCCGCCCCCGCCCTGCGCGGGTGACATGCCTAGCCCAACCAGCCAATAAATGAGATTTTGGGCCATAATTACTCAGCCCATTACCATCTCAATAATTATTTGGGCCAAAACTAAAGCCAAAATAGACCTGTTAGCTGTATGAGCTGGTTTTTCATGGTCCACTTAGCATTATTGTATTAATTATTAGTGTGGAAAATCTCATTCATTCAACCACGTATCCTTCATACTATTATTTATTAATTATTAATAAACTAAGTTGACCACTCTAACTTTGCATGTCTATATATACTGTGATAATATAAAAGGACCTTCATTATTGTGAAGAGAAAAATATAAACATTGGATTAATGATAAAGAAGATGGAGTTACTAGCTTTTCTTGCGTTGCTATTGTGCAGTGGTACCATCAAAGGCTATGATGGTGCATCAATTTCTGAACCAACATGGAAACAAATCAGTAATATCAATAGCAAAGGGCCATATATTGGTATAGTGGTTCCAAATGCATTTGAGCTGAATCCTCTTCTTCAATCAAATAGCTTTGTGCCTCATCACAACTTTCCTTACCTTGATTTTGCCGGTAATAATTAGCTTTTAGAAATCATGTGTTCATGTTGACTATATATTATTCTACAAATTTATTTATTTTTAACTTATTGTTTTTTTATATCTCATCTAGGATTATGTAAAAATGAAAAAAATTTTTGTATGGCCCTGAAATACATATGATGTGTGCTCTAGTAATATTTACAATTATATATTTTATTATTTTCTATAGAAATTTTGAATTTTATAATTCAGAACATATGATTAGTATGAATATTCTTGAAGTACACATTAAATATGGTCCATGACTATACATAAATTTTTCATAAAAATCTCCCTAATCATCTAATCTACGTTATGCATGAAATTTAACACATATCAACCATGAACCAAATTCTGAATCTTTCACTAGTGGATTCAACATGAAGATTAATGCAAAATGGGAAAAATATGTAGATGGAACTAAATAATAGAATTTTGAAAGTTATATATATATAGCCACAACAAGTTTTTGTCCATGTAAAGCCTTTGCTTCCATTATTTAAACTTTTTCCCCTCTAAGAGCAATAGTAATAAAAAAGTGATATAACTGATTTTGGTGCTAATGTTTTGGGCCTTATTAGACTGTGTAAGAAAATGATATTAATAATTAATCATGAATATGGTAAAGGGTCTTGATCATTATTTGCATTTGTTAAACTTTCACAAAATGCAGGAAGACATTTTCGCATTGGAGAATTGGAAAAGAAAAAGGTTATAGTTGTCATGACAGGATTGGGAATGGTAATTAATTTAACAAGCTTGAAAATCTCTGTTCCTTAAACTTATGGTTACATTATTTCTTTCCTTTTTAATTTTATTTTTTGTGTCTATCTATGTGAATTGGTTTGGTTTTGTGTTGGTTTATGTGTAGCTAAATGCAGGTCTTTCCACCCAATTGTTGCTTACTCTGTTCAATGTAGAAGGTGTTCTTCATTATGGAATTGCAGGAAATGCAAATCCTAAACTCCAGATTGGAGATGTCACTATTCCTCAGTATTGGGCCCATACAGGACTTTGGAATTGGCAGGTACTATCTCATATAGACTAGTATAATGTTATTTCAACATTAAAATATCTTCTTAATTAAGAAATCACAATGATAGTCAATGTTAAAGATTGTTTTGATTTGTCTATTCTCAGTGTCTATTTTAAGTAGAAAAGTTTTTTGTTTTTAATTATTCTTGAAGTAAGAAATAGTATTTACTTTCGTCTAAATATGAATAAAGATATGGAGATTATGATTGAGCGAAAAAAATTCATTCTTCCTTAATCAAGTATCAAAAGTTCTATTCTTCTCTTGTGTATGAAAAATTTTAAAGCTTTCAACAAACTCTTTCACCAATCAAAATACCTATAAACTAACAAGGGATTAGTCACCGTGTTTAGTCTTAGATTTATTTTGTGTCAAAAAATAAATATTTTTCTTTTCGATTTTAGATGTTACATTACTTCTACATCAATTTCTTTTGACTTTTTCAATCTTCTTTAACAACTTGATTAAAACACTTATAAAATATTTCAGATGAATAGTTGATCACGCAAAGGAATTAGTTGAGATAACTTTCTTGAACACTACTAATTTTCATCACATCTTATATTCTTCTTCCATCAAACCTTGCATTGGAAAAAAAATCACAAAAGACAAATGTAGATATTGAATACTACTAATAACATTTCCTAAACAGAAACATGATTGGTCCAAATTGTCCACTAATAAATGTCCTTTTGATGTGACTTGTCTGATTGATAACAATAATTGAGCAGAGGTTTGGAGATGGTCCTAATGATGAACTGGCTTTAGAAGCAAATGGAGATTACAGCAGAAAATTTGGTTATCTTAAGTTTGCCAATTACAATAACTACACATCAACACATTCCAAGTCAGTGAAAAATCTTCTGAACAATGTATGGTATCAAGCAGAGGAAATTTTCCCAGTGAATGGGGTTCCTGAAGTTAGACAACATGCTTTTTGGGTTCCAGTTGACAACAAGTACTATCAAATTGCAAGAAAACTCAAGGTAATTAAATTCAAACCCACTTCACAATTTCTTGAAAGAAATGAGAAAAAAACTATTTAAGAGATGTGTTTTTTTTTTTAAATTACATAGAGCATCTTCAACAATAACTATACACTAGTATAGTTTAATTTTTTTCTTTATTCAAATCAAATCAAATAACAATAACTATATTAATTTATCCATATATCTTAATTAATTAAACATGTGAGATTACTGAATCAAAATTGATATCTACGATTGAAAGGATGAGTGCCTCTCTTGATCCTATTTTTATTTTTATGACATAATGTTTTTGCGTGACAGTACTTTTATGACAGATATGGTGGGTCAAAAGAGTGACTAAATTTGATCCCTCAATTGTAGATGCTCAAAGTCTCTTATATGTCAAAATAATTTGCACCTTTGATAAATATTGGATGCAAAATTATTTTATTGTGACATGGAGGTCACACATGGTTGGGATAAGAAAAAAATAAAAGTAGGAATATTCTATAGTTTATTAGGATGAGGTTGTGTCATAGTTTGAAAATGTTTAACTTCTAAAATATCTTATAACATTATAGATGTAATCATTTGTATGAATGAGGTAAAAAAATGTTTAGCCATATATTTTTAGGATCAGCCACTATTTTTTCTGATTATGTGAGGTTTATTATTGTTTTATGTATTCCATACAGGATGTTAAATTGGGAGGTTGTGTGAACACAACTTGCTTGCCAAGAAATCCAGCAGTGGTGAGAGTGAAGAGAGGGGTTAGTGCCAATGTGTTTGTTGATAACAGAGCCTACAGAGAATTCTTGAACTCCAAATTTGGTGCCACTCCTATTGACATGGAAAGTGCTGCTGTTGCTTTGGTTTGTCTGCAACAGAAAACACCTTTCATTGCCATTAGAGCACTCTCTGATTTGGCTGGTGGTGGCTCTGCTTTGTCCAATGAAGCTGATGTCTTTACCTCTTTAGCATCCCAAAATGCCCTTGATGTTCTTCTCAGATTCATCTCCCTGTTAGATTCTTAATTAGTAGCTTTTTAGTTGTTTTGATTTCTCAAAAGGGTAAGCAATAAGGAAATATTTTATTTGAGAGAGGGGAGATACTAATTCTTTGTTCTTGTTATTATTTATGTTATGATGTGTTAATTAATAAGGTCTAACATATATATGCCAAAATAAAAGCATATGGTACAAGCAAGGGCCTAGCACAAGTTGGTAGTGGCTTGGGTTGCTTAACCATCTAGTCCCGGGTTCGATTTCGGGACGGTGTGTATGCAGAGAGGACCTTGGCCAGTCGTCTCACCCTTGAAGTCCACGCACAAACCGGCAGAGGATTACTCATCGAAATCGCTCCGGTGGATACCTTGAAAAAAAAAAAAAAAAGCTTATGGTACTTCTCTTGAATATTTGGTATGCTGAAATTGTTTTTACATTCTGAGTAATAAAAACGATTATTTTACTGTATGAGGAGATTTTTGTTAAAGATGCATAAGAATTTGTGTTTTTTTATCCTTAACCCCCTAAATCAAACACACGGTTACTTGTTCAGAGTTAAGTTATTCAAATCATGTATAAATATGAGTTGCATGGCTTCTTCATTAGTCCAAAAATAAAAATAAAGAAAGGACTTGTGCTAGATTAATTAATTTAATTAAGAAAAATAATATTTGAACATTCATTTTTTTATAATTTATATTGGCATCAACCTTATCACAATTGAATTTTACATAAATCTCAATCTAACTTTTCTTATTCACTCTTGAATCCAGTGAATGTTCCTCTTTAATTAAGGAAATTGGGTTATGGTAACTTCAAGTTAAGCAAGTTTATTCATTCAACTAAATGAGTAAACACCAAAAGGAGATTCTCACATTGATGTTTTAAAATCAATTCAAATTTGAAAGTAATGTAAAAAAGTTATGGCATCAAATCCCTTAATTAAAATATAGAGCTAGCCTTTGAGTTTATCAAAAGTATATATTCAGAAATGTAAAGGAGAAGAATAAGTGGATGTAAGTGTAAGGGGTTTTTAACTTAGAAACAAGCAATGAAGAAGGATAGACGGCAAACACGTCACAATCCAACAGCTTATGCCGCCAGATTTCAAAGTGGCTAAATTACCAAATTGTGTCCACTCGTTGTAGATTCATTCATTAACTTAACCCAAGGGCCAAGGCTTTAACGTTTTTTAATATTTAATCCTTTATTATTATACTTCGAATTGCATGTTCATTGTTGTTGAATGATAGGCATGCATGACTCGTTAAACTAGTTCTTTCAAGATGTTCATATGCCATATTGACCATAAATAAAAATAGATATTAATTGTAACATGTGTGAATCTTGCAAAAAGACAATTGAAAGAAAAAAGCATGCTTACTCAAAAGATGCTCCAGAAACTACCTCTCGATAGTAGGGTCAATTGGTAATTTCACATGGCCGTCCAAAAGTTTTTCGCGCCTTCAAATACTATACGAACTACTAACTATACTCAAGACTAGCTGTTTTTTCGGTAACACTCGTAACCACCGTCCTCCGCCATGACCACCGCCGCCACATCAACCGAGATCCTCCGCCATACCACCGCATTCCTCTCCGACGTCATTTCGAACAGCGACCTCCGACGCCGCCTCCTCTCCGCCCTCCAAAATGACACCTCCTCCTCCCCGATCCCCGACGAAACCGCCGCGAAACTTGCCTGCGACACACTCGAAACTGCAATCTCCTTCTCCAGCACCTCCTCTCGCTCCTTCTCCCTCTCTCTCGCCGAGAATCTTATCCTCCCTCTCCCCAACCACCACCACCCGCTCCCTTCCTTCCTCCTCTCCCTCATCCGCACCCTTCGCAACCGCCACCACGACGCCGCCGTCTCGCTCCTCCGGATCTTCCGCTCCAATCCCTCACTCGCTCGATCGGAGATCGCGCCTGCGCTCTACGACCGCCTATTCTCCGTCCACCTTGTCTCCGTGTTCCGGTGGCTTCTGGATCGGAGGGCGCAGATCCTGTCATCGTCGTCGTCGAGTTCCGTAATCGGCTACTCGCTGTCGAAGGTGAGCGAGGAGCAGGCCTCGAAGCTGAGGGAGCTGGAGAGGGAGTACGAGGCGATTCTCGACGAGAATTGCAGGGTTGTTGCGGCGTATTTTGAGGAGGTTTTGGCGAGCGGAGATGGAAACGCGACGGTGACTCCTCCGATGCTGACGCTGAAGAGCGGCGGAGATGGACGCAGAACGGAGAGGAAAAAGGAGGGGGAAGAGGTCGAGGAAACCGAAACGACTGCGTTTAACTATAATAATGTAAGAACAATTCTAAACGGTTTAATCACAAAATACTACGGGTTAATGATAGGATGAACTATATAGTATAGTATCACTTTATTAACTTAATTAGCCTCATGAAGATTAATAGACATACACAAATAAATTCTAACAATAATAGTTAAGTCTTAAGATGATACTTATCATTAAATCAAGATGTTATAGTAGTTTATGTATATTTACACTATTAAGAAGATAATTTATGGATCAACACTTAAATAATTACAAGTAATAGAGTTAAAATATCGCATAACGATTTTTAGTAATTGTTAATGGAAAATAAAGAAAAACAATGAAGTTAGAATTAGAACTTATGACAAATGAAGAACATAAGTGATTTTTATTACCATTCAATTATGACAAATTTCATATTGATTCGAGTGTCTTATAAAACATTTTATTCAAATATTAGGAGGTAGCAATCTAACATGTTACATACTAGATAGTAATAAACCTTTAGTTATAAGATAATTAATGTATGTATATTGTGTGCTGAAAGGTTCAAAAATAGTTTGCCAAAAGTGGTATGGAAAGCAAAGCAATGGCCTAATGTTATATATGTTACCCTCCATGAAGAAACTGTATGTTGGATGGAATTGGAACTTATAAGAAATTGTGCGTTTGATTTTTAAACTAAATGAAGGAAAATGTGTCTTAATTTGTTTGGTGATACTTTGATTTGAATGAACCATAGCAAGAGCATGCATTACACAATCAATCATTGATCATTATTAATAACTTTTCTTTTCTTCTGTGTACAGCCAATATGGACAGAAACGGAAGCATCCATTGAATTTTTGAGCAGTGGTTCTTGCAGCAATACCTCGTACACAACCTTTTATCCGCAAAGAGTCTCTCCCAGAATCTTCAAACCACAAGAATCTTCACAAAACTTGACAGCTCCAGTTTATGAAACCGAGTCTTCTTTGGATGAGAATTTGACTTGTTCTAGTTCAGAATCTGAAGCAGAGAGTGAGATGATTGGTACTACAAAGAGAACAACAAATCCAATCAGAACTGAAAACAAATCCCTGCTCTCTCCTAGCATCCTTAAACCACAAAAATCTTCAAACAATTTGGATAAGAATTTGCCCTGTTCACCTTCAGAATCTGAAGCAGAAAATTATCAGGTAATTGACTCTATAAGTCTATATCCACAGGAAAACAAATCCACTGAGGACTGAATTTCTTTTGCTAATCATTTTAGTTCTATAAATTGATGCTGAAGTGGTAAAGTTCTGTTCTGTCCCATAGGAAAAGGAAGAAGAGATAGCACACTTGGAGCCTCAACAAAATCAAGCCCAGGAGCAAATGAAAAATTCTATTACAAGATCCATAAGGTATGCCATCAGAACAAAAAAATCACAATACATTTTCTAAAGAACTATGATATCTATGGAATCTGTACCAAGTCTTAAAACATCATTTTCATCTTCTAAACTTGGACTATTCATGTTTAGTTGCCCAGATTATAAGGTTGAATTCTACTCTAGCCAGCTGGGTGGAAGCGAAAAACAGGAACCTCCCAAGGACTTTGTGTGTCCATTAACTAGTAACCTGTTTGATGATCCAGTGACCCTTGAGACAGGACAGACATTTGAGCGCCAAGCTATTGAAGAATGGTTTAACAAGGGGAACGCAACTTGTCCCATCACTCGCCAGAAGCTGCGAAAGACTCTCATACCAAAAACAAATCATGTTCTCAAACAACTAATTTCTAGATGGAAAGAACAAAATTCCAACTCATCACTCTCATTGTCTTGTGAGATTCCATATGAAGATACTGAGCAAGAAGTGCAGGCTGTGATTCCTTCATCTACACCTGACAGTACTGTTATATCAGAAGGCACATTTGATGGAATGGTTAGCGAGTTGCGCGGCGCAATCAACAACCTGTGTATGCCAGAGATGCTTGAGGAATCTTCAAGGGCTGTGCTTCAAATTGAGAAGCTGTGGAGAGAACTGAACCTTAGTGTTGACATACACAGCATTTTATCAAAACCTTCCATTATCAACAGGTTTATGGAAATACTTTTCGGCTCTGTTGATTCTAGGGTGCTTCAAGCAGTTGTTTTTCTATTGGTTGAGATGAGTTCTAGAGACAATGCTGTTATTCAAATGCTTACTCATGTGGACACTGGTGTAGAACATATCATGGCTCTTTTCAAGAAAGGTTTGAAAGAATCTGTCGTGTTGATATATATCCTAAAACCTTCCACAACTAGTCTTGCAGATATGGCAATAGTTGAGGATCTTGTACAAGTTGTGAATTTGAAAGAGGAAGAGATGCTTGGGATGTGTTCTAAGCCTAGAACAGCTGCAGTGCTTTTACTTGCACAGATTATTGGAAGAAGTGAAGAGAAGATCGCATCTTCGGTTGCCAAGACTGTGTTATCTGGTAATGCGGTTGGAACTATTGTTGGCAGTTTGGGAGCAGAGTGGGCAGAGGAAAGAGTTGCTGCAGTTGAGATCTTGCTGAAATGCATTCAAGAAGATGGAACTTGCAGGAACATCATTGCTGAAAAGGCGCGACTTTCTGCTGTTTTGGAATGCTTCATTGGTGCAACCGAAGGAGAATTTTTCAAGATAGTTCAGTTTTTTTCTGAGTTAGTAAAATTGAATAGGTATGCTTTCATTCATGAATTAAAAACTGAGTTTACTTTTCTGATTGGTGTTTGATCATATTCATCTGCTATTGGGTTCATTCCAGGAGAACATTTAATGAACAAATCCTTCACACCATAAAGGAAGAAGGTCCTTTGAGTACAATGCACACTCTTCTCATTTATCTGCAGACAGCACATCAAGATCAGTTTCCAGTACTGGCTGGCTTCTTACTCCAACTTGATCTTCTGGTATGGATCTGTCTCCCAAAGACATAGACACAAAAATATATAATGCTTTGTATCGCGTTTGGATTAGTGTTTCTGAATACATTCTTTGAATTATTATTACCTCTAGGCCTCCAATGCTGAAATGGTGTTGTGTTGATAATTGATATAGATCATGTCATTTGCAGGTAGAGCCAATAAAGATGAGCATATACTCTGAAGAGGCAATTGATACTCTTATTTCATGCCTGAGAAACACTCATTACCCTACTGTCCAATTAGCAGCTGCCGAGACAATCGTGTCGCTGCAAGGGAGGTTCAACTTCTCTGGAATGCCTCTCACCAGAGAAGTACTTCTTGAACGTGCCGGTATCGATAGAAGTTATAAAACTTCTTCACATATGGACGAGATCAGCAACTTCTCCGAAGGAATTGAAGCATCAATGGTATAGTACTATGAAATTGTATTTCTGAACTCTGAGTTTCTCCTAGCCAAACATTTTTTTTTATCATAATGCTATAGAGTTAATTATCATTTTTCTTTCACAATTGTTGTTAACAGAAAGAAGAGAAATCAGCTGATGAATGGGAAAGAAAAGTTGCATCTGTTCTTGTTAGCCATGACTGTGGTCTACTTTTTGAGGCTTTATCAGATGGCTTGAAAAGCCAAAATGCAGAACTACGATCAGCATGCTTTATATCAGCTACATGGCTCATATACATGCTCACTATTCTGCCGGATACCGGAATACAAGGAGCAGCACAAGTCTTCTTTCTCGACCATTTCATATTCATATTAAAATCTGCTAAGGACATGGAAGACAAAATCCTTTCCATGCTTGCTCTGAAGAGTTTCCTTCATTTCGATGGTGAGTTGTAGAAAGAATCGCTATTAATATTACCATCAACATTATGAATGTCAAGATGTCATTCTTGTTCTTGTTTTTAAGGCAATTATTGTTATACTTGTTATGAGTTTCAGATGGTTTTCGTGATCTCACTTCCAATGCTAAGGATATCTTAAAAGGATTGCGAGAATTGGAGGGATTCTCCCAAATGGCATCAGAAATTATGAAGGTTCTGGTTGAAGAAGAACCTGTATCTAGAGCAGTAAGTTTGAATTGATGTATTCTTTAAACCATTTTTAAGGTACAGGAATAGTGAATCACAAAGTTAACATTCTTGATTGGGACAGGACATTTGGACACATAAAGAGCTGATTCAAGTAGATTGCAATGAGAATGGTGAAGTGCTTTCTGTCATTTGTTTTGAAGATAAAATCTTTTCAGGCCATTCAGATGGAACTATCAAAGTAAAACATTAGAGATAAGATTGTTGACTTATTTCAAAATTCTTCTGATTTGAAGTTTTGAAATTGAGCTCACTGGAGAATTTTTCTCTATTTAATGAAGGTGTGGAAATTAAAGGATAGCTTACTACTTCTCTTGCAAAAGAGTAAAGAGCATATGAAGGATGTTACAAGCTTGGCAATTTCAGAATCTGGTGAAACATTATACAGTGGTTCACTTGATCGAACTGTAAAGGTAACATTATTACTATTTCAGAATCTGCAATAACTCTGATTTCAATGTCATTCGCCTGCTCAACAGTCGTCGTCTTTCGCTGAATTTCAGGCCTGGTCTATTGAAAAGGCAGCAATACATCATGTACAAGAACATGACATGAAGGACCAGATTCATAATTTAGTTGTAACAAATAGCATGTCTTGCTTCATTCCTCATGGCACTGGTATCAAGGTACTCAACTAATTATAAGTTCTTTAATTTGAATGACATGTTCCAAAATAACTCTAAAATAACATGCTGCATTTGTACTATTTCCTTTTTTCCCCCTTAATTTGGAACAGATTCTGCTGCTTCACCCAAAAAGTGACTTTACATACTAGAAGAAGCAACATTATTAAGTACCAAAATAACTTTGCTATTTCATCAGGTTAAGTCATGGAATGGAGAATCAAGGCTGTTAAACTCTAATAAGTATGTGAAGTGCTTAGCTCTTGTTAATGGGAGATTATACTGTGGGTGTCACGATGCTAGCATTCAGGTATGAACTTTTCAGGAGTGTGACATTAAATACATTAGTCTAAAATCTAAATCCACTGTGATTCTTTCTCAACATTCTAGTTCTAGTTATAATAATGTCCTTGTGTTATATATATATTTCAGGAGATAGATTTGGCCACAGGAACAGTCAGAACCATTCAAAGCGGTTCCAAAAAGTTACTTGGGAAAGCAAATCGTATTCTTGCACTGCAAGTTCATGGTGAATTTATATACACTGCTAGCTCTTCCTCTGATGGATCTGTCATTAAGGTATCCTTGACAAGTATATATATATATCATTAATTTGAATATCATTAAGGGAAAAAATGATGAAAATTCTCACTAGTAACATATAGTGTCATGAATAACCATAGAAAATATTTTGGCCTAGTTGATGCTTGCTCTGTGGATTGTCATACCATAGTTACCTAACTTTTAATGTGTATATACACATACATACATGTATGTCAAGGTATGGAACACTTGCACTTACAGTATGGTTGGATCAATGCAAAGTGCATTGGAAGTGAGGGCTATGGCAGTGAGCTCAGAACTAATATATTTGGGGTGCAAAGGAGGAACTGTTGAAATTTGGGATAGAAAGAAGCACAACAGACTTGACACATTACACACACGTCCAAATTGTAAGGTTCTTTGCATGGCTTTAGATAGCAATGAAGACATTTTGGTGGTTGGAACTTCCGATGGCCTAATTCAGGTACCATTTTTCTTTCTTTTCCATTTTTCCACACCAATTTGCATATTCATTTTGTTTTAGTATGGTACCAATAGTGTAGTGTACTATATTCTCTAATAAATTTGTGATAATTGCAGGCATGGGGTGTCAAATAAAAGAATGTCCATCACGAGGTCGAGCACACGGTTAATAGTCGGTTGAATTTCTTAATTATCTAGTTAAATATTTTAATTTTGACTTAATTATGTATGTTAAGACATTCTCATGTTCATAGATAAAGTTCATGAGCTCTACATTTTGACTGTACTCTTTTTTTTTTTTTAGAGTTCTCAAGATATGTGTATTATTATTAGTTTAAAGTATTGAGTTGTGTAAATATAAAGTTTAGAGTTTAATTTTGATGTATTCATAATGTAAAATTATTTTATACTGCCGTTCAATTTAAAATCTTTTATTTATACAATAAATCTTTATGTATAATGATATTCCAATCAATACTGTCAATAAGTTCTTTTTGACAAGTTTTCAGTGCAGGGTTGGGCTCAGGGCAAAAATTAAATAAAAAGACTCAAATATCGTTATTAATTGTGAAGAAAGATTTCTTATAACAAAACTATTATTTATATGATTTTTAAGTAGTAGATGATTAAGTCAACTATCATAACTAACATGATCATATATATGATAGTATAAAAAAGTTTTACACGGTGATAAAAAAAATTAAATCCTAAAATTTAGGAGTTATAATACACCTATCTTTAATTAATAATAGCTAGAAATTAAAAATGTCACAAATCAATTTATACATTTTTAAGAGTTTGGGTATAAATATAATTCAGAATTAAAGTAATTTTTTTTCTATTGAATATGGGAGAAATAATATTATTTTTATTAATAAACCTAATATAATATATCAATTTCACAGCAGAATTAAAAATGCAACCTACCTACCCTTGTAATATATAAGTAGGGTTTGTGGTTGTGTCTCCAACAGACATACAAGGCCACACCTTCTAGTCCTTCCTCATTCAACAAGACACAGCACAGAACAGAGACATCAACATCGTAAGAGCATCCACAAATGGCTCCGATTGCAGTTGGAGATGTCATCCCAGACGGTACCTTGGCCTTTTTGGACGATGAAAACAAGCCACAATCGGTCTCCATCCACTCTCTCTCCAAGGGCAAAAAGGTCATCATTTTTGGTGTTCCTGGTGCCTTCACTCCCACTTGCAGGTTACTCTCATTCCCTCTTTCTAGAACCTTCTCTCTTCCCATCAACTTGCATGTTTATGAAATGAAACCCATAATTCAAAATTCAAAATTCAATGGAATTAGCTTGATGGGTACTTCAGATTCACCTCTTTTTGCATCAAAGTTTCGATTTTTATCTATTTTTCTTATGTCAGTGTGGGATATTGTTATGGTGGATTGATGATCTTAGAGAATTTCAAAATCTTGTAGTTAAAATTTGAGTTTTGTTTAATCCCCTGTTGTTTTCTCGTTGCTGCTTTGTCTCGTGAAATTCTCTTTCGAGTTGAATTCTAGATTCTAGATGTTAACGGAAGTCAAAAGGTGGGAACTTTTCAATTTTTCTTGTTTAAAAATAAAGTTTGTTGTGATGGATTGGATTGAAGTAGATGGTCATGGCTATGGTATGAATTTTGGTGTTGAATCCCTAAATTTTGGGGATAACTCTGCTATCATCACACTTGTTAGTTGTTATATTAGATTCTGAACATGAGATTGAGTTCTGAATTTGTTTCAATGTAACAGCTTGAAGCATGTGCCTGGCTTCATTGAGAGAGCAGAGGAGCTGAAAGGAAAGGGTGTGGATGAAATAATCTGCATCAGCGGTATGATTCATTTCAATTCTTAGTTTTCCCCTCTGTACTTGCTTTGCACCTGATTGTATTACTTGCATGTGGTTACTAGTTTTTGCCCCCTCTTATTTAACAATTATCATGTGCAATCCATGACTGGAGGATCAAACTGTTGGAATCTGTTTCTCCAGAAAGAGTCTGAAGGGGCTACTGATTTTTCAGTTATTAGTTAATTGTTAGTCCCGGAGGCATATGTATTAGATGCTAAGTAATGTGTGTTGTACTATGTGTTGACTTGGACTTATCCTTGTTAGTTCTTAGACTTAGTGTTACTTGGTATGATTTCTTTTAAATTTCCAAATTGCTTGTTGTTTAGTCAAAATATTTACTAATAAACATGAGTAGAAGTGAAAAGCTTTTGTGTTGAATTGGATTTGTAATTGTATAACTTGCAAGTTAGCTGGTTTGCACAGGTCCTATTTTGATAATTTGCTGTACCATATGGCTCTATGGTGAACAAAAATCAGTTGAACATACTCATTCTTTTAATCACTAAACAAATTACTCATTATGCTTAAAAATGGACCTTGGTAATGGCTAAGTTGTGATTAAAATGTGACCTTTTTTTTGCAGTCAATGATCCCTTTGTGATGAAGTCATGGTCCCAAACTTTCCCAGAGAACAAGCATGTGAAGTTCCTTGCTGATGGTTCTGCCACATACACCCATGCTCTTGGGCTAGAGCTTGACCTTTCAGAGAAAGGACTCGGCATCCGCTCCAAGAGGTTCGCTCTACTTGTGGAAGACCTCAAGGTGAAGGTTGCAAACATTGAGGGTGGAGGAGAATTCACTGTCTCCAGTGCTGAGGAGATCATCAAGGCTCTTTAAAGAAGGAACCTCTTGCATGCATAATCTTTCTATGCACTCTTGTGTCTAAATGGTTCATGTCTCTTTTTGCTCTTTTTTTCTTGGATGTGCTAGCTCCTTGACGCCTGAACATTTTGCTTTATATATCTGTGCTGTGGATCTGATAATGGACATAGTCATATGGTGCATATTATGATGGAAATAAACTTGATGCTTTCTTATACCCAAGAAATAAGTTGCCTTTTACATTATAGTTTCATAAAATGCTGCTGTTAATCCATAAATCATAACTAAGAAGCTTATGAAGATTTTTGATGGATCAAAGTGAAGTTTTTGCTGCTCCAATAGGTTCATAGTTAAGTTTACCATCTATTATGATTTATGATGGATCAAAGTTCTTCCATAAATCATAACTAAGAAGCTTATGAACATTTTTAGCAAAATATCATTTTGTGAAAGGATGACGAATTTAAGAAAGAAAAGTTTAAGTTTTTGGATTAGTTGTTGGGAAGGGTTAAGTGGAAGTTTGTCCAACTCACTTACATGCTTTTCCTTGAAAAGAAATAAGTTTGGGGCTTCTTTCATAAATCAAACATGTTACAAAATACACAATATTTTGCGTCTATTAATATATTTATCCACATAAATATATATATCTAAATTAGAATTACTGTCATCATCATTGTTGGTATTATTATAATAATATAGGCTCAAATAAATAAAAAAGTAAAAAATGCGAACGATAAAATAGATAAAGTATCTTAAAGTCATTAAATAATCTCATTCCGATGTGTGAAAAAAAAAGTCTTTATATAATAGAATGATGATATCTAAAATCACGTAACGTATCCATAACTTTTAGTCGATGATCATAAAATGGGCATAATGTCCAACAAAAGTTGGACATTTTAACATTAGAAGCATAAAGAGTTGTGCGTTCATGCATGTATTTTAATTGTGAGAATCAATAAAGGATTTTATTTGATTTGATCTGATTTGGAAACTTGTTAATTATTAATCACACAACAAAGGTAAACGTTTTTGCCTGTTGAATGAATCAAAGGATCAGGCCTGCATTCTTTGAACCAAGCACCAAGATCTTATCTTATTTTTGTACAATTTCTTCCTTTTTTCAATTATGTTGTCCTCAAAATCCATACTTCACATATGGTTTAGAACATTCTTTCCCCCATAAAAAATTGGTTTTAATATAGTTAGCGGTTAGATTATGATCACTTAAATATGTAATTTACTCGAACTATCCAATTTATTTAGTCAACAAAATTTCAATCATACGCTGGTGAAAGCTGCTTGACTATATTAAAAAAAAATAGTAAATTACACTCAACTCTTTTGAAATTTTTAAAAAATCACATGTGAGTCCCTCTATTTTCAAAATCTACCGTAAAAACATTTTAACTAACAAGAATTATACACAGATCCTCTTAAAAATATTTGATATTATTAGATTATATTAAGAAAGACACATGATTTTTAATGACATATTTATAAATGATAGACACTTCTCTAAAGTTAAAATGATCAAATTGTTGTTAAAGGTATTAAAATTTATTTCTTCTCATACTTGATTTTATCACTTTTTATATGGTTATTTTAACTTTAAAAGAATATTTATTAGTTACAAATATGAAATAAAAAGTCACGTGGCCTTCAGATGATACAATATCGTTAATTTGATTAACAAACATTCTCAAGAAATTACTGATGTATAATAAAATAAAATTGAGTATAATTTCGACAAATATCATAGTTTATCCAATAAAAATACAATACATCAAGAATCTCCTCAATTATTTCCTGTTATAAGATTTGTACATCCATGTTCAAAATCTGTTGGAGAAAGGATTAGGGCTTGCTGTAACCCTAATCTATGGAATTGAAAGAAAACGTAAAGGAAAGGAAGAGAAAGTAAGAGAAAGAAAGAGAAGCACAAATTGCAAGAAATGAAAACAGAGTAAAATGTTATTAGGTTGAGTTAGAACAAATAACCCAACCCAATATATAGAAGGCTAAGGACAGAGCAAAAACAAGAAACCCAATAACAAACAAAATAACTAATTGTGCTTATCCCCTCTCCCCCCCCCCCCAAACTCATAGTTCCAGCAACTCCGAGTTTGTTCCTAAAATTAACAAACAATTTTACAGAAATGAGTTTAGTAAATATATCTGCTACTTGATGTTCAGCACTAATATGAGATACAAATATTTCTTCTTTATTTACTTTGTCCCGAACAAAGTATAAATCTATTTCAAAGTGCTTGATCCTGGAGTGCAGAATGGGATTAGCAGCAAGAAGAACTGTGCTTTGGTTGTCACAGTACACAGATGGAGGCTGCAAATGATGAATGTGAAGCTCCTTTAGTAAAGACTGAATCCAAGAGATTTCTGCCAAAGCTGCTGCCAAGCTCCTAAATTCTGCTTCCATGCTCGACCGGCTCACCACACTTTGCTTTTTACTGCTCCAAGCTATCAAGTTTGAGCCTAGAAAAACACAGAAGCCGGATGTTGATTTTCGATCATCAATATCCCACCCCCAGTCAGAGTCAGAGAAAGCTATTAGTCTAAGGTTTGGAGTTTTATAAAACACAAGACCCTTATCAATAGTACCAGCCAAATAGCGCAAAATTCTTTTAACAGCTTTCCAGTGTGAAGGATAATGCATAAACTCACTCACTTTGTTTACAGAAAAAGCAATGTCTGGTCTAGTGATTGTAGCATATTGAAGACCCCCAACTATAGATCTATATAAAGTTGGGTCCTCAAAGGCTACATCACCAGTTTTGGACAGTTTTTGAGAAGAAATCATAGGTGTTGGCATTCCTTTAGATCCTTGCATAGAAGCCCTTTTAAGTAAATCAGAAATATATTTTGACTGGGATAGTAAAACAAAGGTTTCAGATAAAAAGGAGGCTTCTATTCCAAGGAAATAATGAAAAGTGCCTAAATCTTTTAATTTAAACTTTGAATGTAACTGAGTAATGAGTTGAGATATAGCTGAATTGTTATTACCTGTTATGAGAATATCATCAACATAAACCAAAATATAAATTGTAACAGTACCTTTGATTTTAAAGAAGAGGGAAGAATCTGAAATGCTAGAAGAAAAACCAAAACTGCCAAGGGTTTGCTTTAAAGTATTATACCAGGCCCTTGGTGCTTGTTTAAGGCCATAAATAGCTTTATTTAATCTGCAAACAATGTTAGTATCACCAGTAGAAAAACCTGGTGGTTGTTGCATATAGACAGTTTCATCAAGAGTACCATTTAAAAAAGCATTATTAAAATCAAGTTGTCTAACATTCCATCCATTGGATAAAGCAATAGTCAAGATAATTCGGATAGTGGCTGGTTTGATAACTGGGCTATAAACCTTATCAAAATAAATACCCTCTATTTGGTGAAAACCTTTTGCTACTAATCTAGCTTTATACTTGAAAATTATTCCATTTTTATCCTTTTTAACAGCAAAAACCCATCTGCATCCTATAATTTTTGAATTAGATGGTTTAAGAGTCAAGGTCCAGGTTGCATTAGTTTGAAGAGCCTTAAATTCTTCTTCCATAGCAAGTTTCCAATGAGGACAACTAAGAGCTTGATCTATGTTTTTAGGAATATTATCAATCAAATTAGGGGAAGAAGGGATAGTAGCAACAAATGTTTTAGGTTTAAAGATACCTTCCTTGGACCTAGTAATCATATTATGTTATTATTAGGAGTGATGGATGTGTCAGCAGTAGATATAACAGGATCACCTCTAGAGGCAACAGAATCTGGAGTATCCAGATTAGAGGCAGAATTGTGGAGAAGAGTGGGTGCAGCCAGATTAGAATTAGTTGACACAACTACATCCTTAGTAGCAATGTGAGGTATAGTTAGAGGAGTATTATCAGTATTATGAGTAAGAGATGGAGTAGTAGTAGGTAATTGAAAAGGAAATAGACACTCATCAAACACCACATCTCTAAAAATATATATAGTGTCATCAGGATCAAGACATTTATATCCACTATGGTTAGGAGCATATCCTAAAAAGGTACATCTTTTAGACCTTAATTGAAGCTTATTGGAATTATATGGCCGAAGATGAGGATAGCAAGCACAACCAAAAATTCGAAAGGTTTTTAAATCTGGAATTTTCTTAAAGATAAGCTCATCAAAAGGACTTTTGCAATTTAAGGAAGTAGAAGGAATCCTATTGATTATAAACACAACAGTGGTGAAAGCATCTTGCCAATATTTCATTGGTAAAGAAGCTTGAGCCAAGAGAGATAACCCCATCTCAGCAATATGTCTATGTTTACGCTCAACCTTTCCATTTTGAGCATGTGAATAAAGACATGTTAATCGATGTATAATACCATGTTGTTGCAAAAAATCAGAAAACGATTTTGAACCAAATTCCTTTGCATTATCTGTTTGAATAGACTTAATGTGAAAACCTATTTGCAATTCAATGAGCTTTTTAAAATTTATAAAAGCTTGTAATGCTTGAGATTTGGATGTTAGAAGAAAGACATAGGTGTAATTAGTGCAAGCATCAACAAAACTAATATAATATCTAAAACCAGAGGCTGAAATAACATGAGCAAGGCCCCAAATGTCACAAAACACAAGTTCTAAAGGAATACTGTATGTATTTGAAGAAGAAAAATGAGGCAAAGTGTGAGATTTAGAAACAGCACAAATTTCACAAACATTATTATCACGAGAAGAGTCAGATATAGAAATATTACAATTATTCAAAGCAGTAACAACAGTTTTGTATTGACAATGTCCTAAATGTCTATGCCAAACTTCTAATCTGTCTAACTTCCTAAAACCAAAAAGGGGAGCAACAAGAGTCTGATGATTCTTAGGGATGTTGACTCTCACGAAGTGGTAAATCCCATTATTAAGTTCTCCCCGGAGGAGAACTTCCAAAATGTCCTGGCATTTTACATAGCAAAAATTAGGGTGGAATTCAAAATAATCATTATTATCTATTGAGAATTTATTTACTGAACCAAGGAAAAACAAATTGGTGACTCATGTCTGCAATGTGTATATATATATACTATTCCTCTATTTATGTTGATTAATTAAGGATGAAGAACTCTAGTCACCTAACCTTGAGGTACTTAGGTTGCTTTAATTTCTCAGACACAGAAGCAGAAGCTCAGTTCAGACAAAACTATGCTTTCAACGGTTGAATGAATGAATATAATACATTTGAATATTGAATCTGTTGCTATGTATGTAGTAAGCCTTTTCATCATAATTAATTTCAAACCATGGTGGGTCCATCCTTCCCAATGTTATAAACACCTTCATCAACAGAGACAACAATTCCACATTTTTCTATCTAGATTATTTTAATTAACCCACCTGGTTAATTTTGTCCTCTTCCTTTTGTCTTTTCTAAGCAAAAACAGATTAAGGATTAATTTAATCATGGGAAACTAATATTTAGTGCTTCAAAGGTGTGCACCAAGTTTGTATGAAACATATACTAAATGAAATGCTAATCTTATTCAAATACAATTTACACTTCATTTAACAATAAATAAATAAAGTATTTGTGGATAAAAAATTTCCTACCAAAATTATTTCTCTTAGATGTCCATTAAAAAAGGCTTCTAGGTGACACTACTATGTACGGTTATATATAACAGCTAAAAATTGACATGTGTTTGTTTTGTTCTTCATTCAACTTTTTTATATTAACTTTATGCAAATGCCTAAAAAAATGAGATTCTTCTTCTACAAGTAACATGAAGTTAAGAATTGATTTTGCCAAGAAAACAACATTACAAAATCTAATTTCAATTAAATAATGTACTAATCTACAAACACTCAGAGTTTGTTTTCAAATGATACATGATATTTCAACAATCTTAACAACGACATAGTTGTTAGCTCATATTAATTTTGATTTGCCGTAATGTCACTATAATGGTGTAGTATTAAGTAATAATTATAATAATAACAACAATTAATACATATTAGTGGCTTATAGTTGGAACCAAATAATACAGTAAGAAGAGGATTAGCTAAGCCTAATATAGGTACCGTTTGAGAGAGGGTCCCATTTTTTGTGAAGTTCAAAAAATTTTCAGTTGGATTTGAAATTTATTGAGTGGGACGATAAAGTGCAGCAACAACAACGTTTGACTACATGCATTCTAAATTTTTCATTTCTTATATTTTATTTTACAATAATGATACTTATCGTAGTACAGAAATACGTTTAACTAGTATTTATGTATAATATATAATTGTGTTATATGTATAGCACATATACATATAACATATATTCTGTATTAATATTAGTTTGACGTATTTTTATTGTATTCCAGATATTTTATTTTATTCATTTATTGAAACTAGAAAGAGGGTTCTCTCTTATTTATATCCACACCCTTTAATGCAACACTCAGATCAGAGTCCATACCCCTGTTTTGTTTGGTCTTTGTTCTTTTCCTCTTCTCATACACACACTGTTTTTCTTTTTTGGGAGCTTTATTAACTAAGCATTTTGAGGATCTTTTCTATATTAAGAACAAGTGTCTTGTAGCTGCTTAATCTTAGCACACATTTTGAAATGATGAGTGCTTCAAAGTTCATTAAATGTGTTACTGTTGGAGATGGAGCTGTTGGCAAGACCTGCATGCTCATTTGCTACACCAGCAACAAGTTCCCCACTGTAAGTCTCTTCGAAGAGGGAATCAAGAAAAATTAAACCTTTATCCATCAAAACCTTCTTTCATTTCATCAACTTGTTTCCTTTATTTCTATTCTCATTTTCTAATTTTGGGGTGGTTTGGATAAACCCTTTTGTTTTCTTTTCAAAACAGCTTATACCCTTTAGCTTCTTTAAATGGTTTTTGAGGAAAAATGAATATCAATCAACAAATATGCCATTTATTTGGATTGGGGCTTTCTATAAACAGATAAAGTTTTGAACTTTCTCTGAAATAACATCTGGGTTTAGTGCTAGTAACTCTATTAGTATGGTGGCATTTGTTCCAGTGAATTGAGAAATTCCATTGTCTGTGTTTTGATTTGATTTGTATTAGAATAACAATACAGTATGTTTCTCACTATATATTGTTATTTTTATTTTTCTAATGTTTTAGTGACTTATTGTATAACAGGATTACATTCCCACAGTATTTGATAATTTTAGTGCCAATGTTGCTGTGGATGGCAGCATTGTCAATTTGGGGCTTTGGGACACTGCAGGTACTAGGAACACCTCTCTTGAGCTTTTATGATTTCTTTTGATTTTATTTTTTAATTTTGGGTTCACTATTCTTTACCCTTAGCATTTTTTGTTTTGTTTTGTTTTCTTTTTTCACTGTGGTGTGATGAAGGCCAAGAAGATTATAGCAGGTTGAGGCCACTGAGTTACAGAGGAGCAGATATATTTGTCTTAGCATTCTCCTTGATTAGCAGAGCTAGTTATGAAAATGTTCTCAAGAAGGTTCCTTCAATCATTCCCTTCTCATAATCTTCCTGTTTTACTTTTTGGTCTCCTTTTTTTTTCCTTCTATTTTTGGGTTTAATTTCTTTCATAAAGTGGTGGTTCTTTTCTCCTTTTAAGATTCTTTTGTGTGTTGGGGTAAATCGGGAGTTTAATTAAAAAAAAAAACACAAAATAGAGAAAGAAAGAACATGGTGAAAACCATTTTGTGTACTATGGGCTATGGCACTATAGAAAATTGAGCTGAAAAAGAAAAAATATTACTTGTCTATACCCTTGTTGCATGTAGCTAGTTATGTGTTAGGAATCATTGAAGTGTAAAATATACTTTTGGACTGCAAATACTTCGTGTACAACAAAATATAAGTCAAAACAACTGACATCTTGTGCATAATATATATAATATAATATGCATATCATATATTTTTTCGGAATAAAATGTACTTGAATAATGTAAAAGTTAAAACAACATATGAAACTTCACCTCTATTTTCACCCTCAATCAAACATATACTAAATGAAAATTGAAGTGTACCAAATAAACTAACGGTCACAAAATTCAAATATAATGTTAGACCAAGAGGAATCAGTGGTTTAATAATGTTCCACTCTTTTGGGTCTGTGGTCGGTTTTTTGGTGACCTTTGTTGACTTTTGCCTTGTGATGGCTACATAAAGAACAGGAAAACAAGAGCTTTGATGAAAAGAGGGTTGGTTTTATTTGATGCAGAGAAAAAAAAACAAATAAAATGTTGTTGTTAAATGGAATATACTCATTCGATGTTAATTTTATTAATGGATTTTTAAACATATCTTGATTAAGGTATCATAGCAACTCCCATGCTAACTGTTATTTGATAGTATCACTTGTATTAGTATTATTTTCTATAAGCAAAAAATGTTTGGCATCATCAAGCTTTTTTTTTCTCTTCCTTATTATGCAAGGATTCTAACATAGTGTTTTTGTTCACTTGAAATTTCTTTTTCTTTTCCATAATGTGGTTATTCATTCCTATATTCTTTCAGTGGATGCCGGAATTGCGCAGATTTGCACCAAATGTTCCAATTGTTCTTGTTGGTACTAAGTTAGGTAAGTAGCAGCACAAAGGAAATTTAGCAGATTCATTATGCTGATTTTTCTGACTTAATAAAGTGAAGAAATGAATGACATAAAAGTATTGAATTACTTATTTTCAGATCTTCGCGAAGATAGGGGATATTTAGCTGATCACACGGGATCTAATGTTATAACATCTGCAGAGGTTTATATTCTTCATGTTAAGCTCTTTATTTTATTTTATAATTGTTTGGATAAGCATGAATTAAGTACTTAATGTGTATTAGTAAAGAATTGTAAATTGTAAATTGCTAATAGGGAGAAGAATTGAGGAAACAAATAGGTGCAGCAGCTTACATTGAGTGCAGTTCCAAGACTCAACAGGTAGTGATGAATCTCAAACTTAATCTTGTTATATATATGTTGGTTTATCTGATGTTGTGACACAATTTGATATTAATTCTTTTTTTTTGTGTGTTTGTGTTTTCTGGCCATGGTTTAGAATGTCAAAGCAGTATTTGATACTGCAATTAAGGTTGTTCTGCAACCTCCAAGGAGGAAGGAAATGACAATGAAGAAAAGGCATAGAAGGTCTGGTTGCTCATTTGTGTAAGTTCCTTGCTCCCTACACTTTGAAATTATACTTAATGAATTCATTGCAATTTATACATTACTTATGACACTTAACACACGTTGAATACTAGTTGGATGTATTTCTATTGTACAACAAACATTACTGGTCTTTATATTCCTCCTTGTCATGATATCCACCACTTCCATTAATCTTCGCATGTCTTAAAACGCATCTTACCTTTGCGAACTAGCTTATTTATCCTCGTGCCTTCACAAAAACTTGGGATGCAAGCTTTCCTAACAAGAAAAATAAATTACTAGGGAAGGTGATTTTGCTAAAATCTCATTCAGTGAATTATTGATGATTGGTACCACACAATAAAACTCTGCACAAGTTTCTATGATGCTGAAAGATCATTGAATAGGGACATTAGTCCATTCTCTCTGAACTCTGCACAAATTTCTCTGACTGTGTTTTGAAAGCAAAACCCCTTTTTGTTTGATTGAGACTCAACTAGGGGGGATGTGTTAATTTCCTTGACTTCCGGTCAAGATCATCTATAGCACTAAAAATGCTTGCACATTAACTGTCATCCATGTGAAAAAATAATTTCTATACGAAACTTTTCATGGTCTCGGAGATTACTTGAATGAGGTCCACACCGGCATAGCATAAGTCATGCAAAGTAGGATATTTTGATTAGATGACAGTGTCGGTGTACTAGAATAAAATGTCTTTTTTTTTTTCTATAGCATTTTCCATGAATATTTGTAAATGGAGTTAACAATAATATGTATCATTTATTGATTGACAGAGGTATTGTGTGTGGAGGCTGTGCTGCTTAAGACACAGAAATTGCATAGGATTTTGTTAATTGGGGGGAAAAGGCTTCACGGTCCAAGTGTGTGGAAGGAATTCTGACATCTGATTTGCATATCTAAATATGTATCTTCATATGGTTTTGTTTTTATTATTATTATTATTATGTCTAGTTGTTATTTCACTTCATGGATGTCATTGTGACAATGGGAGGGAATTTTTCATTCTCTCAATTATTTCTTAGGCATGTCATGTATTATATACTCTATAAGTTACCAATTTATCAACCCAAAGATCCGTTATTTAATTGTGTTTATGTATATATGCAAGTCATCATACTAAGTTGTGTTTGGTTTGAGTGTAGAGATAAAGATAAAAAGTTATATGAAGTTCATTTAAATAAGATTCACTCTTATTTTTACCTCTTAACAGAACGCATCCTCAGTAAGAAAATGAAATAAATGAGTTAGATAATAAACATTACATGTATAAATCAGCTTATTTCCCTAAAAATATACCTTTCCATATACTCAATTCACTTTTTTGTTGCAGATAAAAAGAATCAATTATTTTGTTTTATTTGTTCAAATGTCAATCTCATCACAATAACTCCTAACCTCTCAAATCTCCTGTAGCTTGCAGGGTCCTATTTTTATTTTTCATGTCACAAGCGTGTGGTCCATGTGACCTGTTTGTTTTCATTGCAGTAGGACCCTTGTTTTCATGTGCTATTTAATTAAGTTCTAAAGGACCACATATTTTTGTAAGTTGTACAATAAAAATACATTCAACTAATATTCAACATGTGATATTTATTCAACTAATATTCAACATGTGATATGTGTTATACGTAATGTAATATGTGTTATACATAATTTTGAATTTTCTTTTGATATTAGACAAAATCATCATATATAATAAACAGTTTAATTTTGATCCACTGTTAGTGTAAAGAAATTTTACACATACATCCAATCATGGATTGACACACAAGCAAAAGTTTTTAACTCAACCACCCACTAATTAAAAGGTCACACAAATCAATGGATGTGATTGACTGACAGTATCAGTGCATCATAATTAAACTCTATAATAAAAAGTAAATATTTATAATGACAATTAAAAAAACACACATTTACATAAATAGTTGATAAAAAGATGATGAAAATAAGTTTGTTGATCATCTACTCATATTATATTATATTGACTTGGGTTCAATCTTTAAAGTATTTTAAGAGTGGATGATTGATACTCTTTCGATGAGTTTTCCTCTCACCTTTTTTTTTTTTATTACTTTAAAACAAATAATACATATGCACTTTGGTACAAATAATACAGATAGATAGTGATTTTAGTTAACTATTGAAGCGAGACTCCTCAAGATCATAACAATCATATCCAAGTTGTAATACGATTGCATAAAGTATAGTGACATGTTACAAAGTTACGATCCAATTAATTAGTGACAACATTGAATTTCACATTATGGTGACTAAAACAAAAACAAAAATAAAAGATGAAAAATATCAAATATGTGATTCTCAATTTATTTCTTTTCGGTGGTATTACCCCTTAATATTTATCAAGGATATGTTTGATAAAATGTACAAGACAAAATATGACATAAATACAAAAAACATTAATAATAGAGACACAAAAATATAAAATGAAATGATGAAAAAAAATACATAAAATGTTTGTCTATTTTCATTATCAAATTCTTGACTTTTATATTGTTATTTTTATATATATTTTTTATGTATCCAAATGCAGTCTAAGAAAATATGATATAGGAAGATAAAAACAATAATCTTTTGAACAAACCTTTCATGGTGTTTGGAACACTATTGGAATTCAATTCCCACAGAAATTGAATTGAATTTCAGTGTTTAAAATAAAAAAAAATCACTTAAGTTGAAATGGAATTCAATTCAATTCCATAGTTTTGACTCAAAAACAAATCAGAGTCATTTCACTCCGATTTCAATTGAATTACATTGGCATTTCATTTAAAATATGAAATGTCCAAATTATCCTATTTAAATTACTCTATTCAAATTCTAAAGTGTCTTAGGATAAATTTGTCCATTAGAAAAATTTAATTCATTTTATAAACATTCCAAACATTGGAATTCAATTCAATTCTACAATTTTACTAATGTATTTCAAACATTGAAATTCAATTCAATTCAAGTATGAATTCAATTTCTAATGGAATTCAATTCAATTCCATCTCATAAAAAGTTTCCAAATACGCTGTTTAATATCTTTCACAAAGAAGATAACCATGGATGAGTCTAAAAGTCTCCTTTTCATAAACAAGAGATGAAGCGTGCAAGAAGAAGGTCAAGCTTTGAAAAACAAACATTAGTCAAAACCAAATCATCAAATTGCAATTTTTTTAGACACTTCAACACCAAAAAAAAAGTAAATACCACATTCTCATTCAACATAATAAGGGCCCTAAGAAGAACAAAAGCAACCAATCAATTGCATGACAAAATTGAAAGCACAGTCAATAAAACTAACTAAATAAAAAAATTAATTTATTACGAAATAAAACTCTTTTATAACTCATAATTCAAACCTTATATATTTTACTTAAGCCAAGCAAATAATGATCAATGATTGATGATCTTTTAACATATAACCAATATATTTTTTTTTTGGTAAAAAATTAACAAATATCTAATATATTATCTTCAAATAAAGAATTCACTTTTTATTGCATATCATGCCAACGCATGAAATTTTATAAAAAGTTTAATTTCTAAATAACAAAATGACTCGATGATGAGTGGTTGTAATAATGACAATAGAAATTTTTTTTTATGATTTAGTCATATGATAAACTTTTATGGATGATAATATAAAACTATTTTCCATTACATTATTATATGGAAATTGAATTTTTTTTAATAAATAGAAGAAATATTTCTAAAACCCAAAAACACAAGAGACCAAACATTCCCCTGTTTTTTCCCCTGTTTTTTTCTTCAGTGCCTTTGTTGCATAAAACACCTAAACCAACTGTGTCTCTGTTTTTTTTCTTCTTCTTCTTCTTTTTATTTCCTTCTCTGTTTTTCATTGCTTTCATGATGGACACAGACCCACCTCCACCATCGAAGAAGAAGAGCTGGACCATACACACCCGACCGGAAATAATCGCCAAGTACGAGGTTCTGGATCGTGTCGGCTCAGGCGCCTACGCCGAAGTCTACCGCGGGCGACGACTCTCCGACGGCTTGACGGTGGCGCTGAAGGAGGTCCACGACGGTCGATCGGCGTCCCGGGAGATTGAGGCCTTAAGGCTGCTTCAGGGCTCACAAAACGTCGTCGTAATGCACGAGTTCTTCTGGCGGGACGATGATGAGGACGCGGTGATCGTGCTCGAGTTCCTCAGAACTGACCTCGCCACCGTGATTGCGGAAGCTTCTGGTGGTCTGGGTGTTGGTGAATTGAAGAGGTGGATGATGCAGGTTCTTAGTGGTGTGGACGCTTGCCATAGGAACATGATCGTGCATAGAGACTTGAAACCTTCGAATTTTTTGGTTTCTGATGATGGGATGCTCAAGTTAGCGGATTTTGGACAGGTATAATAATCGACAAAAAATAGCTCTTTTATCTTAATCATGGAGCTGGGTTTGTGAAAAGTTTTGATCTTGATCGTGGTTTTTCCTTTATGTCGCAAGTGTATGGTGACTTTGATCATTGAGTCCTGTGAATTTCAGTGGGTTGACTTGATTTGAACGTGATAGTTTAGTCCAAAAGAATCTTCTTTTTTCCTTGATTGCTCGATCTATGAATGTTTAATTTGAAAATCTATTTTCAGGCAAGGATTCTGATGGAGGGTGGATTTGATTCTACAGAGGAGAACCCGCCTCTGTATGAACATGATGCTCCAACTCCTCCTCCTGAGAGTTCGTTTCAACACCCTGAGTCTTCTGTAACCCACGACGAATATTTCAGAGTCCTTGATGAGATGAAGAACAAGAGCGTCGCCTACGACACCGATAAGGACACAAACAACCAAGATGGGAACACTTCCTGTCTTGCAACATGCACAACAAGCGACATTGATGATGATCTCTGGAAGGCTGCTTCTTTTACATTCGAAGCCGAGGAGGATCGGAGGAACGAGCTTGGTTGTCTCACATCCGGCGTCGGAACTCGTTGGTATAAGGCACCTGAACTGCTTTATGGATCAACATGCTATGGTCTAGAGGTTGATCTATGGTCTTTGGGGTGTATATTTTCAGAACTGTTAACACTGAAGCCCTTGTTTCCTGGGGCTTCTGATACAGATCAATTCAGCAGAATCATCAGTGTATTGGGGAACATTGATGAGGAGGTTTGGCCTGGTTGTTCCAAATTTAGTGATTATGCTGCAGCAGCAATATCAAATTGTATGGTGGAAGAGCCTACTGGTATTGAAGCCTGCATGGAGAAGTGCTCAGATGATGAAGTGTCTCTGGTTAAGAAGCTGGTTTGTTATGATCCAGCAAGGAGAGCCACAGCAATGGAGTTGCTTCATGATAAGTACTTTAGTGAGGAGCCTCTTCCTGTTCCTGTTTCTGAGCTGCGTGTTCCTTTGACAAGAAATGGACAAGGTGAAGACTGAAGAGGGTTCTGATTCTGATTTTTGAGGACACTAGCAGGTTACCAGAACTGGTTTTGTCTCCTACAGTTTCCCTTGAGTTCAAGGATGTGATACACCCTGAATTTTACTACTTTTCTTTCTACTATATATCATCATAAGAAAAGGAATTCAAGGTGGATCATATTCTTGGAGTCGCTTTTTGTCGTGTGTGTGAATTTTATCGATATTTTAGCTGCTAAACATCGCTTATAGAATCTGATGTTTGAATTTTTCGAGAAAATAAACATTTTGTTTTATATCATAAGTTTGTCACGTGCAGACGGAGACAAGTATAATACAATAATACATGCAGAACATTTTGGTATTGTTATACGATACACTGATCTCCCTTTTTCTTAAGTGAATACATTTCCTTTTACATGGACCTGGAATCAGAGATATCGCTTCAGACAGAGAACACTGAAGGTAATTGTAAGCCTCTTACTCAATTCAAACACTAAGCCTCTTCGCATTAATCTTACACTACAACAACGCATTAATCTTACTCAACTCAATTCTTGCCTTGAGCTTCTGCTTGCAAGTAGATGAACATATATGCAGCGCAACTTGTTCATGGCTGAAACTGAGAGGTCGAACTATGCAAAATCACAGCAATGAAATGAACGCCAGCTTCATAAGAAGCTCTAGTCCTGTGGGAGAAGTGCAATCTCAATTTCATGAAGTGACTTCCCTTTGGTTTCTACCACATTCTTTTTCACAAAATTACTGCCAACACGCAGAAGGTAGCAAACATAGAGTAAAGCAACTGTGGACCAAGTTTCTCGAGCAAACGCAAGAACAGTAATCCAACAAAGAAATTTATGACCTGCACAACCGTGATTCAAGATCAGCAAGATCATTGAATCAATGAAAACCGTATAACATAAGCAACCGACTCATCCAAACCGAAGAGTAAAGCCAATATACTGATACTGTCATGTATAATAGGGCAACACAAAATAAATGAAAGAAGAGAATTACCCAATGCACAGACATACAGACTGCCATGGCTTTGGCTCTGATTCGACTAGGGAAGATTTCTGGTAGGAGGAGACCTGGAACTGGGCCAGCCCCAAGAGCAAATGTAAAGACAAACCTGCACGACAGAATTGCAATTTAATTGTTCATATTCTTGCAGTGTCTCAGCCCAAAAGGCATTGCATTACCCCACGGTGACCGTTCCAACTTCCAAGTGAAAATATTGTATGCTTTATAGCGCTACTAGATATTAGAGAATGAAGAACAAGTAACTAGATTAGAAGTTTCAATTGATTGTCATTTCATCCTAATTTCCATGTACTAAAATATATACCAAGTTCATACTAGATGAATTTTTGTGATGGATAATTACCACCGAAGGTTCTATTGACAGAAACATGAATTTTGACAATGAGGCTAATATTGAAACAGTTCTCGTAGAACTGAATACCGCATCTTAGGAAGTTCAATTACAAGAATCAGCATATTATGGACTTTACAGTTTACACTACCCACTTCTTGTTCGCTTGACATGTGTTTATTCACTGCCTCAACAATACTTTTTTAATTATTATTTCATAAATAGAAAGCTTCCTTAGTATTCTCTTTTGAAATATCATCCACGATCTAATTATGACCTTGAAATCATTAATAGAAGCAACAACTCTACTGCAAAGAAAATGCACACCACCCTTTCAAGAAACATGAATTCAATTTTTTGCATGATTAACATTACAGATGCATCTACCAAGATCCATATTCTTGTAAATTGATTGAGAAAAAACGAAGGCATACTCACAGTAACATGCCACCGACAGATAAGTACAGAGCTCCTGGGTTTGACACAAGTGGACTAGCTCCTGTGGCTTGAAGGACCATAGCTATTGCCTATCCAGTACAAAATATAATAAATAAACTTTTCTGACTGAAGGCCAAACAATACAAAAAGAGAGATGATATTTGGACAACCAATATGGATGTCCCAATAAACATCCATCAAATCAAAGTTTGAAATGATTGAATGTGTAGATTTCATGGGGACCATATTGTTATTTAATGGTTAGATAATGAATATTTAAGTGTGACATCCAAATGTGGATGTTAAAATATCATTCTCGATATAAAAATAATAACTAGACAAAGGGCATTTCCCCCACTCGTAATTTCTGCACTTGTATTGGTTCATATTCCAAACAACACCAGGCATCCTCCTTACCATAAACACCAATTTAGCAGTAATGTCTCGACAGATTATAATAGGGATATTAAAGAAACAATTCAATAGAACATGTATTGTGTAATTTACCATGCTGAAGAAACTCCAGAAAAGTAGAACCTTTCTTCCTAGCTTATCCATCAAAATCATTGAAATGATAGATCCTGAAGAAAGCAGAAATAAATCCAACATTTTTAGAATAGCATAACACATTAACTATAGGTCAATAACCTAAGCAAATGGAAAGGTATGTGTACCTGACAAATTAGCAATTCCTATGCAGCCATTTGCAAGGTCTGACGGCACTCCAGCACTTTTAAAAACAGTTGAAGAGAAATAAAACACAGCGTTTATACCAGATAGCTGTTGTAAAGCAAATAGGGTTGATCCAATAAAAACAACTGCAAAACGAGCTCGTGAATAAAAGTAACTTTTGAAAGGCTAAAGAAACCAGTGATAAGATAACAACAATGGCAAATACACTATAGCTACAACCATAGGGATAAACAAATTATATACCTTTAAAATGACGACCACGAAGCAGTTCTGAGAGCTTCACAGTATCAGTATCATCTCCTCTGTCTGCCTTGGATAATTCTGATATAGCAAATTTTGCTTCTGATGCACCCAGAACCCTCTCAAACTCAGTTTCTGCTTCACTAATTCTTCCTTGCTACACCATAACAGAGAGAAATAACCACAGATTATGCAACATATGAGGAGTCAGGGAGATGCAGGATGAATATTCATGAGTAGAAGAAGAAACTTTCAAAAACAACAAAGACTAGACCTGATTAATCCTCACTTTTCTGCTGACCAATAAAACACCAAAGCTTAAAAAGATGTGGACAAAGTTAGCTATAAATTGCACAATGAGGACGTGCAAATAAGTGAATAGATTAATTTATAGAAGCTTTTAAGAACTATGAATGCTAGGACATGAGTGCTCCTCATTGTTTTTACTGACTAATGTGGACCACCACTATCCTAATGAAGGGGTTAAATCTGTCAGGATTCTAAAGAGAATTGGACAAGGTTGATGAGGGGGAAAAAATAAACAAAAAATTCTAAAATAGGCAGAGCAGAGAGTACAGGGAATTATTTGCATTCTGATTCGACATCTTTTTCAATTCAATTGTCATCACTAGGTAGAAAAGCACTACAAATGAATCAGAGCACAGATTGGATAATCAACACCAGAATAGAAAAAGCAGAGGCATATAAGAGAACATCTTCAAGTTTCCACTTGATAATCAAGTTAATAGCTATTGCCAAAGTAAAAAGAAATATGGGCAACATAAGCTGGAATCTTCAACAAAGTATTTGCATTATCAACAATAGAGATTTCAAGGGATTAAACAAAAGTTACAAACAAAATGATGATAGCAGATAAAATCTAAAATGAAATGATATTAGTTGTAAACCTTGTATAACCAATGTGGACTCTCTGCGCAGAAGATCATAGCCAGAGCAAGTATAGCAGCAGGAATGGTAGAAACCCAAAAACAAACCCGCCACCTGAGCAGAAAATGTTTAGGACGTATTTTAAAAGATCGTGTGTGAAAAGTACCCAACATGAATCATAAATTTGCATCATACCATCCAGAAATTTCTTTGACAGGGATTCCGATTAATAAAGCTCCCAGTAGACCAAGGCAAGTAGCAATCTGGATGAAGGCTCCAAATGTACCCCGTACAGAAGCAGGAGAAACCTGCAATCCGATACATTTATCATATGAATAACCAAGTAAATTTTTAGCCACTCAATGAGACAGATGCAACCATTTGCATACCTCTGTCACATATAGAGAGGCAACAGGAGGACCCAAACCCAGGCCAGTCCCAACAAATAGCCTTCCTACAAGCATTCCAAACAAGTTGTTTGTTGCTGCGCTGAAAATGCAAAATCTTCCAATAAGAGAACTAGCCATAAAAATTCGTATTCAAAAGTATAAAAGAAAATTGCCACTTGGACAAATTGCCATTTTAAGTAAAATCAACTTGGAAACCTATTGGCTGCAGTACAAAATGCACAACAGAAAGCAAATCTAAGCCTAGCCCTTTAAAATAAAATTTAAGTTCTTATAGAACATTGTTCACTTGTAATATAAAAAGGCATAAACCCAAAGATTTGCTCCGTAATGTTATTCCATTAAAAGTTATGCTCAAAATAAATGAAAGAAAAAAAGCATATATAGTTTTCTATGACTGACATGAAAGAGCAATGCTACGTGTATACTAAAAGTGACACTAAATCAACCACCAGTACTAAAAGTTTGATTAAGTATAAATGTTGAATTGTGTCAGTATAAAAATTGTCATTGTCTCAATATAAAAGTTTTAATATAATGTTGGATTGAGTTAGGATACAGTTAGATTGAACAGTTGTAAATGTTGGTTTGTATCTAAGTTGAATTGAGTGGTTGATTTAGTGTCAAATTTAGTGTACATGAAGTATTTCACAACATAAAAATATCAGTGGGGAAAGAAGATCTATGGGGTCCAATAGTTGACAATCAGGTACATCATGGATCAGGGAGAAGTAAGAAATATGTTGTCTCATTAGAGAACACAGAAATAATCTATGCTGCAACGAGCAATTGATACAACATCTTCAGTCTTACTAGCTCTGCTAATAGACAAGATCACTTGATCAAAACAACCCTAGAGACTAATATTACTACTTCGTCCACCAAAAGAACCTAGCATTTGTTAATTGTCCTTATAGTCTATACAAGGGATGAATTTTAAATTAAATCGTGGCAGGTCAACCCTAATGTAAGAAGGATAAAACCATAAATTGCACAGAAAATTCTTCTTATTCTGCTAGTAAAACAATGTGAGACAAGTAATAAATCTTGGTTCTAGAAGTATAACCTCATACAAGCTCCAATAATCATTGGCAAAGCACACAACTGGAAAGCCCTTCGGCGCCCTACCCCGTCAGCAATCCAGCCACTGAATAGACATCCAATTAAGGCACCACCAAGACATATGCTCACCACCAGACCTTCATTGAAAACCAAAAAGTTAAAAACAAATTCTGATCGTATTAAATTTACAAGACATCAAATTAAGCGTGAGTTTTCAAATCTTCTTTGTCACCTTCGGCCAAGGTATTTCCACTGAAGCCAAGATCCACAGAAATGCTTTCAAGTGGTTCATTAACTACTCTGAATTAAACCCAAAAAACAGAGGATAAACATTGAAGTGTTCAAAGGATGCTCAATTAAAGCTAATAAACCAACCGAAGACATGGTAAAGGAGAAACTTAGAAAGCACAAACCCAAGATGGTATCCAAATAGAAATGAAGTAATGGTTGCCACAAGTACATGCGGTAAAGAAAGCTTCCATGAAGGGTTTGAGAGTGAGGTTTCTTTGTCCAAGCTGTGGTCTAAAAGATCTATCAAGCATTAGAGAACAGATTGATTAGTAGTCAGCATTACTAACCCCGACCATCTTTTCAATTATCATTTTCAGCTTTGGCATTTAATTGCAAATGAAAAATCATAAAAACAATGGCAACTGGATAGAAAGGAAAGCCAGATCTCTTTCACGATTGAATAACTGGCTTTTATTTGTTAAAAGTGAAATCTCTACAGGATTCTATTGCATGCTAAACTCTGCAGCAAAGTTGAACTAACTAACGTTCAATATCATATGAAATGAAGAAATTATATGTATATAGGTTCAATAAATGGTGGATACCAGTGTTTTCTTCCACGTCTGTCATGATTGAAGAATCTCTTGAAGGTGTACGTTTGTACATAGACGAATTTTCTCGATAATTCGCCCACATGCCAATATAAGATCCGCCTACTTCCCGAATCGGCAAAACTGAAAAGTTTCAGTACGGAAATTTTTATATACATGAAATCTCAGAAACGAGAACAGAATGAAAGTTGTTAATTGTTGGGCTTGAACAAAATTTCTCTGAGAAATTAAGAGATAATTATGAATTGTTATCAAACGAAGTGCTTAGAGTGCATTTGGTTTTTGCCAAACTAAGATCTTAATAGTTCCCTTCAAGTAGCATGTACTGCTTAATGCTTATACAGGAAAAAGGCATGCTGTAGATTGTGAAAAATAATACCTTAATATCACTATATCAAACATCACAAAAGATCACAGTATCCATAAAGCATAATTAATAGAACTTACAAATCACAGTATCGTCAATTAAAGCCTACTGATTCACAAAAAATCACAAAAACAAATCGCCAGTGATGCTAGAAACACGACTGTTCTAACTTCTATCAACGAGCCAGATGACGAACGAGACAAAACACAGAATAACACACTTTGTTCATCAATTTTTTAAAATTTTGAAAATTAAAAAACTCATACATGAACTGAAAAGCGCACGCTGAAGTGATTTTTGGTAAATATCAAGCACTTAAACCTCCATTCACGCACCGAACGAGCTCCTCTGTTTTATAACGGATGAAAGAAACAAAAAACAGAGGAGAAACAAAAAAGGAAAGAAAGAAGCAAAACAACGGAATCTAACGAAAATTCGTTAACCAAAAAAACGGCAAAACGAAGCAAACCGAATCGAATTGAAATTAAAAATATCAAGAGAGAATTAAACTGCAGCTGAACACGCACCAATGAAGAGAGAGCCCCGATCGAAGAGCTCTCTTTCAATCTGATTTCAAATTCTCTTTAGTTCAGATCCTCTGAGGATGGTTCTAGAGAGAGAAAGAGCAAAGTTCAGGATCTTAGAGAGAGATATATATATTTTGTTTGGGTTCGGAAAAGAGTTTGTTTGTAACGAGAGCTTAAATGCTAAGGTGGCGAAACAGCAGAAACGGAAACGGTTACGGCCAAACGGAAGCAGCTAGCGCTATCGTGCGCCGGGGGTGGTGGGTAGGTGTTGTTGCTGGTTTACGAAGGAAGGAAAAAGAGAAAGAAACGAATCCAATCAAAATACTCGTGCGTTTGGTTTGTGAAGGAAACAGAAAGAAGGGACGCGAAAATGGAAGAGAAAAAGGCAAATCTAGTAGTAGTAGAAAGAAATAAACTCATATTTCTTCCCCTTACATTTTTGTTTGTCTTTCTAGCATATTAAGATAGTGAATAAAATACTCAATTTTCTATTAGAAAGAATGTGATGACAAATGTACCCCTATAAAATATTAATTTTTATTTCTCGCAAACAATAAAAAGAGTTAAACATAGTTTCTCTTTCATAAATTAATAGTGTTAATATAAAATTAGAAAGAAATAATACATGCATTTTGAAAACAACAAATGATAAATATTATTGGACAAATCCTAATTACTAGAAAGACAATTAAAAGTGGACGGAGGAGTATACTAGCAGTAGCTAATTTTCATTGATTAATTAAATTAAATTAAAATGGGAGAATAAAGAATGGACGGTTGGAGTAGTGCCACGTGGGGAACGAAGAAAGGACACGATTCCATGTGGGGGCCCAGAATGGGGACAGGTGTTAGCTAATTATTATTTTTAATTTATTTTTTTATGATGATGTTGGTTGTGAAGATGATGATGGGGTGTTGAATAAAGTATTAGTGTCAGTGTTGGTACATAGAAAGGACCCACCCCGGAGACTCTTGGTCCAGATCTTGTCTTTTCTTCTTTCTTTTTGCGCATTTACCAAATTACTATTAGAATGAATTTGAGGAATGAAATGATTGAAGCAGTTGAAGCATGAAGCCAATATGATGATGAATATTATATGATAGAAGCAAGAGCAACAGAACAGAATAGAAGAGCGAGATGGGTTTCACCACCTTTTGAGCCTCATCGAGAGACTGTACATCAACAGTAGAGAAGTCCTCTAGGCGGTGCAGCCCAGGGATCCGTTGATCAGTCCAGAAATTCACCGACTCACCATTGTTAACTCTCCAAATTAAGTTATTTTCAACCTGCCTTCAATTTTTAACTATCCCTCTCCAAGTATTAGAGGCCAAGGCTTTAGACGAGACCTTGGGAAGATCCTCTAAACCGCAACCATATTTATGCCGAAGAATTGTGGCCCAAAGATCATCCTTCTTCTTGACCAGATTTCAACCAAGATTCATCATAAAAGATTGATTAACCATTCTGACAGACCGAAAACCCAAGCCCCCATCAGATTTTGGCTTGCAAATATCCCTCCAGCTAACAACGGGAATATAATTTAATATTAATGCACTGAATAGTATTTTTTCTTTCTCATCTAATTAAAACATTCTGTTTGTATGATTTTTTTAGATAGTAAGAAAGAAAAAACACAATTATAATTTATATGATATTATATGATCGGACGATATGTAAAAAAATATTGTTAAAAAAAATAAATCCAAAATGTAAGCATCTATTATTATGAAGAGAAGGTCATAAATTGCACAATAATGTTAAGATTTAATATTGTAATAATTAATAAATAAAAATGTTTCATGCACAATATAAAATTGTACAATTTTTATATGAGTTTAATTCTATTTTATAATTTTTTTACATAATCATTCAATTATGTATTGTTACATTAATCATAACTTTATTTTATCTCTCTTATCACCTAAAAAAACATATAAACATAACATTTTGATTGGATGGTAATATAAAATATTTATACAATTAAATTATATTATGAGTTTAATCTTCTAGTCAAATCATTATAATTCAATAATAAAAATGAGTATTATACAAATATTTTATACTTTTTTATTGCACACTAATGTTAATTAAACAGTGTGTTTTGCTGGTTAGAGATGAGTTAAGAATAAAATTACAGCAAATGACACTTCAATGTTCAGAATCACGACAAGAGAAAATAGTACGATTATAAGCCAAAAAAGTTTATATCTATTAGATATTTTTGTATTATAAGTGAGACATTATTCTTTTAACTCCTAGAGGCAAAGCAATGAACAAAGCATTAGAGATTTGAACCTCTTGATACTATTGGCTGATATAAAACTCGTTTGTTTTTCGTTTGACATAATCAGATTTCAGTTTGACTAAAGTATATTCATGAAGTGACAAGTTTCAGATTGTGGTAGAAAAATAAAGATTATGAGTCAATTGAGAAAATGAAATATTCTTTTGTAACTTAAAGACACCAATACAACCCAACCAAAATTACAGAAGAGATAAAAATATAAAAGATGGCTTTAAATATGAAAATTTAGACACCAACATTATTATATCACCTTGAACATTTAATTAAGTTGTAAGCTCTCTTTGTCTCTTGTTCATGATATTGTTTGACTCTTTAAACATACAACAACTTCGTTGCAAATCCCTCTACTTTAGCGCCAAAAATTCTTCTCATTTTCACTTTTAACGGAGCAAAAGAATCTTTAAAACCAATTAATAATAACAAAATAATTAATCCCTCACAATAAAAAAATAATAAATTACAAAAGGAATCCCTCGTTTTCAACCCAAGCGCATATAATATGCCACCACCCAATCACAATCCTCCACGTAAGGAACCCACACGTGTCGCGTCTACCCCCCTCCGGTGGAGCAAGCCGCACAGGATTAAAATCCCTCTCGTGAATCGCCCCTGTAAGACTATTTCCAATCACGCATCAATCCGACGGTGAAGATCGAAAGTTGAGCCAAGCTTCTATGAATTAAGACCGTCAATGTTGTTCTCCAATCAAGAACCGTTCGATGGAACATGCGCAAAGATCCAACCGTTGAATATTCACAAACAAAAATTGAATTTTCAAAAGCTTCGGAGAGAGAGGGAGTGAGTGTGTTTGTGTTTCTCTTCTCTCAGCTGCTTCTCGTTCTCTTCCTCCTCCTTCTTCCCTTCCCTCTCTGCAAATCCAAGTTCTTGTTCCCTTTCTCTTTCTCTCTCTCTCTCCAAAACCTCTAATAATCTTTCTCCCTCTAAAACTTTCTCTCGGTGTGTGTGTTTGGAGTTGGACTTTGGATCGATTCCGTTGAAATTGTTTTTGCGGGTTTTGCGTTCCCGAGCTGAAAATAGCTGGGTGGCAAGGTTTTGGTTTAGGGTTTTTGATACGAGAATAATTGTAATCAAGCTGAGTTTTTTCTTTTGTGTTTGTTTGGAATAATTCGGAATCGGTGGGTGAAGTTGTTGTTTTTTTTTTTCTTTAGGCTTTTTTTTATTTCTGGGTAGGAAGAACGAGAGGATCTTGGGACGAGGGGTGTGAGAAATTTTTTATTTTGAATTATTTATTTTTTAAGTTAAGGTTTTAAGGTGTGATGGGGGAAGGTGAAGGAGGGGGTGATTGCGGTCCGAAGAATGTGACGTCATCGGATTCTGCTGCAACGACGCCGTTGGATGCTCCGGCGGCCAAGAAGCTCGCCAGGCAGCTCGATTTCACTGGCTTTCCCGAACAACAACAACCGCAGCCGCAATCGCAACCTCAATTGCTTTCTCAGGTGCAGGTGCAGCAGCAGCAGATTGTGGCTCAGGTTGTGGCGGCGCAGCCCCAGGTTGCTACACAGCCACCGGTGGTTGTGAAATCAGTGCTGCCACCTGTGCCTCCGCAGTCTCCTTTGGTGAGGATGGGGTAAGTACTTGGAACCCTGATTGAAGAAGTTGAATTGAGCTGATTCAGTGCTGTATTTTGATGTTTTGAATCTTGATTGTGTGCTTCAATTTTGTGTGAAAAAAATGATCTTTTGAATTATAGGATTGGAAATTGGTGCTAAAGTTCCTTTTTTTTCTGCCTGTTGCATCTTTAGTAAGTTGATATATGTTGCTTTATCGGTTGTGGGAGTATGTGTGGAAGCTTTGATTTTTCTATGCGGGATTCCATTGCATGTGCAATGTTTTGGTATGCAATAACCAATTCTGCCATGCACTTCTATTTTCTCTCTATTTGTTTCATTTTTGCTTCCACTCTGGTTGTGTTTATTGGTTTATATTGGTCTGCTGTAATATATACTTTGTGAGGGAAATAAAGGTGGCCGGAGCTCTATGTTGCTATAAGGAGCTTACATTAGTTAAGAACTTTCATGCTGTGAATTTTATTGCAAAGGCGTTTTTGAATTATGAAGCTTGTGTTTGTTTAGTAACGCCAACGGAAAAACACATTTCATAATGTAATTTTAACAAAAGGAAGTGTGCGGCATTCCTTTCATTGAATGCTCGATTGCGTTGGGAACAATCTCAACCAAACATGCTGGAAGTTGTTTATAGTAATTTTAATGTTTCGGTTATGTTGGTAACTTTTGAATTTTGTGTACTTTCATAACTAAAATACCTGTCAATTTAAATTGCTATTTGTTTTACTCTGGGGGTGGGAGCAAGCGTTACAGTCATGGTGATGGTGTATGTTGTTTTCTATACTCTAGAGTTCACCTAATATGCTTTCATTACTAATATTTTCCCCATTTTGTTCACCAAGATATGTCTTCCCTTTTTTGTTTTAGAGTATTGTTTTCTCATATGATCTGAATGATATGTTGTTTTCACAGTTGTTGGTAAATCATTTTGATGTTCTGACTTCTAAAACAGTGCACTATAACAATGAAAGTGATTTTGAGAATTTGTTTATATTTTGACGAGCTTGAACTGATGGATCTTTATGTGAATAAATCAATGTGAAGATATCCACTTTGACATCATGTGTATGGTATGCAATTGTCTTCACAAAAAGCTGCAGCTGCATGTTTTGGTCTTCAATTAACTTATCTTTTCTTTTCAGGAAACCGGATTCTCCCAAATCCAGATCAAGAGCTAACTTTGAAATGAAAGAAGCTACTCCAAAGAAGCAAAAGCAGTGCAATTGTAAACACTCTAAATGTTTAAAGCTGTAAGCAAAATTTCCTTTCTCTCTGTATGTATGAAATTCAAAATTGTTTCTATGTGTCCATCCTCAATTCTGTTCGAGTATATAATTTTGTTACTATTCATAGTTTACTAATTGTCCGAAATCGATTTTCTTTTTCTTTCATATTAACAAAAAGGGAATTTCAATGAATGAGTAATCATAGTTTTTTTTAAAATTTTATTTAAACTTTACGGTAATGCTGATACTTAATGCCTATTCTTTATTTTATTGTTAGTTGAGTTTCCTTGTATTAAAGACTTGTTGCTATTTTGTATAACTTCATTTTTTCCTTCTTGTGTGGTCGTTTGTTTTGTTCCTGAGCTTTTGGCTTTTTGCCTAGATTGGTAGATGACCATAAAAATTAAATGTGTATCAGGAAATCTTTTTCTTATTTTGTCTCCATCTTCAAGCCACTTGCTATGTTATGCATTTATTATCCATGGGTGGTTTTAAGTTGAAGTCATTGGTTTCCATGGCCAAAGTTTGGCTCAATTTTCTTCCAAATTATGGTTGTGCAACAATATATTTTTCTTTGTGGAGTATCGGAAGAATATTGAAACACTGCTATCACAGTCATAGTTTTCCTTCGGTGGAAAAAATTATTGCACCATTACACCTTATCAGCTGCAACACGATGCTATATGACTCTAAATATTAAATTTTTTTGAGCAGATATTGTGAATGTTTTGCGTCGGGAATATATTGTGACGGTTGCAACTGTGTAAATTGTTGTAACAATGTCGAAAATGAAGCTGCTAGACGAGAAGCTGTTGAGAATACTTTAGAGCGCAATCCTAATGCATTTAGGCCAAAGATTGCAAGCAGTCCTCATGGAACACGTGATAGCAGGGTATGTAGGTCTAAATTTTTGTGACAGGTAGTGCTTTATATCATGTTTTATTCTGTAGATGATAAATTCAGTTTAAGATATGGTGGCTATACTGATTAGGCTTTTTAACTTTTTACATTTTTTGTTGGCATTTATAGGGTTCATTGTATATTCTGTGCTGATGATGCAAGACATTGTCATTTATATCTTTATTTTTCATTGATTGTGGGTTTTATGCATAAGTAACAGTATATTTCTATATAATGATTGGAGATCACTTTTCTTCAGAAGAATTTTTTTCCATAGTAAAATCTGGGCCATTCAGTTAGGTGCATCACTCTGTAAACATGAAGTTAGGCGTTTTGTTTACAACAGAATAAAACAATGTTCCAGAAACAAACATGTTTACTTGATATTAAGTATTTTTTCTGTTTCTACTAGTAGCATTTGCTATTTTCACTTAACTATGTTGACTTTATCTTTTCCAAGACATGATTTTGACCACCTATTCCTTTTGTCATCATCTTTAAATAATTGATTGGTTGATGAAACTAATGTTTTTTGTGTTTCGTTTCCTTATTTATTACAAACTGAAGTATAGAAAGTGTGTATATAAGATGCTAAAAATTAATCAGAACCAACTATGAGAGTGCCTATACAATAATGACATAAATATCTGAAATGACTGTAGCTTGTTATTGAATTAAATGGCTACTGCCTTTTGTGTCCTCTAAATGACATGACAAGTCTTTTTATTGTATACTGTCTGTTGTTGAATATCTGAATTTGAAAATGAATGTAGGAGGAGGCTGGGGAAGTTTTGATATTAGGAAAGCATAACAAGGGATGTCATTGTAAAAAATCTGGGTGCCTCAAGAAGTATTGTGAATGCTTCCAAGCCAACATTCTTTGTTCTGAAAATTGTAAATGCATGGACTGCAAGAATTTTGAGGGAAGTGAAGAGAGACAGGCTTTGTTTCATGGAGATCAAAATAACATGACATATATTCAGCAGGCAGCAAATGCTGCCATAACTGGAGCTATTGGCTCCTCTGGTTATTCATCGCCTCCAGTATCCAAGAAAAAAAAGGGTCAGGAACTCTTCCTTGGGCCAGCAGCCAAGGATCCACCCGTTAGCAAGTTGGGACAACAGGTAAACTTTCTTTTAAGTCATTTACGATTTACTCATGAGGAGCTTATTTTAAATTGGGTAATTGGTATAATTGGGAAAACGAAGAACAGTTTGTTCAGTGCACATAGCAGCTTTTAGTTGCATTATTTTTTAGTTAGGAGTCAATTATTATTTCGTTTAGAGAAATGGACTTTAATCTGAATTAAGTCTTTACTAAATTGAACGTGTCTCCTATGATTGAGTCCAATGCATAAAATTTCTAATTTTAAATTTGAATGAAAAGAGACAGAATAAGTATGAAGCTGAAACTTTTGGTTCTATATACCATGATGACTAGACAGCTGTTCCAACAGCTCATCCATAAACTCGTTCGTATAGCTGCAGATTATAGTGAATGCCCTTATGGGTAATCCTTTAATTGCTTGACTAATATGCATAATACACTAACATTCATGAAATATTTTTTAATGGTCACCAGGTAAACCATGTCAGGGGTCCAGCACCTTCCTCATCCTTGCCCTCTGTCCCTGGTGCTCGTGTTGGATCTGCAACGCTAGGTCCTTCAAAATTTATGTACAGGTAAAATGGTTATATTCATAAAATGAAGATGAATTTACAACACTCAGTTACTGACTTGCTTATTGTCAAAGGTCTCTTTTAGCGGACATCATACAACCACAGCACCTGAAAGAGCTTTGTTCAGTTCTGGTGCTAGTATCTGGGCAAGCTGCGAAGACACTTGCAGGTATTGGCTTCGTAAATCATGAATCATTATGTGAAGGTTCATCATGTTGTTTTATTTTATTCTTCCATGTATGAACGGAATGGTATTAACCTAGCAAGCCTTTTTCTCTGTTCCCCTCACCTTGATTCCCTTTAATAACTAAAATGCTCACAAACTAGTGCATTTTGCATATGCTTTACGATAACTGTCTCTGTTGAATTTGGATAAAAAATCCAATGGTAAGTGATGCTAGTCACTTTGCATGAGACTGTATTGTTGCACAAGTTTTGAGTCGTAACCTTAAAGTTTTTTGTTTACTTGCTGCTTCGAATTAAATGCCATGTGATCAACCCTTTAAATGTACTCTGATTAATTCTCTTACCAATTATGATTATTATTATTATTATGATCAGACCAGAAAAATTTACTGGAAAAGCACGCAGAAGATCAGACAGAAACTTCCCTTGCTTCTTCCAATCAATCACAATTACCAAATCAAAAGGAAGGTGATGTTGAGAAAGCTATGGCTGATGACTGTTCGAGTGCAAACCAAACAGAGAAAAACAGCCCAGATAATTCAAGTTCAGATGGTGCTGATGTCCCAAAAAGTAGGCCAATGTCTCCCGGGACTTTAGCGCTGATGTGTGACGAGCAAGATACGTTCATGACAGCTGCCTCTCCCATTGGAACAATGGCCCATGTCTGCAACACATCGTCGCAGTTTCCTTATGGACAAGGAATGACAGAAGTCTATGCAGAGCAAGAAAGGATTGTATTAACAAAGTTTAGAGATTTTCTTAATAGAGTTATCACAATGGGAGAAATAAACGGCAAGTTACTATTTTCCTCTCTTTCAGTTCTAATATTTCTTTTGGAAACATTCACAAGACCTTTTCATACCAGACTTTGGCAAAAATAAAAAAAGAAGGCCTCAAACATTACTTTTTGGCATTCAACCCCTTGGCATCAAAATACATCTGAATAGCTGCTTCTATTTATCTTCTATTTTTTCATTGAATCCACAACTTGAGCTTTGATTAAACGCCAAAACTATACATTTCACTTTGAACACAGTAGCTATTTAGACTTTGCGAAAATGAATTATTATGCAACTGTCTCATGCATTTTGCATTACCTACTTCATGGTTAAAAATTTGCAACTTGTATTTCCAATTTCAGAAACAAAGTGTTCCTCATTAGCCAGAAGTGAGTTGGAGAGTCAGAAGGATCCAAATCCAATCAACAATGGCACTGGAAATGCCAGTACCGAGACTCTGCATCAGCAGGGAGCCACTGGCAACGGTGTCGCCAAAGCTGTAGTTCCACCTGCGGCCGCAACTTCAGCCTCTAAGATCTCTGGTAATGTTGTTCCTGAAAATGGGGAGACTAAGCTGAAGACAGAAAAATAGATATGAAAGGGAATCTAACTAAGGATGTGCTGAGATACCATTGAAAGGAAAATGTAAAAACATTGCTGTTCATTTTTCTGTCTCTCCCTTTGAAGGCTCTCTCAAGAATACAAGGCACAACCATTAGTCCATCTAGGATCAATTTTCTTCTAATTTGACCATTCATACATAAATCTCAATTAAATTTTCAGCTCCAACATGGCTTGATGCGAAGCTTGTAAATTGCTGAGTTGTAATTTCATAAATTATATTATTTAGATTGAGTTCATTTGATACTTGTAATTTTAAATATAATCATTTTTGTTTTAAGGGTTTTCCCTACTTTCCCTTTTCTTTTGCATTGTCCATTACTATATTTTCATAAATCATAAATTGCAGTTTGAGTTCATTACAATTTCATATATTCGATTTTTTCGCTCTTGGATGAATAATCTATAGCCAGTTAAGTCTTCCTGATTAGTCTGTGAATTTGAATTGTAGAGAATAAAGATTTGTAAAGTGAGATAGAAGTAGAGAATTGGCTAGTTTGTATTTGGTTGATAGAACTAAAGGAGAATAATATTTTAGCAAAATTTTCACTTCAATATTTTTTTAATTTTACTAATCAGTAGAATCTTATAGTTTTACATATATTTTATTTGATCCCTGTATGCTAACATAAAAACAGAGTATAAACTTAAAGGAATCAGCTTTATATTTAAGAATTTCAAACAAGGGGATCAAAATCCCAATCATTACACTGAACCAACAACGCTTGTAAATGAGGATGATGAAGCCTAAAGCTATTCCTCATGACCCCACAAAACTTTCCCTTCTGAATATTCAGTGTTCTTCAGGGAAGAGGTGGGAATATAAAATTTGGGAGACCAAGTTTTATTTATTAAATAGACTTAGAAGGATGCAAATATTTTGAGCTACATTTACTTTCCTAGAACCATTAACCCAACAAAATGCTTGACACTTCTCATAGACGAGGCTTTGATCTTGGTGTAGATGAAGCAGGTGCACTCTGCAGACAAAATAAAAACACAATGTCAACCATTTGTTGTAGATAAATGTAATGACAACACTTAAGGTTGCGTTTGTTATGATACGATAAGATAAAATAGAAATATAGAGACGGTGAAAATAGAGATAAAAAAAAATAAAGATAATGGATTATGTATCATTATGCTTAATTTTGCATCCACTTTGTCCATACTTTTCATGAATACAGAAAAAAAAAAAAAAAAAAAAAAATGTTCAGTCGTGAGACAAATTTCTACTATGTCTGTACACCTCATTTTTGTATTTTTATCTCTGTAATTATGTTATGTATATCTTATCAAACGTAGCCTAAGATTAAGAAAATTAAAAGTTCATGAAACAAAAGAAATTTTAATGATTTCCCACGTTATACTAGGATATCCAACAATAATTTACTATTTTAGATATCTATCCAAGGATCCTATAGTGCATGTCATATTTCTATAGCCATGTATGTTAAGGTAAAGGCATATAAGGTATCAAAAACGAGGATTGGGATTGTTTCAGAAGGTTCTTTCTCCATGCACAACAAGGAAATTGACAAAATTAAATTCATTAAATTCTAATGGATAATTTGGAGGAGTCGTCGTCTTACCAAAGGAATGCCTTTAATCGCTCTTTCTTCCAAATAACTCGACGGTTTGTAGAAGTTACCATACAATTCGGACCATTTCTTTAGACTGGTATATACATGCTTAGCCCCAACCAGATCTGCCCAGAAAACAATGCCACCCCTGCCACAAAAGCAATTGCGATGAGATACACGTTAAAGAACAAGGCATGCTGTTAAGGCATATAAGCTGTGCTCGAAAAACAAATGCTAGATTAAATTACAGGGACTCGTTAACATAAGCACGAGGTTTCTACAGTTAAGAGTTATCGATGCAAAATTAACGAAAATGTGGCTGTTCCTTATTGCACACGGTCCAAATTATTATTCAAGACAATGCTCCTTTCTTTGCTCTGACGAATTTAAAAGAAGATAAGAGAAGGGAAAGCCCACCGGTAATTTGGGAAGCTCATTCCAAGAACAGATGCAATGTCAAGGTCTGATGCTCGAATAACGATTTCTTCGTCTAAGACACGGCATGCCTCATTAACTACTGGAAATAGTACCATCTCCACAATCTCTTGGTCAGTGACAGATATAGGCTGCAAATGCGATGAACACTATTAGGCCCTTGTAAAGCAATTTGGTGAAGTGTAAGAATAAACCATCACTTGTAAGGCAATTATTTCAACTGCAATGCAATGTTTAATACAGATGGCAGTCGTAATGACAGTACAAAAGAAAAGTACCTTTCCACCAGGCATAATATTGCAAAGTCTTCTTGACTGTTCAATGATTGGTAGTACTGAAGAATCTGGTTTTGGCTTGCTACCCTTTTCATAAATGTAATACCCTTTTCCATTGTTTTTTCCTGATAGCACAGAGGTGGCCAAGGACAGAAAGTGTTAAGTACACAAAAGAAAAATGTCCACAGTACAAAGAAAGCATGATTTAATTTTAAGTTCAAGTATTACCATTTCGCCCACTTTTGATCATAAGATCAACCAATGGAGATTCAAATGTGCGGCCACGGAATGCACCAGCAAATTCTTTTGCAACTGCTACAGCAACTCCATAACCAGCCAAGTCCTGAAGCCTGCAAGTCAGAGGAAGATTGGCTTCAAAATGACCATAGGGAAAGGACTAGTGTCGGTGCTTTACATGCCCATGAAATCAAGATTTTTCTTTTTTTATCTTGTTCTTTTCTATATTAGGAAGCCATAAAATCTATTCATTATACATTATCTTCAACCAAAGGTTCTATAAATTAGGGTTCAATTGAAAAACTTTCACAGCATTGTTGACATATGCATAATCTCAAATCTTTTTGTGTACTCATCGTTGTAGTGCATGTGGCGGTGAAGGTTAATATTTATGAACAAAGACATAACAATGCATTAGAGAAGAGTATTACTGGAAAGGACCCATCGGAAGGCCAAAGCTGCTTATAAGTCGATCGATCCTGAAGGGATCCACACCCAAGTTGGTCAATAAATGGGCACTTTGCGAATATGGGAAGAAGGTTCTGTTTACTGCAAAGCCAGTGCAGTTACCCACCACAACAGGAGCCTTTTTTATGATTTTACCAACTGTTATCAGATCAAGAATAATTTGTGCAGAAGTTTTCTGGGTTCGTACAATCTCCAAGAGTGGCATAATGTGAGCAGGACTGTACATCAAGAAGTTAAACAAGAAAGCATCAATAAAACATATATTCAAACTGATTATTTATTGATTTTTACAAAATGTGAACAGCACAGTCGACAAATGTCACTTTGATATCTAAGTGTGGGATCACTCAAGTACTTCAATCACCGACTTTTTTAAAAATAAAAGTTCTCTTTTAAAAAGCAAGGGAACAAGAGAAATGAGATAAATAACCTGAAAAAATGAGCACCCACAATGCGATCTTGAGAGCTGGTCTTTGCACCAATGACGTTAAGATCAATAGTTGAAGTGTTTGATGCCAAAATGCAATGGGGAGGACAAATCTTCTCAAGATCACTAAATATAGTTTGTTTAAGGCTAACATTTTCAATTACAGCCTGCAGAGAGAGAAAATTAATGCTAATTAACTTCCAACAGTATTAGCAAACACATGAGGTGAATTCAAAAAAGACTTTAGGCAACCAACCTCAATGACCATGTCCACATCTTTAAACTCAGAGTAATCCAAAACACCTTTAAGCAGTGATAGCGTTGCATCAGCCTTTTGTTTTGACAACTTTCCTCTCGCTACTAAGCCACGAACATTTGCTGCCATACAAAATAAAACAAAAATATATAAAAAAATGTTCTTTTAAAATAAACATATTGCATCAAGTATGAGAGTGGCTTAGATTAGAGTCTTCTTCCATTTTATTCTAATAAAAATGTTAGAAGGTAACAATTCAAGCTTGCTAAGGAAGGATCTTCCTTCATCCCGCAATGGACTATATCACTATACAGCTAAAGTTATAAAAAAAACTTTTCGTATATGACGAAGAATAATTCTTATAAATCGGAGCATTAATATGGATTTGGTTGGTAATCATTCAGCTCAGTGTACTGCTTGTATATAAATCGCATAAAGTTGAAGACAAAACTCACTAACATTGACCACTTAGAATTTAGAAATTGATATTTGGTTTCCATTTGTTCCTACTTTACCCAAAAAACAGGAATAGTCACCTTCTATCAATTTTATTCCCCTTTGAAGATATTCAGAATTGACTTCCTTGAGTATGACACGAATGTTGCTTAGTAGAAGAGCTGTAGCAATGCCAGAGCCCATTAGGCCTCCCCCGATAACAGCGACTTTTTTCACATTTCTTGGCTTCAGCCCAATATTAGTTACACCAGGCACCTGCCAGTACAAGACATTATTAAGTCAACACATACAAATATCCACAGCAAACTATCAAAAATCCTTTTCTCCAGTTCAACAGTTAGAGGATGAGAAATCCACATTAAAACCATGCCACATGAAATGTTAGTTTACCAGTTACCGACAAAGAATTTGCTCTCAAACACAAGGCCACTTAAACGTTTTCTAAAAACCATACAAATAATTTTGGTTTCTATAACTTTTATAAATAATAATAACAACATAAAAGGCTACTCCCCAGCATAAATTATGGAACAGAAGTACAGAACAACATGAAACTTCCCAAACACATTAAAAGAAAAAGAATGAAATAGTTTGCAAGAGTAAGTCCATAGATAGGCAAAATCTATTTCTCTGACGAACCAACCACTAGCCAATATATAAAACTAATCTCAAATTGTCAATCAGAAACAAATGCATATAGTTCAGGTATGCTATTCATCTAGGCAAAGGGATAGAGATTATCTAGCATTGTACCTTTGATATTGCACGCTGAGCAAAGAAGACATTAATTAAACCTTTTGCAGTTTCAGATAAGACTAATTTCTTGAATACTTCTGCTTCCTGCAATGAAATTTTTATTTATTAGCTGATATGTGAACTAAATCAACTTATCACAATTTACATGCAGCAAATAGAAAATGCTAAGATATAACAAAGAAGATGAAGCATTTCAACTCAAGGAATATTACATCGAACTCAAGTGAATAAAAAAGTAGAAATACCCTTAAAACTCCACTGTAGCCTCCATGAACAATTCCATGCTCAATCACGTCTATACAAGCTTGTTGCTGAGGCAAATGTGGAGCAGTCTTCTTGACATGTTGTCTGGCAGTTTTCAACACCTCACATGCTTCGGACAGGGAACCAATTTTGTCTGTCCTATGAAGAGAACGAATCCAAGGTTTGCACCTCTCACCAATCTCAAGCGCCCACAAGCGAGATACCTTTATTAACTCCTCAGGAGATACAAGAGCATCAATAAGTCCTAGTTTCTTCCCTTCTTCTGACATGATAGGCTTTGATGTCTGTAAGAATGAAAATTTGAATTCAACATAACTTTTTATTGCATCATGACAATTTTGTTTAAAAAAATGATCAACAACTTCAGGGGGGAAAAAACAATAATTTTTACAAGAATGAACTAAGCTCTCAATTTTCTTTAGCACTTTCTTCTATTTCTTTCCATTTTACAATCCATAATACATTACTAAATACTAAGTAAACACTTGGGTTCATCTCCTGAAGTGCAAATTCTATAGAATCTCAAATAATTGAAAAGGAATGATCAACATCATACCAGCATCATTTCAAGAGATTTAGAAAGCCCAACAAGCCTGGGAAGACGTTGTGTGCCTGAAGAATAAACAATTTTCATCAACATTCCAGTCAGTGCAAGCAACTAAATAGCAAAAGGTTCCTTACTCCTAATGAAGGCTGCTGAATACATGTACATGGGAAATTTCCCGATTACCTCCAAATCCAGGAATAATTCCAAGCGACAGCTCTGGCAGTCCCAGTTGAGTTCCCGGAACAGCAACACGTGCATGGCACCCCTACACAATTACAAGTTGACAAGGAATTACATTCAAGGAAATAATGAAGACACTTGAACAACAACTCTTATTTAAATCTAGAGAGTGCATTCTCAATGAGAAATACTAACCAACGCTAGTTCTAAGCCACCTCCGAGAGCAAGACCTTGTACTGCCGCAACAACAGGCTTCTTCGAATCTGTAATTATCAATAATACTAATTAATATAATAATTATAATATAGCAAGGCCACACTAAAAAAAACTCAAGGCAAGTTCTCCTCTCAAACACGGCTTACAAATTAAGGTTACAACCTTCAATCAAGTTGACAACTAGATCCACAGAGACATCAGGAAGAATTGTGGCATCCCCTGTCAAGAAAAAACAGCAAAGATAGTGCCTTCAAAGGTCATAAAACATAATCATAATAATTCAACCAAATATTTGTGTTAATACAAGTATATGTAATCAAAAGTTAAAAAAACTCACCAGTTTGGTGAACTTTCTGCATAACACTGATGTCAAACCCACCAGAAAATCTCCCACCTTTGCCTGATCATAAATTTTTAAAAAATAAAACAATTGCAAATTTTCTAGTCAAAACCACCATGACAAAGAAAAACCATCATATGTGCAATTAATTAAAGGGAAAAAAGAAACTTTACCAGTCAAAACTATAGCTTTCACGTCATTCCTCCTAGCTGCCTCTTCAAATCTATCTTTCAACCCCATGATAACTAATTCAGCCAGAAAAGAACAAAAAAAATGATCTCAGAACATCACATAACTTGAAAATTATTCAGATAACAAATACAAATAACGAAGATTGAAGAAAGAGGTGAAGCTCTGTTTCTCTCACTCACTTGGAATAGCCAAGGCATTAACAGGAGGGTTACACATGGTGATGAGAGCAACCCCATCATTTCCAACCTCAAAATCCACCTTCACAGAACCCATTTCTGAGAGAAAAATCGAATCCCAATTCACAAGTTCCTTCCTTTTTGAATCAAGTTTAGATCTTTTCCCTTTTGGCACTGAATAGAGACACGGAAAGTGGTGGGTTTAGAGGGTATAGGTATAATAGTTGAATTTGGCTGTCATAAGCATCATATATGTAGTGGTTTTAACTTTAAGTGGACCCTTCATATATATTAGTGCTTTATTTTCTTTTGACAATTATGATATTGCTTTATTAACCATTAATGTTATACACATAAAATGGTCCTCCATTAAGCAGCAATAATCTCAATCACTGCGAAATTACGAATGAAATTCCTCAGGTTGTTAGAATAGTCACTTGAATGCAAAAATAATAATAATAACACACAAAAATCAATTTTTTTGTCAAAAATTGAGAAAGTTAGTTAAATAATCTGATTATTTGAGTACATAAAAGAAAAAAAAATACCTTTATATATATTGATAGTACTAGTATATAGTAGTACATCCCTAGATAAAATTATATTTATACTTTTATTACAATAATTAAAACTATTTTATTTTTCACACTTAGACTTTAATAAATACATCCAAATTACAAGCATTTTACTGTAAAATTAGAATTATAAATATTAAATTAATCAAAGGATTTGGAGTAAAATATCATAAGGTTTAGCATAATTAACAGCTAATTAATTTTCTTAAATAAATATCTCACCGTGGAGGAAGTAAGAATGGTGAGATTCCCAAGGTTGGAGATAATGTATGAAGACAAGAGGAAATGTGTGAAATTTCCTAACATTTCTTTTGCTTTTTGATCACATTATAAAAACGTTGTTAAAATCAACTATAATTGACTAAAGAGAAAATGGCTGAATCTCTTCGATCAATTTCTTTTGTTCACAATATGTTTAATCAGTATCCAACATGTGCTATATATAATACGTAATATATGACATATATATATATATATGACACACATTATGTATTATATATAACACAAGTTGATACTAATTAGACGTATTTTTGTTTTTATAATAAATATTATTGCTTTCCTCATAAGGATTAGAAAATTTCCTAATCAAAATATACAAATTGGCAACTTTCTATAAAGAGTTGAGAATTTCTAATATTTGTAGTGATTGTTTCCTATGTAATGTAATGAAGATGTGTGGTTCCTAGAAATTGATTTTGGATTATGAAAGTGAATGATGACCAAGTTGACTCAACAACCTCCAAGGTGTTGTGTCTCGTGTGAAATAAAGAAATGCAAATGAATCCATCACCATCTACAGCAACATGCATCTATGCTCAAACCCTAAATTTTATTGGCCATAGCTCATCGATGAAGACAAAACACATGGTCGGAATGCCTTTTTTTCTTTTTTCTTGTGTACGTTTTGTTTCCTCGTAAATACAAGTATAAGAAATTAACATTATCGATTCAGTGTTTTAAAAATATGCTTAAATTCTTATAAATACAATATTTGTAAGATATGATATATAATATGCATATCATTATGGTTGCATAAAATGTAATATACATTATACATATTATATTTTATATATTGTGCATAATATGTTGACTGTTTTAATTTATTTTAATTGTACACATAACAGTACTCTATTTCAAAGCCTTTGACGAACTAAATCATTTTGTTTTATATAATTTCGATGCACTGAACCTCATTGTCGCATAAACAATTCTTGAATTTAAACTATATATAGTTCTAATTTAAAAACTACAAATTTTTGGCAAATAGTGTTCCTTCATATATTATTAATAGGATTGAATTTACATATATATTTTACACTGCCAACAAGTAATAGAAATTTAAGAGAATAAAATGTTTTATACGGATACGAAAATTGTATGAAAATTAATCACTTATTAATATCGTATAAGGTAAACACATTGGTTCCGTGTGCATGTTAAAGTGGGTGTCTGGTATAGATCTTGTCTTCTAGACCTTTGATTTTCTTTTGTCCCTTTAGGATTGAGTCTCAATCCTATCAAGTTTTATACGGATACGAAAGATTAACTCTGAATCCCAACAAAACTAATATTTGGTCTTTCATCATCCATTCATCTCATTATTAATTACATGTGTTCATTTCGTCCTTTAGCCTATCATCTTCTTTCTTTCTTTCTTCAAATCTTAATAAATAATATTTATTGCAACTCTTTTAATTAATTTTTTTGTTAGCAATTACCCTTAAGAATATTTACTAAGAATTTTAAGATAATAAGCTTGGTTTTAAAAAACATGAGATTTTTGTATTTTTTAAGCATGGCTCCATATTTTTAAAGTTATTTGTTTTAATAATCTTAAAAAATGCCCAATAAAATTCTTAGATTAAAAATTAAATAAGTATAGTCGGAACCATTTGAAATTTTGTAGGCATATAGTGGTAGTAGTATTTACTTTAGGAACTCCCAAACTGAACCACGTTATCACAAACTTGTTCACAAAGTCAAAATTTTCTTCCATGACTTAAATGCTTATCCTTTTACGATACTAATAATAAATACAAAAACTCTTTTTGTTTCTTTTTTTCCATTACCTTTCTGTTTGGGCCGGGCTACTTGATGCTTATTGGGCCTAGCCAAAAAAGGGTAGGCCCAGTAGACAAAAAACACAGTAACACTCACTGAACTTCATGGTTGAGCTTCGGGTCATGGTGAAGCAATGCACAGATAGTTGTAGCTGAGCATTGAACAACAACAACAGCACCCAACGATGGCAACCTCGAAGGTATTGTCTAGGTTGTCCTCTCGATTGAAGCTTTTTTCTCATACTAAGCTTCCCAAGTCGTCGTCATCATCTTCACTCTCTCCCTCTGCACCCTGCATAATTTCTCGCACTTCGCAGCGGTGAGTGTTCTGTTTCTCGAATCTCGTTTTTTGGCGCTACCCCACCTGGAAAAGATTGCATTTTTCTCGTTTTTATCTCAATCCCAGAAATAAAAATGTTTCTTTTCTTTTGGGGTTGATGTTTTGTTTGTGATTTTGGTTAGGTTACCGGTGGAATTGGGCAGCATAGGTTCGTTGATGCCGTTGCACAGTGCAGTAGCTTCAGCTAGATTAGTATCAAGCTTGTGCATTGAATCTCAGGGATGGTGTTTAGTTCCTCAAGGTGAGTTAATGTGATTTTCAGTGGCATAGCGATAGCGTATCATATGTGAGATTGAACTTGAGGATAATGTAGTGTGCAATTTTGATTCTGAAATTATATGCGCTATTCACTTTTAGTCCTTGGAAATAAGAAATTGACAATGTAGTGCTCAAGTTACAAGAAAGTCTTAAATTACTTACTAGTTATATGAACAGAAAATTAGTATAGGTGCTAACTTGAATCACTTTTTTGCAACTTCAAGGACTAAAATTGTTTTTTTTTTCTTAATTATTCCAGAGGATCAAAATGGACCTTTATTCATTCTAGAATCTAGAAGTACATTTCAGCTGCATATATCTACTTCACACTAGATTAGAATCACATTATGGTTATGGTATGTTATCTTAGATTGTGGACGTTGCTTTCTGCTACTCCAATGGGAAAAATGAAATATAACTTGGTTTAGGGCAACACTTTTCCCCAGCATTGTGAAATAGGGTGTGTTTGGATTAGTTTATTCTTGATTCAAAGCAGCATATAATTAAAAAACTTAATGAGACAGCTTTTGAAAATAAGAAAAGAAAATGATCATTTGCCAATAATAATATGTTACCAAACATGCACTCATATGCTTACATGAGTTGGGTTGCTAGTGTGTTTGGTAGCACTGTGTTCCTCAAAAATAGGAATATGGAAAATTGGAGGAGTGAAAGCTTGCAAGGTATTTGGAGAAGGAAAATGATAATATAGACTCGAGTTTATGGTGAACCCTACACATGGCAACATATCAACCAAGAGTTTCATAATATTATTATAGTTATAACTTTTAATTATATTTTGAATGGTTGATATGTTGCCACGTATAGAGTTCACCGTGAACCCGAGTCTATATTAATACTACTCTTTGGAGAATGGACATAATACCACATTGTCCATTTTCATTCCTCAATTTTACACCTGCAAACCACACCCTAAAATGCAATAAAGAAAACTTTTATATTGGACTGGCCTGTCGGTTCGGGTACGAAACTCGGCCAGCCTACTCATATTTGAGCTGGAAATTGGCCTGATGAGTGATGACTGATAAGTGATAAGTAACCTTCTTGTTGAAAAATTGGGCCGTGGTGTTGTTTTCTTCCACAGTTCCACCTGATCAGGCTTAATAATATTCATAATTGAATAAAAATAACTTACTGTAATGTTTCTTGTTGTCAATTTTACAGGAATTTCCATGCCTTTATGACACTACCTATCCACGGCTTGTTGGTGGATGTATTGCGGTTGATGACCAACTGGGGTTTTTGTTCATGTTTTCCTTTTGTTACAATCTTGAGACTTCATCTGATATCTGTGAGGAACATGTAGTGCAATTCATGGTGGTTACTTCTTTGACTGGTTCAATTAATCTTCATATACTTTGTAACATGAATTTTTTGGTCTGTAGAAGCGGTTGAGTTTATTTGTTAGTTAATAATGCATTACAACACTGTCAAACCAGACACGATATATTGAACTTTTAGTGTATGATCCTTTGAGGAAGACACTGTTCTCCTTTGGTTGAAATAGGGGATATCAATATGACTATCTGAGTCTTCTGGTGATATCAAATAAGACTATTGTTGGAGTCAGTTATCATTTCTCTATAACTTTAAAAGAACAGCTCCTGCAACTGTATCTACAATGGAGTTTCAACATGTTGGTCTTGGCAACCATGAAAGAGTACAGGAAACACCTCAAGAGTGTTAAAAAGTCCTAGATGCTTTTTTCAGCATAGGTGTTCTCAGATAGTAAAGGGATATCGAGGTTTTTTGCTGATATAAAATCTATTCAGTTTTAATCCTAATACAATAGTTGGAAGTTGTAACAAAATGAAGGGTTTTTAGTTCTCAAAACATGCATTGAGGAAATAATTAATGTTAGAAATTTTTAGACACCACTAATGGATGTGGCATTTTTGTACTGCTCTTGGTTCTATGCCAGTTGATTCAAAATTTCTTTTTTAATTTGCATGTTCATTGTTAAATCTATAGTTCCACAAAAAGCTTATGCTTGAAGCACACGATACTAAAAGATAATATATAATTTTAAAGTCTTTAAAAGCCTTTGTGTGGGATTAAAGAATGTCATTGCCCATCATTTCACATGCATTGCAAATTTTGTGTACAGGTCAATGTAGTAACAAGCAAGAATGATGTTGGACATTTTTTTCTTAGTAATACAAGTATGGTTTCAGATTTTCTTTTCTTCCTCCATAACTCCACACAAATATACAGTTAATTCATCTAGTCGACCTTTCATTTACACGTCGTTCTGATTTAAATTCAATTATCAAATTTATCCTTTCATCCTTTCAGTGGGTGATTAGTAGATATTTCTATAAACGTTTAATGAGTTCAAAAATATGTTTTGACAGTAAACCAAGACTAATTTCCCTTTCAACTTAATAATTGATTGAAGAAAAATCTACCACTTGTTAATCTTATTTTTCAGCTAAATATTAATATTGTATTGTGTTTATTGGTACATCATCAGTTGCTTGATTGAGGCACTTTATCACTGTCATTTCTTCATTATGAGGCATCCCTTAGAAGTGAGCTTGTGTTCACATGTATGTGTCACATTAACATTTGAACGTGTTGTGTTTGACAAAAAACCAAACCCAAAACAACATCTTCAATCAACTCCAAAAATTCTTCATCACTCAAAATATGATGAATGAGGCAAGTAATTATTGATTTTGTTTTCATCTTATGACTTTTTTTTAAGAAGACAAATTAGAGTACCACAGTTAATAGTAACACAGTCTTGTCTTTATCAGAAGAACTTCAAATGATAATCTCAATCATCATCAATTCAAAGCTAAATTTTTTTAGCTTAAGCCAAAATTTTGAAAAGGGGTTGCAGTGTTAGTACATGCACTAGTGCCTGTCATTGCATTATAGTCTCTTTTTAAATGAAAAGTTACAGAAAAGAGAAGAACAGAATATCACGGGACTGAAACTGTTATTTGTCATATTCCACCATATTTTTGGTGCCTTCTTTTATTGAGTTTTTGTTTGTTTTCAACACATCACAAACCTCCACAAGTGACATAACATAACCCCTCTTGGTCACTCTCTTGAATGAGTTATGACAAAACCAATGCATAATTGCACAAATCCACAAGTCTCATTCAGAAGAGATAGAAGATAGAATCAATAGATAAGGAACTTTGTCTTGACAAATTAAAGCATTTATTTTCATTACCACAACCTTTGTTTCTTCACACTGAAAATCATCAGTAACAAGAGCATGATGGAGGTGGTGAGTTTCAAATCCTTTTCTATTGAGAAACAAGAAGCTGAACCTGAGGTAGAAGATAGCATGCACTTTTTCAAGTCTCTTCAGGTTCATATTCCATTTTGTGCTGTACTCTTTGGCATTTTTTTACATTATCTTTCATTTTTTCTTTTTTTAAGAATAGTAACATCTTTTGCTCATGTTGGTTGCAGGAGTTAAAAGAACTGAGGTCTCAGCTTCACCATGCTGCAGATTACTGTGAAGCAACATTCTTGAAAGGAACAACAAAGAGAGAGTGAGTCCTCTATGCTCAGTTACTCACCACAGTTTTATGTCAATGTGAAAGTTTTTCTCTGCATTTTTGCTTCTTCCTTCTTTGCCATTAAGTTCAGAAGGATTCATTACCCTTCTTGTGGTTCATATCTATGTAGCAAGAATTAGTCCTAAATTAGCTAACCTCTTTTTATTTATTTTTTTTTTAAGAGATTCTTGGATAGACACAATTCTAACACCTCATATTTAGACATGTTAAAGTGAGTCATAATAACTTCATTCAAGATATGATTACTTAATTGTGAGCTCCATGCTTTTAAGTGTGCCTAATCATGACTTGTTAAATTGTGTCCATCAAAGAATTTTTCTTTTCTCTTTTTTTCTCCTTGATTATCTGTTATTCTTTTAAAGCTGCATAATGCTCAGCCAATATCAGCATCAGTACAAAATCTTGGCACAATATTATTGTTTTTGGTCTACAGTTGATTCCATAGTACTTAGACAGGAAACTAGGCACAATAATAGAAGCTATGCTTAAATTTTTTTGGCATTTTTTAACCCAAAAATAAAAACTGTTGCATTTGTATAATAGGGGACCACTCACTCACTGATTCTGTCACTGTTGAGTGTTAGTATTACTATTACCCAAAATTCAATGAGTCTTTCTGTTTTTTTTTTTTTTTTTAAGTAAGAATCAATGATTTTAATGTAGCTCTCACAAGTTTCCTAATGAATTATTCTATCTTAGGAAAACACAAATATTATTAACCATAGATTATTGTGGTAGCCTAATGAATCCTTTTTTAAAACTTATTTCTTTCTTGATACATGAGCTTTATAATCTGTAAAGAAAGAGAACTTGTTTTGACTCTGACAGATTGGAACTTGTAAATATTGCAGTGTGATGGAGAACACAAAAGAATACATATGCAGAGCTGTGGTCACTGTGGTTGATCATCTTGGAAGTGTCTCTGCCAATCTTGAAGGCCTTATTTCTCAAACAAATGCATTTTCTGATGCTGAGTTCAGAATCCAATGCCTCAAACAAGTTAGTATTATCCCTTTGGACTCACCCCAAAATATGCACAACAGAATGTTTTTTGAAATTATTCTCACACCAAATTGTTGTCTTACTTTTACTACTATTCATGTTGGCTAATAGTTTATCTTTATTTTGCTGCTTGATTGTTAATTTACTTTATTTAACAGGTAAGTAATAATTTGCTAGTAACATAACCTATTAACAGTGATAAAGATTTTATAATCATGGCATAATAAATCACTAGCTACCACAAAATTATGTAAAATGCATGTATGAATATCATTATCATCATAAACTAAACACATATGAACAGCATGCTGATAACCTTGCAAATTCATGACAGTTACTAAAGATGTTTTTATTTTTTTGACAGAGACTTTTCTCATGTGAACAATATGCTGATAAGCTTGCCCTCACAAAAATGAGATGGAGGGAGAAATTGCCAAGATTCCATTCAAGATATTTATCATCACGTTAGTACTTCATGTCACATATTGATTCTTCTGATAGGAACAATTGCAACTAAATTACATTATTTTTCCATCATCTAATTCATTATTTCTATTTTATTTTTTTAATAATTAATTACCATGATCAGCGCCTGCCCTTGAGAGATCATGCAGTGAAAAATCAAGGTACCTCTTTATTCCTAAATACCTCCATGAATCTATTAATGTGGCATTTGATCTCATTATGAAAATGGAACAGATTATAGATTTTAGTTTGTTATTTATTGTATCTTTTTTTCATTCAATGCAGAGATTCTAAAAGTGAAGTTCCTTCAAAAACAGAAGATAAACAAGTACTAGAAACACAGGAGGATTTGCCACTTTTTATGTACACACAGAAGCCACTTTCAGAAAAGAATTTGAAGTCAAACACTGCTACATTTAAAGGGCATAATAATTTGGCCATAGGTAGCACATTATTCTGTTCTGATATCCAAAAGAAAAATAATGTTCTGTTCTTATGCACAATTTTCTTTTGGTATTTGCATGACTAATGCAATTTTCTTTTTCATGCTAAATCTACAATAGTACCTGTCCGGGATGGTTTGTCAGTCTTAACCAAAGTTTCAAATCCCACATTTCATTTCCAAGTGAGTTTGCCTTCTACCCTCTACAAGGTGATGTATCTTCTAATATAAAATTTTCACATGACTTGATCATGTCTTATTTTTCAATCTTTCATAATTGATTGTCTTTTGTGATATGCTGTGTCTGACTTTCTGAATCAATGATAAAAGATCACACATGATCAGGTTAAGTACATAAAATTTGGTATCATCTAATGGGAGGGTCCATTCATTCATCTTTTTGTATTCTTGGTTCATGCTGCTTGCTGCTTGTCATAGATTTCTTATTGTGAATGGTTTAATGTGTTTGAAGGGTACACAGAAGGTTGGACGCCATAGAAGATCCTTGCATGGCAGTGACATCTTATGGCTCATTCGGCGTACTAAACGAACCCCATGAAAGCTTAAGAGCATACAACTTCATCTTCTGGTTTCAAGCACTCATAGTGGTTTATTTGTTTCTAGTAATATTTCCTCATCTTGTTCATAAGTAGCAGTTCAATGTTATTTGCAAGAGTCAAGAACCAAACATTATGAACTACTTTGTATTTTAGTTACCTTGAAAGTAGTTATTATTGTAATTTTGGTAGGAAAGGTGATCATGATATAAAGGGTGCATTTGTTTCCAAGGATTCTCTTAAAAATGAGAACTTAGGAATAAGACAATGGCATGAAAAAGAAAAATATTATTCCTAAGAAAGCTACACTCTCATGTTTTCCATGACATGGTGGTGAATACAAATTATCTTGTAAAAGACTATTAAAATGAAAGGAATAATAATGATTTCATTAATGATGTTACATAAGGACTATCAATTTTCTACTATTTTGAAGAAGTAAGGAATGAAGAATTTACAAGCAGCCCATAAATTACACAACCTACTAGCTTGAATTGACTATAGTGTAGAAGCTGGTTATGTTAACAAGCACATGGCTGATGAATACTCATATACAAATACTAACTTCCCTTTCCATGGAAGGAAGGAAGAATAGTACTCAAGAGAGTTTCTCTCTAATGAAGTTTTTACACACCTGCATTGTCACTGTTTTTACATCACTGTGTTTCATTCCTTTACTCTTTCTTCCTACCTTCTATGTTGTTGATATTAATGTCGACCTATTGGAGTTTTTGTGACATTCAACATTTCAAGCTTATCCAAATAGTAAGCTTTCTTTGGGGTTGAAAACTTTGGTGATTTGTTGTTCAAAGCCTTTTCATCATTTTCTTTTGCTGAATCTTCTAAGTCCCCTGCAGTGCTATCCTTCTTTGTTTCAGTACTCCTACTTTTGACTGAACCCCAACCCATGAAATCTGATAGAGTCATTGCGCTCGGTGTCTCTGCAGAATGCAAGTTGCTTGCCTCTTCTTCGCCGGTATTCGGGGACCTCTCTTCTTCTGCTGGCGCAGAATCCACTAAATACTTCCTGCTGCCAACCGTCGATGATGGATTCTTTGTCATCAAATCGGCATACAAGACATCCTCAATCCTCGACATAACTGTGTAAGCCAAGCTTTCTATTACTCTTGAGTAGCTCTCTAGAATGGCTTGTCCCACATCCTGTCCATGTTTTGCAAGAAATTAAAGATCATTGATGACCACATAGTTTAAAGTTAATATAATAAAAAGACGGCCTAATGCATGAGACTCCCACGTCACGGCCTTCCCCAAGGTTGACGAGGCTTTTCTAGGATTTAAACCTGTGGCCTTCAGCTCACAAGGCAGCATTAAAATTGTTTGGAGTTTTGGTTTTTTACCTTGTTATATTGGATTTTGCTGATGTCAAGTGAAGATTGTGGAAGTCCTGGGAAATGCTGCTTGAGTAGAAGCAATATTGTCTCTGCTCTCTCTTCAAAGAGTTCCCTCTTCTCCATGCTCACTGCTGAGCCCCATGAAGACTTTCCATCCTTGTTGTTCATCTTCCTTTTCCATATCACTATGGAAGCTTCAATCCTATTCTTGAGGTCAAGCACCTTATGTTCTGTGGACAAGTCCATTGTTGAGAGGAATTGCCCTGGATCAAAGAACTCCTCAGTGATGCTCTTGTAGATTGTTTCACCAAGGCTTTCTCTACCATTCTGCCAAATGGAACATGAATTAGAACAAGAAGAAGAAGATTAACCCAAAACAACAATTTTGAGTTCTAATGAAATAAATAAGCCATTTAGAACTGTTTTTTGGTTTAGCTATATTACCTTAGGAAGAGATTCAATGTAGTTATCAGGAATCGCCATCTCAGATAGTACCTGCGCATTTATCGCCATGGCTGCTTTAAGTACCTGGTTAACCGAGTCCTTCTCGAACTGTATCCATCTTCCAGCTGATTCTGACAACCCTGTTGGTGGAACCTGAACTGTTGGCAGCCACCACTTGTCACTCTTTCTTTTAGTGCTAGTCTTGCCCTCCGGCTGCTCATCGTTTTTGGAGACATATGAGAACTCTTTTTGATCTTTAAAGTTATCCAATGTGTCCTGTTCCATTGCTAACAAGTTAGTCCATTGTGATTGAAACAAAGCCAATTGAATAGTGATGCTGCAGAAAGAATATATATATATATATATAGCTACTACTTACAATGAGCATTGCATCAAGCTTGCGCAAGGCCGGGATGTTCATGAGCAGATCGGTTCGTTGCCTAGTTGTCATGATCTGCATTAAGTCAGAACATGTTAATTTGTATGAGCAAATTGAAAATAAAATCTTTGGACTAATTATTTACATAATAAAATTAGCAGTGAGGGTAAGAATGAGAGTGCCAACCTCCATAGTTGTTCCATCCTTAGCTAATTGTTTTGATGGAGCAAATTCAACAATGTGATCTGACACAGATAGAAGCCACTCAACCTCTTTTCTCCACCTAGCCTTCCTTTCTGCATTCATTGGCTCTAGCTTTGATATTTCTCCAAAAACAGATGCTGCATTGTATTGAAAACAAGCAAATCATATAGAATGGAAATTAAAAATTTCATTAGATGATACATTTCAGATACTCATAATCTTGTGTACTGAAATTTTAATTAAGAGGGCACATGATCAATTCTTGTTTCATATCAAAACAAAATACAAAAGTTTGGTAAGAAAATGTATATACCAGCAAGGTTTGTTATGGCATTTGACAAAGCCAATGCTGAAGAAACACCATTTCCTGCACCTGACATGTCTTCTCCTAGAAGTAACTTAGCAAACCTATCCTTTATCATGTCGTTTTCTGAATAAAAGCACAAAAGGAAAAAAAATTAAACAACTTATCTCAAACAGGTAAAAATGAAGGAAATTTTAAATTATGCAGCATCTCATCATCTTATTTCATCAAATTTGGGGTTATCGGATTTATCTAATTGCAATGTAAAACCAGCCACAGAAGAGCGACCCAATGCAGAGAAGCTATTTTCAGGATATGAAATTGTGACCTAGGTCACACGGCGGCAACCTTATCGTTGCGCCTGAACTCACCCAGAATGTAAATCAAAAACAAACTTGACTTAAATTTAAAGGGTAAAATAGAAGTATACCAGATGGGGGCCTAGGAGGCATCTTAGGTAGTTCAGTGGCAGAGCTTTGTGATGGAACAAGATCAGTATTGAGAGAATTTCCTATTGGCTGAACCTCAAATGGATGATTATTTGATCTCAGTTCAAAGCTTTTAGAGTGAACCTTCTCACTTCCTTCCTCTTCATCATCACAATCCCTTTCAAAAAAATCATGAATATGCTTCCCAGGAATCTCAAACATCTTCCTGAAATGAAAAGACTTAGACTTCTGCATGCTGCTTTGGTGACTGAAAGCCCTAACCATTGTTTATTAGATTGCACCTCCTTTGTATTCCTCCTTTGTTCCACAATGAAACAAAGGAAGCTATATATTCCCTAGAATCAATGTTTTCTTGTGTATGTTCCTTCTTCTTGATTGTAAACAAAAAAGTACTATTTGATCAAAATGAATGATATGCTAAACTTGAAAAGATTCTAATCATTTGAATTGTATTGCAAATGTTTGAAGAAGAAGAAGAAAAAGGAGGGACAGTAATCTGTTTGAGTTTGTTTCATGAATGAATGGATGATGAGAGGCTAATACATGACATTGCTTGACCATAGAAACCATAAACCCCTAACTATAGAAGTAGTTCTTTTTATTTTTGTCTCTACCATTCCTTTCTTCAACTCTTCAATTTTGTTGTTATCATTGGTACCAACTGCCTAAAATAAAAGTGTGTATGTCAGGTTGAACAGAAATTGAAGAGTGAATGAACACAGGAAAATTATGTAAGAATGGAATTTAGGAAAAAATGTCTATTAATGGATACATTAATCTATCTCTGTTGATTTTGAAATTTAATTTGAATCAATTATTTCAGGAGAGCCACAGATTGAGCTTCACTATAATTAGAATAGAGCATTCCATGACAGGTTAGAAGCGGTTGAGCTTGCAAATTTCTCATATGATCACAATCAAATTATTAATTAGGGGCTTCATTATTCATTATTTCGTTTCATTAAGCTTGCTTTAGTAACAAATTTTCCATTTAATTTTTTAATAGAATTTTTATGTTAGGAAAAGTTGTTTTATGTTTTAAGTGATATTGTTTATAAGTTATTCATTCCAATTATACTTTAAATATAGTACATATTTCACATAAATAACATGAATTAAATATGATTGTAACAAATCCAAATTTGAAGAAAAGAAGAAAAAGAAATCAATAGTTTTTTAAAAATTAAAAATTATTTTTTTCAATTACAAGTACTTTTTAGTTTTTATCTGAAGTGTATTCAAATACTCTAAAAATAAATAATTTATTTTTTAAAAATGCAAATGGTGGGAAGTAGTAGCAATTCTAAGATTTAAGTACGGAAAATGCTAAATATATATAGAACAGTACTTCTTCACTCATTTTTTACCTCATTCAAATGTTGGTAACTTTGATAAATATGTTTACAACTTGCCAACATATTTATTAAAATTGCTAACATTTGAATGTGTGGAGTGAAACTGTGTTATATACCAATAACACTCGGATACTTATTTTCTTTTGGGCCAAAGATAGTATTCCTTTTTTCATAAATGATAGTGGTGAATGTATACTGTTATAAGAAAGGTTCCACAGTTTAGGGTTTTGCATTGGTGGTAATCCAAAAGGCTTGATGCTTTTGATATTGGGCTTTAATCTTGTGGTCCACAAACAATTTTGCTCTTTATTTGATATGAATGTGAGGTTCGACCAAAAACAGAAAAGATATGAGTGTGATAAACTTCAACCAAAAATAAAAAACTTTGACAAAATAAAGTAAAAAAGTTGTTAAAACAATATAGTATTTATGGAATACTAATTTATACTTTTAATTACTTTTGTATCGTACAATTATATCAGTTAAATATATGAAAAATGGGTTTTATTTTGAGCATGAATACTTCTCACAAACTTGTTTCTATAAAGATGTATTTATTTTATATATGCGTATATTTTGGTTATCTTAAAAAATTTGTCCGAATAAATAAAAAAACAACTAGTAGTATACATCCTTATAGAAAAAAGTAAAAAAACTATTGTAAAAATATTTTTTAAAGATGTGTTTGCTTAACAAGAGTGAGAAAATAAAACAGGGAGAATTATCTTCGAATTTTAGAGACTACTCAACTAATTTTGAAAACAATATACTCAGAACATAAAATATTCAGTCATTGTTATTCTTTTTGCGTTTACGCATTTAAAATAGAATATATTGCTCTTTTAAATGCCCTAGCTAAGCAAAACGACTAATTTCTATGGCAGGTTAAAATAGCTAAAATGGAAATAATGTTAAACAAATATTATTACAGTTTACCCACGAAATCTAGCATAGTTGATGACTAATTAAACCCTCTAATCTCTCATTAAAAACACTTTAAAAGGATTAATCACAGCTGACCATGGATAATTTGAGCAATAAAAATATTATTAGAGTTTTGTCATTGAGTGTCATAAAAGTACTATTTAAAATTTTCAATATATTAAAGAGTTGTAAATATTTTTAAAGTACACATTAGCAAAGAATTTATTTTTGTTATCCATTTTTAAGTTTTTTTCATTTGACAATTGGCATGCATGGACAAATTTAAATTTAAGTACTAGAAATTGGGTCTCACTTATCACAAAATTACCTTAGTATATCAATATTACTCGTTGTATAATAGAAATACATTCAATTAATATTCAATATATGTTATATATTATTATATATATGTTATATATAATATATTATATATATAGCATATATTATGTATGGTATATATAATATATATTAATTGAATATTTTTTTTTTTTTGTATAACAAGAAAATTAAAGTCAAACATAACCTGCTAACTTGTTCTTCTTCTAGGCCGGAATTAGGGGAATTGAAGTGACCCTTGAATAAAAAAAGAAGACTGAATTGAATATTCACTCCATCCAACATATATAATTCAGGCAATCCTTTTGGAATGATTTTATTTTTTAGAGTATCCATAATCCATGTCTAGACACATTAATTAATCTTCTCACATAAATACACAATGTAGATTATATTCATTGGAGATAATAGACACTAACCACGAATTTTAAAGTTGATTTATCATCATAATAATGAAGATTAGATCATCGATCTCTGATTAAGAAAAAGGAGGTAATCCTTAACAAGCTCATCTCAATTCACGTGGTCCTTTATATGGAATTATTAATTTGATGCGAAATAATCATCTAGCGGAGAAATTCTTCTATGATATATTTCAGAACAAGTAAATGTATGTTTTTATTGTATCATTTAATCTAGCAGTAATATTTGTTGTACATAAAAAATACATTCATCGAGTATTCAACGTGTGTTATATGTCATATGTAATGTGTTGGATGTATTTTCGATGTATAACAAGCATTACTATTTAATTTATAGTACTTATTGATGACCATTTATAATGTCAATTAAACAATAATGTTTGTGGTACAACAAAAATACGTCCAAAAAGCATCTAATATATGTTATACATAAGATAAGACGTACGTAATATGTGCTATATATATATATATATAGTACATGTACGTATAGCACATATTACGTCTTATTATGTATAACACACATTGGATACTCGTTAGACGTATTTATGTTAAAGTATAATTGGTCAATTAAATCCCTGTTGACAATATAATGCAATCACTTGACAAAGTAAAATTCCCAAGCCTTCTTATTACCGACCCTGTAGCTTGTTCTAATTATTATAATAAACAAGTGAAATAATTTTGTTTTGATTAATTATAAATCAAACTCACGGAGAAACTAACTGTGCCAAATCATCATATCTCACTTTAATTATAGGTAACTAGGATAAATCATATATATATTGTGACATGTCAATACACATAGAAAAAGACAAAGAAAAACTACAATGATGATATATATATCTAATAATGGAGCATGTTGATGAGAGGACAAAATAACAAGATGTCTCATTCCACAGTCCAACACTTATCACTGACCACAAAAATCCAAGCAACACCAGCAGCTATCTTTTTTCTTGAATATATATAAATTTATATAAATGGGACCCTATGTCTAGGATTCTTGTTCATTTTTCAACAATTTCAAAGCTAGTTATGAGTTTTAATAATGTTCTGAAATATTCTTCTTGATATATAACACTAGTGTTTTTTTTTTTAATTATTATAGTTGCTATATATTTTGCTACAATAATTATTTGTTACTAAACATGCCGGCCTGCCCCCATATATTATTATTATTATTAGTGTTATAGTTAACAACTAATTGGTTAATCAAATACAAATAATAATATATAATAAGGAAATTGGGGCATTATATATCTATATCTATATATATATATATATATATATGATATAGCATCTCTATCTGATTTGCACAAGCTCCACTTGCCAAGACACAAGAGTCAGGGGCTGCATGCCAAATTGCAACCTACCTTTTCTTTTTAGTTCTTAATTTCAAATTCAAATTTTGGTAGATAATGACTTGATAGAGATTCTGATGAAGGCGTTTTATAATTAAGAGATGTGAAGCCTTAGCTTGGACATCAAACAATAATTAATTTCCTTGCTTAATTTATTAAGTTTTACTTTAATTTTGTAACTTTAAAAATGATTTAGGTAAAAAAAAAATAGAGACAAAAGAGGATCTCCAAAATCAACAACAAATTTGACTTTTTGAATCATTACTTAGGTTAAAAGTGAAAAAGAAAAAAAAAAGGTATAGCTAGACGTAAGAGTTTATCGAGTAATATAATATAGGATAATTTCAAATCTAATTGCTTTATAGTAGTTCATTTACATTATGGTTTATCACTCCAACATTTATTTATGTTTTCCTAAATTTTGGTCTTCTCTAACCATTCTTCCGTGAAGACTACTCTCCCTTTTTTATGGTAAAGAGAATTCAAAATAAACAAATATAAACAATCGATAGACTGATTTATTTATTTATTGATGATTCGTTATCCAATTAATTAATGGAAGAGTGGTATGAGAAAGGGATGGGGCTGAGATCACAGTATCCATCACCGACTGCCCAATATTTAACCACAAAATTGAATTACTTAATCATAATCAAAGACGTTCCTTTCCTCTTTCATGCATTTCCCTCCATTTTCTTAACAGCTAGAAATAGACAGAACATGATGAGGACATAGCAAAATCATTTGAATTAGGTGACAATGAGTTGATAAAGAAGAGTTAACAATAAAAGGCAGAAAAAAGAACAATCATTATGAGACAAGGCTACACTCATTTTAGGATTCCACAACCATAATTGACAAATGGGCCAAACTCAAATGTCAATTTTTTTTTCTTTCCTTCTATGTATATATCCACCAGTTGCAACTAAACTAATTTTCCCCCTATAATAATTGCAATTTCTGCTTTTTATAAAACACTATTTATTTATTCTTTAATTGCAACTATAGCATAATTTCTGTACTGAATGTCACGGATGTTGGATGCTATCATCATGTTCAAGTAGTTTAATTGGTATGAGTTGCGGAAAAATTATTAAGTGAACCGAGATTCATTTGTTCTGCATTATTTATTACATGATATATAATTTTAAATGTCAATTATAGTGGGGAGAGAGGAGGATAAGTTTCGAACAAGGAAATAAAATAGTTTATGTGTCAAAATATAAATGATACAGAACAAATAAATCTCTTGCTCTTAATGTACCTAACAATCTCTCTTTAGTTGTATTATTTGTTATATATTTTATTGATTTCTGTGTCCATGAAAGTATTATCAACTATTATATAAAATATGTATATCATTCAAGTAAGATTTGTAATACTCCTACATTCTAATGATAAATAAATTTCTTGTCATGAAGGAAGAGAAATTTAAAATATATAAAAATTATTTATCATTTACTTAGGAGTATCCATCAAATGAGCTCTGACTTTTGTACCCTTTAAAAAAATTCAAATGCTGACTACAATTTGAAATTTAACAACCAAACAAGGAAAAGGTTCGGGTGAGGAAGGATTGAATTACATTTATGATATTGTAGTGTTGGCAAAATGAAACAAGAGTCCTGTGACTGCATTTAAAAAAGCAATTTGAATTGCTTCCTTCTTGCCAAACTTTTTTAAACTCTTTCTAGTACCAAGTGAAGTGACAGGTGTAAAATACACATATAAAGTTATGGCTTGAAGGATGAAGGATCGAATTAATTGTCGATGGTGACATAAAAGAGGAAACATAAAATTGGTGCTATTAATAACAGTTTTGTATGCAAAGTGCAAGTTCCCTCACCCTCAAACATAACCAAGAAACCAATTTTGAAGTCAAATCATGTTTCTCATACAACAGAAATACGTTCAACTAGTATCCAACATATGCTATACATAATACATAATGTGTACCATATGTGTAGTACACATTGGATATACAATGTTTTTTTTTTCAATTTTAGTTAGCCAAATTTTTAAATATTTAATTAAAAGTTTGATTTTTAGCTGGGGTTATAAAGATTTTATCATGAGCATATGCAAAATCTATGTGCATGCATTATTCGACTCTATGCTTTTAAATTATTTGTTTGTCCTTCCAACAATAGATACCCTAGGTTCAATTGTTAGAAACTAATTTTGGAAAAAAAAAATGTCAATTTATAATACAAGATATCAACAATTCTTTATATCTTATTTTTCTGTATATAATAAAATAATAAGGGTTTTGCCAAGCTTAAAGAGTATCTTCAGGGTACTTATTAATAAAACCAAAATAATAAATAAGAGACTTAATTTAGAAGTATGACTTTACGGACAATAAATATATATTCTAATTAAACAATTCTCTTAACGATATTTTGCAAAAGAAATTTAATATTAACTAGGTAATATTTCACTTTGTATGTATTAGTAAGGACCTTTGGCCGGCAAATTTACCTGTGGTACTATTCAATGCATACCCTACAGAAGTGATGGAAGTATATATATCAATTTTTCAATAAGAAGTGTGAATTAATTTTAGCTTGTTACTATCAACAGAACATGGCCATATGCAATCAGAAGTTTTTCAACAATAAAGGTAGGTGGGGCTATGTCACTACTTTCAACAAAATCAATACTTAAAAGCAATAAAATAAATAAAAGTAGTTGCCTTCAAGGAATAAAATATTTGAAGAATGGGAGATATCATATATGACGAACAATGAACCAAAGTAGAAGGTACCCCATCACGGCCTTGTTCTAACAATAACACTTCAACCCACTCAAATAGTACAAAACTCGTTTCTATATATGCTTGATAATAACAAGAACACCATTTTTTAACACAAATATCTAGATCACAATAAAAAATCAGTCAAAACAGTCAATAAAACTCATTTAATATTTTATGGCCCAAATATCACTTTTAATCATGAGTATATTTTTAATGGACTGGGTGATTGTGACTCAAATTCTTATTTGTTGGCTGTTTTGGCTGATTTTTTGTTATGTCTTTAGCAATACTCTTTTTTTAATTACAAAAGTAAAATAACATTTTAATTTTAATTATTTTGTAACACTTTAGGTTTTGGAAGATTATAGTTATACATTTATTGGTCCTTGAAAGTTTTTTTGTTTATAATACTTTAGTCCTTCAAAAATTATACCTATACCTTGTTTATTTACTAACATTAAATTTCTAACACCAAGATATGATATAAATGGAAAGTTGACTTCTATATGGCCAAACCTTATCTTTGGTGCGTGAATTCAAAATTTAAAAGAAATACATACATTTTTGCCCAAGATCAAATATTTACATGGTGACATAATAATAGTATAAAGACATCTAGGTGTTATTGCTGAAATTAAAAATAAAATAAAAAAATAGAGAGAGAAGGATTTTATTCTGTTGTCAAAGGATAAAAATATTTGATCTGTTGTCACCTCTGATCTATTTCCAAAAAATTCTGTGGGTGGATTTGTGTTTTATTCAAATTTCAAATTTAAAACAATAATTTAAACCAATTTATTTCACCTTACATAATTTAAGATGTAGTAGTACTAAACATTTAGCATAACCAATAATAGCTTTACTATTACCACATTTAGAATTTTTTTATTTATAGAATTCCTCAACCCGTAGGTTTTATTTATCTTTTTGTTTCTTGTCGTTTTATATCAACTGTTTGCAGTAACGTAAGCCTTTTTTTTTAGTGAAGCTACATGACAAAGTATATGAAATAATAATGAAATCAAGTCTTACATTACATAGGCATCGTTCTATTTAATAATTAATTAATATATGGAAACATATATTTTATCTGAATAGCGTATGCTAGATTAGCATTTAGCATGCCTCAGATGTCATAGTATCAACTATCAAGCCAATCATTTCACGTATTCAAAGGAATCAACCACGCAAATGGTAAATCCTAGTAATTAATTTAATTCTCCCAAATGCTATCTCAGCAATGATTATTATACAACAGAAATATATTTAATTAGTGTATAACGTGTGTTATACATAAGACATAATGTGTATTATACGTATGTGTACTATACATATTATATCTTACATATAACACATGTTAGATACTAGTTGAATGTATTTATATTAATCTATTATTATATGTCAAAACATTATATACTACAATTATTAATAGTTAACCATAAACATTGTGCATTAGCAGCACTCTCACCTAAATGTACGTAGATGAGTGATATACAATTAATTTTGCATTTGTAATTTAATTTATACGAGAAAATTTTGGATGAATAAAATCATAAAGTTTGTAAAGAATTGTTTAGAAGAGTTGACTTTAAATCGTTTTTCAATTAATGAATATAATATTCACATTATGATTATACTATTGTAGTGCATTTGATAGTTATTTAAGTTCCTTAAAACATTTAGTTAAAAGTTTGATCATTGGTGGTATATATGAAGAAACTCTATGAACCATATAGTTAATTAATTTTTTTTAAACATTTAGTTAAGGTATACTTTGCTTGTAGGATAAAATTGAAGGTCATTTTTTTAATTAAATTGATCTTTATTTTTATTCTCTAACCTAGTGTTTCCTCATGAAAATTTTCTTAAAAATAATTGGTCAATAATCAATTTGAATTGACCGAGAATTCAACTTACTCATCTACTTAAATAAAAATTGAGAGTTCAATTCTCACATTATATATACATAAATTAATTGATTAACGATAAACTTTTGAATGAAACTCAAATTTGTAGCTTATCAATTATTAATATGTACCTTAAAATTCAAAAGAAATAATTGATTTATATTATCAACATCAGAAAAAAATAATAATTATATAATGTCAACCCACAAAAATACATTAATGACAAGATCGAAGTAAGATGATGATAATCCTCTTATTCCCAATTTAATAATCAAGGGTTTAATCCTATATAGAATATATTTTTTTTTGGTAATAATATACAATATATTTGAAATTAGACAATTCTATTTATCAACAAGTATCTATACACCAATTATCTAAAAAAGGACATTTCACATCCAATAATGCACTTATGAATTAAAAAAAAATAAAGATACTAATAAAAAACACCCTTTTTAGTCTTTTATGGGAATAATAATATTCTATTCAAAAACAATGATACAATAATGATCCTCAAAGAAAAGTAGCAAGAAAGTTCCAAATTTTCTGAATTTCATAAAAAAGTAAAAGAAAAAAATAGGGTTTTCCGTGTGGATTCAATTTCCACCGTGTGACTGTGAGCACTACTACTACTACTACTTGCTGACTCTGTTTTTCCTTTCACAGTGCTTTTGAAACAGCTTTGCTTCTTGTGTGGCACACTGCAACATGTGTACGACACCATAACCCATTTTTTATTTTGATTTTGATTTTGATTTTTCATTTTTATCTCTCTCACACAAAAATCTTTCAACGATCTCATTGTCTCACCAACATGCTCATTTTAACAAAAAGAAAACAACGCCATTTAACCTTAACACACAACACTTAGATCATTTTTTTTGGAAACACTCTGTTTTTTATTTGCTAGTTCAGTTTTGGTTTGCTTCGCTTCTCACAAGTCAATACCACCGACTGATATGATCTTCCCACGTGGATCTGAGCCTCTTTCAGCTCATTCCCATGGATGAAGCTTTTAAAAGCCTCTCTGGGTCATCACCAATTCACCATAAAAGTGACATTTTTTGAAGTGCTCTGTTTTTTTTTCCCTTATCTTGGGGTGGTCATTTTTTTTCATGGTTTTGGGATTGGTGCTGAGAATGAGAAGTTGGAGAAAAAACAAGCAAGGGTAAGTGTTTGTGTGAAAACCGTGAATTCTGTGAGTTCTTGTTTGTGGGTTTTTTGGATTGAACTGTTGCATTTTTTGTCTTCTCTGTTGTTTGATTTTGAAGGGTGAATAAAACATGGAATTGTGAATGTGTGGTTTCACCAACTCTTAGGAACAATAAACAATGTTACTACTGTTTTCTGGAAAATGAAAATGATGACTTTGTGTGATCAAAGTTTGAGTTTTTGTGCATCATTTCCAAGTGAATAATCACCAACAGATCTCTCTCTTTCTCTCTCTCCCTCTCCCTGTGCATTGCTTCAGAGTAAAATTGGAAACAGATGAAAATAGTTAAGTTTCCAAAATTCAAGGGTTAGTGATCTAGATTTTTTTTACTTATTATTACTGTGTGTTATTTTTTCCCTCCCTATCTTGATCTGTCTACTTTATACAAGAAATTATTATTTTGATGGGGACTGATTGTAATTAGTTAATTGCATATGTTTCAGGGGGAGAAGTTTGTATTATTTTTGCCTAATGTAGACAAACTGTGAGATCCAAGAAGACAACACCGAGTAAGTATATAGTATATGAATTTAATAAGAATTGGTGTATTTTTATATCTTTTTTTGGGGTTGTTTAATATAGTGTTAGTTAGCCTCTCAGATTGTTGATGAAATTCCTGTGACAGAATTAATATCTCACCCAAGGACTGAGTCATGTATAGGCCATTCATATCATGTGATGATCCAAAAGGAGTTGTTGAGTGTGGGACAATAAGGAAACACAGGACCAATTCTCAGAAGATGAAGGACAAGGCAAGAAGCCGGAGGCCGGCCGAAAGCATGGAGACATCATCTGCAAGCAAACCAGACAAAGAAGAGAAGGTCTCAAAGGGGTCCACAGAAGGATCTTTTGATCCATCATCCTTGCAGCTCATGGAGGTATCGCGAGGTGCGCAGAAGTTGAACAACATGATTGATTCATGGTCTAGGGGCCTACGGTACGATGGAAGGTCTGAAGATATTGCTAGAGATTTGTTGAAAGGAGCTCTTGATCTCCAAGAGTCACTAGTAGTTCTTCGAAAGGTGCAAGAGGCTTCACAAAACATGGTGAATCCGAAGAGAAAACAGAACGAGAAACCCGAGAGAGGAAGACTCGATGCAAAGTTGATTGATAGAGCACATTTTTCTAATCAATCCAGTGATCAGAGTTATCCAATGGGATTTCAAAGACCTTGGCCTTCTGCTGATGGTTCTTCAAGTAGCTGCAGAGAGGAACTTAAGAAGGTGATTAAGGAGAGTTTGGTTAGGCAAAATCTGTTTCCAAGCACAAGCACTGAAGCATTGGATTCGGCATCAGAATTCCATTCTACTAGCTCAAGCCAATCTTCTTTGGTCCACAATGATAGGTTTTCTGATTCTTCTTTCTCCCCAGTAATTGCTAGGAAAGAAAAAGGACCTAGTCTGGTTGCTAGGTTGATGGGTTTAGAAGAAGTTCCCTCAAGAGATTTTTCATCAGTTATGCAAAAACAGTTGGAGATTGAAAAGATTGTGAATCATGAGAGGCCAACATTTGAGGTAGCTTTGCCTAAGGTAAGAAAGAATAGTTCTCTAATTGAGAAGGATTATCCAGAAAGACACAAAACACTGAGGGAAATTCTTGAGACAACTCATCACAATGGACTTGTAAAGAGTTCTTCTGCCAGAGAGACCAGCCATCAGGTCCATCATTTCAGCAGTATGCGTCACAAGATGTTTGATGATTTACCACCAATTGTGCTCATCAAACCTCGATGCTCCCCGTATAAGGAATTCGCGAGAGTCCATGAGCCAGTTTCCCAGGAAGAGTTATCCCTCAGGAAACTTAAAGCAAAACCAGTCCCTTCAAAAACATTCAAGCAAAGAGAAGGGTTAATCGCCAACTTGGGAAAAGAAAAGGAAGAACATGCATCGAAAAGGATAACCAAAGAGGAAAGAACCGAGCTCCCCAGAGCGGTTGTGGAACCGGATGCAAAAGAGATCAAGCCTAATGAAAATGAGAAGGCACCAAGAGGAAAGGTAAAACTGCATAGGGATGTTAGTAAAAGATCACAAGAAAGTGAGACAGTTGATAAAAAGTCTAAGGTGAAGATTACTGGCAAAAAGCCACTGGAAAAGGAGATCCCAAAGCCTAAAGTTCTGACGAAATCTCAAGATCAAGGAGAAATCAATGCCACAAAGTTGAGGAAGCCGCAAAGTGTGTCCAGAATTGAGAAGAATGAGATTCCCTGCAAAAAGACTACTGCTTCAATCACAATCTCCAAAACAAAGAATCAGAAAAGTAATAATTCCAAGGAACTGATAAAGAATCAGATGAAGAAGCAAAAGTCTGTTGCTCAGCCAGAAGCAGCCAAACCAGTTGTAAGTCTACTCTTCTGTGTCTTGTTTTTTCTTTTCTCTAGTGATGTTTGAACTACCTTGTAGAAAATATAGTTTGGATGATGTAATCAACGAACGAAGCAAGGTCTTTTCGATTGGAGTTTTAATTCACTAATCTTTCTGCACAGGGTGAACAACTAGGACAGGGAGAAGAAGAAAAGAGTATTGATGTTTCTTGTAATGATGATCATGCTCAGATTAGAATCATCAGTACGGTAGCAGATGATCTTGCAATAGACGAAGAAGTAGATGCCTCTGCTAATAAGATTAGAGGTAAATCTCTCTAGTTATCACTAAAGTTAAATGATTATTGGGAGGGGTTATGCATATGATATTTATGTGACAAATGTATGGATATGGATGTCGGCACGTATATCGTCACACTCCACATAACAGGTATTTTTTCCCCCTCTTTTTGGATATATTGCAGAAGATTGTAATCAGAGCCAGAGTTCTTCAAGAAATGATGTTATGATGCTAAACTCTCAACATGAAAATGGTGGAATCCATGCCAAGGAAGCTCATGACAGCACCAATATCGACGAAGCAGATTGCAAAGAAGAGGGGGCTGAGCTGAAAAATTTGCTATTAACTAGTCAATCATTCATTTGCCATGCAGAGGAGCTCCTCAATCTTGATATAGATCATTCTAAGATCCTACCAAAGAATGAAACCAATGGAATAACCAATATGAGGCTCTATTTGGATTGTGCAAATGAACTCACTGAGAGGAAAAGTCTTCAAGGGTCACAACTAGTGCACCCTTTATTGATAACTTGTGTAGAAAACTCAAGATTACACATTTCCTTAGGAAGGTTGGTTGAGGAAATCCATGTTTCAATTGAGAATCTGAGGTCTTTCAGTGATGAAAATTCTGGGAAGAAAGTTCATTCAGATAATATATATGCAATGATGGATAGGGATATAAAGTGCAGTGGGATGATGAATGGAATATGGAACTGTGGTTGGAGGCATGGATTTTCTGCAGATGAGGCTGAGCAAGTTGTGAGTGAAGTAGAGAGTCTTGTTTTAAGTGGATTAATTGAGGAGGTAATTGTAAATTTATGATTACATTACACATTTTCAAACATTTGGAATTATGGATATAGACACTTTAGATATCATATCAACAAGGTTATCAAACCCGAGAATTTACCTGAATTTGCGTAGTTTTCACAAATTTAGGTAAACTTAAATTGTAAAGCTCATTTTGTGAACTTGATTAGAGGGTCTGAACTCGAGTTAGCTCAAGAGTTTGATAGTCTTACATATCAGCATTCCATGTGGTATATAAACGATGATTAAATTAATATAGGAAACAAGAGTTGAACCCCTTTGGCTGCAGAAGTTGCATAATTATGCTCTGAAAATTTTTAGTTCAAGAATAGAATACTCATACATGGATTATATGTAGTGCATTGTTTAACCTTGCATGCTAATTTCAAGCAATTGAAAATGTGTAAAATCAAGTTTGTCCTAGTTAATGATCATTTGGTGCAACTTTCGCAATAGTATTATATACTTTTCTTGGGAATTCTTTTGGAGTACTGATATTTTATTAGATAATGTGATTTAATTATGAATTTGATGAATATAAAGTTTTCATGTTAATATCAATGTACCTTTGAGATTGGGCTAGAAGGGTCAAGAGTATGGCTTATAGGGATACCTCTTTTTCTATCCCCTGTTTTTGTCAGTACATATGACACCAACTCTTGTCCTCCATGCTTAATCATTTGTAGAAAAACTGTGACTTCTAGAGATCGCTAAATACTACCCTCATACTATTGTTGCTAAGAAGTGAACATTCATAACCAAACAAATTATAATAAAAATGGAAGAAATTAATCAAATACACAGAGAGAGCCTTGTTATGGTTTGATTACAAAACTTTGGACAGGAGAAGATAATAATAGAGTCTAAAAACCTCTGTTTCACACAACTCTTTTACACAGAAACATACATATTCCGCTTGTACATTTACAAGAAATTAAGTTCATACATATAAAAATCAAGAAAAGTCTGTGAGCTGATAGTAATATAAGAACTAAGAGGAGCTAGGTTCCCTTATAGATGAGAAAATTGAGGGTCTCAAGAGCAAAATATATGAAAGTCCCTGGTGAATGGCTGAAAAAGCACCCAAAATTTGAACCCACCACACATTGCCATCCACTCCCATACATCTTATCAAACTCCTGAGAAACCATTAAACAACTTCATTATTAATGTGACAAACAAATATGAAATAATAATCAAAAGAAGAAGAAAAAGCACCTTCTTGATGTGGCCTGCAATAGATATGCAATCATAGACATCATAGAGATCAAGGGCCTGAGAAGCAAAGGACATGGCATGAACTTGCATCTTTTCTGGCATGTCTGTTTCCTTCACAAGAGCTTTTCCTTCCAACATCTTATTAATCAGTTTGTAATTGTAACTCTCAGAAATTAAACCAGAAAGTGACTCTAGATTCTACACTTATTGCTGTCCTATTCCTATATATAAGGTAAATTATTATGTTGCAAAGAGATGTAAAGTGAAAGAATCAATGGATGAGATTCTGGCAGAAATGAAAAGGAAAATAATTGAAAGTACCAGAATCCAAGTCACAGATGATGCAGCACTTTGAGTGTGGCACGTAATTATATAGACCCAACTCTCTAAGTGCACCTTTCTTGTCAGCATTTACATTTGTCTAATTTCCCTTTGCTTCCCTCCATTTACTCATCACTCCCTCATAAAATTCCAAACTTCCATGTTGAAATTATAAATGACATTTGATTTTTTTCCCATGGGATACCAATTTAACACCTTCATTTAAATGAAAATTATTATTTGTACTCATAATGTATAGATACGGCACCGACTTATAGAGTCGGACTACTTATTTGGTTTTATACAAAATACCAATAAGGGGAGGCATTCCAGTAAAAGCACACTACTTTATAATTGAATGATGTGAACCCTTTTAAAATAGGATTTAATGATGGATGAAGTATAAATTTAAATAGTCTCTTATATGCTATGAATACAAATAATATGAAGCTTTCTTGATCATTCTAATAAAAAATAAATTATTTAGCAGAATAAATTGAAGGATGGTTAATTTTGACTAGATGAGAAAGCATGAACATGGTTATTTATAAATATTTGATCATGTTTCTTTCATATAAAAAGTGTAATTGTATGGTTTTTTTAAGAGTGGAAATGCCCAATTTGATAGACACAAAAATTGACTGATGATTATAGCAGCCAAATTAATGTTGCTACCCGGTCATAGAAGTAGAACAGCTACGAATCTTCATTTATGGCTTTGAAGTTTTCTTTTTCTTTTTCTTTTTTCCTCTCCTGGTCTAAGGCTTCAAAGGGTATTGAACAAAAAGGTATGCTATTGATCCATTATTCTAATCAAGAATATGTAGCAGCCAAGATTTACTACTCTTATATTATTGAGGAAGTATTTACGATTAAGAAATAAGATTAAATCTCGAAAAACATATTTATTAGAAGGAGAGTAATTATAAATGTTTTATCTTTTCAAATTATGAGAATAATGTTTCCTATTATTACACTAGGACTAGGATGGTTCTTCCTCCATTCCATCATGTCCCCCTCCATTAAATGAAAGAAGGTTCTTTTCAATTTCCTCTTTGAGTCAATTTTGGATCCTTTGATCCCTTTTTCTGGAAGCATGCCATGTCATGTGCTATAGAAGGGGAATTTTACATGTGGAATGAAAATTGTACAATAGTACAATTCTAATATTCACTATTGGATTATATTAGTTTGTAAATTTATATTATAATCCAATCGTTAATATGATTGTTATATAAATAGTGTACAATTTTCATTGTACACGTAGTATTAGTGGCTATGAAATAATGTCATTTGCTTAATTGTGTATAGAAGATCAATGGGCTGTTCTCGTGTTCACTGCTATACATTAGTACATGTCCTCCTCAAGAGCCAACAAAACTAACACTACATTGTTTTTCTAAACTAAGTATCTATAATTTGATTTGAATTAGGTCAAATTAAAGAATAACAAAATTTATAAGAATGGGATTTTACCTTGTCCTCCAATAGGGATATACCTATACCTCTTCACCTAAAAGGCAAGAATAATGTTATAATAGTGCTTTCTATATTATACAATACAATTATACTCAAGCTCATGTATATTGGCAACGACTTCTTAATTCATTATGAAAAGTTCAGTAATTAAGTAAAGAATCTCCAATTATTTAGTATAATCATTATCACCAAACACTTTCAAGAATAACATGCGATGAACATTAATAATTCATTCATAGTTGCCAAAACTCATCGTTGACCGCAATTCATCAATTTGCACTTGACAACTCAGTGAGCATACTATTTGATTATTTAAAACAAAACAAAACAATTTGTGTTGGGATGTTATTTATCCAATGATTTACTTTATCCTTATAACTTATCTAAAAAATCATTTGTGTATTTCTTATTTTTGCATAACAATTTGGGTTAAGAAATAATTTACAACAAATAATTAAATTCCAACTGTTAAGTATACAAGATACAAACGAAAAATTCCAAAAATTAATTATACTTAATAAACATGATAATATATAAGTAAATGAAATTATGATACTCCAAAGACTTCTATTTTAATTCGCCAAACTTAAAAATTAAAATAAACCAGACAGCAGAAGAAAACCCAAATGTGTGACTTATCAATTAATTAAATTTTACTGTATTCCGAAATCAAAATACCAATCATTAAGAATAAAAAAAAAGAAGAGAAAAAAAGGAAGAGAAGAGCGATTGAAGGTTGAAGAGTGGGATTTTCATTGCTTTCTTCGATTTCTCCGAGGGACACACACACAACAGTTGAAGCACAAAGCAAAGAATAGCGCTTTCGAATTTGTGAAACGACGTCGCTTTTATGGGCGATGAAAAGTCCTCTATGGCAATGACAACCAGAGATAGAGATCGAGAGCTTCTGATCCCCGTCGGAGATGCCGCCGCCGGTGATGCTGCAGCTGCCGCGTCCTCCAAGCCATCTTCTTCATCTTCCTCCACGCACCATGCTGGCCGCGAGGTGAATTGATTGATCTCTCTTGCTCCGCCTAATTAGGGTTTTGTTGACTGATTCAAAAAGACTGGAACTGGAATTAGATTTCATTCTGTTTATTATTTTCTCTTCCAATCTGATTAATCTGAGTCGTTGAATGTGTTAGTTTAGGTATTGGGGAGATTGGAATTTTCTTCGAATTGGATTGGAATTCGTGTGTGCGTGTGTGTGTGTGTGAATTAGAAATGGTAGGAGCTGGATTGAGAGGAAGTGTAATTGGGAACATTGATTTCGTTTTGTTTCCAATTATGGTTGAGCTCAGTTTTCACCTACTTTTGCATACATATAAATTGGAGGTGATTTTTCTCAACATGATATTGAACATCAAATTAGAGTTATCACTTATCACACTCTTTTAGTTGCACATAAGAATTTTCTATGGCTTCACAACTGTTGGTTTTTTTTGACAGATTGCTATTTGTTGTTTCTTTCAATTTTGTAGACTTTTTACAAGGTTGTTAGGAGCTGGGCATCAAAAAAGTTCATGACTGGATGGTAATGTGTACTTGTATATATGGCATACCCTTTACTCATTGTGTATTGTTACCCATGAAATTTGTGCTCAGATGGTTTCTGAATCTTTTTGTATTTTTATTTTCGTATCTGGATGAAATATGTCCTTTGTATGCTTTACTTTCTTTGAAACATTTATTTATGTTCTATTTTTTTTATCAACATTTTATTTATATGGCTATCTTGTTGTATATGGTGCTTCTGTCGTGAACCTGAAGTTACAGTGCGTAATAGTTGCTTGTGTTGTAAAGCGGAAAACTTATACTCCCTTCTCTACTAGTGTAGGAGTCATGTTTGAAACTTTGTATTAATAATTGAAGTCTTAGTGTCTTACTATTTATATATTAGGAAATCATGATGAAATGAAGAACCTGGATTTTAGAATCTAAACCACAAATCTTCAAATCATTTATGGTCCTTAAGACTATTCCTAAGTTAATTATGGCAAAATACTATCTTATCACTTGTTTTGAAAGGATAAGGTGATCGTGCAATTGATCAATTGTAAGTCATCATAGATCATTATATGCAGAATACTTGATGTAAAGAATGCTTGTTCTTTTCCAGTATTCACTCCTCTGCTTGTACATATAACATATCTAAGGTTTGCAGAATTGTGTTTCTACCTAGTGGTGGTCTGTATTTATTGGGACCCATTGTTGCTCTGGCCTCTTCATATTCATGAAGTCCTTTCCTTTATTTCTTATGGTGAATCAGTGATAGCTCACTGCTAGTTCTTTTGCAGTGTCATTCTCTTTCCAATTGCAATCACCTTCTATATAACATGGTGGTTCATCCATTTCGTGGATGGATTTTTTTCTCCAATCTATGATCAACTCGGAATTGATATTTTTGGTAAGTTCTTCTCTTTTAGTGCACTTCAGTTGCATGTATTGAAAAGAGATACATCTTTGTCTGTTCTTTTCTCTAACTCATTAAACATGTCGACATCATTTGATTTTGCTATTACTTCTCTGTTTAGGTCTTGGATTTGTAACTTCCATAACATTCATCTTCTTGGTTGGGGTTTTCATGTCCTCGTGGTTGGGTGCATCTGTTTTGGGCCTTGGGGAGTGGTTTATCAAGCGAATGCCCCTCGTTCGTCATATTTATAATGCCTCCAAGCAGATTAGTGCTGCTATCTCACCAGGTGTGTTTTTATGAACATCTTACCCTTAGTTATGAACATCAATAAATGAAAAAATAGCTTTCCTTAACATGAATATTGTCACAGATCAAAATACACAAGCCTTCAAAGAAGTAGCCATCATACGGCATCCACGTGTTGGTGAATATGCATTTGGATTCATCACGTCATCTGTTATTCTTCAGGTTTATAAGCAACTTTTATGCTGGTGGCTTTAAGTTTGGAAGTTTTTTTTTTTTTTTTATACGATTGCTTGACTGGGAGTATTGTGTGGGTCTAGTTTTGACTTTTTCTTGCTTTATGTTTCATATGGTCATGTTAATGAATCGTACTAAACATGAATAGCTAATGCTTGTTTGGCATGTATTGATAAATAATATTGTTGTAATTTTACTTCTTTTGCCATCGGTTATCTAGGGTTGATGCAATTGCTCCTTATTGTTGCCAACTTGCCATTCCATACTTTCAGTATTCTTATGCTGTTGATTGGCTGTCAGTATCTTAGCTTCATTTTCACTTGTGGTGTATCTTTTAAGCCATATACTATTACTGATTGTGATGTTTTACTTTTACCAAGGATAAACATTTGATGCATTGAGTTAGATGAGAACGGTTAATTGTCATTTATTGAATATTATCTGTGTTTCACACAACATTACACATTGAAGTTGATTCCTCTCTGTCTCTTTTCAATTAAACTTCTGCAGAACTATTCTGGAGATGAGGAGCTATGCTGTGTCTATGTTCCAACAAACCATCTTTATATTGGTGATATATTTCTCGTGAACACCAAGGATGTTATCAGGCCAAACTTATCTGTTCGTGAAGGAATTGGTGAGTGGTTCTTGTTTTTAATAGTTACTCAGTCTTCAAATATGTAATTCAAAGCTTGGCTTCTTGCAGTTTGTTTCCTTAATCCTTAGTCTCCTTTCTGGGCCCTCCCTTTACTTGAGGTGCCTTGAAATCAAAACAAATAGGCTTTTGGTCTTGGATATTGGGGGGAAAACTGAATGAAAAGGGACTTACGAGTACTAGTAGTTGCACATAAACTCAATCACATTTTCCTGACGCACTCTTTTTTGCATGCACATACGATGAATGTGTACCTTTTTCTTTCGCATTTTGTTGTTTTGGTATTTTGGTAGATCATCTGCTCCAGAACATGCTTAAAGGCATAATAATAATAATAGTACAACAGCAACATAATGTCATCTAATTCAGTCCCTCCACTTTCAACAAATCCTAAGCTGAAGTTTTGTTACAAAATTGCAGAAATTGTCGTTTCCGGAGGCATGTCAATGCCGCAGATCCTATCAACGATCGATTCACGCGCCATGCCAAGGGATATAAGTAGACCCATCAGAAGCTGATACCTTGTCTTGAAATGGAGTCATCAGAATGACAGTGCAATCATCTGGTGTTGGGAATTGCAATGTGTTGGATTGGATATACATTGTTGATTGCTGAGAAGTGTTAGATTCTGATGGCTCGTGTAACATTCATTTATGTGTAATAGAATGTAGAATTTAGCGTTTGTTTGGAAATATAGTTTGAGTTATTATTGGCATACACAATTCTATTCTCTACTTTGAGGCTCGAATTTTAACTTGTGCATAATCTAGTGGTTTCCCACTTACTATAGCAATTCAATTTTGTAGTGAAATGGATTTCAACTCAATGTAGTGTGTGGTTAACATTATGTCATTATGTGACCAAAACCCATTAACTATTCTCAGTTTTAGTTTTCATGAAGCACAAGTATACTTTCATACCTTTAGGGTAGGGAAAGGTTTTGTTATGGCAGTGGTTAAAGAAAGAAAAATGAAAACAAAAATGTGAATCTTCATTTGACAGGGGATTTCTTCAGCCCTCTATAAAGCTTATGGATATTGGTATTCTTTAATTAATTTGTGATTAAAAATTTAATACGTATTTTATTAACTTAAAATATTTATATTAATCAAACTTATAAATATATCATATCTGTTGGAATTCAATAGGGTTATTACAGGCTAGAATTTTATTTATAGGACTTCAACCTTCCTATTTTCTTTCTTCTTTTTTTAATCTTTTTTTTTTAAAAAAAGAAGAGTGCTAAATAACGAGGTTAATTTTTCATGTTAAATTTAGTGAACTGTAAAAAGTATTGAATTAAATGCATAGTTAAAAATATGTCCCATCTCATTTTACTCTTTAAATTACCTTTTAAATAAATTATTTTGAGGAAAAAAGAACTTTATTTTTTGTTGTATTTTTTTATTCATTAATAAAATACCTCAGTAAACCTGGTTGAATTTTAGCTTGTATACATTTGGTTTTGATCAAAATTATTACTATTAATTAGTAAAACCTCATATAAAAATTTGCCAACAAAATTATTTTTGTGATGAAACAATCGAAATTTTGATTTTTGTACTTGTATTTTTCAACACAAGCCCACTAATATATTGGGAAGCTCTGGTTATGCAGTGCCCGCAATCGCCGAACATTCTAGAAAAGGCCCAATCAGTAGTACAATGTAAAAACCCTAGCTCGAAGAAATCTTCATTATAAAGCTCAAGCTCTCGCGTTCTCAAAATCACGGCCTCAACCTAATCGATTTCGCCATTCTCCTCCGAGGGTTTCTCATTTCCTCTGAAAAGATCTTATTTTTATTCTCTTTTTATGTTTTTCTCTTCCATTTTGCCATGAACTTGTTTTTGGGATTTTTCTTATTGTTTTGTGCTGAAAAGAGCAAAAATGGGACAGTGACGACTTCGATATTTAAGGTCTCGTTCGTCGTAATTGGCCATCTTGGCCTTGCCGACCATCCTGATATATCACCACCCATATTCCGAGTCCCTTTCAGTTTTATCAAAAGTATTGATTTTTTTCTTTGTTAGATCTTGAATTTTCTTAAAGTTTAATTCTTTGTTTGTCTGTGTTGTTAGTTTGCTTTTGAGTTCGTATTCAATACTATGGCCAATGATTAAATCACAGAAAATTGACAAGCATATGTCTGAATTTGTTCATGTAGATTAACCTAATCTATGAGGCTAAGTATTTTCAATTTTAGACTAATTGTTGTGTTAATAATGATGCTGTACTCTGAATATAATAGTTCTTCATATTTTGTGCTTGGTTTTCTTTAGAACTGAATCTAGCTAAGGCTACCAAATTCATTGATTATTTGATTCATATTCAACTACCAATGATGATAAATCCAAAGGCTTGTTTCTCTAAACATTCGCAGTGGCCGCCTAAGAGCTTTCGCCTTCGCCAGGCTTGAGAGCTAATGCTGCTACATTCCTTCCTTGGATGTCTGAGGTCAAACTATTCAAATTAGATCTATCTTTGTAATGTGTTGTTAGTATCTTTGGATGTTATTAGCAAATGCTTCTATATATATTGTGTTCTTGGTTGGTCTATTCATAGATTTTCGTTTTTGTGATGAGAATGGAAGCCAATTAGCAGAGCAAGAGCGTCTATATACTAAAATGGTGTGACTTGCCTTGAAGGTTGGCGATAACAAAAACAAAGGCGATTCTCCGTGCCTTTCAAATTCCTTAGTTTTGATTATGGCCTCGAACAAGTTGCTACATTATTGCACTAAAGAAATTTATATTTTTGAAGGAAAAAAATGTGACCTTTATACATGCTTAATCTTTCTATTTTCATTTGTGGTTTCTTACTACTAAATTTATGTTGTTTTGAAATTTTTTCACAAGTTTATTGTGTTTTAACATAATTTAGTTGAACTGTCATTGTTGGCTTGTTGCTGTGCCTTGAAGAAGCTAATGCTGTCCCCTCTGCTCTGCTCTTTTGATTGTCCGCGGTGGCTGCTTGTTCTTCTGTTGTTAGCTGCATGAGGGAAGTCCTAAAGCAACATTCACACCTTCGTAGTTGTTGAAATTGAACTAGTGATTGGTTCGGCTGTATTGGATTATTGATTGTACCAGATTTAATTATATGATTTGTAATAATATAAAGTAATTTAAGCACATATGTGATCTATGTTATGCTGTTTTTGAAATATCTAATTCAGCATTGGAGTTTTAGCATTTGAATAATACTCTTTGAGGAATCATAACGATTCAATTTCACTTTGCTTCTTAATGAATTGAGCGTGAAAAAGTACAAACAAGTGGAAATAGGTTAATGAATATTGTGGTTAAATACATTGTACAGTACAAAGTGAGGTTAAATGGTAAAATTTGTACTTTTGGATGGCACCGCAAGAAGTTGTTGCTATAGAAATAATAATAAATTCCTTGTTTGGATTTTTGTTGTAGAGATAAGGCTTACATCGTAAACACTAGATTGGTTAAGTTTAGATTCATGAGGCCTATATATTGATCTTCGTAATCTTCCTCTCTAGTTTAGATTCATGAGGCCTATATATTGTTGTAGGAATCTTGATTATTGTTCTTGTTTTGTAAGTTTGTCCGAGTTTTTAGTCTTTGTTTAGGAACTTAACTCAAATCAACACAAACAAGACAAGAATATAAGATATCAAGTGTTGATTTTTAATCAGTACTTTAGTATTCAATTCAATCTATCCTTGAAAGGAAAGTTTGTTCGGGATATAAAAACTGATTATTCTCTTTCCTCATTAAGACTATTCAAGGTAGAATTCATACATTATGGCTTCATGAGATCGGTCATTGCTTAACATCTCTGTTTTGTCAGCTCTCTTACTGATCTTCCGCCAGTTTATAATTGAGGTATCTTGTCAATACTCGGTCAGCTGCGATATGCGCTAGGATTGATGGGCCTGGTCCACTACAGTTATGAATTTTGAAGTTGGGAGACAAGTCATTTCTTTTTAGACAAGATAATCTTCTATGGCACTCTCAATGGAGTCAATACATTGCTATGGAAGAAGCAGAATGTACAATCCCTGGATGGGTTACGTTATTGATCTCAGAGATTGGGCCATTAAGTGAGGTTGGGCATGAGCATCATGTTATGTGTCTGAGTATTGAATTTAAAACGAAAATGGAAATTAATCGCGTAATTTGCATCGAGTATATTCTATGTTCTACTTTTGTTCATACTTGTAAATGCTCCACTACCAAAGAGTAAGCATATATACGATAGAGAAGGAACTAATTGAAATTATATTTTCCATTACAAAAAAGCTATATAGAATTATTTTATGAATGGAAAAAATATATATATTTCTGCATATAACCGATGGATTCTTTGCCAAATAGGATCCTGAAGAAAAAGAAAAACAAAAAAACAAATGTAACAAATGAAGTGAAGAACTAATAACCTGTATTATAACTGATACAGACATATCTCACAAAATATCTATCTTAACTTGGATCAAAGTTTTATTACCATATGCACAGGTAACTTGAGTACAAATATCCAACCTATCAGTTCGTGTAATTGATTAGAAACTTTCTGTACCCGACAAATTTCGTGGAGAAGCTACAGCTGTAGAACAGTGTGTCCAAAACAGTAAATGACCAAAACCTTTTTATTACTCTGTGTCCTTCTCAGCATCGTTATCACTCACTGTCACTCACTCTTCACACCTATTCCGGGTCACACACACTGTCACTGACCTAAAAAACCGTCTTTCAGTTTCACCTTTTTCCCATATAACTCATCATCCTTCCTCACTCTCTCCCAATTTCTCTCTTAATTTCACAACACTTCTGCCTCTAATCACTCTGAATTCTCTGTTTTCTAAAAGGGTCTGATTTTCTTGCAGTGAATTTGGTGAATTTCTGCCATTTATTGCATAAGATTCTTCAAATTTTTTCCTCCCATACCAACATGCAATTGAAGTTAAAGCTCGAATCTTTCTCATCTGGGCACAATTAAAGTTTTCATCTTTGTGAAGATTCTCATCTGGGGTGTGTGCTTCTTCTGATTTTTTTCCCCAACATGATGCGCCCCAACGACAACAATAACAACACTACTATGCACGCCAACACTGATTCTGATGTCACGAGCTTCGACCCATCATCGCCAAGATCACCAAAACGAGCCGTTTACTATGTTCAAAGCCCTTCAAGAGACTCACACGATGGTGACAAATCCTCATCAGTACATGCAACAACACCAGCAAGTAATAGCCCCATGGAGTCACCTTCACACTACTCCTATGGCCACCATTCTAGGGAATCCTCTGCAAGCAGGGTCTCTGGTGCATACAACTCTGCTTGGGGGAAGAAAGGAGGGAGCAGGAAGAGAGGTTCTGAGAAAGGGTGGTCTGAATTCAAGGTGATTGATGAAGAAGGTGACTATGGTGATTTTTATAGAGGGAGTGGTGAAGGGTTGTCTAGGAGGACTCAGGTGTTTGTTGGTGTTGTTGGGTTTGTTATGATTTTCACTGTGTTCTGTTTGATCATTTGGGGTGCTAGCAGGCCTTACAAGCCACAGATCAGTGTCAAGGTATATTAAGGAATTGCCACTTGCTTTTAATTTGTTTTTGTTTTTCTATTTAATAAATAAATGTTGGAATCTTGTGATGGAATATATATTAATATTATAATATAATAATAATTTGTCTAGCTGTTTTGGTTATGAGAAGTAGTTTTATATATATATGGTTAGATGCAATTATGCAAACGTATATAATACTTTAACTATGTTGGATTTAGGATGGTTTCTGAGACTTGGGGGTTCCTCTTGTGTTTTAATGTGTGGTGAGGGATTTGATGGTTAAGGGGATAATTGGAAACTGGATTATTTGGGATTAAAGAGCCATCATCATATTCATTTTGGTTGCTGGAATATCAGTGATTTGAAAGGAATGTTGCCTATAAAATTAAGTAAAAAACTATTCTATTGGATATTCATTTTAATATCCTAAGGATAAGAATGATTAGTGGTCCTTACCTTAATTTCGAAGGGAATATTGACTCTATTTCAATATAGCAACTCTAAAATTTATGTCATCTTCAGCTTCAGTGGTGTTCGCTTGTTTGTTGCACACTTATAATCGTGGTACACTATACTACCATGATATTATCATTATGCAGTTCACAAAAAAAAAAAAAAAGTATAACCTCACTTCCATTTTTTCATTAATGTGGAGCTTCCCTTTTCTGGCGTGTAAAATTTTAGATTTGGCTAATGGCTTATGTTTAGCTTGGGGCATTTTCATACACTTTTCAAATGTGGCAGTTAAAGAAACAGATGGTTTCACACCATTACTACTGATGGTTCTTGAAAATTATGTTCATTATTTATCTATTGGTTCCTGTTGGTCATGTATTACATATAGTTGGCAGATTCCAATTTTTCTATTGGTAATAGGAACTCCGAGAGCATCATGCTTTTAACATTCAGCTCAATTTCTCTGTTATATGTGGTTAATGAACTTTCCAGCTAACCTAATGATTCGCTTCTTCCAGAGTTTGACGGTAAATAACTTTTACTTAGGAGAAGGGTCAGACCTGACAGGAGTTCCAACCAAGATGCTGACAGTGAACTGTTCAATTAAAATGACAGTGCATAACCCTGCAACATTTTTTGGCATTCATGTTAGCTCCAAGTCAATGAATCTGATGTATTCTGAAATTACAATTGCAACTGGTGAGGTAAGAATTCTAAGACCATTTGATTTAGAGTCTTTTTGGTTCTATAATTGCAGACATAATTCAGTCTAAGGTGATTTTGAAGAGAAATGACCTATGTTTGGTACTTTAGTATCAATTCTAGTACCAAAATCCCGATTGAGGAAAAAAAGTGAGACCAAACAAGTTGGCGAAGCAGAACATAGCATCTTGTTCCTTACGTTGATCATTGATCAACAACCTTAATGTCAAATTCCATGTTTGATGCTGCAGTTGAAGAAATACTATCAGCAGAGGAAGAGTCACCGGACGGTGTTCGTCATCCTGCAAGGAAGCAAGGTTCCTTTATATGGTGCTGGGGCTAGCTTAGGTGGCTTGGTGGACAATGGAAAAATTCCAATGAAGCTTGTCTTTGAGGTCAAGTCGCGAGGGAATGTTGTTGGGAAGTTGGTGAAGTCTAAACACAGACGACGGATCTCTTGCTCAGTTGCAATTGATTCCCACAGCAACAAGCCCATCAAACTTGAACAGAATTCATGTCAATACCTATGATTTGGCTGTGGCCTATAATCTGCAACTGGTTTAATTTCTTGACCAGCATCTGTTTCAATTCATTCAGCTAGGGGGCCAAGCCTTGAGATAGATAAAAGGGATGAAAAAAGTGCTTCCAGAAGTTATTTGGAAACTATGCAGTGTTTGGTTGGATTAGTTTTGGAGGAAAATGATTATTGTTTCAAGATAATACAAGTTTTGGAAATGTCAAATTTGGGAGGATGTAAAGGGTAAATTAGCCTAATGCATGGTTGGTGCTAATCCCATTTACCCTTCCTCCTTCTACTTTTCAATTTTCCTTTGCTGTCATTGATAATGTCATTTCTTAACATGTGCTGATTTTGCCCCAAATGTCATCAAGTGATGGAAATTGAGATTTTGATTCTTGAAGTTTGATGGGCATCAGTCAAATGCTGAATTAATTACCCTATATCCATTTTTATGATGAGTTCAACTACTTTAAACTTTAAACTTTTAGTATTAACAAGAACAACCATAATTTGACAATTATCACTTGAATAAACAAAGGGGACTTGAAGGAAGCTATTAAGATAGCATCAAAAAACAATACACATACATCTGAAATAACATAGTTGACACTACATTAACTCTTGTACATCATCTTGAATGAATCAAATATCTATCACTACAAATATATCTAAATATATGCAAATATACCTCAATATGAAGCATTTCATCCCATAGTTGACACTACATTAACTCTTGTTCCATAGCTTCTTAAACTCACATTGATCAATTTGGAAGAAGCAAGAGATAGTCTTGCTTGAGTAACTGGGCTTGATTAATTGACCATACACAAACATTGAATTGTTCGGTAAAACATATCTCGGGCCCGTACCTAGTTACATTTTTGTCCCACTATCTCTAACATGACTACATAAAATAAGATACAAAAATTTATGAAGATTCAAAGTAGTAAACTTTTTAAATCAAATAAAAGAAATACAAAAAATCGATAATATTATGATTAAATGGATTTTAGGGGTTTATAATTTTTTTATTGCATTATAAAATAAAGATTATAAATAGTCTTTAATTATCAAATCACATGAATTTTTTCTATAAAGTGGAAATTAAAGTTTATATACTTTAAATGTGAGATTTCACAATTTTTTTGGTTGTCTTATAAAATAAAGAATATAGACTTTAAAATATTGAATCACATCAACTTTTCACATATAGTAAAAATTGAAAACTATATACTTTAAATGTGAGATTTCATAATTTTTTGGTTGTATTATAAAATAAGCTATAAAATATTGAATCACATGAAATTTTTTTATATAGTATATAGTAGAAATTGAAGGTTATATACTTTAAATGTGAAATTTCATAATTTTCTTTGTTGTATTATAAAATAAAGACTATAACCTATAAAATATAGAATCACTTGAACTTTTTACGTATATTAGAAATTGAAAGTTATATACTTTAAATTGCGATATATAGATCCTACACAAAGTTTCATAACTTTTGTTTTTTAATTTTCTAGTATTTAAACGTGTAAAAAAATTGTAAGTATTTATTTCTTTCAAAATGTTAACTAAACAACACATTAATTAGTTATGTATGTCTTAATTTTCAACTATTTTTTACATAAGATTTGATCTTAAAATGTGTTACAATTTGATTTAATTTTACATATATAATTGGGGATGAGATTAAGTCCAACTATGTTAGACTTTATGTTTTAACAAAGGTAAATTTGTATTATATAATATTAGGCCTGAGTTTTATAAGTGATATGTTAAGATTAATTTTTAGGCTTAATACTAACTTAATAACTTAATATGTTAGAAAGTTCGTGATTATTAAGAAAAATAGACTCAATTAGACAAGTTTAATAAAGCTGACAACTTAGTTAAACTTAGACGTTCATAATATAAATTAATAGGCCCAATTCAACAAGCCTAATAAAGCTGACAACTCAGTTAAACTTAGACGTCCATAATATAAATTAATAGGCTCATTTCAACACGCCTAATAAAGCTGACAACTCAGTTAAACTTAGACGTCCATAATATAAATTAATAGGTCCAATTCAACAGGTCTAATAAAGTTGACAACTCAGTTAAACTTAGACGTCCATAATATAAATTAATAGGCCCATAATTTCAACAGGCCTAATAAAGCTGACAACTCAGTTAATCTTAGACGTCCATAATATAAATTAATAGGCCCAATTCAACAGGCCTAATAAAGTTGACAACTCAGTTAAATTTAGACGTCCATAATATAAATTAATGGGCACAATTCAACAGACCTAATAAAGTTGACAACTCAGTTAAACTTAAATGTCCATAATATAAATTAATATGCTCAATTCAACAGGCCTAATAAAGCTGACATCTCAGTTAAACTTAGACGTCCATAATATAAATTAATAGGCCTATTTCAACACGCCTAATAAAGCTGACAACTCAGTTAATCTTAGACGCCCATAATATAAATTAATAGGCCCAACTCAACCGGCCTAATAAAGCTGACAACTCAGTTAATCTTAGACGTCCATAATATAAATTAATAGGCCCAATTCAACAGGCCTAATAAAGTTGACAACTCAGTTAAATTTAGACGTCCATAATATAAATTAATAGGCATAATTCAACAGACCTAATAAAGTTGACAACTCAGTTAAACTTAAATGTCCATAATATAAATTAATAGGCTCAATTCAACAGGCCTAATAAAGCTGACAACTCAGTTAAACTTAGACGTCCATAATATAAATTAATAGGCTCATTTTAATTACACGCCTAATAAAGCTGACAACTCAGTTAAATTTAGACGCCCATAATGTAAATTAATAGGCCTATTTCAACACGCCTAATAAAGCTGACAACTCAGTTAATCTTAGACGTCCATAATATAAATTAATAGGCCCAATTCAACAAGCCTAATAAAGATGACAACTCAGTTAAACTTAGACGTCCATAATATAAATTAATAAGTCCAATTCAACAGGTCTAATAAAGTTGACAACTCAGTTAAACTTAGACGTCCATAATATAAATTAATAGGCCCATAATTTCAACAGGCCTAATAAAGCTGACAACTCAGTTAATCTTAGACGTCCATAATATAAATTAATAGGCTCAATTCAACCGGTCTAATAAAGCTGACAACTCAGTTAAACTTAGACATCCATAATATAAATTAACAGGCCCACGTTCACAGCGCCACGAGCAATATACTTTAAACCAAACTTAGACCTAGACCTAATTTGTTAGTATAAATAGACTTTTAAAAGGCATCAAACCCTGTCTAAATTGTGCACAGAATATTCAGACCAAACACAGTCTGCTGCTTCATTGACTCAAGTCATTTTCACCGGACCAATTTCCCTCATTGTGGGCTCCCTAGTCTCACCCTTTTCTCATTTCCTCGTTCTTTGCTTTTTTGTTTCTTAAATTCACTTTCGAAAGTGAAGAGATAGATCGAAGCTCTGCTTGCAAAAGTTCCGATTGTTTTTCAAGCAATCACATGAAAATTAAAGCTTGGATCTTTTTTATTTTTTCGGTTTTGGTTTCTGTTTTATTTATTTTCTTATAATTAATAATATTTTGACGTCTGATTAGTGTTGTGTTGTGAATTGTTGTGATCAGTAGCGAAGATGGCAACACCCGCAAAAGCCTTAGCATATGTGATGGCTGTGGGGGAGGCATTTAAAGATGAGAAGGGAAATTACGATCAATTATAAAATAAATACTATAATCTTTAAAATATTGAAATATTTCAATTTTTTATATATAGTAAAAATTGAAGATTGTATACTTTAAATTGCGAGATATCACAATTTTCTTTCTTGTATTATAAAATAAAAACTATAGCCTTTAAAATATTGAATCACATGAATTTTTTACATATAATATAAATTAAAGGTTATATATTTCAAAATGTGAGATTTCACAATTTTTTTGTTCCATTATAAAATAAAGACTATAGGCTTTAAATTATTGAATTTTTTTATATAGTAGAAATTGAAGGCTATATACTTTAAATGTGAGATTTCACAATTTTTTTTATTGTCTTAAAAAATAAAGACTATAGAATTTAAAATATTGAATCACATGAATTTTTCACATATAGTATAAATTGAAGGGTATACACTTTAAAATGTGAGATTCCACAAATTTTTTAGTTGTCTTATAAAATAAACACTACATAGAGGCTTTAAAATATTGAATCACATGAGTTTTTCACATATAATAGAAATTGAAAGCTATATACTTTAAAATATGAGATTTCACAATTTTTTTTATTATCATATAAAATAAAGACTATAGACTTTAAAATATTGAACCACATGAATTTTTCAGATATAGTAAAAGTTTAAGTTTATATACTTTAAATTGCGAGATATCACGTACAATTTTCTTTGTTGTATTATAAAATTAAAAAATTTACCTTTAAAATATTGAATCACATGAATTTTTCACATATTGTGAATTGAAAATGTATACTTCAAAATAAGAGATTTCAATTTTTTTTGGTAGCATTATAAAATAAAGATTATATGTTTTAAAATATTTAATCAAATGAAAGTTTTCTATATATTAGCAATTGAAGACTATATACTGCTAAATGTAAGATTTCGCAATTTTTGTTTGTTGTATTATAAATTAAAAATTATAGCCTTTAAAATATTGAATCACATTAGTTTTTCTTATATAGTTGAAATTGAATACTATATATACTTTAAATATAAGATTTCATAATTTTTTAGTTGTATCATAAAATAAAGACTATAAGTTTTAAAATATTGAATCACATGAAAGTTTTCTATATAGTAGAAATTGAAGGCTATATATACTTCAAATGTAAGATTTCACAATTTTCTTTGTTGTATTATAAAATAAATTAGACTGTAGTCTTTAAAATGTTGAATCACTTGAATTGTTTACATATATATAGTAGAAAATGAAAGTTATATACTTTAAATTGTGAGATATCACAATTTTTTGGTTGCATTATGAAATAAAGACTATAGGCTTTAAAATATTGAATCATATGATTTTTTTCTATATAGTAGAATTGAAGGCTATATACTTTAAATGTGAGATTTGACAATTATTTTGGTTGTCATAAAAAATAAAGACTATATATAGACTTTAAAATATTGAATCACATGAATTTTTCACATATAGTAGAAATTGAAGGCTATATAATAATTTTAAATGTGAGATTTCATAAATTTTTTTGTTGTCTTATAAAATAAAGACTATAGACTTGAAAATATTGAATCACATGAGTTTTTCACATATAGTAGAAATTGAAGGCTATATACTTTAAAATATGAGATTTCACAATTTTTTGGTTGTCTTATAAAATAAAGACTATAGACTTTAAAATATTGAATTACATGAATTTTTCATATATAGTAAAAATTGAAGGCTATATACTTTAAATTGCGAGATATCACAATTCTCTTTATTTGTTGTATCATAAAATAAAAATTATAACCTTTAAAATATTGAATCGCATGAATTTTTCACATATAGTAGAAATTGATCGAAGATTGCATACTTCAAAATAAGAGATTTAAAAAAAAAATTGGTTGCATTATATTATAAAATAAAGACTATAGGCTTTAAAATATTGAATCACATGAATTTTCATATATAGTAGAAATTGAAGACTATATACTTTAATTGTGAGATTTCACAATTTTATTAGTTTTTTTCATAAAATAAAGACCATAGACTTTAAAATATTGAATCACGTGAATTTTTTACATATAGTAGAAATTGAAGACAATATATTTTAAATTGTGAAATTTTTACAATTTTCTTAGTTGTATCATCTATTACTACTCATGAAAAGGATTTTAAAAAATTTGTTCACTTTTTGATCTCTATATATATAACACACTCTTTCTCTTTTATATTACTCTTTTTCTACGTAACACTCATTCTTTGCGTAATATTCTTTTTCTTTATAACATTCTTTTTCTATGTAACATTGTACGTAACACTCTTTCTTTATGTAACATTTTTTCTCTTCGTAACATTTTTTCTCTACGTAATACTCTTTGTCTACGTAAACTTTTTTCCTCTGTAGCACTCTTTCTCTATGTAGTATTATCTCTCTGCATCCAAACTAACAGGCACGAGAGTGCGAGGTACGTAGGGGAAGAGTGTTTTGTAAGCAAATAATGTTACATAGGAAAAACAAAAGAAAAACGACCGGTAATGCATGTCGAGTCGCTAGTCTATATTAAAATATATATTTTTATAACTTATTTTCATTGTATGGTTAAGAAATTAGTTTCAATGCACTAATTTTATACTAGTCAACAGTAATTATTGAGAATCGATGTTAAATTATGGTGGATGATTTTTAGTCTATTCTATTATATATGTAAGTATTTTTCTTAAATCATATTAATTATTGTAATTATAATAGGGTACATTTCGTATGAACATTTAAAAGAAGTATGAACTAAACTTAGTATTAACCAAATGATCAAGAAGCATAAAAGCAATCGATCGGATCCTAAAGACAGAACAAATGTGATGCTAGTCATGACATTCAAAAAACTATAAAAAAATGCATTAAAAGGAATTTATTCATAACCATTAGATTTGATGATGATAGATGAACATCCAATTTTTAAATATTGAAATATCATTACTCTTTTTTTTTTAAAAAAAAAAAAAAAGTAAAACCTAAACAATGACAAAATACCTTCATTTAAATAAATAAAGATCACATCCAAGTCCAACAAGTACAATACAATGTCGGAAGCATTTACAAAGTAACACGGGAAATATAAGATAAGTAGATTGATAAATGATGAATAATAATGAGAAGAAAGTTAGTTATTATTGTGACATTTGAAGCAAGAAATCTTTATATACGTAAAGATTATTTATAACTTGGAAACACCAAAACAAATATATCACGCAATACTTAAAAGATTATAGAAATCAACATTTAGATACCTGCAATAAATAAAAAGCTCATTATTACTTGCGATCATTTGTTATTATCGCCGGGAATATATATGTCAAAAATAAATGCTAGAATGAAGAAGAGAACGAATATCATATAATGAGGTTCCAAAAAAAAAAAAGGACAAACATATATACTTCAATGGTGCTTGTCAAAAGGAATATAACCTTGAAACATACTTTCTCTAAGTTGAGCAACATCTATTCTTATTTGCTTAGTTCTGTAAAAAAAAATTTAATATGAAAACTATATCAAAACCTTTCAAATAGTTGTAGGTATGCATATTAATTATATATATATATAGATTATAGATGCAGTATTAATTATACATTATAGATAGATCTAGATAGGTTAGTCCGGTGTAGTTCTTAGAGTTTTTTTTTTTTATATAAAAAAAAACCAATATCCTAAAGTAGTAAAACGAGTAAACATTGAACGGAAAAGATGGAATTTTAAGTTTACAAGCTATAGGTCCAACACAGTTTCAAAACTTGTTTTTTTAATTTTCTAGTTTACAAGCTATATGTCGTCTTTATTTTCAACTATTTTTTACATAAGATTTGATCTTAAAATGTGTTACAATTTGATTTAATTTTACATATAATTAAGGATGAGATTAAGTCCAAATATGTTAGACTTTATGTTTAATTAACAAAGGTAAATTTGTATTATAAATATTAGGTCTGAGTTTTACAATGATACGTTAAGATTAATTTTTAGACTTATGTCTAACTTAATATGTTAAAAAGCCCATGATTATATTATTAAAAAAAAATAGGCCCAATTCAACATGTCTATGAGTTTTACTGATAATCTGTTAAGATTAACTTTTAGGTTTATGTCTAACTTAATATGTCAGGAAGTTCATGATTATTAAGAAAAATATAGGCCCAATTATCCGGGCATATGAGTTTTACCATTTACATGTTAAGATTAATTTTTAAACTTATGTCTAATTTAATATATTATATGTTAGAAAGTCCATGATTATTAAGAAGAAATAGGCCCAATTCATCCGGCCTAATAAAAATAACAACTCTTTTAAACTTATACTCTTATAATATAAATTAACAGGCCCACAATCACAGCGCCGCGTACAATAGACTTTACAGCAAACTTAGACCTAAACCTAATTTGTTAGTATAAATAGAGTTTTAAAGGGACATAAAACCCTGTCTCAATTGTGCACAGAATATTCAGACCAAACACTGTCTGCTGCTTCATTGACTCAAGTCATTTTCACCCGACCAGACCAATTTCCCTCATTGTGAGCTCCCTAGTCTCACCCTTTTCTCCTTTCCTCCTTCTTTGTTTTTTAAATTCACTTTCGAAAATGAAGAGATCGATCGAAGCTCTGCTTGCATAAGATCGGATTGTTTTTCAAGCAATCACATGCAAATTAAAGCTTCGATCTTTTTTCTTAATTTTTTTTGGGTTTTGGTTTCTGTTTTATTTATTTTCTTATAATTATTATAATATTTGGACGTGTGATCAGTGTTATGTGTTGTGAATTGTAGCGAAGATGGCAACACAGGCAAAAGCCGTAGCATATGTGACTGCTGTGAGGGAGGCATTTAAGAATGAGAGGGGAAAGTACAATCAATTTTTGCAAATCTTGAAGGATTTCAGGGCTGGAACGTTAGTTACTTTCATCTTCTACGAGTATCATTTAATTAATTAATAATTAATTGTTTTAAGATCAGAGAGAGAGAGATTAATTAATTAATGAATTAATTATTGATTGATTTGTGTGTGTGTGTAGAATTAATGGACCGGGTGCAGCGGCCGAACTGGAGGTGGTGTTAGGAGAGCATAGACATCTGATAGAGGGTCTTAACATTTTCCTCCCAAAGGATCATCAAATCCCCCTTCCCTCACGCAAACACAAGCCTCCACTCAGATTATGTCATCGTCATCGTCACCTGTAATTATATTCTCTATTTATTTATTACGATATATATATATATATATATATTATATATATCCATGTTATTAGATCTTTATATTATGTATCTTGATATTAGATCTTTATTTTTTCTGTTTGTTGTTCACAGGTTTTTATTATTGTTGTTGATATTGTATTGAATATACTTAGGGCTTGTTTAAATAAGATTTTGAAAAAAGATCTTTGTTTTAATTAAATCGTTTGAAAGAATAAGAGTTGTTTTATTGTTAAATATAATGATAAAATATTATTATTTGATTGTAAATATTTAATTTGTGTTATGAAAAAAATCTTTTTCTACAGGATGGAAATTAGCTTTGAAAAGATATTATTTTATATATGTTTTAAACTGATAGTATTTTTACTAAAAATTTTATTCAAATAAGTTGAAAAATCATTTTTAATAAAAAATCTTATTTTAATTGTATAATATCATCCAACCAATCATTTGGTTTCTTGGTTTGTGTTATGAATTTGATCATTTTGTGTGTGTGTTTTTTTTGGGGTGATGTAAGCTTTTGTATTGATGAGTTTTAGTGTGGTTTTTGGCTTTTTATTTTGGTTATGTTTTGCCTATTATATTGTAGTGTTTGATTTGGCATTATTGGTCAGTGTTTTTTTAGGGATTGAAACTTGAATATTTAATGGTGTGAGTGTTTTATATCTTATTAGTGCTTGGATTTGGATGCATTATATAATTGTTTATAAGTTTTTAACTCTTTGTCTACATTTCTGATGGGGTCATGGGGTAAATCTTCAGTTATTTATTTATTTATTTATTTTTATGTTGGATGTTTTTTTCCTGTTGAATTGTTTTTGGATTGTGCTGAATTAATCTTGTTATCAACTTCTCTCAAACAGTCTTTATTTTTATTTTTATTTTTTTAATTTTGTGGAATGAAGGTCGGAGCATCGCTCAGTTGCGGCGAGTGGTGGTCGGCGGGCATTGACCACAGCGGACGCCCTAGCATTTGTCAACGATGTGAGGCGTACACTTCGCTATGAGAGGCAAAAGTATGATGACTTTTTGCAAATCTTGAGGGATTTCAGGGCTCGAAGGTATAATTTTTTACCACTTCTTTTTACATTTCTGCAAATATCCTTAAATATTATTATTATTATATTTTAATTTTGATGCATTGACAATGTAAATGTGTTTTACACAGTCATCCAATCAAAACTCTTTATTTATATGACTTTTAAGGTAGAGAGAGAAAAAAACTATCATGACTGACATGACAACACATGATTGGATGACTATTTAAAAAAATTGTACATTTTCAATGAATGAAAATTAAATCTTTATTATTGTTAAGGCATAATTAGGGTTATGTAGATCTTGTGATTTTGTGGGACAATAATGTTTGACGAACAACAGAAATACGTCCAACTTGTATTCAACGTGTGCTATTCATGGTATAGGATGTGTGCTATATGTATAACATATATATGTATGACACACATCCTGTAACATGGATAGCACATATTGGATACAAGTTGGATGTATTTCGTCAAGCATTATTGATTTTGTTAGCTTGCATGAATTGATTATAATATATATATATATATATGTATGTATATGTAGTATTGGTACTGCGGAAGTAGCTGCAAGAGTGAAGAGGCTGTTTGAAGGGCATCGAAATCTGATTGTGGGGTTTAAGGCCTTCTTGCCAAAGGGATTTACTATGGAGCTGGATGATGACGATGATTCTTGCCTCGACGACGACGACGACCAGCTTGTTCTTGTTCTTTTTAAGCTCGTCTAACCATGCAAGTAGTTAATTTCTTCTGGAACCTTTAATTAAGTACTTGGTTGTTTTTTATCATCAGTTGAATTTGTCACATTTATATATGATGTGACCAACTTCTTATTTTATTCCAGACCATGGTTTTATTTTATATGACATTTTTAAGTAAGTCGTGTGTGACTTGTTATGATTGCGTTTAATTATGGTTATCCATATATACTTATATATTTATGTGATTTGGATTATGTTTTATTTTGTCACTATTTGATCATTTATCATACACAAATGCTTGGGGCACAACAAAAATCCAGTCAACAAAGTCCATTTAACACTTTATGGCCCATAACACTTTTAATCATGAGTATATTCTTAATGGACTGTGTGATTGTGGCCCAAATTCCTATTTATTGGTTGTTTTGGCTGATTTTTGTTGTGTCTCTAGCAATGCTCAATATCATATATTTATATATGGGCTATTATATATCCATTTATCTAGGATATGCTTGGATAACTAATTAGCATTGTAGTTTCAGTAAACAACATAGGTGCATTTTATTACATGTAATGAAATGTACGTGTATTTTATATGAGTGATGCTAGATGTACACTAGAAAATTAGCTACCATTTATAATAATTTAACTTTAATTTTTAAAACTACTAATTCAACTTTTAAAAATATTCGATTGATGTATAATATTAAACATTAGATTAATAATTTTAAAATTTTAAATTATTATATATGGTGACTAATTTCATGGTGTATACAAATCATTTCTCATTTTATATACAATAATGAATGTTCATTATAAATATGTATCTATATGTATTATGTGATATGATTTTGTGGAGTAATGTTTATGCATCTATATGTATTATTATGTGATATGATTTTTTGGAGTAATGTTTATGTATCTATCTATCTATATATATATATATATATATATATATATATATTATGTGATATGATTTTTTTTATATAAATTACATACGTTTAGTGTTTATATGCATTTTATGTGTAATGAGATGTAAATTATATATATATATGCATTACATTATATATAAATATTAATAATTATACATCTATGTGTGTTATATATATAATACAATTTTTTTCTTGATATAAATTATATGTTTTCTAGATCGATATAAATTTTATATGTAATATGATATATATTATATTATACACACTATTAGTTATATATTTATATTAGCTGATATTTTATTATTTACTTTAACATTTTTTAGTTATCCTTTAGGATTAATATAAACATTCATAACTCAAATTTTTTACACTTATATAGTTATTTTCTGTAGTAAAATAGCATTTAATTAATTTGTTTCGCATAATAAGATATGCATGTATTCTCTCTCTCGATATATATATATATATATATATATAACTTAGAATAATGTATCATTGCATCATAAAGAAAATTAATTTGCGTGACATCTTCAATTCATTAAATTCAATCATGATATGATGGAGATCAACGTCATACTCATTAATTTAATAGTTTATTTACGAAGTATATGAAGAGATCAGAGAAAAGAGTAAAATTAATAGATTATGTTACGTAGTCATGCATATATAATAATGAGAACATACATATGATCTACACATACATACTCAATCTTTTATATATTCTAATTAATTCACCCATACAAAACATAACACCAAAGTAGAAGCCAACACAAGTTATAAGATCTCCTTAAAAATGAAAACTACATTATACTAGCTATATAGTGAACCCAACAAAATCTAAAGAAAATAAAATAAAAGCTTAGGATAGATCATAAAATTAATCGAATATGTATGTGCATGATGAGAATAATATGTAGATACTAATAATATATGTTTGAGTTATAAAGTGATCATCAGAGGAGAAATGGTAGTTATGTCGACATGCATATATGCATCTGATTCCTCCACTATCTATTTCTTTTCACCACGTAATAATAAGCTTCTCTTTCTTTATTCAGCATTTGTTCTTGATGCTTGCTAGCTCAAGTTTACTCGTCAAAGAGATATCATCATCATCATCCCTTGTGGATCAAAACTTTAATTTAAATGGTTGATATATAGTGATAGAGATACTCATGTACGTGTGAATTAAATTCTAGCTTCCAAGAGTCAATTATTCATGTTTCATAGACGAGAATATCAAATGCCTCTTTTTAAAGAGTGGGTATAGTTAGAGGTACGTTATATCTACAATGAAAATTGTATAATACTTGTACAACAATCATATCTGTCGATAGATTGCATTAGTTTGTAAGTTGATATTACAATAAGAAATGTTATGTATACAATGAAAATTGTACAATACTAGTACAACAATCATATCTACCGTTGGATTGCATTAATTTGTAAGTCTATATTATAATCCAACCATGGATATGATTGTTGTATGTATTGTACAATTTTTATTGTACACATATATGAAAAAAAACTTATATCAAATTTCTTATATATATCTATTTCATCCAATATTCCTCAAATTGAAAGATAACAAGTGGAAATTTTTCTTAAATATAGTTTATATAGTTATAAATTTTAAATTACTCATTCCATAAAAAAAAAGTATACATGTCACTATTTAATTTATAAATTCATTGAAATGGATGTAATAAGGAATTATTTGATAATAGTTTTGTCTTATTGTTATTTCAATGCCTAAATTAAAATTGAGGATTTTATTGGAACACTCATTCCATCACATACTATATTGAATGTTCCATTGAAACATTAGTTTTTAGATAGATGTTATATATATTATTACTTTTTTCAAACTAGCTAGCTAGCTACCGGATTACGGCCTGAAAATCTAATTAAGTCATACATTATTGGTTTCAATTGTTTTCTGTTTTTTAGTTTCTTTTTTGTTCATAATTTTACATGTTAGAGGGGAGTCACCAATGAAGCCAATATTATTAGAAGAAGGGGACTAGTTGTTTACATTAAATTAATGATCAAATCTGTGTGTTCATGTTTTGCGACCTCCAAAAGTCATTAATAAATTAAACTAAAGCTGAATTCGTCGTAAATAACTTTCAGGGGCGAAAAGAAGAGGTCAAGAGTCATAGCTTAGAATTCCATATGTATCGATATGTGTAAGAAAGATACTTGCATTTCATGAATCATCATCATATATATATATCCGTTGTTTTAACTTGTGTATTATTCTTTTATACTATTATATATTTCTTCATCTTGATTCATCCACTTCGACTTCCTTTTCATGGCTTCATCATTGTCACTTATATATACCGCCTGATTTTGTTCTATCTTTCATGGATTCACACTCTAGTTTCTTTGAATTCATATCCAACCATTATTAAATGTTATAATGTGATGTTTATGTAAGAACTAAAAATTTGAATAAGGAAAGAATTGATAAAATTAGGGAGAAAAAGAGAGTTGAAATTTCAAAGAGGAAAAGTATAACTATCAATTCATAATGCCCCTATGATTACATTCTCTACTACTATTTATAGAAAAGTAGTATAACTAACCAAACTATTTTAATTGGACCTATAATTCCATTTTATTCATTACAGTTTACTCTCAATTTTGCAATTATCTCAAGTGTAGTTAAAGATATTCAAAATACTCTACTTTTTATTTGATTCATAGACCAATCGTATAAAATTAATTTATGATAAATTAATTACATATCATCACATTAGTTATTACAATAATTGAATTTTTCCTCCGCCTCTTAGCAAGCTATATAGATAAATAAATAAACTTTTGATTGAATATATCTTTCTTTCTTGAATTTGTTCAAAATGTAGCTCTGGTCATGATTGATGATACGCTGGCCATGTGCACTCTGACTTTTTCTGTTCTTTTTTGAATATATAATATATATCGAATTTATTTAATTTGTTGGTTTATCTGAAAAGGCTATGAAGGCGCAGGCTGATTACACAGAAAGCCGTGTGGGGTTTAGGGAGCAACATGCATGACCACAACGTTTTCTCCGCTCTCTCTCTACTTTTGCCAAACGGAATGTCCAACTAGAATGAATTTAATGTACTTGTCTCTTTTTTTTAATGATTCACCGCATGTGACTAAAATGCTTTCTCTCTCACTATATCAAAACATTTTATATTTTCTTTTCCTTCTTTATATTATATAGCAATTCCATGCATTATTGTCACAACTCACATGGAGGAATTAAGTGTTTGAAAATAAGCTTATACATTATTCCCACATCTACAAGCTAAAACTGGCAAAAGTGCATCCATTAGGGCGTGTTTGTTTCAGGCAAAATTTAGACTAAATATTACTTGTAAAATAACAAAATGAAGCTGATTTGAGTCATTTTTATCCTCTAATTAAACAGGTCCTTAATCTTATTTAACAAATCAGTTGGGTAAAATATCAAAAAAAAAAAGGTAAGATTCAAACACAATCTAAAGTCTAGTGAAGACCTAAGAAAAAGTTGATATTAACACACTAACAAAACCAAAACCTACTCACAACAACCAGCATATGACACATGAGCAACAATTGAAAACAATGCTTGATTTCCAAAGCTTAATATGGACACAATTAGAAGAGAAAATAAAAATGAAAGAATAATGGAACTGTTATTTTGTTGTATAACCTGATAAATACATTTTCTTTAAAAAAAGATGATCAATTGTGAGGGGAAAAAATTAATCCGTGAGTCACTCCCAACATGTCAATCAAGCAATCAAGGTGACACAGGTGCAAAATCAAAGGATATATATATAAAATTTATACAAAGATTAGAGAAAAACAAATGTCAAGAAGGGAGGGTCAAGAGGTTCCACTGAAACCTTGACTGTCCTTCATCTTTCTCATTTCCATCTCGCGGGTGGTCTGGCGGCTCTGCCCTTCGCTGCTTGAGCCGGACGGGTATAAACCGTACTCGCTTGTAGGTGCACTGTACTCGCTGCTAGCACCGTACTCCTGGGTTCCCAATGCCATTCTCCTGAACTTTTTCATGTCCTCTTTGTATTGTGCAGTGTCATAATCTGAGCTTTCATGAGAACTGTACATGGTGCTGTGTCCCGGCCTAACTCCTTCGTTAAGATCTGCCAGAGACACGTCTCCTTCCAGAGCACGAACAACCTGCAGCATAGCGCAGCCATTATAAGAGTCAATTGAAAGATTCTTGCATCCATCAGGTGCAAGCATTAATTCAAACACCTAACCACAAAAACTAATGTTCGACCCGAAAATACAAGAAAAAAACTTCCCTAAGTACAAGTAAACCAAATGCACGCTTAGGAAACTTCTTTACCTGGCTCATCCTTGGTCGACGCTTTGCAGAATGGCGTGTGCAAGCTGCAGCACATGCCACCATGCGAACCATCTCATTCGGATCATATTCATTCTGGAGCCTTGGATCAAGCAGAGAATCAAAATCATCTTCTTCCAAGGCACGCGTGAGCAAAGGCCTAGCCTGTGATCATAAAGACATGCATTTTAAGGGATGAGCACAGAGTTCCCTCTATTTTAAGAATGTATATATATAGCAGCAAATAGTATATAGGCCCAAAAAAGAGGAGCACCATAAACACTTACCCACTCTACCAAACTGTCCTCCATGAATGTTTGAGTTTTGTCAACTGGCCGACGACCGGTAATCAACTCAAGGAGCATGACTCCATAGGAGAAAACATCGGATTTGTCTGTGAGTTTTCCACTAGAAGCATATTCTGGAGCCAGATACCTGTAAGCAGCAATTGATGCATGACCCATGAGCTTAGAAAACTTGTACAACAAAATATTTTCTGGTGTTACTTATCAGTCGTTGAAAGGAATAGGGTAAATAATCTTTCTATCATTTTCAATTTGACAGAACAACGTCGAATGGAACAGCAAAAAGACAACATTACATAATAACACTTGAGGACTCAACATGAATAATACCCACTATATAGCATAGTTCATGCCCTTAAAACGTTAATTCAATCCAATTAAACAGATATGAAAACTCTAAGGTTCTTATTAGAAGATGGAAGAAGTTGTTCTTACCCAAAAGTCCCCATCACTCGGGTGGAAACATGCGTATTGACATCAGAAGAGAACTTTGCAAGCCCAAAATCAGCAACCTTACAATTGACACCATAAAATCAGTTCACAACTCTTTGTAACGTTTTCAAATGTTAAACTGCTATCCATCTCAAGTGTTAAGCTGCTAATAACTAGTAACTAAAATAGCCAATAAGACACATAACAGAACATACCTTTGCCTCAAACTTAAAATCCAGAAGAATGTTAGCAGCTTTGATATCGCGATGAATGATCTTAGGATGACCTGGAGGTATGGAAAATGGCAATGAGCATTTAAGTAGACATAATTAATTACAGCTGAAGAAATCACAATCAGATAGATATTCAGATGTACAGAACATACAGTCTTCATGAAGATATGCAAGCCCTTTAGCAGATCCTAAGGCAATTCGCAGTCTCGTGGGCCAATCCATGGTAGGTCGCCCTCTTCCTGCAATTCAAACAACCATTCAGAACCCTTCCACCAAAAGGCATTATGCCACAATAGACAGCACTACTTAGTTGGTGCCCACTTTCAGCATTAAACAATGGGCCACCAAGACAGAACCTTGAAAAGAGACTTTTTCAAAGAGAAAGCAAAGACCAGATAGATGTCTATGTACCATGTAAATGGAATTCCAACGTGTTGTTGGGAACAAATTCGTAAACAAGAAGCCTCTGGGTCCCAGTGATGCAGTATCCAACCAAAGAAACAAGATGCTTGTGATGAACGCGGCTGATTATCTCTACTTCGGCTTGAAACTCACGCTCCCCTTGTCCGCTTCCGGCCTTTAGCTGCTTGACTGCCACTTCCTTGCCGTTGGGGAGAACTCCTCGATGCACATACCCGAATCCGCCTTGTCCAAGGAGGTTGGCATCGGAGAAGCCATCGGTTGCACGCGCCAACTCCTCGTATGTGAAAGTGCTCTTTGAGAAGCCTAATGCAATGCCTGGTGAGGGAGGTGGAAGAGGCTCGCCACCGGAATAGTTTGATCCGGAGCCGCCACTGCTGCTAATGAAAGGTGGGGGCGGAGGCGGTGGTTGAGGAGCATACAAAGGTGCTTGCGAAGGGGGTCGCGAAATGACAGGAGGTGTAGGTGATGGCTTAGGCATCACTGAGACTAGATGATCTGAAGGAGGGGGAGCATTATGCTGCCACTGATGTGGAGGACCACCATAGTCATCTGGCAATTGTGAATGAAATCAGCATCAAACCATTAATTATCAGAAATTCAGAATACCTTTGAGCATCACCAGAAAGACAGAGTAAGAACCCATATCTTCAACAAAATATAAGAATAACTTAATAACTGAGAATGAACTAAAAATCAGCTTTATATGACAGTTTTGATAAAATCTGAACAACAAGAATTTCAAAACTGAAAATATGAACATGTAAATCAGCCAAAGGGCAAAACATTAGATCCAGGAATGAGAATCAAACAAACAACAAAGATAAAAAAATTGGACAGGACAAGAAAAAAAATTGACAAAGAAATGACCCCAAAATTACTATACAGAGTCTTTTTGTTTTTTTGGGAAAAACCTTGACAGAACTCATTCAAAAACAAATATTGAATCGAATCCCCATCAAAAAAACTAAAAGTAGCAAAATACCAAACGCATGCAGAACTTCACAGAGATTATAAGATCACAGTTGCAGGGGAAAAAAAAACTTTTTTGAGAGCTAAAGGTGTCACCTTTGGGTCCACGTGGCGGCTGCTGAGGCGGCGGGTGACCGTAGTATTGCTCTTCATCGCGTCTTCTCTTCTTCTTCCTACAGCATATGCACAGGAGACTCAACACCACGAGAATCGCCACCGCCCCGACAGCGATTCCGACGACAACGCCGGTGGAAATGCCCGACGACGACGAAGATGAAGGAGGTGAAGATGATGATGGGGGAGACTTGGTGGACGACGGCGGCGATGGGGTGCGGCCTCCGGAGCCGGAAGACGGAGGAGAAGGTGAGCTACGAGACGGCGGGCTCGGAGTTGTACCTCCAGATGACGGCGCAGGTGGAGACTCAGACGGAGGTGAGGGAGTCGCTGGCGAGGATGGAGTTGCCGGCGGCGGGGAGGCGGAAGGGGTGGCAGGAGGTGGGGAGGCCGATGGAGTAGCCGGCGGAGGAGCTGAGGGGGTCGCTGGCGGCGGAGAAGAAGGAGTGGCCGGCGGCGGTGAAGAGGGAGTAGCCGGGGGTGGGGAGGAGGGAGTAGCTGGCGGCGGAGAGGAGGGAGTGGCGGGTGGCGGAGCGGAGGGAGTAGCTGGAGCTGGGGCAGAGGGAGTGGCGGGGGTGGACGGCGGAGGAGCGGTGGTGTTGGAGGCCGGCGGCGAAGAAGGAGCGGGTGCGGTAGACATTATTAAAAGCGAATAGTACTAACAAGAGATCCCAAAAAATTGAAGCTTGAGAGTGAAGATTATAGAGAGCACAAGGGTGGGTGTGTGTTGCGTGTACTCTCTCTCTAAAAAGGTTGAGACTTTGGGAAAAAGAGAGAGAGAAAGGAGAATGAGTCTGAGAGTGAAGGAAGCGTTTTTGATGTGAATCTGTGGTTTCTCTGTTTTGAAGCTGTAATCTAAATTGTAATTGTAATTGTAATTGTAATTGTAATGCGATGATGATTTGATTTGATGCACTAACATAGTAACATGTCCCTCTCTACTCTCTAATGTGAATGTGAATCTGTCTTTCTTTTCAATTTTATTTTTATTTCCTTTTTAGTTTTTTTTTTTTTGGAGTTAAGCGAGGCAACTAAGGAGGATAAAAGGGTAACATGGGACCCACACGAGTTTTCCGCGGCCAGCATACTTTAATTTCATTGATTAGTATTTTGATTAATTAATTGGTTTATTACTCGTTTTGGATTAATTTTAGGATGGATGTTTTCTGAATGTGTCTGTTGTTCTCATCTTCTATCTGCCTGGTCATTGGTCCATTGCGACGGTTGCTTTTTTTCCTAAATTTTGTGCTACCTATCTTTCTATCCGGGTTGCCTATTGGACCATTGCATTCCTTGTTTTTCAATTATTGCTTCTGCTTCATGAAATGCATGCTGCAATTTATAGTTATAGATATGTAATTTTACATTACTATATCACATCAACAACTATATGAATTAACTTTTACCCTCGTTAACTAAAAAGTTTTGCAAATAAATAAATTTAGTTAGATGACACAGTGTGTGGTTGTATAAAAAATAATGATAAAAACTCTCTCCTGAGATTGCAAATATAAAAGAAAATAGTTCGGTGATAAAAATAAGTACCCAGATTTGACTAATTAAGCAAAGAACACAAAGTATATGATGGGGAATAATTTGATTTGATTTTCTAAGCGTTAATTGAGGAGTTGGAATGAAAATGAATTTCTTGACTTGGGTGGGTTATGTCAATATAGTGCCAAATTGTCTCATGAAAATGAATTCTACTAAATATTATTACCAAATTGATGTTCCTTCTCCTACGCGTAAACATGACAATTGACAAACCAGCTTGTAGATGAGAAATTGTACGTGGAATCAAATATCATTTTTAAAAAAACACGTTTAATTAGTAAAAGTGATTAATTAAGGTAAAGCTGAATTGGCAATTCAACCGTTAGGTGCACACTCAACTCCAAAATAAAAAATTAGTAGTAGTAATACAATATTAGTGTAGGTTATCAATGCCAATAATAAAGAAAAGTGGTTTTCACGGGGCTCTTAGCATGTGTAATACGAGGTGGAACATGTTCAAAATCCTTGTCCTTTACCTAATTCAAAACTAGTTTAAAAAAGAGATTTGCTAGAGTATAACATTATACTAGTTAAAATAGCCAAAAATAGGATTTTGAGCTTAAATTACTAAGTTTATTAAAAAAAAATACACATAATTAAAAATGTTATTTGAGTTTGAAATGAAAATTGTTAGCTATTTTGACTGAAAAATTATTATTATCCAAGTTGTGTTTAAAATGACCAATATATTGATGAATTGATAAAAACCCGAGAATAGAGGTCTTGAACCATCAAACTAAAGAAAATTAAGAAATATAAATTTTTTTAGTTATTACCGTTAATGGATATGGAGATTTTCTTTCCCTAATAAACATGATATGGAGAATATAAACATATTTATTATATTAGTCCCGGTAATATGATTGGGTAATTGTGAGTGAGTCAAAGATTAGGTAACCCGTTGTATGTATTTTAATTTAATTTGCCAAAAAAACAATAAAAAAGGTATATATTTAATTAAAATACAGTAGCTGTCACTCTAAGTAAGAGTTTTAAGGACCAGCTGGATACAACCACTATCTTACTACGAAACTAAACGTGGACGTCATTCATCAATTTATATGTATTTATTTGGAAAATTATATATATATAGCCAATTTGTGAAATTTACACCCCACTCCACCCCACACATTTTTCCATTGGGGGGGTTGAATTTTGCTTATCATAGATTCTTTTATCAACAATACTTCTTGTACATCAAAATGCTGCCACCATTAGCCACTAATATTAAATGCATATAATTTGTCACTAATATTTTTGTGGACCCCACCCCTTAAAAAAAGGTTGATGGCTTAAAGTGGCTAATAAACAGTGTACATATAGCATTGTTGTTCTTTTATTATTGAATTTGTAATAACAGCAATATATACTGCAAATAATTAGCAATTATCACATTATATATATAATTATACACATTAAATAAAGTAAAATCAATGTAAAAGGTTATTTTAAAAACTAAAAAAAGAAAGGAAAAATCGGTGGAGTGAATGGTGGTTAAATTGATTCAATTAAGTTGACCGTAATTGAGTGATAACGATATAATTAAACAAGTAGCCGGCAATAAATTGTGGAATAAACTCAAAAGTTTGCCCATTATTGTCTAATACTCTATTTCCCTTTAATTAAAGAACGGTATACTAACTGAGCACAAGATTTTCTACCGATAAATATACATTAATGTTGGATCTATCTATTTTATCTGATATGATTTTTTTATATTAATTATAAATATTATATGTTAATGTGTATTTTGCATGTAATATAATGTACATCATAATAAATAATTAGGCACTCATATTGACTGATCTTGATTAAAATTTTATTATTTATGAATATCTTTACTAAAAAAATATTACAGACCACGTGAAAATATATAAAGAAATTTAAATGAAAAGTTAAAAGTAAAAAAATAAAAAAGTTACCCTCCGCTAGACCGCACATGAGTTGTCGCAGGAATATAATCAAATTTGTGCAGCAGCTGTTATGCAGGCTATTGAGGATTGGGATTTATTTGACTTTGAAAAATTCTTGTGTTATGCTTATGAATCATAAGCGACAATAATAACCCATGTAATTAACCTATCCACTTTCTAGAAGTTGACCATTTGTGAGCAACATTTATTAATTCAATAATGCTATATGTACACTTTTCCATCCGCCACCATCAGCCAATCTTCACTTTTTTATAGTGGGTCCCATCAGAATGAAAAAGTAATATTTAATAAAATTGATGAAATGGCTAATGTTGGCTGCAAAATAGTGTATAAGAAGCATTATTGTTATTAATTTCAACTTAATTAGGGCGTGAGACACCATAGAAAAACTTGGTTTTGCCAAACAACAAATTGAATACTACTGCAGACAGAATCATGGTAGTATAGTCGTATTTGTCTATAGTTTGCATATACTAAAATGTTAAAAATAAGAAACTATTTCAAGGTAATAAAAAACGCCTCCTTGTAATCACTTTTGGAAAGAAAAATAAAATAAAAATCTTTACAATGATTTTAGAAACAGATTCATATATACGTACCAAAACATGTTACTATTAGATGCTAAAACTCAACAAGCTAGGTTATATTCTATGTAACACATAAACAACAAAATGAGGAATCTATATATACGCACAAGTGGATCGAATGTAAATATTGATTTCTTGAAATTGTATATATACTTTGTAAAATAGTAATTTTACATGTCTTAAAAAGGTGAAAATTACTTCATTTAGTGGGTAAAATATGTTTGTGAAAAATATAATTGAGTCACTTTGTGGTGCGTTGTTATAAACTTATATTCGAAAAGCAATCTAAGGTGGGTATGGGAGTCAGATTCGGATGACATATTCTTTTTTAGCCTTTTATGTTTGTGCTAATTTAGCTGAGCATAGTCACATTATATCACATGGGGGTATCAAACTACCATCAATTATTATATTTTCTTTTTCATAACTATCTAGCTATCTCATAATTTGTGCCGTGACATTCGTTAGTTGATTTTATTTTGACTCTCTAGGACCAGATATTTTATGCTCTACCACTTCATTTCCCCCTCCTTAATTACTACCTAGCTAGTAGTATAACTATATAATTCTATCTTGTCCACACTAATTCAATAAGAGTTTTAATATTCTCACTCATAAACATGTATGTTTCATCTTTTTAAAAAGTAAGAGTTTTACTAATAATAAGTTTTTAATTTGAAATTAAAAATTTGCATTTTTATATTTATATATAAACAATTTATTATAATATTTTAAATTTTACAAATTTTAAATATCATTAACAAATGACATTAGCACAACCCAAAAAACTTTTGTACATTCACTTTACTATATCATTTGCTAGCATCATTTTTATCATCTTTGAATTTGAATGTAACTCTCATTTTATCTTTGAACCTAATGGATATTCCATTAAAATCCAAAATGGATTTCACCTTAGCATTTCTGATCACTAAGGCCGTGTTTAATTGTGCATGAGACACAAACATAAAGATACAAAGGAAAAGAAAGTGTTTGTTTCAAGAGACACCGGTAGAGATTGGAAATTTTTCTGTCATCGGGACAAAAATTCTCAATGTCTTATGTACCTTAAAGAAATAGGAGTAGTGGAGATAGAACTTGTAGACAAAAAATGGACACTAATATCCTCATTAGCGGCGGTGTTATGATCTGGCTACCTCCAACAATGGTCCAACAACTTCTAGATATGAATTTATGTACGTTGGATATACGTTGGAGGTATATATATGTTGTTGGATGTATATATGTTGTACAGAAATTTTTTTTCTTTCTTTTATATGTATGCATATCTATGTATCTTATCTCCATTTTTGTCTCCCTATTTGAAGACATATTCCAAACACACACAAGCCATGCATGCTCTACAAGATTGAGGAACAACTCCGTCCCTATGTATTTCTACTAGTTAGGATAATGCAGCCGAATTAATTTATGCCCTTCATCTCATATGACCCTATAAGGAATATTTGTTTTTCACTTTTGATTGTCATATGAACTTGAAAGATCAAGTGAGTGATCTTATTTCAATCTCTAAAATTGAAATTAAAAAAATAACAACTCAGAGTATAACTCAAATTATTAGAAAGACTAATTTAATAACCTTTTCTAACATAAAATACTATATCTTTTTTTGTAGTAATCGAAATTAAAAAATCACACATACAATTTTAAAATTATAAAAAATGTCATATGAATATCTCCGTTTGGTTTTAAAAAAAAAAATTATGTACAACATGTATATATTTAACGTATACCCGATGTACATAAATTGTATGCCGCTCCATTATTTGGATGATTATTTAAGTGGTAGATAGAGTAAAATTAGTTAATTAGTTTTTCATTTTGATGTATTATGTCCTTTAACATTGTTATTTACTTATATGCCACGCTACGCCAACCTCTCTCACCTCTGTATTTGCTGACATCAAAGCATTATTGTCATATATTTCACATGGTGTTTAATTTGTAAGGCATGGTATGTATCCAAATTTTTTTCTATAATTCTTTTAAGCATTATATATATTTATATTCTTAACCACTTGATATCACATTTGAACTTTAGACAGTTCATTCACACTGGCTTGCAATAACAAATATATATATTCAGTTCCACAAAGCAAATTTCTTTTTGTGAAAATTAAACAAAATCTATTTCTTCTAAAATAAATATTTATTCATCATATTTTAGAAAAATTCTCAATTATACAATTTATTAATTTTATAGGGATTAATTATCATCATGTTACACAGTCTGCCAATAAAAAATTTCATGTATTTTAATTTTAGATCAATCTCACTTTAAGTTTTAAAAGACCACCAAATATAAATAACGTGTCTAATTGTTATATATTAGGTGATAGTATAAAATATATACCCTATCAATACAATATATTTAATCTTAGTTTTGTATTTAATATCTTTATGGCCCTTTTATTCAATATCATATAAAAAATTCTATTGGATTTAGTATATAATTAATGATTGATGATAAATTTGGGACCCATCATGCATAAAAGATCTACCTATAATGATTTAGAAGCTCAGAACAACTACAACTCATATGAGAGGGTCCAATCCAACTAAGTCTTTATTTAAATCATGTGTGATGTGTATGTATTCCCATATATATATATATATATATATATGACATGGATGATTGAAAGCAACTGAACATTAGTGATTAGAGGAACTTAGGATCAAAAAATCGCAATCAATAAATGCATTTATATATAAGTGGCATTCATATTGGCATTCACATGACCATAACAAATAACAAAGTGCCACACAAGTATATAAGTTATGTCCTTTCCCATTAGCCCCACAATACATGGCCGCAATCTAAGCCAAATGGCTTCCATAGCATATTTTTTTGAGATTGATTTATATTGAATTTATGGTCAGTGCAGAAAAAGATTACTTTTGATGATAATATATTTTAATATTATTAGTTTGTAGTATCTTTAAGGCAGTAAATTTTTAAATTAAACAATTGTATTGATGATATGATAATATGTAGTTAAATGTTTAGTGAATTCTAGCCATATTTTCACCCTCAAACCAAACATATAGCAAAGAAGTATAAATTATTGTTTGACATACAACTTTATAAGATTGTGAATAACTAGTATATATTTTTGCACGTGAACTTGTAAAATTATTTCAGCCTAGACAACACATATAGATATTTTTTTTTAATTTATAGACAACAGGCCAAAAAGCCCAAAGAAAAACAAAACTAGATAGCAACTACTCTTGGATGGGCACTGCCCATAGAGTCAGAAAGAAACAGAAAAGAATTACACAATAGCCTTGCATTAGTTGCATACGACCTGTAGTCAACTAAATTTAATTTTCTGTTAATAAAATACTTTGTTGTACTACTATAAATTTTGGTGGAAAAATTACACAATTGTTTATATTTTTCAATTTACGATCGGGATATCCACTATTGATCATAATGACTAATCTCTCGCTGACTTGTAAGCACTTTGAAGGATGAGATAACTGACCCGAAATTTTAAAATTTTTCCATATGCCCAAAGTAAGAACCGAACCATTAACAATTAGTTAAAGGAGGATGAATTCCTAGTGCTTAATCACACTCCCCAAGTTTAGTTAGGTTAATACGTGTTTCTTTAAATTATCCTAACTGATTTAATAATATACAATTAAAAGTTAGTAAAAAAGTAATTAATATATTTTACGTTATATTTTATAGAAAAGTTAGTTGTTGAATTAAAACTAGTGTAGAAAACGTTTAAGGTATGTTTAACACTATTCATCCATGAACATTTTACACATAAAAGCTTATCAATGAAACCCTTAATGAAATATATCTTGAAACTACCTACAAATGGAGACCTCACAAGTGACAACACTATCACCATTATGTATGAATCCATATATGTATCTTCATGGGATATATACGGGCTCATTTGCTATGTCCACGAAACATTATCCAAAACTCTTGTTCCATATTCAAGATAAGTCTTAAGCTCCCCAATAAATAAATGTTCAAATAAATTTAATATTACACAGAAAATATCGATTCAGTCTACAATGTGATGAAGGCTATACACATACACTATTGACTATAAGCATCTCAACAAGTTAGAGAATGCTTGAATACAATAAAAAGCCTATACACAGAGCACATAACTTATGACTTGGTGCATAGGGAACCAAATGTCTATGCTAATTGGTTATAGAGACTTATACCAAACTAAGAATGTTAAAAAACATTGAAGGAGTTGAGGTGGACATGGTGGAAAAAAGACAGATCCACTCTGTTTTATGGTGTAGATTTCATTCTTTCTTTGTTGTCTTTGATGATTTCAGGTATCAATTGCCTCTATGCGTGTTTAAAAGGCAGCAAAGCAAGACATCATGTTCCAGGCATGTTGTTGCCAGTGCTGGAAAGAATTATGAAGGCACAAACGACTGAGAGTGAGAAGACTGATAGCCAGGTGTTTTCTGTGTACATTTCCATTGCATCAGTGAAAGAGAAGCGAGCGCGATTTTCGGCCCAGTTTCTAAGCCGATCTGCCTCTGCTGCATATAATGCTCTACCCTAAAATATTACACATGGATGTTAATTTCTTGCTCAATTTATCTCCCATTCAACAATTACTTGCAGTTTAACCAAAAGCATTTCACTAAACAGCTCAATAACATGAAGATTTTAAGTGCTTGCTTCAACCTTTTTTTTTATATAAAGAAATTGATATTACCAAATAGAACACTTCTACTAAATGCTACCCATCTCAGCATCCATTTTTTTTGCTTTTGAGTAGAAGCTAAGCTAAGTCACTTCTATGGAAAGTTATCATTTTTCCACTCAAAAAAGAGTTGAAACAAATGCACCCTAAATTCTAAATTCGGACACCAAACAAATAAATTGATTCATAGAAACCAACAATTTCATTGAAATTTATGAGGATTAACATTCACATGCAAGTGCACATGAGTCCAACTCTACCTATCATGCTTCAGTGTTCCACTTCTTGTACATGTAGCTTAATATTAAATTTTTGGTGAGTCTCCAAATGGATGAATCAACTTATTATCTTAATTAGCTCCTCAACTATTTTTAATTTTTAACTTATCCTCCTAAATTTTATGCATTGAAAAATATACTTAAGAGCAGTAGTTTTGGACCAATTATATTTGAAAGTGTTGTAGGACCTGGTTCTTTTATGAAGTAATTAAAGTATATCATGTAATGAATGTTCATATTAACACTAACATAATAGATTATGATTTCATCCCAAAATTTCACCATTACCTGGTCATCGAACCAGCGACCTCGCCGTAACCATGCAGTGACCAAGGCAAGTAAGATTCTGGGAGGGGTCAAATAATTGATGGCTTTTCCAGTTCCCTTAACTACCCGCATCCGTGGAACTAATGTTCTGGCGACAGTTTCTGGAAGCTCGCAGATGATGTTAAACATCTGCCTGTTTTGGACAGTTGAGCCACTGTGCATAACCCGCAGTTAGCACAAGTATGAAGCAGCACTCATTTGATCGGAAAACGGTTTGCAATATAAAATATAAATGTACCTTAAAAGCAGATCTGTCAGAACCATGCCTGGAGATGCTGTATGGATACCTACTTTCGATCGCTTGCATTCCTTCAACAGTGATCCTTGAAGTTGCCTAAGACCACACTTTGTAGAACCATATCTGCAGTAAAATTAAAAGCATGAATGGCAAGCGTCATTAGAAAGTAGAAACCCCCATTGACCATGAATAACATTTTTGAGAGCGAATGAAGATTGCAAAAGCTTAGTGGAATTATCACTGCATCCCGACGAAGAAGAAACTACATTCTTAAGAGAATACTCACACAGCTGTCAGAGGTGTGCTAGAACCTCCAGAACCAGCACCATCCATATTAAATATGTGCCCTGCGCTAGTCTGGTTTCTCATAATGCGCATGGCTTCTCGGGTGCAAAGGATAGAACCAACTAAATTTGTTGAGACAATCTACAACCATTAGAAACATACCAAGAATGAGTAACTATTAAACCTGTCCCCATTTTATTTAACAAAATCATTGATGTGCTACTTGTTAACATATACCTGTTTAATATCTTCATCACTAAATTGAAGTAAAGGTCTAAAACCTTTGTTTGTTCCAGCATTGTTTATCTGTTGAAGAGTTCAAATATAAAATGCAGAAGATTAGAAACAAAAAACATTGGAATTTGAAACTGCATTCTGCATGGCATAAGGCATATTCGGATGTTTTATAGGTGTAACCAAGAAAGGAAAACTTAAGTTTCACCGAAGCACTTACCCAAATGTCAATCTCACCAAGCTTGTTGACAGCAAAGTTTGCCAACCTTTCCACATCTTGAGGCTCACAAACATCACAAGCAATGCCAACCACTTTTGCATGAGAAAGCTTTGTAAGAGATGAACCAACTGCATTGGCAATGCCTTCCTTGAGGTTTTCCTCAAGCTCTTTTATTGTTTCTTCCACCGACTCGGAGCTGTCTTCACCAAATGTGAGAGTGGGAGCAATGAAATGATATGAGTAACACGTTGTAGATCAAAGCAAAGCAAAACAGCATACAGTATTTTGATTGCTATGAAACCAAAAAGTTCCCTTACTCCAGAATACCACCTGCGCGAGGTAACAACTACACGATCCCCGGAAAGAAGAAATTCCCTTGCCAATGCTTTTCCCAAACCCCGTGTACTGTAGAAAACCATTTAGAGAAAAACAAACTATGTTATGAAAACGTAAGAGCAAAACCTATTCATGGATTAACTCATACACAGTCAAAAATTTCACACAGTCATCCAATCATGTAATACAGTTTTGGAAGTTTTTCAAATAGAAGTATATGATTGAATGTCATATACTTGTTTTAAATTTCATCAAATGATCAAAGTAACTATCAATTCACAAAGCCAAAAGTCCATGTAATGATGATGTCTTCTCAAACAATTCTATAGGAGATATAAGATTGCACAACTTCATTAACTAACCAAAATTATTGGAACAAAATCAATTATAAAAGAAAAGCCTTAAGTTTATGTACCTTCCAGTTATGACAACATTACGAGGACCAGCACGACAATGCTCCTCCAACACCATGTTAGCACCAATCATTGTCCCAATGATAATTCCTCCAAGCCAGCTATACCATATAAGTGCATCCATCTGGCTGTCTCCACCTTCACAAAACAAAATTCACAGAAAACTTAATCAATTTCTCATATGAAGAACCAATACATATTAAAGCAAATAGATTTTCATACACTTAATCTTTTCACTAGTTAGGAAATTGCATATAGGCCAACCTGACATCTGAAATCCAATTGCAAGGATGACCCCAGTGCTCATCATAGTCACAATATACCTTCCAATTTGTATGGCAATCTTGTTTTTTAAATCAAGAGAGAAACATAGTTACACTCACTATATTCAATAAAAAAACCCAAAAACAAAAAGAAAAAAACAGAAAAAAGGGGTAATAACATGAACAACTTACTGAGGATAACACTTCCTCCACCTTGACCACAGCATGTCGATACTCATCATCTGATTTAGAACCCACCAAGAAATTCTTAAGCATAATAGACCTGAGTGAGCTCCAAAACCCACTTTCCCTTTTGGTTTTGACCTCATTTTTCTTCAAATTTCTAGACTTCTTCCTATCCTTCAAATCACCACCTTCTTCAGTCTTAAACGCCCTGCACTGTTTCAAAGACAAGCCTTCACAGTAATTGTGGCCAAATCCAAGCAACCCAGGTGAACTTGAAGGGCCAAATCCCCTCCTATGAAACCTTGTTCTGTGCCGGTTGCTGAAACCCTCTGGGAAGACATGGATCTTCACAACAGTGGCCATGTTTATAATGATTAGAGTATTCTGGCAGATCCACAGTTCATGGAACAAGAAAAAAAGGAGATCTTTTTGGAACAAAGATAAATAAAAAAAGTGTTGGGTTATTTGGGGTGGCTTGTTGGGTGCTATTTATTGTAATCTTTTAGGGTGAAAACTGAAAATGAAGTATTTGTAATTATGTGGTTGAAATATGAGAAAATATCAAAGGGAAGAAGAAGAAACACCGATTAGATTAGAGTGGGGACATTATTAACAAAACGTAAGAAGGAACAGAGTAGAGTGTGATGACCACACGTTCCAGCAACCTCATCTACATGGGATTCCAGGACACGTGGCGATGTGGGTCTGTGTCCACCTCACCTTTTTCTTTTTTGCTTTCTGCTTTGGATTAACTACTACTAGTACTACCTAGCAATTCTTCGAATTTATCCAGATTATTATTAACATGAAAAGACAATCAATGATCTTAGCTCGGATCAATTGAGGAACAAAAATGGAGTCGGCCCCTCCACCTGATAAAAATTTGGATAAATTGTTTTTAGTGAAGTTTATTTTACTCTCTTTTCATTTATAAATATTATTAATTTTTTAAGTTTATAAGTCTCTTATGTACAATATATTTAAGAAAAGTAAATATCATCTACATAAATAGATAAATTTTGTTAAATTTCAAGAAATACGAGCATAAATTATAATGAAAATTGAAAAGCTTTACATTCAAAGTTCAAACCCTTGAAATATAGGTAATGTATAGCTTGAGTTTTATTGATATACACACACTTTAATCCCTAAATTTTCTTAAACATTCAAATTATACTCATTTTCTCTCTTAATTTATCATTGATAGTTAAAAATAAAAAACTATATTCACCATTTTTTATTTTTGTTTCAAATGTAGCATGTTTTATTTAGAAGATAAAAGTAGGAAAAGAATGAGTGATGGAAGATTTCTAAATTTTTATAAGGGTTTTTTTGAGAATAAATTTTTTTGGGGAAGATACGACAACCCAAATTCGGAAAGCAGTTAATGCAAATAAGTTCAATGCGCGCTTTCTAGCTGGCACTGAAGAGGACACATATATGCATTATGCATTAATAATTTATTTTTATTATTATTATTTTCATAGCAGAGAAGAAAGAAAAGAAAAGAAAAAAAAGAGCAAGAGCCAAGAAGAGAAGAAAGAGGGTTAATAATAGGAGAAGAGTGTGAAGAATAAAAGGCAAAAAGAAGATCGATTGAGGATTTTGTGGATTTGAGGAGGCCGCAAGAGTCGGAAACGCGGCAACGCTGACCACAAAAGACTCATTGCCCGAATCACAAACAAACACACAAACACCAACACTTTCTTTCTCTCTCTCTCTCTCCAAATTCTTTCCACCATTTTCTTCTTCCTTGTTGTGGTTGTTGGGAATTTGAGCAATGAGCAGGTCTCAGGATCAACGGCCAAGATCCGCCAAGCCTCCCACCATCCACGGCTGCGCTCAGTCCGGGGACCTTGTTGGACTTCAGAAGCTACTTCGTGATAATCCTTCTCTCCTCAATGAGAAAAACCCTGTCGTAAGATCATCCCTCCCTCTTCACTTTTCCTTCATTTTCACCATCTGGGCATCTTCAAAATCTGATCTTTTCTTCAAATGATCTTGTGGGTCGTACCCCTCTTATATTCTTTGAGTTTGAAATGTAGATCTTTGTTGTAAAGTTTGTGCTTTAGTCTATGATTTGGAAGGAATGATGCATTTAGCTTTTGGATCTGCTTAAAATGTGATTTTTACTTGTTTTGATGGGAGGTTTATCAATGTAAGTGATGCATGATTGTCTTTTTAGAAGGGTAGATTTTGTGTGGCGGTAGGAAAAGATGATAACTTTAAGAGTATCTTGATTAACAGTGTAGCCAAATCCTCAGTTTTAGCTATATGCCAGCGACATCATGAATCAAAAGGAAATTGAGATACAAGCATTATTGGCTTGGGTGTTGAATATGCTGGCCACAGTAAACATTGGTCAGGTGGGTACTACTTTGTGGCAATTGCTTTCTATGCCGTTGTTTGGTTTGGTGCGTTTTCTTGAAGAGAAATTTGGAGGATTTTCATGGGGAAGACTCTGTCTTTTGACCACTCATGGAAGGGATTATTTTTATGGCTTCTCATTTTTAATCGTCGTGATTTTATTCCTTGGGGATTTTTGAGAGGGTTTGTGTAATAAACTTGTAGAGGAATTGGAGGACATTATTATCATGATGATCTGTTTCTCCTATTGCTTCCTTGTGAGTGGATAGTAAATAAAGTTTAGAAAATGGTCAAATTCGATCATTAATAAGTTTATTGCCTGACTATATACTGGCATTTTAATTTCTGATTTCTTACAAATGGTGATCTAACCTGTTTTATATGCAGATGGCACAGACACCACTTCATGTTGCTGCTGGTCAGAACAGGGCTGAGATTGTTAAATATCTTCTTGATTGGCAAGGATCAGAGAAAGTTGAGTTGGAGGCCAAGAATATGGTAGGTACATGTCAACTTTTTTCAATTGGTTTTATTTTTTTTATATAAATATGCATGATCCCGAATTCTAGTAGTAGTCTCATCATTCTAAATAGGTTTTGTTTATCACCATTGTAGTATGGAGAAACTCCATTGCACATGGCAGCAAAGAATGGGTGCAGTGAAGCCGCACAGTTACTTCTAGTCCGTGGGGCTTCTGTTGAAGCCAGAGCGAATGTGAATTTTCTTCTTATTTCATCTATCATTTTAGTCTAGTTTAACGTTAAACCAAGCAAGAAAATAATTTATGTGCTTCACATGAAAGTTTGTTCACAAACTTCTTGTTGCAGAATGGTATGACACCTTTACACCTTGCTGTTTGGTACTCGCTACGTGCAGAGGAATTATTAACTGTGAAAACATTGCTTGACTACAATGCTGATTGCAGTGCTAAGGACAATGTAGTAAAGCTTAATACCTGTTTTTTTGTGTTAGTTCAAACAGTTTCAGTGAAATCATAATAGATACTTAAACGCTTGAATTTCAGGAGGGAATGACTCCTTTAAACCATCTTTCCAACGGCCCTGGAAGTGAGAAACTTAGGAAGCTATTGCTCTGGCATCTTGAAGAGCAGAGAAAGAAAAGAGCTATTGAAGCATGTAGTGAAACCAAAGCTAAAATGGATGAGCTGGAAAAGGAATTAGCTAATATTGTCGGTCTAAATGATCTAAAAGTACAACTGCGTAAGTGGGCAAAGGGCATGCTTTTGGATGAGAGGCGTAGAGCTCTTGGTCTGCATGTTGGCACAAGAAGGCCGCCTCATATGGCATTTCTTGGCAATCCTGGCACAGGTTGCTTGTGGTGGCTTTTTTTTTTTTTTTTGAAATTTAGCACTTGTATTGCATGCAATCATTGCTACAAAGATGTTTTGCTCTGCACTCATTTTCATTATTTTTTGTTTACCATTCCGTGCTACAAGATTCATTCTCTATTGCATCTTTTTTTAAGCATCTTGGCTAGAACTTCCATATGGTGCTGAATGAACTTCCAGATCTATCTTTTGCTTCTCTAATAGCAACTAATTGTACTAATTGACTTTTCTATTTTTTTTTTTTTTTGATTCTCGACTTTTCTATTTAATAGGTAAAACTATGGTAGCACGGATCCTTGGAAACTTACTCCATATGGTGGGAATTCTACCTACAAATAAAGTGACAGAAGTACAGCGGACCGATTTAGTTGGTGAATTTGTTGGTCATACTGGTCCAAAAACCAGGAGGAAGGTAATGTACTGGCTTTGAAGTCCTTCTTGTTACACATCTGCTTTAGCTTTTCAAAACTAAATTTGACAGCGTTGCTTAGCAAACAAATTCAAACATGGCACGCAGATCCACGAAGCGGAGGGGGGAATTCTTTTTGTTGATGAAGCTTATAGATTGATACCAATGCAGAAGTCAGATGATAAGGATTACGGATTGGAAGCCTTAGAGGAGATTATGTCTGTCATGGACAGTGGAAAGATTGTTGTTATTTTTGCAGGGTACAGCGAACCGATGAAAAGAGTAATTGCTTCCAATGAAGGTTTCTGCAGACGAGTGACCAAGTTTTTCCAGTTTAACGATTTCAACTCCAAAGAGCTAGCACAAATTCTTCATATCAAGATGAACAACTTGGAAGAAAATAGTTTGCTATACGGTTTCAAGTTGCATTCCTCTTGCAGTATACAAGCTCTAGCAGAATTGATAGAGAGGGAAACAACCGAAAAGCAGCGAAAAGAGACGAATGGCGGTTTGGTAGATACTATGTTGGTTAATGCTAGAGAAAATTTGGACCTGAGGCTTAGCTTTGACTGTATAGACACAGAAGAACTCCTTACCATCACACTGGTAGATTTAGAGGCAGGCCTTAAGCTATTATCACAGTAAGCATTCTCTTAGCAAATTGGTAGATTCTTTGGAGAGATTTTTTTCAGCTTACCCCTCATTGTTCATTGTTGAGTATATTGCAAAGTTTGCAACTGCAAAATTAGGAGCTGTCGTGATTAAGTTTTCCACAATAGGTGAATCCTATATTTTTTATAACTACTTTGTTATATTGTTTTCTGTATTGAATAATGTTATAATATATATAGGCTCCATTGATGTATTGTGCTTTATTTTTACAATCTACCTGAAATTGATTCTTTGGATTTTATTCATATTATTGTATGCTGTTAATAAATCTTCCTTCCATTTTGTGGCTATTAGAAAGTACTTTTCTATTTCCACTTTTTAACACCTTTATAATGGTAAAGAATGAGGGTGAGTTATTAGATGATAAATATTAGGTGTATAATTCAGAGGATGTTTTGTCTGCAAATCTTCGTTACATTAAAATAATGAGCAATGCTAGAGGCACAACAAAAAAATAACCAACTCAGCCAACAAATTGTGCACAACGTATATAACATAAATTGCACAACGAATATTACATGTTGTGCACACCATATAACACATGATGTGCACAACATATATAACATGTTGCAAAGAAAGATGATGTTGCAATATGTGATATATGTTGTGCACAATAGATGATATACATTGTGCACTACATATAATATACGTTGTACATTTTATATTATATATGTTGTGCACAACTTGTTGACTGTTTTGACTGGTTTTTTGTTGTGTCTCAAGTATTTCCTTAAAATAATATTAGAGCTAAATATATTTCATATCATATATAAAGAATAAATTGTGTCTATATGCTACATTGAAGCTCATTAATTTTTTCACATATATTAGATGATAAATGTTAGGTGTATAATTTAGGCGATGTTTTGTCCACAAATCTTCATTACATTAAACTAATATTAGAGCCAAATACATTTCATATCATGTATAAAGAATAAAGTGCTACATTGATGTTCATTTTTTTTTTACATAATATGTGTAAACTCATAAGCAAGAAATGTACTAATCAAACTTTCAAAATGAAAAGCAAGAGCAAATTCAACACTTTTGTCTTGTCATAATTAGCAAAGTTTGAGGAAACATCTAAAATTGGGGTCATTACGTGCAAGCCAATAATGGCAAATAAAGACATGCTTAAAGGAAAAGAGTAAGAGATTCTATCCCATAAGAATGCCCAACAACAGGAAAAAATGATCACCAATAAGAAAAAGGAGCCAGAGGAAAAAAAACGAAGAAGATAAGGGTAATGTCATAGTCTAATAGAATCGTCTCTACGATTAATTTACTATTAAATTTTATAATATGTATGTATGTAATAGTTCTAAATTAAATAATGGCAGGCTACTGTATACAACCTATATTGAATATGAATCTGTATGTTATTATTTTTAACAATGATCCCTCCAATATTTGTAAATTGTTTAATACTCTAATCTAATTGTTGAATAAGCTTATAAAAATTCATAATTTATTAATAGATATTTAATAAATTTCCACAATCAAGATATGAGTATATGATTGATGAGCACAACAATTACCCAGCTCACAGGCCCTACAAACACAAATTCGATTGAAATAACATAATATTCTTCTCTTAAACTCAAGCAAGATCTTGGATTCTAATCTTTAACTTGAAGTAATTGATCTCACTAAAACTATAATTCCATAACAATTGAAAAGATCAATTTACGAAATTATTATTCGGACCTACATTTAATTTATTTGATTATTAAACCATCTTTCTTATTACACGTTTTATAATGAACTCAATACCATAAAAAATAGTATAAAGTTAAGATGAACTTCACCGCATCTTCAAAAATATCATTATAATTTACATCGTCCAATAGATTTGTGTTCATTCATTCATGGTTTAAAGTGTCAATCAATAATAGAGTTAACCGATATAACTGCAACAATCGGAAGTATCAGTGTGTCGGTTTTCGGTGACTGGAAAATCAAAAAAAGAAAAAAAAATCCAATTTTTTTCTGGTTATCCAAACACCCCTTTTCTTCTCTTCTCCTCTCTTCTCTCTCTGTTCCGCAGATAGAGGAGAGAAAGAATCATGGTGCTAACTTCAATCTCCATAATCCCTTCATCCCCATCACTCCCTTCAAGCTCCGCCTCCGATTCTCCTTCCACTTCCACTCCCTCCCGAACCAGACCCTTCTTCCGCTCCTCATCCAAACAACGCCTTGTTGTTGGGTTCCCGAGAAGAAGAACACCGCCAGTACCCTTTTCTTCATTCTCTTCCACTTTCAGAGTCTCTTCCCAAGTCCTTCAAGAAGATAATGGGTCGCCGGAACAGTTCCTGAATAACAATTCGATCGCTGATTTCATGAGGTTCAAGCGTGGTGTTGATGGTGGAAGTGGTGAGCTTCAAACTGCTGTTGTTAGCTATAAGAAGAAGTTCCCTTGGTCCCTTTTGCGCCCTTTCCTTCAGGTGCGAATTTCTGTGCTTCATTTTTTAATTTTGCATCTTTGGATGTCCAAAGTTTTCATCTTTATTGTTTTTTCTCAAATGGGGTTTCTGTGTTTTCAATGTAGGTTGACTTGGTTTCCACAATTCACATCGCGGATGAAGAGTATGTGTTGCCTTTCTTGCAAACTCCCCTGTTCTTATTTGGGATTTGGTAGACTTGGTAGTTCTTAGAAGGATGGTGGTGTTAGTTTTTGTTTTGGGTGGAGGAATGAAAAAGGAAATGGGGAAATTCATGGGGTTCTGTAAAGAATTTGGGGAAGATAGATGTTGGATTGACATATTAGGGGATGACAATGTGAAATTGTGAACTTATCTCATGTTAGTAATTTCATATTGATGTCAGTACATAAAAGTTTTTGGACAATCATTCAGTCAAGTATTGTCACATGACTAAAAGTCTTTGATTCTTACAATCACTACTGCAAAAGTCACACATTGAGTAACATATGATTAGATGAGAGTATAAAACAGTCCAAAATTAATCTCATGTTTGTGACTTGTTCAATGATGCTAGAGGATATCAGTTTTTTCTTCAAAATTTGTTAGTTCATAAGCAAATTGATGAACAGAACTTATAGACTGGCAAGAGTGATCTTCCTGAACCAATGGTATGACATGATACTGGGCAGAACTTCCTAGCATTTCTGAAGTCCGTCATAGAAATATTTTTCTAAAGACATGGAGCTTTGCTTCTACTTCTAGTTTTTACCCCTATCTATTTTCTTTTGCGAGTGATTCATTGCACTGACTTCCGTACTTTTTTTTAATTGTGTTAATTTGAATAATCCTCATGCATATAAGCAGGTATTTTCAGGCCCTCCAGAAGGAACTTGAATCCTATGATTGTGTCCTTTATGAAATGGTGGCTAGCAGGGAAACTTTAGAGAATAGAAGAAACCCTATTGCTACAAAAAGGTTAAAAAGTTCACGCACCAGGGGTTTTAACATCTTGGGATGCATCCAAAGACAGATGGCTCGCATTCTTACGCTTGATTTCCAATTAGACTGTCTCAGTTACCAGGCTGCCAATTGGTACCATGCAGATCTTGATTATGAGACCTTCAAATTACTTCAGGTAATAAACTACTGGTTTTTGTTGCTTAATCAAATTCAAAGTGGTGCACACATTTTGAGGGTTATAACTGATATCATATTTAGCTAATTATCAACATTTGAAAACCATCAAATAATTTGATCAACTTCCACTGAAATTTGATCACCTGCACCTTATATATGTTTATTGATCTGATTAGATTTTACTTTTATTCTTTAATTTCAGCTAGAAAAAGGTGAAAGCTTCTTTTCTTTTGCAAGAGATATGACTCTTAGATCTACAAAGGCAATATTGCAGCCTTCAATTCCGGAAGATCTTGACCCATTGAGATCCAAACTTTTATGGGCATCACGCGTGCTTCCTATGCCACTTGTTGGCCTTCTAATCATTGGAGGCGTTTGTGCTGATATCGGAAGTCAAGCATCAGATTATCCTGAAATTGAGGCTTTGGCCAGGCTTGATTTTGGTGCTGCCATGAAGGTCTTCCTTGCAAAGCGATTAACATCCGAGTAAATTTCTGTCATTTATTTCTTTTAACCTGTCTCTCTTTCTGATTAGAAATGTTTACAAATTCTTCTCCTCTAGGTTTCTGAGCCATGAACACATTCTGTACTTCGCCATTTGAAAGTACAAATGAAGCTGGATTTGGCTCATCTAAAGACTAAAGAGCATGATCTTATCCGTTGATAATATATCAGTGGTTCAGATTATCGCACATTTATGATTTGTTATGCTGATGTTCTGAAACCAGCAATTTTTATCGACCGTTGAGATCATGCACTTTATACTTTAAACTGCACCCTTCCATTTCAGAGGAGCGAAATCCCTGGCACTATGTTTGATTATCCCACATGTTGCACTCACTATGTTTGCATATATAATCATATTAAATTTCAGACAGTATTATTAACTTTGATATTGATGATAAAACATTTCTGTGAAGGTTCACACAAGTGACAGCAGATGTGGAGGAGAAATCGGTTATAATTGGCGAGAGAAATAAAGTTGCGGTAGACACTCTCAGAGCAGCAATGGACGAGGGACACAACAGGATCGCGATTCTTTATGGCGGTGGCCACATGCCGGATCTTGGGCGAAGGTTAAGGGAAGAGTTTGATTTAGTCCCATCTAATGTACAATGGATAACAGCTTGGTCCATAAGGAAGAGGAACCTAAACACAAGTTCATTTCCATTTCTGAAGAAAATGGCGAAAGCCTCAGGTTGGCCGTTGAACCGCTATCAGACACTGGCATTGCTCATATTTTCATCAGTTTTAGCATTGGATCTGTGGTTTTGGGAGCTCTTCTTTGGCACTGCTGTGAATTGGGTCTCTGAATTTCTTCAGTATATTGATAGTTCACAGCTGATATGAGCATTGGATTCACAGAACATTCATATACTAATTACTGATCAGGATGGAAGAAAGTGTGTAAATATCAAAAGCTTTGTTAACAAATATACCATTTGTCAAAAGTGTTGAAAACAATTCAATTGTTTGGATTCAATGAACTTTGGCCTTTGAATATCTAATTAAACCTTGTCTGTCCATGATTATTATAGTATCAATCAATTGGTGTATTTCTTGGAAGGATCAGTGTTGGACAGACACATGTATCACGATTCTAATAGTATAATTGTAGCATAGAGAAAAGAATGAAAATAAAAATGTGGCGGATTATTGAATTGTATAATAGTTAACTAGATGATAATCTTATCAAGCCTAATAAGATCAAGAGGAAATTCTATCTATTTCCAAGTTTTTTGTTCCATCGTTTTCAGAGTGGATTGGATAGAAGAAAGAAACATTGCAGAAAATAATGAAGTGGGGTTACCCTTTGCTTGCTTGATTGTTATCATCTACTATATGTTTAAAAATTTTAGATAATTGTTGGACATCATGATTATTTATTATCATCTATTGAGCATGTGTTGGAAATGAATATATGATGCACATCCAAAAATATCACAAAGAAATGGTCAGAGGTAGGACTTAGTGTTCAAGTTAATCACGTTTTAAAACTTAAGAGGAGAAAAGCTTTTGTAATACGGTATAGACCATGAAAGTTGTGAATATATATATTAAAAAAAAGAAGTTGTAGAAATAAATAACACATCTCTAGCAAAAACCCTAATAAAATTAAAGCTTTATTTAAGCTTCCATATAGTTGTATATAAATAATTAATTATTATTATTATTAGGATTAACTAAGAGTAGGGGCTATTTCTTCCAGCTGTATCTAGATGTTACCCAAATGCTTGTCTTATATATGTTGATTTGAGATTTAACACACACACACACACACACACACACACACACATATATATATATATAGTGCACTCTTGAGCCAACTCGATTAAAATAATATCAGTTTAATGTTCAAGCCCCATTTTAAAAATGGAAGCAAACAAAGAGTCCTTAGTAAGTGTATCGTGTTTTGATTTATGTCTATAATATAAAATAAGAGGAACATGAAGTAACCAGTACTAGGAAAAAATAAATAAACAAAAGGGGAATATCCTGTCTGAGAAGTGTTCACACTTCACACTAAAATTTGTCTAAAGTTCGTTTAAACTTACATAAGATAAACAAACTCATAATACTACCATATTTTTTATTATTCATCTATGTCCGATGATCTAATATTTAAACTTTCATCATTAATGAAATATTTTACCAAGATTGATTGTGTTAGTGACCACAAGAATAGGACAAATAAAATAAAAACTGATAAATATCTATGCGTGATGCCATTTAACTGAATTATTAAGGGAACACATGGGACACACTTACTATTATGATACCCTTCCAAGACAACTCACATGAGTTGATTTGTAATACGAATTTAATTATTTTATTTTATTTCATAAACTTGACATAATTTATTCAGCCACATGAACAATATATATTGAACTACTGTGTATATGTGGCGCGTCAATCCAGATCATTTTAGTATGATTCAGTATTATTTTAATCAATAATATTTGTCGTACAACATAAATACGTCCAATGAACATTCAACATTTATTATACATAAGACGTAATATGTGCGGTATATATAGCACGCCATTACGCCTTGTATATAACACACATTAAAAACTTATTGGATGTATTTCTATTGTACGATAATCATTATTGTATTTTAATCGATGTCGTGTGCCATTCATAATTATTGCTATTATTATAATGTTGTAGGCATCATGGTTGGTCAAAATGATTTGATCCAGAAAAAAGGTTTAATGCATCTAGTCATCATTAACGGTAAAGGCTATGGTATTTTCCATGAGGAATGGTGTACCATGCACCAAGTATTACTCTACATTAGCAAAGTGTTGTAAAATGTATTAAAAATGTTGCTAAAGAATTTAAGTAAACTTTTCAACATTTAACCACACTTTCTAAATATAGTTAAATATTTGGTATGTAATACACCACATTTGACCAAGATTACCATAGTCAAAGCCATCATTAATAGCAATTATTTATTTTTAAAAACTTTCTTTAAAAGACAAAGCCAGTTTTAGCATGCAAGTTTTCTAGGGCCATTAATTAATATACAGATTTTGCTTTTCCTTTCACTGAATGATTTCTTCATAGCAATTTTTTATATGTCACGTGGTTGAAAGAGTTAGTAACTAATATTAAATATGTTAGCCCTAGTTGATTAAGACAAGTTGTATAATGACAAGAAAGTTAACAAGAAGCAACAATTGTCATTGCATTCATTATTATAAACCAAAATACTTATCTGATATATCTTCTCTTATTTCTCAACCAATTCTTCTTTTTTCTGCAATTCATTCTTTCTTTCTTCCAAATTCTGCCTCTGAAGACATGAAGCACCATTATTACTACCCACTTCCTGGTTCAGATTCTTCTGCTGCAAACACTGATCCGAATAATGAGAAGAAAGAAGGAATTGTGGCACAAGAAGAATCTGCAGAAACTAGCTTTTGCAGGCATAACAGCATATCAGAGGAAAGTAATGTTTCACTCAAAAGCAAAAAGCCTCATCTCAACAAGTATGCACTTGCTGGGGCTATTTTGGCTTCCACAAACTCCATTCTCTTGGGCTATGGTAAGTTAGTTCTTCTTCTAATTTAAGGCCTAATAGAAAATGACATTGAAGAGCTTAATACTTTTTTATTAGGAAAGAAATATAATTTGTTGATTGTGCAGATATTGGGGTGATGAGTGGTGCTGTGTTGTACATAAGAGAAGATCTGAAGATAGATTCAATTCAAGTTGAAATTCTGGTTGGATGCTTAAATGTGTGTTCTTTGATTGGATCTCTAGCATCTGGAAAAACCTCTGATATGATTGGAAGAAGGTACACAATAGTTATAGCAGCAGCAACATTCCTGATAGGTGCTGTTCTTATGGGATTAGCACCATCATTCCCATTTCTGATGGCTGGCCGTGTGGTTGCTGGCTTTGGTGTTGGCTACTCTCTCATGATTGCCCCTGTCTATGTTGCAGAGCTCTCCCCTGCTCTCACCCGAGGCTTCCTCACATCTCTCCCTGAACTTTTCATCAATCTTGGCATCCTCATTGGCTACATCTCAAACTATGCTCTCTCTGAACTCCCAACCAACATTAACTGGAGGCTCATGCTTGGCCTTGCAGCACTTCCTGCTGTTTTTGTGGCACTTGGGGTCCTATCGATGCCCGAGTCGCCGCGGTGGCTTGTGGCTAAAGGAAGGTATGAAGAAGCAAGAGAGGTTCTGATTAGGACATCAGAGAACAAAGGTGAAGCTGAAATAAGGCTTGCTGAGATATCAGAAGCTGCTTCTTCTAATGACATTGGCAATAATGGAAAAGGGGTTTGGAAGGAATTGCTTGTGTCTCCTTCTAGGCCTGTTTTGAGGATTCTTTTTGCTGCAATTGGTGTTAATTTCTTCATGCAGGCTTCAGGGAATGATGCTGTGATATATTACAGCCCTGAAGTTTTCAGAGAAGCTGGGATTCAAGGTGATAAGGAGCTTCTAGGTGTGTCCATCATCATGGGGGTTTCAAAAACTTGCTTTGTTTTCATCTCAGCTTTGTTCTTGGACAGGTTTGGGAGGAGGCCCATGTTGCTGTTGGGCTCAGCTGGGATGGCAGCATCATTGTTTGTCTTGGGCTTGGGCTGCAACTTCCTGCAATTCTCAGATGAAAAGCCCTTGTGGGCCATAGTATTGTGTGTGCTTGCATTGTGTTCTACTGTCTCATTCTTCTCTATTGGGCTTGGGCCCATAACTTGGGTCTATTCATCAGAGATATTTCCATTGAGATTGAGGGCCCAAGGATCTAGCCTGGCAATTTCTGTGAACCGTTTGATAAGTGGGCTTGTGTCCATGTCATTCCTTAGCATCTCAGAGGCAATAACTTTTGGGGGCATGTTTGTTGTGCTTGCTGGTGTAATGGTGGTTGGGACTATTTTCTTTTATTTCTATCTTCCAGAGACCAAAGGCAAAAGCTTAGAGCAGATTGAAGCATTGTTTGAAGATGAGTCTATATGATTGGTCAAAAGTCAAAAGTTGATTATGTAGGAACATAGAGAAAAGGGTCAAAACTATTGACACTTCATATGCATTGGTTAGATTTTAGAGATTATTGCAAAGTTAGGCATAGCCTAGACTAGAATGTGCACTCCATGATCAAGTAGGTTGTTTTTTGTTGCAGCATTTGTCAAAAACTACTCAAAAAGAGTTTGGTATACTTGTGAATATAGGAACAAAGAGAAAAGGGCAATGCTTATTTTTTTTTTTTTTTGATCAATTTTGTTGTTTTGCCTTATAAAGATTGGACTTGATATATTAGTACATGCATTCTTTCACAGGTTGGAATTTGGAGGCTCTCTGTTTCAATTGAGAATGTATTTATTGATGTATCTGAATTTCTATTGTTTGAGCCAATAAAAGCATATACATTACTATGTGCTCATTATCTATTACTTACCTTACCTATAAAGAAAATTCTAAAAAGGTTAGTTACTTTTTTATCTCTAAAAATAATATTAACAAAATAAAAATAAAACAAAAAATATTGAATTTCATAATTTTTGAAATTTAGTAGAAATTGAAGGCTATTAACTTTAAAAAGTGAGATTTCACAATTTTTTTAGAAACACTATAAAAGTAAAGACTAGACTTTAACATATTGAATTTACTAATTTTTTTAACTTAGTAGAAATTGAAGGCTATAGGCTTTAAAAAGTGAGATTTCACAATTTTTTTAGAAACACTATAAAAGTAAAGATTATATAGTATTTAAAATATTGAATTTCATAATTTTTAAAATTTAGTAGAATTTGAAGGCTATAGGCTTTAAAAAGTAAGATTTCACTATTTTTCTAGAAACACTAAAGAAGTAAAGACTACGGTCTTTAAAATATTGAATTTTATAATTTTTTTAACTTAGTAGAAATTGAAGCCTATAGGCTTTAAAAAGTGAGATTTCATAATTTTTTGAGAAACACTATAAAAGTGAAGACTATAGACTTTAAAATATTAAATTTCATAATTTTTAAAACTTAATAAAAATTGAAGGCTATAGGCTTTAAAAAGTGAGATTTCACAATTTTTTTTCCGAAAACACTTTAAATGTAAATATTATAGTTTTTAAAATATTGAATTTCATAATTTTTAAAACATAGTAAAAATTGAAGGCTATAGACTTTAAAAAGTGAGATGTAACAATTTTTTTCGAAAATACTGTAAAAGTAAAGACTATAGTCTTTAAAATATTAAATTTCATATTTTTTAAAACTTAGTAGAAATTGAAGGCTATAGACTTTAAAAAGTGAGATTTCACTATTTTTAAATAAACACTATAAAAGTAAATATTATAATATTTAAAATATTGAATTTCATAATTTTTAAAACTTAGTAGAAATTGAAAGCTATAGGCTTTAAAAAGTGAGATTTCATAATTTTTTTAGAAATACTATAAAAGTATAGACTATAGACTTTAAAATATTGAATTTCATAATTTTTAAAACTTAGTAAAAATTGAAGGCTATAACCTTTAAAAAGTGAGATTTCACAATTTTTTCCAAAAATACTATAAAATTAAAGATTATAGTCTTTAAAATATTGAATTTCATAGTTTTTAAAACTTAGTAGAAATTGAAGGTTATAGGCTTTAAAAAGTGAGATTTAACAATTTTTTTGAAAAACACTGTAAAAGTAAAGACTAAAGTCTTTAATATATTATATTTCATAATTTTTAAATCTTAGTAGAATCTGAAGGTTATAGGTTTTAAAAAGTGAGATTTCACTATTTTTAAAGAAACACTATAAAAGTAAAGGCTATAGTCTTTAAAATATTGAATTTCATAATTTTTGAAACTTAGTAGAAATTGAAGGCTATAGTCTTTAACAATTTTTTCCAAAAACACTGTAAAAATAAATACTATAGTCTTTGAAATATTAAATTTCATTATTTTTAAAACTTAGTAGAAATTGAAGGCTATAGACTTTAAAAAGTGGGATTTCACTCTTTTTAAAGAAACACTATAAAAGTAAAGACTATAGTCTTTAAAATATTAAATTTCATAATATTAGGGACTAATTAGAAATTGAAGGCTATAGACTTTAAAAAGTTAGGTTTCACAATTTTTCTAGAAACATTATAAAAGTAAATACTATAGTCTTTAAAATATTGAATTTCATAATTTTTGAAACTTAGTATAAATTGAAGGCTATAGGTTTTAAAAAGTGATATTTCATTATTTTTCTAGAAACAATATAGAAGTAAAGACTATAGTCTTTAAAATATTGAATTTCATAATTTTTCAAACTTAGTAGAATTTAAAGACTATAGCTTTTAAAAAGTGAGATTTCACTATTTTTATAGAAACACTATAGAAGTAAAGACTATAGTCTTTAAAATATTGAATTTTATCATTTTTAAAACTTAGTAGAAATTGAAGGCTATAGGCTTTAAAAAGTGAGATTTCATAAATTTTTTAGAAATACTATAAAAGTATAGACTATAGACTTTAAAATATTGAATTTCATAATTTTTAAAACTTACTAAAAATTGAAGGCTATAATATTTAAAAAGTGAGATTTCACAATTTTTTTCAAAAGTATTATAAAATTAAAGACTATAGTCTTTAAAATATTGAATTTCATAGTTTTTAAAATTTAGTAGAAATTGAAGGTTATAGACTTTAAAAAGTGAGATTAAACAATTTTTTTCCAAAAATATTGTAAAAGTAAAGACTATAGCCTTTAAAATATTAAATTTCATAATTTTTAAAACTAATTAGAAATTGAAGGCTATTGGCTTTAAGAAGTGAAATCTCACTATTTTTAAAGAAACACTATAAAAGTGAAGATTATAGTCTTTAAAATATTGAATTTCGTAATTTTTTAAAACTTAGTACAAATTGAAGGCTATAGGCTTTAAAAAGTGAGATTTCACTATTTTTTTAGAAACACTAAAGAAGTAAAGACTATAGTTTTTAAAATATTTTGAATTTCAAAATTTTAAAACTTAGTAGAAATTGAAGGCTATAGGCTTTAAAAAGTGAGATTTCATAAATTTTTTACAAACACTATAAAAGTAAAGACCATAGACTTTAAAATATTTAATTTCATAATTTTTAAAACTTAGTAAAAATTAAAGGCTATAGGCTTTAAAAAGTGAGATTTAACAAATTTTTCTAAAAACACTTTAAAAATAAATACTATAGTCTTTAAAATATTAAATTTCATTATTTTTAAAACTTTGTAGAAATTGAAGGTTATAGGCTTTAAAAAGTGGGATTTCACTAGTTTTAAAGAAACACTATAAAAGTAAAGACTATAGTCTTTAAAATAGTAAATTTCATAATATTAGGGACTAATTAGAAATTGAAGGTTATAGACTTTAAAAAGTTAGGTTTCACTATTTTTCTAGAAACATTCTAAAAGTAAAGACTATAGTTTTTAAAATATTGAATTTTATAATTTTTGAAACTTAGTATAAATTTTCTAAAACTTAGTATAATTTTTAAAACTTAGTATATTGAAAAATAAAGTGATATTTCATTATTTTTCTAGAAACAATATAGAAGTAAACACTATAGTCTTTAAAATATTGAATTTTATAATTTTTCAAACTTAGAAGAATTTAAAGGCTATAAGCTTTATAAAGTTAGATTTCACTATTTTTCTAGAAACAGTATAGAAGTAAAGTCTATAGTCTTTAAAATATTGAATTTCATAATTTTTAAAACTTAGTAAAAATTGAAGGCTATTGCCTTTAAAAAGTGAGATTTCACATTTTTTTCCAAAAATACTATATAATTAAAGATTATAGTTTTTAAAATATATTGAATTTCATAGTTTTTAAAACTTAGTAGAAATTGAAGGTTATAGACTTTAAAAAGTGAGATTTAAAAAAATAATTCCAAAAATACTGTAAAAGTAAAGACTATAGCCTTTAAAATATTAAATTTCATAATTTTTAAAACTTAGTAGAAATTGAAGGCTATAGGCTTTAAGAAGTGAAATTTCACTATTTTTAAAGAAATACTATTAAAGTGAAGATTATAGTCTTTAAAATATTGAATTTCATAATGTTTTAAAACTTAGTAAAAATTGAAGGCTATAGGCTTTAAAAAGTGAGATTTCAAAAAAATTTCTAGAACACTAAAGAAGTAAAGACTATAGCCTTTAAAATATTGAATTTCATAATTTTTTAAACTTAGTAGAAATCTAAGGCTATAGGCTTTAAAAAGTGAGATTTCATAATTTTTTTAGAAACACTATAAAAGTAAAGACTATAGACTTTAAAATATTGAATTTAATAATTTTAAAACTTAGTAAAAATTGAAAGCTATAGGTTTTAAAAAGTGATATTTCACAATTTTTTTCCGAAAACACTAAAAAAGTAAAAATTATAATCTTTAAAATATTGAATTTCATAATTTTTAAAACATAATAGAAATTGAAGGCTATAGGCTTTAAAAAGTGAGATTTAACAATTTTTTTCAAAAACATTGTAAAAGTAAAGACTATCGTCTTTAAAATATTAAATTTCAAAATTTTTAACACTTAGTAGAAATGGAAGGCTATAGGTTTTAAAATGTGATATTTCACTATTTTTAAATAAACACTATAAAAGTAAAGACTATAGTCTTTAAAATGTTGAATTTCATAATTTTTAAAACTTAGTAGAATTTGAAGGCTATAGGTTTTAAAAAGTGAGATTTCACTATTTTTCTAGAAACACTAAAGAAGTAAAGACTATAGTCTTTAAAATATTGAATTTCATAATTTTTAAAACTTAGTATAAATTGAAGGCTATATGCTTTAAAATGTGTGATTTCATAAATTATTTAGAAATACTATAAGAGTATAGACTATAGACTTCAAAATATTGAATTTCATAATTTTTAAAACTTAGTAAAAATTGAAGGCTGTAGCCTTTAAAAAGTGAGATTTCACAATTTTTTTCCAAAAATACTATAAAATTAAAGATTAGAATCTTTAAAGTATTGAATTTCATAGTTTTTAAAACTTAGTAGAAATTGAAGGTTATAGGCTTTAAAAAGTGAGATTTAACAATTTTTTTGAAAAACAATGTAAAAGTAAAGACTATAGTCTTTAAAATATTAAATTTCATAATTTTTAAATCTCAGTAGAATCTGAAGGTTATAGGCTTTAAAAAGTGAGATTTCAGTATTTTTAAATAAGCACTATAAAAGTAAAGGCTATAGTTTTTAATTAAAATATTGAATTTCATAATTTTTAAAACTTAGTAGAAATTGAAGGCTATAACATTTAAAAAAGTGAGATTTCACTATTTTTCTAGAAACACTAAAGAAGTAGAGACTATAGACTTTAAAATATTTAATTTCATAATTTTTAAAACTTAGTAAAAATTGAAGGCTATAGGCTTTAAAAAGTGAGATTTAACATTTTTTTCCAAAAACACTATAAAAATAAATACTATAGTCTTTAAAATATTAAATTTCATTATTTTTAAAACTTATAGAAATTAAATGTTATAGGCTTTAAAAAGTGAGATTTCACTATTTTTAAAGAAACACTATAAAAGTAAAGACTATAGTCATTAAAATATTAAATTTCATAATATTAGGGACTAATTAGAAATTGAAGGCTATAGATTTTAAAAAGTTGGGTTTTACGATTTTTCTAGAAACATTATAAAAGTAAAGATTATAGTCTTTAAAATATTGAAGTTCATAATTTTTGAAACTTAGTATAAATTGAAGGCTATAGGCTTTAAAAAGTTATATTTCATTATTTTTCTAGAAACAATATAGAAGTAAAGACTATAGTTTTTAAAATATTGAATTTCATAATTTTTCAAACTTAGTAGAATTTAAAGGCTGGCTTTAAAAAGTGAGATTTCACTATTTTCTAGAAACACTATAGGCTTTAAAATATTGAATTTAATAGTTTTTGAAACTTAGTATAAATTGAAGGTTATAGGCTTTAAAAAGTGAGATTTCACAATTTTTTTAAAAACACTATAAAAGTAAAGACTATAGACTTTAAAATATTGAATTTCATTATTTTTAAAACTTAGGAAAAATTGAAAGCTGTAGGTTTTAAAAAGTGAGATTTCACAATTTTTTTTCCAAAAACACTATAAAATTAAAGACTATAGTTTTTAAAATATTGAATTTCATAATTTTTAAAACTTAGTAGAAATTGAAGGATATATACTTTTAAATGTTAGATTTTCACTATTTTTTAAACTAAAATAAATACTATAGCCTTTAAAATATTAAATCACATGAGTTTTTAAAATATGATAGAAATTGAAGTCTATATACTTTAAAATGTGAGATTTCACATTTTTTTCATTTTATTATAAAATAAAATTATAGGCTTTAAAATATTGAGTCAAATGAATTTTCCACATACAATATAAATTGAAGGCTATATACTTTAAAATGAGTTTTCTCAATTTTTTTGGTTGTGTTATAAAATAAAGACTATAACCTTTAAAATATTGAATCACATAAATTTTTCACATATAGTAGAAATTGAATGCTATATACTTTAAAATGAGAAAATTCATAATTATTTTGGTTGTATTACATATTTTTTTCATATAGTATAAATTGAAACTTATATACTTTAAAATGTGAGATTTCACTATTTTTTTATAATATTATTCTTCGATTAATGTTTAATGAAATAATATTATTTAATTCAGTTTTATTGATAATTTTTTAAGAAATAATAATATTTAATATAATTAAAATCTCTCTCAAATTTCATTTTAATTTATAAAAGATGAATAGAAAGAAAGAGAGAATAAGAATATATAACTAAATTATATACACATTATAACAATATTTTTTCTCTAAAGTAATAGAAAAACGACTTAACATACACGATAGTGTCACTCAAGTCGCTAGTTTTAGGAATGTTGTTATTTGGATTCATAATAGAAATATTAAACAAGACACCTACTACAGTCCAATCAAATGTGAGATGGTAAGATATAAATGTGCATAAACCTAACTAAAGTATTTTGGGAATTTTTAATGCATCATATAAAATTTAAGGACATTAATACCTTTCAAGTAATTTATGGCTTAAAATTTAATATGTGTCAAACTAACTTAAAATATTCTTATTCATCAAATTTATGATTAAAAATCACATTCATTGAATTCAATAGGATACCACTATCCTAAGGCACAAAGGAAATTAGTAGTATTTTATATGCATAAAATGTTAAATTTTTAATATTTCCTGAATGGAATCGTCTCTAATATCTAGAAACACTTGATAAGTGCATATGGAGTGTGGCCAAAAGGTAAACCACATTAAATGAGGAACAAGGAATGAATCTCTAAATCAAGTGTTTCCCAAATGAAACTCAAAAGTCATTAATAAATCACAAAGATACACGCACTAATCATCAGCCAATGATTTTATGTCTAGATGAATATTAATTGTTTGGTAGGGAGTAGCTAGCTTTAATTTTGGCTGAGAATACATACCAAGATTCATACACATGCCATGTGTGTGTATATATATATCTATATATATATAGCTTTATAATATTGAGTGGTATTCTTAAGAAATAAGCACAAGTTTTTAGAGTATAGAGAGTAACATGATCATGTTCATATATATATATATATAATGCTTGTTGGATGAAGACTTGTTCCAAACTCCAACAAGATGTGGCCAATTTCTCATTAATGCTTGAAACTTGTTTTGCAGGCTATATAGGTTCTCTGCTTCTTCTGTCATTATCAGGATTTGGATGTGTGGTTGGTTAGTCTTGCTCACTTCAATTTTTTCTTTTTCTTGGCCCTATACAATGTGTGGTGCCAGTTATTGTTCTCTTTTCTCAATCATGTTCCAATATTAGTTGTTTCATCACTCATACATAGCTAGCTACTACTAGCTTCTACCTGTATATATGTATATTACTGTGTCTTCCTTATGTAGCATTACTATTAATCTCACTAGGATTTTTTTCTTATGAAAAAGGAAAGAAAATTAATCACTTAGTTGGCTACCATTGCAGCAAACTAAGAGGAGATTGGCCTATACCACTTAATCATTCAAATATATAATATTAAGTTCATTGTTTAATATTATCTCTTTCCACTTTTCTCTGTTTTATAGTGAAAATAAAGATAAATTGATACATACATATATATATATATATATATATATATATATATATATATACAATAATACTGTTGTGGGCCTAAAATCTGTAAAATATAGCTGTAGTACTCTTGACTAAATATATGTAAGACACAAGTAGACAACTCATACCTAGGACCAGAAATAAAAAACAAGTAGAAGATTGCCCCTTATTGTCAATGCTATTTATTGATACTAAACAACAAAAATTCACCTTATAAGAAGATGCCATTTATTTCATTGCTTCTTCACCTTAAATTGTATATAATACATAAATGCCTAATAAAAATGGTTGACAATTATGCATACTTCTAAATGAGAGAACACAATGAGTAATTTTCTCTGGTTTGGTATATTTTGGTGTTTGGACATGGGACAATAAGTCAAAGAGCTTATCAAATCAAGGAAACTAATATCATCTCACTTTTGGGTGAAACTCAGAAGTAAGTGCACTTTCTAAAAGGTTGTAATTTTGTCAATATATATACATAACACAAAAGAATAAGGGAGTAATAACTGAAGCAGAGTATATTATTAATTGCTCACTAAACATTTAACATTGACTTGATTTGTAGTGAAAATACCATGGTTTGCTTGACATTTGAGTTCACTGTACAGTCAAATGTTAGTTAGTAACAGAAATCAATTAAAAAGCCTTAATATTTAAGTAGTATTATACATTAATTAATATAGTCAAGCTAGTCCTTTCTTATCTCATGCATTATTCAACTAGTCAAAAGGAAATGCTAGCTAGTTATTAATTAAGCCTTGCACAAGTAGTAATGTATGAAGCTTGGTAAATTAGGAGAGAAGTTACCATAAAATACAGTGAACAGAATTGTTTCAAGACAGGTCCAATTCAACAACCACCCTCTCCTTTCATTTTCCCAAAGAGGCTAACACACCAACTCCCCAATCAAAAGTAAAGGCAAAGAAACTTAACAAAAGATTATTTATAGTGGAAAAAAGAGTCACATTGTGATAGAACAAGAGTAGAAGAAGCCAAGTTTGGAGGGTTATGTGGGGTCCTGTTAGGAAGCAGAAAGCAAAGAAGGGACAAAGCAGAACAGCAAAAAGCAATGATAGAAAAATGGAAATTCCATTGATCATCATCCAAATAGAAAAATCAAAATGGTAAAGTCTCATTTAGTGGCTACCTATGCTTGTGTCACCTGTATAAAGAAATCATCACTCAGATCATATTCACCAACTACAACAATGAAAAGAGACACATTAACACTTTCACAAAGGTGAGACAAACACATTTTTGCAACCCATTTCTCTGCATATCCTACACATCTCATTTATAATTACATAGGAATAAACTTTAGTAGTGTACTATAATACACCATCTTCACAAATGCTGCTAAGAAGCTCAATTTCCAGCACTAAGAAGTTCTTCCAGAAGACTATAAAGAACTTCAAGACTTTCTTCTCCCCGGGATACGAAAGGCTTCCGAAAACACCACCACACAATCACTCATCTTATTCTGCTGCTATGGCTGTCATGGACATGAATAACAGCAGCAACACAAGATATCAGGAATTGGAGAATTACTACACTGATGACTCCAATGAGAATTGGGGTTCAGAAAGAGACAGAGCCAATACAAGAATCAAGAACAAGAAATCTTCATTGCAATCTCCAACAGCAATGCAAGAGAACAATGCAAGCCCTGCAAAGAAGAAGATCAGCCATCATGATCATGGTTTGGTGGTGGAGAAAAGATCAGAGGAATATGAGAAGCAGAACAAGAATAAGGGGTTCAGCAATCAAAAGGAGAGACAGAAAGAATCATCATTCGGTTCAATTGGAATGAAGAGGGAACACAGAAATTGCATTGTGGAACAGAAGCTGAGGGAATTGGAGATGCTTGACATGAGCAATGTGGATTATGTTCTTGACATTGAAGAGGTTATTCATTACTATTCTCGGCTTTCATGTCCTGTATATCTAGACATTGTTGAGAGGTTCTTCATGGAAATTTACTCTGAGTTCTTTGGTCCTGCTTGGGCTGCTTCACCTCTCAGTCTTAACTCTAGGATGAAGCTTAGATAGATATCATCATCAGTGAGAGTTCTTAATTTAAAGCCTGTCTTTGCCTTTGTCCTGTTTTTCTTAACTTTCTTACACTTTTTTCAGATTATTTAAGGTTTGCTTGAGTTGATTCTTAATGTTTATTGACCTTATTATGTTATGTGCATGGATGATACTGTATAATAGTGCTGATTGATTTGTTTGTGTTTTGGTGTGTCTGTCTCTAAATAATTCAAATTTTATTCTTGTTCAAATTGTTTCATTGACCAGTGTGTGTTGATTTATTTGCCACATATTTAGACAGGAAAATTCAGAGTACCTTTTTTTTCTTCTGGGAATTAATTGCCATCATGTTTCTTGAAATATAGAGATGATCAGTTGAGGATGAGTTAAAACTCGGCCGAATGAATATATATTTACGTTCAACTATTATCCAACTTATGCAATACATAACACGTAATGTATGTCATATATGTAGCACACATACGTACGATACACATTACATATTATGTATAGCACACGTTGGATGCTAGCTAATTGAACGTATTTTTGTTGTACAACAAACATTAATGCTCTCCAAATTAGGTATAAGTTTTTTTATTAAGCATTTTTTTAAAAAAAATATTGAAGCCATTGTATCAAGTAATTATTGAGCTGTGGACAATTAAGGTTTAAGCAATCTTTAAGCCTCCTAGGTAAATAAAAGATGTCCCCTATGAGAGATAGCACAATTTTTTTTTAAACCCTAGCTCCGAGGGAAGATTCTTTTAGATAGTCCTGTTATAATTGCTACATAAATAATTTTTTCTTTTGAGACAAAACAACAGACTTTTTATTTAATTGGTCAACAATATGAACACATTACTCTCTCTCACAATGATATCAATGTGATATGGGCCTAGTCACAGCGTAGATGGGCTTGAAACAGATTTGGGCCGAAGCACTAGGATAGCAAATGGGTTAAGTTGTGCTGAGTGATGACACCTAATTTGGGCCCATAATTAGGCCTACATGTTACATGGGCCTCTTAAAGTCCATTTCTCTTTTGTTTGACTCATGAAAGGCAATATCAATCACAATTATAACACACACTCTAAGCCCATTTTTTATTTGGGCCATGTTCCTAAAAGAATGTAGTGGAGACCAATGCCATGTGCTTTAACCCCAAAAAACTAAAACTAAAAATAAAAATAAAAGAAGAAGAAGAAGAAGCTAAGCAATTGCATGTGGTAGGATTCCTATCACATGGTTGAATTGCCTTGTTGATGAAAAAGAAAAGGAAACGTCCAAGAAATTGGAGGATGCAAATGACTAGTAGTAAAAAAGTGAGTACATAAATATATATGTAGAGATTCAAAGGAGGTTCCACTAAGCATAATGTGGATCCCATTTACTCATCATTCAAAGTAAAGAATTATTGAAAGCCAAGTAAGGAATCCCAGTGACACACCCATGCCATGCCAATTATGTTCCCAAATTAAAAAGGGCTATTGTTCTTATGTGCACCTGGCCTCTTTCTTGACACAAAGCAAGACTCCATTAGTATCCATTGCATATTCCAAGAATATTGGGTCAATGTCACTATGGGAAAAATGACTCATCTTGTCCCCACAAAATATGCACCGCCAAATAATTGACGTGTCTATATTAAATACATGTCATATCGGATATCTAATTACTATTTTTAATCATATTTTGCATGTTTTGAATTTGATTTGATGATTTCATATTCCAGTATCGTAATTATATCATAATTATGTTTGTTGTTCGTACCGGTATTCGAGCAACATAAAGCCGGGTGAGTTGGAGCCTCCCCATGCATAAGGCAAGACAGGAGGGAATGAGGTATGCCAATCTCTCACTCATGTCTCTCTCAAATGCCTCTCTTCCGGTAAGTTGGAATAGCTATATCTATGAATAAAGAGGCATCACCTCTAGGAATATTATATTATTCTAGGTTAGCAATTGCTAGCTAGTGTAGGTATGTTCTAATTATATCATCATTGTCCAATTGACCTAATTTCTACCACACAGAAGTATCTTGCTTTAAAGCACTTAGCTAATGGAGCATGCATGATAGATTGTCCATTGAAAGATTGCAATTCCATCCATAGCTTGCTAGCTCTCTCTCTTCTTACAATACACAACCAAATTATAATTTACACGATGTATAGACTATAGACACATATTGTTGACTATATGCTCTACTATATATGTAACTTTAACCCCATTCTCAAGAAAATCTTCGTATTCTTCACATCTAGGCTAGCTAGAAATTAATGTGTACACGCTAAGTAGATCGAGTGATTGACCACACAATATATATATATATAAACGCTTATGTGTTGATGATAAATTTATTTGAATTATTAAAAAAAGAGTGCAAGTGTACGTTGTGTGGTTGTTACCACCGGTTTGAAAGTGAAATTGAAGAAGAGGCATTATAGTCTTGGTTGTGTGTGTGTGTGTGGGGTAGGAATGAATCAGATTTAGTTTAGCATATGATGAAGAAATGAATGATTTTAATTAGTGAGCACTACTGTGCAGTAGCAAGTTTGTTGTTTTGTGTTATGAGATGAGTGATGAGTGACAAATAATTACAAATGGAATTGAATTAGGGTTATATATAGCTAGCTAGCTAGAGAGAGAGAGGGTTTAACGAAAGTGGGAATCAAGTGCAACATATCTTTGCTTTGCTTTGGAATCCCTAGCTCCCAAGAACATGTGGAGTGTGGACTGGACTAAATGATTGAACAAGACAATTGATCGATCCATGATTTATACATATACATATACATATATAATGGTGGTCCATGCATGCAAATGCTAGCAATTGCAAACACATACATATTCATATCCATCTAGCTATATATTCCTTAGCTTAGCTTGCTTGCTTGCTCAATATAAATAAATTAAAACCCTTAATCTAATGTAAGTGATGAGTAATTGTATAAAGATCATGAAAGGTACACATATACATACCCATCAATAAATTCTTATTTTAAATTTTTCGATGATGACTACCAAAATATATACACAAAAGAAACGTGCAGTTTGATTGAATAATTGTTATTGTATTAAAATTAAACTATGAGAACATTAGTATGTTGGAATATTATCTATATGATTAAGCTATTATATTGTTGCATTTGTATGTGTATATAATTAAGATTCTACAAATGATTACTTTGGATGACGGTCTAGCTACACTCTTAAATTATTACTCTATATAGTATATGTAGAGTATATATAAATCATAAGGCTTTATTAGAATTAGATTGTGTTACAGGTAGAGTATCGTGTCCCTAGCTAGCTAGCTAGCTAGCTAAGAATCTATAACGCCACATGCAAGAATAGGCTGTGTATATATATTACTATATATATATATATATGTTCTGTTTAGATTGGGATATCATCATCGATCTCGATCAGACTCTGCTCTCTGCCTCTCTCTATTATATGAATATAATTGTGTGATGGTTCTGACGACTGGTCATGCTCATGCTCATGCTCATGCTCACGCTCACACGCTCATGCACCAGCCTGCATGTCTTGCCCTTTTCATCAATACGTAATAAAGTTGAACACATCACATCACATCACTTCCATTTCAATATATATATACCAACCAAACCATTGCCATTTAGTGGAATTTATTTTCTCATAAATTATTCAATATAAATATTTTAATCACTTATTTATCAATTTTATAATCTCATCAATTCAAAACTCATATATTTGTATTTAAACAGATAAAATCACAAAATTAATAAAAAATAATTGACTAAAAGAGTTGACTTTAAATCGATGCATACAAATAGATTCGGGAAATATATATGAATTTGTTTAGTGGATGGTGCGCATCTTAAGTCAGTAGCTTGCATTGTTTTACTATTAAGGCTATGAAATAAAAACAACAACAAACCCTACTACGCTATCAGCCAGCTATACAATATATAGATAGATATACAATAATATTTGTCTTACAACAAAAATAGTATTCAACGTTTACGTCTTATGTATAACACGCATTACGTCTTATATATAGCACACGTTGGTTACTAGTTGAACGTATTTCTATTGTACAACACATATTATTATATATATATATATATATATAGAGGAATTAACAAATGGTTTTGACTGTTGAGTTACTCACTCACTCATACCTGTATCTCGAATGAATGGTGCAATGGTCATTGTTTCTCACACCAAAAAATTATATTACCTCCCAACCCTTCTATTTCTCACTTGGTGTCACACACTTTCCATTTCTAGTTAGGGTTTCACCACTCTAATCACACCAAGTCTTTCTTTTTTTTTTTGTGAGTTCACACCAAGTCTTCCAACAAAACAACAAAAATTAAGAAATTAATATGATTTTTCATTCTATTCAATTTGGTATTCCTTTTGTTTCCGAATCCTTTGATTTGTTATGAGATTCGGATAAAAATTATATTATTTTATTTTAAAATTTATTTACAAATCCAATAAATTCATTCCTTTAATTTTCAAATGAATTTATTTTAAAACTTAAGTACAAATCAAATAAATTCATTTCCATTTTTTTACAATTCCAAACATATTGATTACATTTAAAAAAATCTAAAACAATTCATTTATCATTTCATATGATAATCCAAACATGATTTTCATTTGCAGTTCAAGTCAATTCATTTCATTATTTCTTTTATTCCAAACACACCCTAATAATAGGGACATAGAGAAAAATAAAGTTGGTGGTATTCTCTTGTATTTAATTAATTAATTATATCGTACTAGTAATATAATTTTCCACGGAATCGAAGTAGTATTATAACCAATAATGTTTGTCGCACAACAAAAATACGTTCAACTAGTAGCACACATTCCATATCATGTATAGCAGACGTTGGATACTAGTTGAATGTATTTTTATTGTACGATAAACATTATTAGTATTATAACATTAGTACCTAATAATTAAGAATAATGTGTGTGGGCTGAGTGAATTTAACTTTCTAGGCGGCTTCTATCGGTTTCCCATCCATAACACAATGAATGAATTGAATAACCCAAATGAAATTAAAGCGAGTCATATTCCTAGCTCAGTGGTCATGCATGGAAGCCTAGACTAACGAGAAATGGTCCAGCAGAAAGATATAGAAAACCAAATTTTAATTACAATACAACTACTACTACATAATTTAATTAATTAGGACCACGTGTATTAAAGGCAGTAAATAAGCATATACGAAATGTATGGTCCAGATTGAAGAGAGAGCATGTGCACCAGCGCACCATGTGTATGCCCCCTGCTCCGAAAGCTCAACCGCCGGTCTTCATTTTACATCAACAATATTTGTTGTACAACATAATTAGTATAAGACGTATGTTATATACTCCCTCCATTCCAAAATATTAGTCATTTTAGGGAGAAAAAAAAAATTTCACAATGATTGTCATTTTCAACTTCCAATGTCAATTTAATTTTTTCATACCTATTATACCCCTAGTATCATTTCTCTTTCTTTCTTGAATATTACTCCAAGAGACTACTAATCATCTTTCTTTCTCATTAATACTTTAGGTAGTTTAGTCATTTTAATATATTATTTTATAAAATTAAAAATATTTATTGAATTTCTTAATCTACGTGTAAAAACCTTAAAAGACTAATATTTTGGAATAGAGGGAATAACATATATAATATGTGTATACAAAATATATTATACATACAGTACACATTACATATGATATATATTACACGTTAAATACTAATTAGATATATTTCAGCGTTATTGATTTTGCATGGTGTGTCACATGCAATCTGGAATCTGGACCATATTGTATCGGCGTGTATAATGCATATCTCATTGTATATAAATTGGATATCAAGATAGAATGCATATGATTTATTATTCAAGAAAATTTTACGTCAAAAATGCACCCGTATAAATGTATATCATGCACATGTATTAATATATGGGTAATGTTGTCAAATCAGTCAATAAATGAGGTTTTTTATCATAATTGTTCAACCTATTACCATCTCAATAATTATTTAGACAAAAAATAAAGTCAAGATAGGTCCAAAGTCAAGATAGGCACATTGACCAAAAACTGTATTGTACACTAAGCATTATTGTTAATATATATATAATGCACATGTGATAGATAAAATGTATATTCTATACTATTGACTAATATTGTCTAATTTTTTATTACACAAATGCTTGGGGCACAACAAAAAATCAGCCAACAAAGTTCATTTAACACTTTATGGTCCAAATACCACTTTTAATCATGAGTATATTTTTAATGGGTTGGGTGATTGTGGCCCAAATTTCTATTTGTTAACTGTTTTGACTGATTTTTTATTGTGTCTCTAGCCATGCTCTTTTTATTATTCATGTACCACCAACATTGTTACTTTTATCATAATAAGGGTGCAACGTAACTCAAGCGGGTTGAACAAATACCTACATATAGAAAACTTACTGATATTATATTTTGTTTACTATGGAATTCACTTTCTAGCTTGTGATAAGATTTAGGGAAATACTTGGGGCACAACAAAAAAATCAGTCAACACAGTCAATAAGTTATGCATAACATATATAATATAAAATACACAATGTATATCATCTATTGTGCACAACATATATCACATATTGCAACATCATTTTTCTTTGCAACATGTTATATATGTTGTGCACATTAAGTGCTATATGGTGTGCACAACATGTAATATTCGTTGTGCACAATTTATTGGCTGTGTTGGCTGTCTTTTTGTTGTGCCTCTAGCCTTGCTCTAAGATTTATTCTATACTAATTGCTCTAACGCTGGGTAGTTAGTTGCGCCTAATTAATGTTGTAACATTTGTTTTCACTTTAAAGAAGAAAAAAAATTACCTTCAAGTAAGGCTTTCAATACAGTATGAATTTTATTTATTATTGCTAGATTTTTCAAAGTCAAATTTGAAAACAAATATACAATTTAGTTTGAATAAATATAAATTAAATCTAATTTCACATAATCTTTAAACAATATTTTAAAGATGCAACGACATACTTTTTGAAGTTTGGAACTTAAAGTCTATATAATCATTGATTACGTTTTAAAGAAATAAAACTAAAAACACACTTAAAAGTGTCTTAAAATCTTGTTTGTGTTAAAAAGTGTGAACTTTCAGCATCAATCTTACAAGTGTGTTGACCAAAAATTCTTACACATAATCATCTTGAGTAGAGTGTATTGAAAATGGTTGTCTCGATCTCTAGTAGTTGTGCTATCGCCCTCCTATCTTCATCTTTCACAATCACTACATTATCATTATCATTATCACTATCACAGTTCTTCTTGTAGTAATAGAAACATATAAATTATGGTCAACGCAAATCAAATTTGATAATAATAATAATCTTCTTAACTGTATTTTTCGTTTGTTTAATTTATACTTTATTTGCATTATGTGCATATATTCCTTTATATTTTTTTTATCTAATGTATATTAAAAGATAGGAGGTGGAAATGAGAGTTAAATCGTGATATTCCTTAACTTATTGAGATATGTAAGAAATTAGTTACTATTAAATAATTTAGCTCAATTGCATATTCCTTTAATTTCTTATAATTTAATCGTAAATAATAAATTCAAGACATTAGTTTGAAGTTGGTTACGTTGTCCCTTTTATGCAAAGTGCTGCAAAATGAAAATTAGATAATATTATTTTTTATGCAAGAAATTAAAATACTTGTGTTCTTGCGAAAATCTTAAAGGTTTTGAATCGAGTTCAGCATTTGAATCGAATTCGTACTTGTTACCATTTTACATATAAATGGATGAGCGTGTGAATAATGGCACACATAAAATTGTGATGCTTATAGTATTTATTAAAAAACTAGAGAGATAAAATAAAGAGTTTTTTTTTTTCTTTCTTGTTTTTTAGTAACAAGTCCCCTAAAAAAGAAATAAAATATATAGTAGAATGTAGATATAATGTATATCTATTTTTTTGGTAAATTAAATAAACACCAAAAAAACATTTTTTTTGGTAAATTTATATATAATGTATATATTATTAAGAGTAAGACTATATGTATACCAGAATATCAATTATTATATGCAATAATAATCTATTTTTTTTAAATTATTAATATAATTTTAAAAATATTAGATTAATGTATAATACTAAAAGTTAAATTAATAATTTTAAAAAATTAAATTATTATATATAATGACTGATAATAACTAATTTTATGATGTATGAAAAATATTTGCATGTTATTAAAAAAAAAGAATTGGCAAAACCCTACTAAATATATATGTTAGTGGGAATCTATAGTGGGAAGAGGAAACGTGCATAAATCCAAAAAGAGAAGAGATTGTTGCATTATCTTGGTGGAATCTTTGCTTATATTGTTTTTGCTAGATAATCCTTGATTATATATAGTTGCTCTTTTCTTTGCTTAAACTAAATATTTATTTATATCTTATTCATGATGAATGAGGAATTAATTAAAGAAGATAAAGACAGGGCAAGAATTAAGGGGTTGTTAAGGATTAAATAAATTAAAGAAATTTCATGGGTCAGGCAATAATTAGTAGGGCACCATTTTAGTGGTCCTCTGATCTTGATTGTATCACAAAGGAGAAAACATTATATAATCGAGAAAGATATTATTATGTATTATGTATTATATATTTTATATTTATATTTTATTTAGGATATTAAAAAATTAACTAATATAAACATAAGTTAACTAAAATTAAATAAAACATATACATATATTCTTTCCATTTAATTTTATCTACTTTTTCAATTAATATTTTTTTAAATATTATTTATCATTTTAGAATTTCAATAAATCAAATTTTTATACATTTTAATTTTATCCTTATATTTTCCATCAACTTACATATATTATTTCTTATACTTTTTATAATAATTATTATATAAAATATTATAAAAAACATTTTTTATATACTTATTTATTTTTCACATAAGTCTGGGTGTTGCCCGGAAAGTATACTTTTAGAGCACAGCATTTATGAAGAATAACATTTATAGTCGTTTATTTTAAAATTTTATAAAATCAGCCAAAAAAGTCAACAAAGTCCATTTAATATTTTATGACCCAAATAATATTTTAATCTTGAATATATTTTTAATAGGCTGAGTGATTATAGCCTAAATTCCTATTTATTGACTATTTTTTACTAGTTTTTTTATTGTTTCTAGCTCTAGCAATGCTCAACTTTTAAATACAATAAAAGTTCATTATTATTAAAGAGGGTTTTAAGTGCATTTTGTTAAGATTATTTAAGATTTTTAGAGTAGGCAATTTATATTGAAAATATGATTTTTTTTTTTCAAATTTTAATGCTTTTATGGTATTGATTAGTAAAGTCCAATAAATTTTAAATGTATATTAGAATTTACTGTGTGTGGCTGCGCAGGGGCAACTTGCAGGCTTGGGACTTGAACAGGTGGTGGTGGATATATATATATGATCATCATCTTCAATTCATTGAATGCGCATCACTAGATTCATTCCATATATATATATTGGCTCTCACAAGCTCGCTCTATAGTCCATATATATATATATATATGCTCGGTCCATGCCAACCTAAAGCCCTAACTAATTAAGTCTATTCCCTTTATAAGTATGTTTGTCATTTTCAAATGAAAATCTAAACCTAGTGAGGTTTATCTCTTTTTTAGCAACATCCTTGTACTAGTTACGCACTCATTCTTATAATATTTGTTCTGTCAAAATCAATGAAAACTTAGTCAAACTCTTATTTTATATATACACTGTACTTAACACACATAATAATAACCTAGCTTATTGAATATCTACGATTCCTAAGTGATGATGTTTTTTCTAAAATACTTGTTTGTGCATATATTTATACGAGCTTAATTATTATTTATATATAGATAGTATAAAATATTTTACACTATTATTAAATTAAAATATTTTATTTAATTAAAGTTTTAAATAATCATTAAAATATGTTTATTATATATAAGTGGTAATATATATATAATTAAAAGGTATGTAAAAGATTTTTTAAATTAAATTATATGAATATACAGGAGATATATTAGCAAAACTCCTGCATATGTATCTTTACTTTTTCAAGTTTTGTGTTTTACAAAGGTTGCATTGTAATTAGGCACTGTTTGAAAAAATATATATATATATATATTCTTAATCATATATACTACTAGTGCAACTATTAATTTCAACTTCCCCTTTTAAAAGAGGTTTTTCTCAATACCATGATAAAATTTAAGGATATTTTCGATTCTGATATATATGTAAAAAAATTTGTGGTTAGAAGTTTACTTTTTATAGAAGAACTTAATCATTATTATTGATAATGATTAACATAACTACTAAAATAAAACAGTGACCGAATTCAATTTACAACCTTAACTGGTCATTCGTTAATGTTTAGATTGATATGCCAGGTCAATCAAGTGTTGGCAAGAGCAGAGACCAATCAAACTTTGGAACAATTAATTTCAAGATCGACCAAATAAAATGTGGTCCGAGTTCTTGATGATGATGGAAATGGCCTGGCATTGGCAATGAAGATAACGATTAAAGTAATTCCCTTTACATGTAATTAATAATAATAATAATATAATATATATATTGAACAAAAAATAAATAAAAGATTGATAGTGCATAAGCAGTATAGATAACCAGAGGGCCACTTTCATGTTCATGGGAATTGGGGCCTTTTCCATAGTCTCTAATGGACTTTTCTTTTTATTCTTTTGTATTTTTTCTCTTTTTTGAATGCCCTTTTTCCAATGTTTTCCATCAGAATAAGATTTTTTATGGTCCCCCAACATACTATACTATACAATAAAACAAATTAAAGCATGAAATTATATATATCTCTCCGGTCAATAATATATATTAGAACAAATGTCAAATTGATGGATACATTACATACATAATTCCTAATACGCTCAAATCGCATGGAATATAATCAAATTTGTTTATAGCTATAGGCATCACTTAATAGCACAACTAACACACTAATATTACAAGAAAGAAAAAAGAAGAAGGAAAAAAAATTGTAGCAACCCCTTTCTTAAAAAATAAAATGAAATAAAATCAACTAGCTAGCTAGGTAGTTATGGGCATGTACAAGCTAAGATATACAAATCTTTAATATGATCACAAGCACCTAATTAATCCTAAAATATTGAGTTATGTTATTTGTATAAATGCTATATTATTGTAAAGACTCGTATCTCATTCACTATTAAATATACCGTAAACTAATTCTATATGTTTCAGATAGAGTCGATATTATACCTAATAGTAAATAAGATGTGAGTCAGCACAATATGCTAGCATATGTACAAATGACAGATCTCCAAAATAATATTTTGTTATCCTTATATATCATGCAAGTGGACAAGTAGTGAAGTCCAGCAATAGGTGCGTGGCCTTAACAGCTTTCCAGCTATGTTCAATATCTTCAGCAATCCTCTTTGCATCAATGGAAGCACCAAGCAGGCCACGCTTTGTGAAACCCACGGCATAAAGTCCATTCTCACCTTTCCATCCATTTGGGAATGGTTTTCGTGGCAACCCATCCTTCTCACTAAACATCTCACTTCCCTGATATATATATATATATATATTCCCATGTCAATATATAAACTAATAATTGTATTTCATATTAACATTGATTGTGAGGAAAGTTGAAATATTCTAGGTTTTTCTAGTATATGATTTCAATAATGAAACAAAAACGTTATTTTAATATTTGAAAGTATGTATGTAAATGAGACACTCACTTTATCATTATCAGATGTTAAAATGAACTTCATAAAATTTATCAATTTATCACATTTAATAGTTAAAAAGTGGGTGCGATTCATTTTTTAGTGTTGAAATAACACAATTCAAACTGAAAATATCATGTACAAAAACTATATTTTAAACACAATAATGTTTGTCGTACAATAAAATTACGTTCAACTAGTATCCAACGTGTGCTATACATGATACATAATGGGTGCTATACATACGTGTGTTATATATATAACACACATTACGTATTATGTAATAGCACATGTTGAACGTATTTCTGTTGTGCGACAAGCGTAGTCGAAATAATGATCACACATTAAATTTCATACCCTCTAACCATGTCAATATGAGTTATATGTTTCCATTAATATTCTATGAATGAAGAGAGTAAAGTACAAAAACTAGGCCAAAGTTAGGAGGAAGGAATTAAAGGAAGTACCTTTAACCAAGATGGTACATTGCTTTTGTAACCAGTTGCTAGAATAATGGCATCAAAGTTCTCCACTTTTCCATCAACAAACTCCACTGCATGCTTGGCTAATCGTTTAATTCCCCGGCAAACCTATTTCACATACAAACATATATATATATCAGACAAGATTGTAATGTTGGAAACAATGCAACATAAAAAAATAAAAATGCATGTTCTGTTGATTAAGACAAGGAAACAGAATCTAACCTTAATTTTGCCACTTCTGATCTGAGCAAGTGTGCCAACATCCAAAACTGGTGTCTTACCGTACAAGTTTTTGAGCTCTAAAGGTCCAATCTTAGGGCGATTAAGCCCAAATTGAGAAGTGTCTCCAAGCATGAGATGTGACATTAGGAGCAAAAATTGATCAACAAAACGTATTGGGAACCATTTGAGCAAGAACATAGATAAACCGAAAGTTGATTTCCCTAACATTTGTTGTGGCAAGATATGCACCTGCAGAACAAAAAAATTAAAAAAAAGAAAGAAAGACCACAATTAATAAAATAATAATAATAATAATAATAATATAAATAAAGTGGTTAAGAACCTTTTTAGGAAATTGTAGGCACAAGACTAATATGACAGTAGTAGTATATCTTTTCATGCTTCCAGATATTTCTGTAAACATTACTGACTTTGCAGTGAGAAGAAAAAGATTATTGATCTCAAACTCTAAGCTAAGGTTTGATATATATATATATATTATTAATTATTCTGAGATTTTTGAGATGCTGACCCTTTTGTTGCGCATGCAAACGGATTCCAATGAAGTGAGAGAAGAGAACAATGACACAAACTCAGTACTCTTTAATTTGACAGTTTCTAAAGTTATAGCAAAATATATACATACATACATGCTAGTATAATCTACTTAAAAAAAGAAAAGAAATAAAAAAACTTGGATGAGCACAAGAGTTTCCATCTTGGTGAAAAAAACATGGGCTCTTACATCAGTACTTTTCTATATTGTAGTGCACCTCAATCTCAAACTAAGATCATACATACATTTTGAAGCTGGATTTTTAGAGAAAGTAAGAAGAAAAGAAACTACCCCATTATTTTCTATGCATATAACATTACCAAATACCAATTATATATGAAGATATGATTGCAGAACTTAATTATATATACTCACAGTGTCTCTAACAACAAGGGATGGTCTTGCATTATGGTTGCAGAGATCCAAACAAACCTCCATACCAGAATTACCACAGCCAACAACCAAAACATTCTTGCCAGAGAACATGCTCCCACTCTTGTACAAACTAGTATGCAAAATCTGGCCTTCAAATTCAGCCATCCCTTCAATCTGAGGCACAACCTCCTCTGCATTCTCACCAGTAGCCACAATCAACCACTTACAAACATACTCTATTACATTACTATTATCTCTCTTATTACTACTACTACTACTACTACTACTATGTATTAATCCTTCAGAAGTAGTCTTGAGCCTCCAATATCCACACCCATGATCAAACTCTGCACTCACCACTGCCCTGCTGAAAACAGGCCTGATGTCAAATTCCTCTGCATAGGCCTTGAGGTATGCCAAGAACTGCTGCTTGGTGGGGTAAGAAGGGAAGTTGGAGGGGAATGGCATGAAGGGTAATTGGCAGAACTGTTTAGGGAGATGAAGGCGAAGGCGATCATAGGTCTTGAGCTGCCACATTGAAGCCAAGCAATGAGCTCTTTCAAGGATTAAGCTTGGAATCCCTTTCTGTTTAAGGCATGCTGCTGCTGCTAGGCCAGAGGGACCAGCACCCACTATAACTGGTCCCTGCATAACCCATATAGCAGGCCTTGTACTTACCCTTTTGTCCATCTTTACCTTCTCCTCATGATAATAATCATGCACACTTTTTCCTTCCACTTCCTTCAAGTAGTCCATCAACAGGGGAAAAAGAAACAGAACAATAGTAACAAAATTGAAAAGAAAAAACAGAACAAAAGGAAACAAGGGAATTGATAGTGGTGGATTTTGGGGGAGGGGGGAGGGGGGAGAATGAAAAGGGAGTATTTCAAGAATTTTGAAGGCTTGTTGTATATGTGGATGATGGTTTTCAAGAGCTATATATAAAAGTAAAGGAAAAATGAAACCATGACTCGGTCTCTTGAAGGTAAATTAAAGGATGGGGGTTGATGAGATTCTTAGGAACAAATTATCAAACATGTACTGGACATTTGGGAACAAACTAACAAAGACTTATGAGTTTTGACTGTTTTTGGTTTTGGTTCAATATGGAGGAAGGAATAATGGAGCGGGAGGGAAGAGAATTGCAGGAGAAGCTGTACTTCTAGGAAGTGAGTGATGAGTGACTGATTAATATATTTATATTTATATATATATATTGAAGAGATGTTATGTAATATTATTTATTGGGGGAATATATATATGAATAATGTTAGATGTATGTATATCATGAAATCAGGTATCATCAGTTATTACACGTAATAATTCAATTTTTTTAAGATTATTAATTTAACATTTGAAATATTGGATTAATATACGATATTAAAATTTGGATTAATGATTTTAAATAGTTAAATAATTATATATATGATGGTTAATTTTGTGATTTATAAAAATATTTTTGTATATATAATGTATAAATGAGTAGTGTATGTGCGTTAATTGGTAAGTGGTGATGAGTGTGTTGAAGACGTAAAAAGTGGTGTGGTTAAGTGGGACAGATCGATGTTGGTAATAACTGACATTAACCAACAACAAACTTTCATCCACCCAAAAATACATTACTCACTTTGGCAGAGAAAACATTCCAGCTATAAAATTAAAGTAGCTACTCAGGGATATCCCTATTCATGCTTCTACTTTCAACCAAATACTTCATCATCAAAATAACAATAAATCTATCTTATATATTAGACTCTCCTATTACCATAGAGAAACCAGAAAACTATGACATGTTAAGTTGGGTTTTCATGGATATTCACTTTAGTTTTTCTGTGCTAAAATAATATATGGAGAGAGAAACAAAGAAAGTGATACACTATTATTTGTCATTTTAGATTTTCAATGAAACATTTATAATCTTTTTCCAGTTTTATCCATACATATACACTCTCTTTTTATCTCTTACAATTATTATTGCACAAAAAACTATAAGGATAATTTTGTCATTATACATTTACTTCTATAGAAATTTTTTTGTTTTCATCACCTTCTTAATAAGTGTGCAATACTCTAAAACGTCAATTAAAAGTGGACGGAAGGAGTAGATGTTAAAAGAAATAAAAAATAGTATATCCATTCTCAATAAGTAATTCTCTTCACATATGATAAAATATATTTATGAAATGAGTACAAATAATATTATTACATGTGTATGTATATTATAAATATGCACCCTGCCCTAAACTAAAAAGTAGGCATGAAATACATGTAGAAGGAAAGTCCAATGAATTCTAAGCATTGAGAAGTTAGTTTAATTCGTAGCTGGTGGGTCCATGAAATGTTAATTATATTATATTTTATATATATATATATATATGGACCGCTTGATTTGAATGCTCTCACTTGCTACTTAATTGCCATGGTGTCCTTTCAGAAACACAAGAGAGAAAGTTAGTTAATTAGAAGAATAAAGTGAGACACTATCTAGCAACACATTTGCATTCATCACTTTAACCTTGAGTTAAAAAAAATTAAAGTAGTAGCCCACATTGAACTTCAAACTGCAAGTTATTAATTAGTAATATTTTATTTACCATTAGCTGGACTTATAACTTCAATAAAATTGAATCGTGAATAAAATATTGTTTTTACTTTTGTAGCAATGTCATGCATGCTTTTTAATTTAGAAAAATAATATATAATTTATCAATTTTCAGAGTGAATGTAGACATATAAAAGGTGAACAAAATGATAAAAAGATAATAAATTGAAAAAAAAAGTAAATAATATAATTAATGAGACTAACATAATTTATTATTAGAATATTTGAATATTTAAAATTAGTAAATATTCAAATAATATTATTTCTTAATTTAAAAACAAGTTAACATGTATTATTGTAAAAGTTGACATATCAAGGCTTACCTACACACCCCAATCTTTATACAGTGATGAATACTACGTGTATAATGAAAGTTATATAATATTTATATAACAATTATATTTATTGTTAAATCGTATTAATTTAAATAAAATAATTAATTTATATTATAATTCAATGATAAATATAATTATTATATAAATATTATACACGTAACATTAGTATTATATATTAGTCATCTCAGTCACACATGTAGTTACGCACTGCGACGGGAAAAATTGCAAAAGAATTTGTTAATATTGCCGCTATGATACAATTCCATGCAGTTAAGGACTGCGCTATTTATTAAAACTTAATTGGATTATCATACAATAGGATTACCAAGGTTTGCAACTAGTTTCTTAAACATTATTTTCTCATAATAAATTAATGTATAAATTTTGGGGAGTTTTGTGATGAAGCATGAATTTCATGGAACATCATTTAGCCACATTTTTGCTAAATGTTATTAGTGTGATTAAATGTAATTATCTATTTCAAAATCTATATTTTTTCACTTTCTTATCCTCGCATCCTATGTTATTCTTCTTTATGCTCTTCTTCTCTTTCATTGAGCTCAACCGGTTAAATATTTTTATATTTTAGTTTCTATTTTATATGGTTCACAATGAATTATTTAGTTTGAATCGGTACACTTTTTTATAATATTTAATGTGAGTTCTTCAATTTTGAATATAGAAATTTAAATTTTACTATAACAAAATTAAAAATAAAAATAAAAAAGATAATTACATTTAACCACTATATGTGTGTATTTAGCCACATTTTTATAGTTAAATGATAATCCATGATATTTAGGCTCTATCAAATAACTTCCCATGAATTAAAACTCATATTTTTGTGGCTACACATACATATATATAGCTTAACTAGCATTTGGTTCAGTTATTAGGTGTAGGGTAGGTCATGAAATAGCTAGGTTTTATTACCAAAAATAGTAGCTAGTTTACACTACTTATAGACCTTCTATAGAGAAGTACAGCAAAAATATTGAGTGAGATATTACTTTGATCGAGAGTGGATCCGTAAAAGCTTGAATGTTGATGAGAATGTTCTTTGTTTGATACTTTGATTCCTTTAGGGTTATATGTAAGAAAAAAATTGAGAACTTGGTATATATCATTTTTAACACATGTAACATGAGGATGGTAATTTTAATGTCTAATTACCATAAAAGTTAATAATCTAAATGTATGAAAGCAGAATATATTAGTAGATATGAACCGACATGGGAGATGAACCCATAAATATATAGGACCAATATATCTCATTCAAATTTTCTATATCGGTAAACTTAATTACATATATCTCTCTATTTAAGTAAAATTTTTCCTTGTTGTTCACGGGTTTCTTAGTGCGATGTTAAATGTGAATCAAACTACACCATTCTAAGTTCCTAAATTCATTATCAAACTAGCTAATATAACTTGTCAATGGATCCATCCAAATGCCCCCATTCTCTTGGAGAATCTTTGGTTCTATCATCTTATATATTGTCTACATTTTTATATTTAATTTAGACATAACACAAAACTTGAAAATTAAGGTATCTTGTTAAATCTTCCATGGATCTTTAATTTCCTTTCATGCAGCTCCCATGTGACGCGTGCACAAAAGCCCTTTGATGATTTTCTAAGATTGATTGTTTGTATAAAAGATACTCCATTTGTTCCAAAATAATAGTCGTTTTAATTTTTTTAGTTTATTGGAAAACTAATGTACTTAGACATAAATTGTGTCTAGATACATTAATTTTTCAATGAATCAAAACAGTCAAAATGACTATTATTTTGGAATATAATGGAGGTAGTATGTTCCTTTTATCAACAAAGAAATGATAATAACTATGAGAGCTATATCTAGTGAAATAGCTCCTTCATACTTGTAGCTTTATTTAAAGTTGGGATATTAATAACAATAATGTCCATCGGGGAAAAACTAACATATGTTTGGCTTGATATATATATAGTTGGAAGGAAAAATTGGATTTCTAGATTATTTGAAATCGATAGATAGAGGGGAGACTTGAGAAATCACTTCTTGAGTATAATTGGAAGAATTAAAATATAACAAATATAAGATAGAGAATTTGTTTGCACCCTACCAAGTTCAAATTTCATTTACGGCTAAAACTGTTACATGTGTTTTTCTCACTTAAAATATTTATATTTGTCAAACTCATAATCAAATCACATTCCTTAGGTTCAATAAGATATTTTTATATTCTTAGAATATAATACTGAAAATTCTTATAAGATATACTTTTATACGAAAGACTGAGTTCAATTCTCATTGTGACTCTCCTATTACTATCTTTGTTTTTAAAAATTGACAAATTTGAATCTCTTTAATTAATTAATCCTTTGTTTAATAATGAGCTGAGAATATAAATAAGATATTGTAAAAATGAAGGGGAAAAAAACAGCCCACATTAGGTATTATTAGTAATATCTAAGCCTTGGCCCATCAAAGATCCATTGTTTTTCTCTGCATTCCAGCTTTGAGGCAATTGAGTCTTGTTGGCTGCCTGTTTCCCATTAAAGTTATAACCTTTGATTGGATGTTTCACTAGCTAGGTCTCTCTATATGTTCCATGGTCAACTTGCATTGTACATGTATATGTTAAAGACTATTAAGAGAGATCCTCAAGCACCATATATATGATGAATTGTCATACAAGTAATTACTACTTGTGCAACCAAAGGTTATAATGAGGGAGATTCTAGGCCATTGTTGGTGGTGGACATGATCTATCTATCTATCACGTTTGAGTCTGACAAAGGTAGTTGTTAGTGTGTTGTAGCTAGATAGCCTTCTAGGTTGGTAGATACCAAAAGCCTTATGATACAATTAGATCAAGCATGCATATATAGCATAGCCCTTTCATTCTCCCGTGTACTGAGCCAATTAATAAAAAGTGCGACACCATCATGATTTGCATATTTTCAAAAGATGATTTTGTAGTTCCATTTTACCATATATATGCACAATCTTTAAGCATCTTCACTAGATTCTTTAAGAGTTGGTAGGATGCCTAGTTGCGCTCTATCTTTTGATTAGTAATGTTTGTCATACAATAGAAATACGTTAAACTAGTATCCAACGCGTGCTATATACATAATACGGAATGTGTGTTATACATATGACACACATTACATATTATATATAACACACGTTGGATTTTAGTTGGACGTATTTCTGTTGTATAACAAACACCCAAGTGGAAATTCTTGTATGAATGTAATGTGTTTTAATTAAAATATGTTATATATATATATATATATATATATATATTGTATAAATTATATGATATATGATGTGCATAATATTTGATATATATTATGTATATTATATTATATATATTGTGCCCAATATATTATTTGGTTGTTTTAACTGATTTTAATTTTTAATTTTACTGTACATATAAGAATGATCTTTCAACAAACTAATGTAACTATAAGATCCTTTTATCAACTAATTTATCTCATTATTACAATGTATATTTTAAATCCTACCTAATGAAAAAAAAGGTAATAAATATAATACTAACATGCATAATAGAGACTGAAAAACTAAAGTAAAGTACACACACACACACACACACATATATATATATATATATATATATATATATATATATATATTCTCCCTTTTTCTTTTATTTTTAAGGCCAGTGATGAGACATATAATAAAATTTACTGAAACAACAAAGTTATGTATGTATGTGGCGTATCAACAACTTGATGAATAGTACAATGCATATATGATGATGACCATTGACCATTCATAAGATTAAAACTCCAAGCTATAAACTACTATATATATAAGGCTAAAATAACACAATCAGCGTATTTAATTATTACTTTGAGTCAACGTAACTGAAAAACAGGTAAAGTAACGGCTTAAATTAGGTTAAAGGTGGAGAGTGAAGATTATAGTATCGATGCACATATATGTAAACAAATAATTAATGTTACAATCACATGAGAATCAGTTCCCCTTTATGTTATTCTCACCTGAATAGAATCAATTTGGATTGGAAGCTACTCTAATTAATAAGGCTGAGGTATATATCTAAACACGTAGCCTTCATATTATAATGCCCACGTTAAAAAGGCTATATGTTGTTAATTAGCTTCTAATTATTCAGGGTTTAAAAGGTACCCGATTAAAGAAACCGTTTCTCTAAGGTGAAAGATAAATTAATTATGTGTGTGTGTGTGTTTCCCTTTGGAGTATGTGTGGTGCATCTTTAATTTAATTTATATAATTGTCATTAACTATATGCTTTTCTTAATTGCGTGTATATAATATTAGCTAATATGATCCACATGATCGATACTTTGAATGAAACACACACACACATATATCTTCTTTCATATTAAATTCTTTATTTATCATTAATCAACGTCCCACAAATATTTAATTTTTAAATATTTATATAGCATTAACTTCTTTATAAAAGTGAGGCGGGTAGCATCCTAACTATTAGCCTTTATGCGTACTTATTAATGTGCTAGCTAGCTAGATAACTCCTAGCCATCATTAGAGGTTCTTTCGTTTAATCATACTAGTTATTTGTATTAAAGATCACTTTAATTTGCGTTAAGATAAGTAATAGCAATTAAACCTTAATGAGAAGTCAGCTCCTATACACAAGAATAGTTGTTTTTTTATAATTAATTGTAGTACTTTGTACTTTTGTTGATCTTTAGTATAGTGTACTTGTCTCTCATCAATTATTTATTGATCACTAAGTTAAATTCGTCAAACATGATTTAATTTCTTATACATAGCCACTTAATTATGGATCTCCACTATGTTTAGAAATAAATTTGTAAAAAAAATCATTACTACTATCTACATTCTAAAATAATTGTACCTCTTTGAGTTTTTTGGTTCATTGAAAAATTAATGTATGTAGACACAATGACACAAAATTATGTCTAGATATATTAATTTTTTAATAAACCAAAAAAATAAAGGTGACTATTATTTTAAAATAAAAGAAGTAATTCGTTCATTGATGTGAAAAATGAAGGAATTTGTCTTTGTGAAAACCTATAATATAGTAATAATAATATGTGAACAAAAGTTATGTTCAGTTTAGTTCAAGCTCTAATAGCGCATCCCATAACTACCTTTGCCCCTTCTAAAAGAAATAAAGTTGAAAGGTCTTCAGGTATCTACAGTCTAGTCAATAGGTAAGGGGAAATGATTGTATAATCAATATAGTAATCTTACCTAGAAAGAATAATAGTAATGTTAGGGTCCCATATATTATTTAATTTAAGGATATGAAAAAGATAATTTTATAAGAATTTGGACAATCGATTTATCACGCAAAAAATAAAATCGACGCCAATGTGGCTGTACTTAGCCTAAATGCTTTTAGAACAAGTAATATATTATAAGAAGCATTTTGCTATATATAACATTTATATATATATTAAGGATACTTAAAAATTTAAATTTTAGTAAAATTTTAAATATTATGGTAGATCTTTACTAGAAAAATAAAACATAAAAATACATATAAATATTTTTATTTATTTACTACTTTTAACAAGTGTCCATAAAAGTAAGGGTACTTGTTAATAAAATTCTTATATTAATTATACAGTAATTACTAATTAGTGTCAATGGAACGAAATAAAGAGCTAAAAAAGCGTTAGGTCTACTTTTGATCCTTCAGCAAGGTGATAAGCAGTTATTAATTAACTGTATCTATAATTAATAAGAGTCTGTAAAAAGGGGCAAATCATGAATCATCCATACGGTGATGATCAGCTTTGTTTCATTTTTTGTGGTGGATGGCCCTTGTTCACTGGTGGAGTTTTCTTTTATCTAGTTTATTTTTATTTTTAAATTATCATATCAAATTATTTAATTTGACCCTTTAATTTAATTTTTAGGCTACTTTTTTGCGTAACTAATTAATGCTTGAGAATATGGGAGGATAATTAACACTGAATGAAGCCTATCATATATAAAGCTCTATGTTAATTTGTCAACAAAGAGCACTTTGGCTGAATCATCACAAATAGGTTATACTGTATGCACAACATATATAATAATATATTGTGCACAGTTTATATTATATGATATGCATAATATATATCACATGTTATAAAGCGTTGTAACATATATGTAATATATGATGTGTACAACCGGTAATATATGATGTGCACAACTGGTAGTATATGATATGCACAACATGTAATATACATTGTGCATTTTATACTATATATATGTTGTGCACAATATATTGACTATTTTGATTAATTTTTCATTGTACACAATATTTTTACTATAAGTAAATGGGTGATGTTATTTACACAATGAAAAATCTTGACTATTTTTTTATTATTTACCAAATATTATTGTAAGTAAATTATATGATTGAATTATTAGAGAAAGAAAAAAATAATAATCAGAAACATGGTATTGAATTAATAAAAGTAGAATTGTTTAATTTGTTATAGAAAGAATTTTGAAAGGGGTTAATGAGTTAAGTGCACTATTGAACAAAGGAATCTGAGTGGGCACCATATCTTGCACCATTGTGTTAAACCCTTTTATAGGAACCACTGAGAATAATTTGTGTAACCTTTAAGCACTTGTACATTGAAAGCGTGATTAGACATTTGTGGGAATGCCTCTTTTCTCTCTAGTAGTTGCAATTGTTGGATTATGAATATATTCCAAAGTACATATATATCTATATATAACATAATTATTCGATGAAATATAGTTTAATTAATAGTATTGTAAGTGTCATCTACGTCAATGATGACATCGTTGGCATGTATTCATGAAAGTAGTTGTTGATGAATAATATAATGATATTTATTAATTAATCAAATAAGGTTTGTATATATAACGAATTGATTTAAAATGCATGCTAAATGCATAATAATTAGTGCGGATTGGGCTAAAAATGCATTTTAAGTGCACGAAATACAACATATAGTATTTTTTAAGTGCCATGAGGCAGAGATCCATCGAGTTTCTTCATTAATTTCTTTCACCAACTTGGTATTATGAATTATATATGATGATGATATGAAATCTATTATCTGTGTGTAAAATGTCAAGTGGCATGCAGCAATGTTTCCACAACCTTATAAGAATCGCTTAAAATAATTTAATATTACGTATATATAAAAATATATAGAAGGGGGAAAAAGAGCATTTAGGTAGTAATGATGGTTCTATATGTATGTGCGGGGGCCATGCATTACTCCAACTAGAAGGCTATGAAGTTAAAATAAAAGGTTTTAATTCAATTAATTAATAAAAAATATCAACAATTTATACATCTTATAGAAAAAATAATGATTTACACATATTGGAGGAACTTTTAACCTAATTTAGAACAAGCAGTATAGAAAGCACAATATTGCAATTAGCAAATTACTAACTAATTAAGCAAACATACATAAAATTTTTGGAGCCAGAAAACTGAAAACGTGCATTGCCACCACCTTTTTTCTATTTCGGTAAGAATGCTTGTATGCATAATGAGCGAACTCAGAGAAGTTAGTACTTTAGCTCTCCAAGTTTTTTCATATATTTTAATAAAAAAAATATTTAAAAGTCATAACACAACGTTCATTATTATGGCTTACGAATTGCCTTCATATATATTTATTTATTTATTTTTCTTTTCTTTTACACAAACCACAAAACATAAATCATATATATTTTTTGTAATTTCTATCAGTTTTATGTATCATATTTCTTTTATTTCTTGAGTTCTTCTCCTCTATTATCACAAGTCTTCTCTAGCTCTAGCTCTCCTCCCTCATTTTTGTGCTAAACTCGAATTGTATATATTGTTGTCTAGTCTTATAATGTTAAGTGATATGAAACTTTCTCTTATTTTAATATGATAAATTAAAAGTATTATTTATATTTTTTTCTCTTGTTCTAACTTATTATGTTGTTGTAAAATATTTCGAAAAGAAGTTTTTCAAAACAAAAAACTAATAAAATCTTATATAAAATTCATAATGTCTCAACAAAGATTAAGTGGACTAGCTATATTATCGATTGAAAAAAAATTGTTAATGAAATCGATTACAATATAGTTTAATAAATATTTTGTATCCAAAATATAAACTTTAGATAAAAATATAATAAATTCAATACAATTTCATTATTTGATTTTAAAAAGTCTCAATTTAGAGTTGGCTTAATGCCTCTAAATTTGTTGGGCTGCCACTGGTATGCACCTAGATAGGTATTGATTAAAACTCTCGACACTTGGTTGATTAAAACTCTCGACACTTGGTTAAAAGAGAATCAATTATAATATTTCATATACATTCTCTTCCTTGAAATAATTTTTTCTCTTATTTTACTTTTTTTTGTTTTTGTTATTACTCTTGTCGTATTGCAATACCTTCGGTTTACATTTGGACTTGGATTCGAGAAGATAAGCACCTAGGCACAAACCTACTATGATTTAAAAGAATGAGCGGTCTTTAATATTGGGCTATCGTTACATAAAAGATTAAAAAGCCCTTATATTATTTGGGCTTCGTAATTGCAACTTGCCTATAATATTTTCAAATTGAAGAACATTTTCGGACCACCAAAACAAAAATTTGAGCAGATTCTTGATCCAACAAAAATGAGACTCAGGTTTTTTAGAAGCTTATTTTAGACTAAGCTATACACTTGTCCTTGGTTCTGACCTAAAAAACCTAGTCCTTGGTTCTCCATGAATTACATTGAAAACTTTATACACTCAGAAAAAAAAGATATACTTGAGAAAAAAAGCAAAGGTAAAATAAAGATTAAGAATTCTTGCGGTGAGAGAAAAATAGTAGTGCTTTCGATAGTGAATATCCTAATTTCACCCTAGACAAAAATAAATTTCTTAGGTATCGGTAATGATATTTAGAAAAGAATAATTTGAAATAGAAGCTTATCTAAAAAAGAAGTCTTTGGTCAGTACATTATTCATTAATTAATATATAACTGCTCAGGAACGAATTTCACTAATCAATCATCTTTCTCTTTCATATATATATATAACTGTTCTAATAACACCATTAGTTCCTGTTATTTTATTTTGACCCATAGCTCCCTTAAAAATGGAAATTCAAAACCATGCACTCTGAGTTGTTGTATAACATGTAATTAATTAACCAACTCATGATTGCCACATAGCCAGGTATGTATGTATGTATATAATTATATATATATATATATATATATATATATATATATATATATATATATTGTTCCTATAAATAAACTCTCCTTCAAGCTAGTCAAGTAGTACACGTACATGTATGTATCATTATATACAGAGCATTGCTAGAGGCACAACAAAAAATCAGCCAAAACAGCCAACAAATAGGAATTTAGGCCACAATCACCCAGTCTATTAAAAATATACTCATGATTAAAATGCTATTTGGACCATAAAATATTAAATGGGTTTTGTTGACTGTTTTGGCTGGAGAACTGTTATTCTCGAAGCATTTGTGATATATATATTGTTGCTTCAATTGGTGTTCTGTTGTGTCTCTCATCATAATAAGTCAATTGCATGACAACGCCACAGTGCTGCCATGCACCCCGCCACAAGTAGTTAACTACTACTGCTACTACTTTGTGGTCCATCTCTCTTCCACCAACTATTATATGTCTCATTGACTTCTTCCAAATTTGCAACCAATAACAATATATATATGTCTCAACATGAAGCTCCTTAATTAATTTATGTGTATATATATGTATGTGTTTTGCTATTACACGTGTAGGTCTAGCAAACATTGCCAACTTTTACACTACTATATATACACAATGCAACTTCATACCCATTTTGTGTTACTCTCCATCACCATCCAATCAAATTTCAAGCCTCCATTTCCATTCATTTTATCTTTTACATAGTTTTTTATTCGTTAAAATACTTGATTGATTCGATCTGACCCAACTGATAAATTATATTCTATAAAATAAAATAAAACAATTTCTCAGTATGAATTATCTTCATCATCAAAATTATTTAAACTTGAAAATTTTCTACAAAGATAACAATGTCGCTATTGAATATAATTTCACCTCAGTAATAATTTCCTTGATATATGTGGATAGTACAATTAGGGGATATTCGATCTATGGCAGGCATGAGCCTAATAAATAAAAGAAAAGAAAAAGAGAGCATATGCCACTTCAATAATCTTTCATGTTTATAGCCTCCATTCAACCACCTCCACCGCCACATATTCTCCTGTTGCATTAACAGTGCAACTTTTTTGTTTATGCATTTGTTGCCTGTTGCCATGTTTCTTCATGTCACATCACAATTCTTGCATTAATAGTGCAACTTTTTTGTTTATGCATTTGCTGATATTCTATGGCATGAGCCTAAATAATAAAATACAAATATGTATGTAAAAATTTTAAAAAATGTTGATATAAAAAAAGCATATTTAAAAGTATATTAATTATTAGTAATGTTTGACGTACAACAGAAATACGTCAAACTTGTATTTAACGTGTGTTATTCATGTTACAGGATGTGTGCTATACGTATATGTGATATACATATAGCACACATCCTGTAACATGGATAGCACACGTTGGATACAAGTTGAACGTATTTTGGTTGTACGTCAAACATTATTGTATTATTAATTATGAACTGATAAATCAATGATAACTGTAAAGTAATTAAGGTTAATGGATTTTTAGAATCAAGATAAAAAATGGGTTCCACACAATAATATACATACTATTGTTAGTAACGGAATATAATAGATTAGAACTATAACATATTTGTTTGCTAATCCAACTGTTAAGTTCTAACATTTATTATGCAAATCATGGTTTTAAGCCAACTTATTAAATAAAAATATATATAATATAAGAATAATTACTGATTAGTTATATTGGTGCGATTTGATCTTAATCCAAGATAAATATATTATTGTGAGAGATAAGATGTATAACACACAAGTCCTATTTAATTTAATTAATTAATTGTGCTAGTTACGTTTAGGGCGAATAAGCAGTAGACATCAAACCCCAACAGACATACATAATAATTGGCTAATAGCAAGTGTTCAAAAAAAGTCTTATTATCCTATAGTATTTTATTTTCATAGTGACGTGGATCAATTACAGTCGCAACATTTTATTAATATAGTAATCAACCACAAAAAACAACGTCAATTTAGCATAAATACGTATCCCAATTTTATTTTTGTTTATCATACTACTGCTAATAATCAGAGACAATGACTTTCCTCGTATGGACAATTGGCGAGTCGACAAGTGTCACGTTCTTGTGGCCAATCAGATTTTTGAGCATACTCATCAGTCGTAGACGCGCGCACACGCCTCCAATTACGATAAATTAAGAAAAAAAAAGGTACTCGTCTTGAAAACCCTAATTGTATATGGATAATAATTATATATTTAACCAGTATTTAACGTGTGTTATGTTCATGTATAATGTATGTCATATGTAATATTTATTACGTATGACACATATTACATATCACATATAAGCACACGTTAGATACTAATTAATTTGAGATATTTATATTATATACCAACCATTTCCCTTTTGAAAAAGTGCATTTTGTTAGTAGTGTATCTTAGCAATGTTGTGGACTACTGAAATTGGATCTACAATTCATTAGAGCTAGTTGAGCAATAAATACTTTTTGTTAATTAATTTACGCACTAAATATCTACACAGGTTTCTCAAGATATATATATATATATATATATATATATATTTAGAACAATATAGTTTTTCACATATAGTAATTCTTTCTAAGATTTCTCAAGATATAAATTGAAAGATAACTTAATTATTAGTTATTCTATAAAGTTGATCCATAAAATTTATTTAATATTTAAAGAATGATGAGTCATTCAAATATAAAATATGGCCTTGTATTTTATAAAACTAAGCTATTTTTATTTGTTTCTTTCTGACATATGAGCTCGTATTCACTCAAAAACCGATCTTGTTTGATATACATATTAGATAACGCTATGTCCCTATATATATTACTATATTAATGGTCACTGAAAATTCTTTAGTAATTTTATATATCAACTTGATGATATAGGAATTAGTTTATTGACCTATATAATTTATATCTTGAGAAATTTTAGGATGAATTTCTCTCCTCTTCTTAATTAGAGGAATATATATTATCTTAATTTCAAAAATATCTTGAGGGATTTATTGGGATATTTACTATTATTTATATAGATTAAAGTATATTTTAATCACCTTCAGTGAATTTTAGTTATTACTACAAAATATCAAATAACTAGATTATTACATTATAAAAGACAATGCATTAGTATTTATTATTATAAGTACTCATCAAGCTTACTTAACAGTATTAATAATAGATTTGTATCAGAATAAAACTTTTGCCACTAATCAATATCATTGCAAAAGACATACTTCATTTTTCTCATCATTATCATCATTTTCCTTCAAATAATAAAGATGGTATATATAGATCAGAATATTTACCTTGAATTTACATGTAACCAAACCATAATGCAAAGTCTGAATGAACACTCATAATAATAATAATAAAGAGCGTTGTTATATATATAACAAAAAACCAGACAAAACATCCAACAATGTATAACATATATATATAATATATATTACACAATAAATATTACATGTCGTGCACACTATATATCACATGTTGCAAAAAAGAGATGATGTTTTAACATTAATATACGTTGTGTATGTTATATTATATATATTATGCATGTATTCACTATTTTGACTGATTTTTTTTTAGCAATTAAATAATAAAATAAGAAATAGTAGTATGGTTGATGAGTTGTAGATATTACACGTGGTGGAGCCAAAGGAGTAATGGAGGTGATGGGTTCATCGTCCACCACAGTAGTGTGTGTGACAGAGCAGCACCATATTATTCTTGCTCCCCTCCTCATCTCATCTCATGTGACTGTGAGAACCCTAAACCCAAAAAGAGAGAGAGAGAAGGGCCATCACACAGCCATTCACTGGGTTCCCGACACGTGTCCTGCCACTTGCGGTGGCCCCCACGTGCGCTGCACGAGCCGATGAGAAGGGGTCCCCGCCCTTAAAAAAGCGAAAAGACCGAAGAGTTTGTCCCATACACTACCCGTGGGCCCCACTATCCCCCCCCCCTCTCTCTCTCTATAATATAATATTTTATATTTTTATTTTCTTAACGCTTTTTCCCTTCTATTATTGGAAAGGGTACTGGGTCCCACTTTTCTCACTAAGATGCCCTTATTTACTGACGCGTGGCCCAGTTTCCCAGCTGGGCTAGTCATGAATCGGGTCCCACATGATCAATTCCTCGCGTGCATCCATCGTCATCCCCCAACCCGACCCGACTCTCCCTCATAACGTGGCTCCCTCCTATTACTCCATTCAATTTATTAAATTTTAATAAATAATATAAATACAAAGTAGTAGTACTAAGTGCGTATTATAATGACTATGATTAAGATTATTTTCTTAATAGACTAATCTTCCACGGAGAATCAACAATTTCTCCAACAAATTGGGCGTTCAAATGTAGTATATTCTATGCATTGTGCGTTATTTAATTTTATCTTTGTGTTGGGGCTAGTGTTGTGTGCTGTTTTCCTATGATGCAGTAGTGTATTATAATATATATAATGTTATTTACACTACACTTTATTGTTAAATTAATACTATGAGATATGTAAAGTATACGGTGTTGGGAGATGAAGATTGGCGCAAAAGGAAAAGGGGCTCTGAAGCAAGGTAAGGAATTTTTGGTGGCAAAGGGGGACAAAGGCGAGGTGGGCATATATGAGGTAGGACATACCAACAAATTAAAGAAGCCATGGCCTACCATATATTTTTATTTACACTATCAGTACAATGAAAAATTATATAGTATTTGTACAATAATTATATCAACCGTTGAATTGTAATATGAATTTACAAACTAATATAATCTAACGATAAATGTGATTATTATACAAGTATTGTATAATTTTTATTGTACACATAGTATTCCTCTTTTATATATATATATATATATAGTTTACATGGGAAGCTCAATTTATGCGCTATTATATATTATTAATTAGAATTAGAATAAATATTATTTGTACCGCACTCTTATAGAAATAAACACTTTTAAAATATATCTGAGGTAGCTAGGTTTATTTATTTATTTTTACTTGATCAATAATATATATAATTAATTAGTCCCAATATATAGTAATACCTCAAAAGATAGTTGATCTTATTATTATTACGTGATTAATTGACACTAATTAAATTAGGTCTCCTCCATCACATATATGGGCCAAGGTAGGTGTGTGTATATATATGAATGATACTGATAAAGTTACTGTTATTTTATAATTGCAATATGTTGGCAAAGGGCAAGAGATGAATTGAGGTGACCTTCAAGTGTCACATAAGGTCGTAAGGAGTCACGTGGGTTCACGCATGAGAAATTGAAATGAAACGCATCTATATATATATTGTTATCACAAGCATATTATTATATATAAAAATAAAAAATACTATTTTAATATTCACTTTTATATTCCGTAAAATCAAATTCTTTTAATAATTGAATTTTGACGTGATTTGCTACAATATTTTAATTTTATTTTTTTATTATTGATTATCGTCGATGTCTAAAAAATATTCAATTTTTGGATGTTTATATATCATTGCTCTATAAATTAAAAATGAGTGTTGCTATTTGCACAATAACAAATCAGTTCATATAAAAATTTTGAGCCATAATCACCCAACCCACTAAAAATTAGTAACTGTTTAAAATAAAAAAATAAATAAAAAAATTATTAAATAAATCTATTGACTAATTTTTCTTACCGGCTATTTCCATTAAAAATACTTCAAAACTGTCAAATTTGCCTCAATGTATTTATGTGTACGGTGCATGAAATGTAATGGATTCACCATGGCATCGATGTACACCTGATGAGTGTCAACATTATATTGCTAGTTACAATTATTGGCCATTATATTGTAAACGGATTTCTTTTGCTTTTGTTTTCTTCCTTAATCACAAGAAATGTACATCTTTGACGAAATTAATTGAAGGTAGAATCCCAACAAAAGAATTAAAAATGTGTATTTAATAGCATAATAATATATACAATCATAATTGGTATATCATAATTTTTTTATATAATATTAGTAATTGTTTTGGTTATAAATTGACTACCTCTGAACTTTTCCATAATTCAAGTATAGACTACATTAATCTAGAATTAGGCTTAGTTTATTAATTATATATAGATATTTAATTATTATATTTATTTTATATTTGCAACAGGAAAAAAATTAAAATTATGACGTCCATAGATTAAAATTATAATGTCCTCCCATAGTCCCATTTAAATAAATGACTTACATTTCTTATTAATGTGCATAAGTAAAAAAAGATATTATTATCTTAATTAGCGTGTATAATTAAAAAAATATTTATTTTGAATAGGAAGGAGAACTATTATTCAAACAAGCAAGTTTATAGTACTAATATATATATAATTCCTAAAGTAAGAGTTTTTGGTTGAAATAACAAAAATGTACTACTACAATTAATGAAGGTTGGTAAGTATCCCCTTCGCAACATAACATACTCAGCATTGATATCTTGTGGGAGATCTAATTGGTGGATTTATACGATCCAAGGTAAGATCACGTTCTTCTCAAGTGACACTGCAAACTTTAATTTATTAATTAGTTGGAAACACTGAATAATATTAATTACTGAATTAGTACTCCTTCCATTCCAAAATATTAGTCGTTTTAGAAAGAAAAAAAAATTTCACAATGATTGTCGTTTTCAACTTCCAATGTCAATTTAATTTTTTCATACCTATTATATCCCTAGTATTATTTCTCTTTCTTTCTTGAATATTACTCCAAGGGACCACTAATCATCTTTCTTTCTCATTAATGCTTTAAGTAGTTTAGTCATTTTAATATATCATTTTATAAAATTAATAATATTTATTGAATTTCTTAATCTACGTGTAAAAACCTTAAAAGATTAATATTTTGGAATTGAGGGAGTACTATTTATACTTTGGGTGATGATAAATGTACAATAAAAAATCAACCAAACCAGCCAATAAATGAGATTTAGGATCATAATCACTCAGCTCATTACAACCTCAATGATTATTTGGGTCAAAATCAAAGCCAAAATAGACTAATTATCTATATTAACTAGTTTTTCATTGTATATTTAACATTATTAATATACTTTATTTAATGTCGATATATCTCAATTAACTTCCCCATAAAACACGGAAACATTTTTATAGGAGGATAAAGACGAAAAGGTCCTTACAAAAAAGAGTTATGCGAGTCTGCTAGGATTATAGCACACAATATAATGAAATGGCTTTCACTTTTAATTAGTAATGAACAGTAACAAAATTTAATTAAGCTCTCTAACAAGCTAGTTCTTCATCTCAATTGGAACTTTTGGTGACAAAATAAGCATGAACCAACTTTGTCTACCTTAACACACCCATAAATAACATTTTAGGGTTATTCCCGACACAAACCGGCGTTCGTAGGAAGAAAAAAATTTCTTATTTATATATAAAATCCTGCTTTGGATACTTGCATCTTTATTATATATATAAAAGATGGATGTTATATTTATTATAGGATATATAAGGCGTCCAGGAAAATCCCAAGACCATACACCTTTTTATTTTTACTTATATTTTTATTTTTTAGTTACTTGCAATTTTTTGCTTTATTTTCTTTTTCTTTTTTCTAAGCTAGACGATGGTAGTATAACTGAAAATCAACTAATACTCCCTCCGTTTTTCTTAATTGTCCAGTTTTAAATGCGCGCGGGTATTTAGAAAATGATTGGTGCTGTATAAAAATTAACAAAATGTACACCTACTTTACTAAATTATCTTTTATTATTTTACTTGGTAAAAGAATAAAAGAGAATAGTGAGTAGTATTAAATAGGAGTAGAAGGGGAAGAAAATAATAAATTTTGTCTCAAAATTTGAAATAGACAATTAAATAAAAACACACGCATCTCAAAATTGGACAATTAAAAAAAAACGGAGAGAGTAATATATATATTGGACAAGGTATGGAGAGATTCCTTCTCTGGAGGAATATTCCGATCCCTTTGATCAATGTAGATATTTAAATTAATTATACTAAAAAAATAAATTATTACATTTATATATTCATCATCATTAGTTAGAGAAATATTTTAATGGTCACTTTATTTGTTTAATCATCTTTCAAATTTTATAATATATCTATATATGATAAATGGTGTGTGTTTTTACTTTTTATACTTGATCGCTATATTTTCTATATATATAGTTTGTATTTTTTAATCCCATGCTTATTATTCAACCATCGCACCATTACTCCACTTTTAGTGACTTGTTTTTAGTGTTAATCACTGAACATATTATAAATTCGAGTAAACAATCCTGAAGGTTTAAAAGAGGCATATATATCAAAATTAAACATAAAAAGTCATCACGTTTAAATCTTAAAATAAATATAAACAATTATTAGAAAACTATAAAAGTACTCATATAGCTTCTTAATATAAGTTCTTCCATGCAAGGGACTCATTCCATATATACACACCAATAATAATCAATTAATTTGAAGAGCGTGCCCTTAACAAATAGATCCAATGACCATAAACTATTCTGCAAGTTAATGGTGGTTATATTATTTTTGATAATATGGTGGTTATATTATGATCATAGTAATTAAGGAACAAACATATCTTAACTAATTTTACTTTCGACTTTGTTAGGAATACAAAATTATATAAGTCAAAACAGTTCAAAATAATAATTTGGGCTACAGTCGTCATTCAGTCCATTAAAAATACACATATAATTAAAAAATATTATTTAGATAAAAAATGTAAAAATGAGATTTTTTAATTGTTTTGATTCAAAAAATATTGATACTCAAAATTTGGTATTTACTTACACTTTTTATCTTGTTTTACATGTGAAGGTAAAAATATTATAAACATGTTTCTCAATTCTGACTTGAATGCATCCTTATAATAGATCAAGTTCATTATTTTTTCACTAACATAAAAAATGATAAATGACAATTGCGAAAGCACTCAAATATCTAACCATAATTTGAAAATCTTTATGTCCTTTTCTTCTTTACACCCAATTAGAAGGGGAAAAAATATGAACCACATAAAGTATAAACAATAATGAAGAAAATAAAAAATAAAAAGATAAAAATAGAATTTAATACAAGATATAGAATCCAAGATAAAATCTAGTAAGGAAAAAAGAAAAAAGCACAAACTTAATTAAAAGCCACCTTCTAACAATGAAAACGGATAAGGTGGCCGAGGACTATTCTCCGCCGCCATTTCACTAAAATAGTTCACATGCCCCTTTCCCTTATTCCCATTACCCTCACATCCTCCCAAATACCCTCCTCCAAATTCCGGCGCCGCCGCCGGAGAAACCACCGTTAACGGCGTCTGAGCGATGGCACAATCATAATAACTATAATTACTATTATTATTATTATTATTGCTATACCCATTATAGTACCCCTGTTGCTGGTGACCAAAACGTGGCCTCTGCCCCCACCACTCCACGGCTGCCGGAGCCGCCTCCTGAGGCGGCGACGGCGATGCCACGTGGCAAAAATTGTCAATTTCAAAGCCGGTCTCCGGCGAAGAAGAAATCAAATTCCCCACCACGGTGGGTTCCTCCTCCTCGAGCTCTGTTTTAACAGCAACGCCCGAGGAGGAGGATGAAGAAGTCGCCGCGGTGATAAGGCGGCGCTTCTTCTCAGCAATTTGCTTTGTCTCCCTCTCGAGGAGGATCCGGGAGAGTACTTCCGGATCCTCGACGACCTTGCATAGGAAAGCCATCATCTGTTGAGGTCGCCTCTCGGTTGTCTCCAACCTCTTGTTCATGCCTTGAAGCTCTTCCTCCAAGGCCTTCTGCTCCTCCTTGAGCCTCGCAATCTCCACCATCATGGCTTCATCATCGAGCTCCTCTGCAATCGCACCATGCTGCTTCCCACCACCATGGCCGTGCAAATAATGTTGTAAAGAATTATTGGAATAAGAAGAAGAAGAAGAAGAGGTTCTTGTCCCGTGCTTCCTCCTAACGATGTTCTTCAGCAAGTGCTTCTGCCCTCGAAGGAACCACTCGTTCGCGAACTCCCACCGATCCGGATCCACCTTTCTGAAACCCTATATATATATTCCCAAAAATAAAAAAAATTATTTAAATTCCAATACCCCTATATGAATTCCATTGAATTGCTAGAAAATAAGCAACACCCAGTTCCAAAAACCGGGTTTTGGGAAGTGGGTATGCATTAAAATTTGGAAAAAAAAAAATTGGAGAAACTTTCTTTTTCAGCATAAATATTGATTTTATTGGTACATGTAAAAAAAATTGTTTTTTTATAGGAAGTAATTCCAAGTTATTTTAAATAAAAAATAATTAGAAAATTGAATGTTGTTGTAATAATAATAATAATTGATAGAAAATACTGACATAGGTGTTGAGCTGGCGAACGAAGCTGGAGAAGTTGTTGTGCTTGAAGAAAGCAGGGAGGAGGGAGTGCGAGAAGTCGAGTGGGTCGACGACGACGAAGCTGTTATTGGCTGCTCCCCAAGTTATGAGTCTATCCGTGCTCGGATCGTTGACCATGTGATAAGTCTTTATAACGAACGGCGCGATCACGTTGTTCTGCTCCATCCCATTAATCATCACCATCCATCCAACAACAACAACAAGATTGATTGATGATGCTTCAAACCAAAGAGAAAAAAGAAAAGTGGTTTTGGTGGCAATGGTTCGGTTCTGTGTGTTGTGTTGCGTTTTGTTTGTTGTGTGGGTGTGAGAGTGAATGAATGAGTGAGTGAGTGAGAGAAAGAGAAAAATGAAAGGGGTTGGGTTTATTAAACTTTTTTTTTATTTTTCTTCAGGATTAGGGAGCAGGAGGGTAATATATAAAGGAAAAGGATGAACAGTAAGTGAGGACACGTGGCGAGCATCGAGGGTGGTTGTGATATTTTTTATTTGCAAAAGAGGATCATGGGGTGGGGTCTACGTGGCTTTCGCTTTGGTACACGTCACGTTGGGGGGATTGAGAGATATTTATGAGTGGGATGCACGCGCGGGGAGTGGGAGCGTGTGGCGGTGGTCCCCCTGAGTTTGCGGACAAATGGGAGTAAACGACAGTGTGGGTTTTGGTCCAAACTTGTGTGAGTCAGTCTCAACCTCTCTTTAGTGCTGCCCTTCTCACTCCTCTTCTCACACTAATTTCTTTCTTTTCTTTTTAATTATAATTATAATATGATTGATTTTAATTATGATATATTGAATTATACATTATTGTTTATTCTTTGTGAGATTTTTTAGTTAGTGAGTATTTAAGTTGAAATTTTTTTACTGATATGTTAAATTATGATTAGATGTCTATGTAAAATTATTTGATATTTGACGATAAATTAAAATTAAACTCTTATAATATTATAGTATAAAAAATAGTCATTTTACATTCATAATTTTATATATTGTGTCGATATTAATTTTTCATTCTTAATATATAATATAATTTTAACTCTTCTTATTTATTATTGATCTTGATAAATATTTTATAAACATTCAATTTTAGATATGAGTGTAACATTATCCATCTTGCATTGTTGTTATTGAGGCTGCGCAGTTTGTTATTAGTTAGGAGTATTGTTATTTATGATGCGCAGTTTATTATTATGTTAAATTAATGCAAGACCATATATATATATATATGTGTCAGTTAGGAGAAGTGTCCCTGTTTAATTAATTGTGTGGCCGTGTCACAAACAAATTTACCTCTTGTTTTAGAGGATATGTATGAAAAATCAAGGGATATAAGACTATTTATTAATTTTAATGTTAATTTTTCTCTCGGTGTATATTTTTTAATTTACTTACTTTCTTTATGTAACTATTATACGTGTATGTGTGCATACATATATAGTTTGTATTTTTTTTATTTATATGAATACAAACTTTGAATTTGAATACGTATCACCTAAACTCTATCTATTACATTTTCGTTTTGGTTAATTAACCATTTAAAACAAAATGAACGAGATGAACCGCGAAACGGAGTTCAAAACTACATGGATAAAGCCTGAGTTTTGTTTATGTTCGTAATTTTTTTGAAGAAATGAAATGGATTTCTCTAATATATATATGCTTGAGAAAATTAAATTAAAGTTGATTTTAGAGAAGCATATAAAAATTAAAGTGACGGACAAACCCAATCCATCCAGAAAAAAAGGACAATATAACTCTCCCGGCAAAGAAACGTGGAAACACGAGCACAAAATACCGAACAGTAATCATCATCCAACCTTTTATTTAGACCACGTTTGGTTTTTTTTTTTTTTTAATTATATAGCATTGCAATTCACAAACTAAAACTAATATTGGTTTTACACATAAATACATCAAACTAGTATGTAATTTGTATTATATATAATATGAGATGTGTTTTATATGTATAGTACACATATGTATAACACACATTCCATATTATGCATAACACACGTTGGATACTAGTTATACGTATTTTCGTTGTACGAATAATTGAAACTTAATTCCACCAAATTTTTTTTAAGTACATTGTTCATCAAACAATAAATAAATAAATAACGCATTCCTCAGAATACCAAATTAAAAACTATATTGAGGAAATAACTTGTTATTTTGCTAGAAAATTTATAAATTAACAGAGATTTTTTTGTAATAACTCTCAAACCATGTTATTTCAAAACCATGTTCTCCATTTAATCGAATTTGAACTTTACTAATTAATTCATTGGATTGAAAGATATCATCACTATGTACCTCATTCGTGCTGTATTCCAGCTAAGTTAGTTACACGTAAAAAACTACAGACAAATCGAAAATTAAAATAGTTAATTTAATACTTGATCTGCACATTTCATTAAATTATACATGAACAATCATGTTTTATAATAAATTTCACAAACAATTATTAATGTCATGAAAAGGAACAAAATATATAAGAGGTATAGTTCAGCTAAACCTTAACATCAATCTCAAGCTAGCACTACACATAACAAGTAAAATCACGGAAATTTTTTGTATGATTTTAAACCTTATTTAACATGTACTTCAAAAATATAAATCATATATTCATTATTTTTATATAAAAGTTGAATAGTATAAATTAAAATATGTGATTTTATAATTAATTTTATAGTAAGATTTTGACAACTATAGTTATGTCACTTATGAATCCTGGACATCATATAAGAAAAAAAAATATTTTTAGTTTGCTATCTCAACAATATTTAAGAAAAATAATATATTTCTAGGGACACTAAATCACTTAAACTAGGTATTTTCTGAAATATTTGGATCAAAACTTAAAACATTTTTTGAAGATGAAAACAAAATGTTATTTTACCAGGATAAAAAAAATATATAAGCAATATATATATATATATATATATATATATATATACATATATGCTATCAGTATTTTAAATATTTCTTGAATTCAATATAGTTATTATATTGAGAAAAAAGAGAGAGAGAGAGAGAGAGAGAGTTGCATACGCGCGGCAGCAGAGAGAGTGAGAGGCGATCAAAATATATATATTTATTTATTTATGAGCTTTGCTAGGGGTATAACATTATACCAGCCAAAACATTCGAAAATAGAAATTTGGGTTTAATAAACTCATTAAGAAAAACACACATAATTAATAATACTGTTTGAGCCAAAAATATTGAAATGAACTTTGTAACTATTTTGACTGAAAAAAATTGTTGTTATCCAAGAATTTAAATATATTTATTGGAAGTTAATATTTTATTTTATTTTTTACTTGGTTTGAATAAACACTGAATAATTATAAGAAAGATAGAGAAAGAAAGAGAAATAAGTAATAAGGGATTTTCAGCGAAACAGTGCCTTAGATTCGTTCGCTCGCAATTGTGATTCGCTACTTTTGAGCCATGACTACACCTAGGTGGGCCATAAAGAAATAATAAATTATATTGTACATATTTAATGCATAATTTTTTTTAAAATTATATTATTATATATTTTAACTTTTATACTAATTTTAAATATTTTTAACTTTTATACTAATTTTAAATATTTTTAAAAATAATTATAAAGTTGTTTAATCACGCATTAAATATGCAGGTTAATCAAACATAAAAATATATGGAGGATAATCATACAAGAATCTCTCAAAAAAATATGTAAGCTTTCTCTGTGGCCATTCCTGATTGGTCCAAACCAATTGCTTCAGCCTCCCTTTTCAATTGCTGCTTGCTTCAGCCTTGGGGAGCATATTTTTTCATCAATTTTTTCTAAGCTAATTGACAATTAATATGCAATGAAAAAATTTTATAATCTCATTTTATTCAAGCTGAGAAAAAATCAGAAAGAATATTATATGAGAGAAAATGTCATTATTCATTGATGCAGCACATGTGTGAAAGATTGGTTTGATTAGGAATTATTTAAAAAGTAGAGCCAAACAAATCAAATGTATTTAGGGTGTTTTGATTTGTTTTTTATTATTTTAAAACAAATTCAAACCAAAATAATTCATAATAATCATTGTTCTGATATTTTTTATACATTAAAAAATCAATATATCTTGATAAAACTAAAATCTAAATATTTTGATTTTTTAATGTACAAAAATAAGTTAAATCGACAATTATGAAATAAAGGGAGTATTATGAAGGCTTCCCTCTCCCATCTTTAATCTAAATTATTGTTTTTTCCATGTGTTTCTCTTTGAGGCCTATCAACATATATATTGATCAAGGATGCAAATAATAATGTATGTATATATATGATATGATATATTATTAATTATATGCATGTATAATGTCATAGTTAATTGAAGGCGATGAGACTATTAGACCGTGGATTCCACTTACCCCACAAATCTATAATGCTATATATATAATATAATATAGGGATCTCTTACAAATTATTTTTTTGTTGGAATAATTTAATCATATTTATGATTGCTTCTTTCTATATTGGCAAAGTGTGATCCATTGCTAGCCAAAAGCAGAAATAGTGTCACTAATTTAATTTAATTGATGCAAAAGTCTTGCTTTGAATAAATTAATCTATACCTTGCCCACTTCACGTACCAAAGTAGTGAAGCATAAGCTCCGATCCAAGAATAATACTTGGCTATATCACCACCAATCATCCCGTCCTATATAAAACATGAATAATCAAGCTAGCTACATCTAATTCATTTGATACCTTTAGCTCATTATTGAAGACTATTCAGGTATAGCTAGGTCTATTTCAAATTTTAATTTCATATATATAAATCTTGTGGTTGAGCTATTAAAAGCAACAATAAGAAAATGCATATATATATATCGATCAAAGTTAATTAAAGTTGCTAGCTACTAATTAAAGATATGAAAATATTATTTCAACATCTAATATGTTGGACACTACTGTCGATATTCAATCAATCTTCATTAAATTCTATGTAAATCATATTTGAAATAAGAAAATTTATTTTGACCTTTAGATTGCAAGGTTTCCATATACACTTAACTTCTAACGGGTAAAATAATATAACATAACTCTAAAGATATAAGCTTAATTACTGGTAAAGAGGGAAAAGGAATGGCCCTTATTATCATTAGCTACTATATATATGGTTTAATTTTAGTGCTGATTATTTTAGTATTAGTGAAATTAAGTGCCGCTCATGATGAGTTGACTATCTCTTTGATCTCATATATTCCCACTAATATTTCCATTTGGAATCCGATTAAAGTATGTATATATATATATATATATATATATATATATATAATAATGTATGTAATTAATAAGAGGGGAATAAGCCATATTAAGTTAATGAGAAATAATTTGTATATCCCACGAAATCAGTCATTATTTGTAATAATCTAATATTTTGAAACTAGTAATCCAACTTTTAAAAATATTGGATTAATGTATAATAATAAAAGTTAGATGACTAATTTTAAAATATTGTATATTACGTATGACAGTGGCCAATATTGACTAATTTTATAATGTAAATGTAGTATTACTTTAGGTTAATCTGACTAACCAGAGTATCTAATTAAAGAGAGAGAAAAGAAGAATACCAATCTTATTTAGGATATATATGGGAACAAGAATATAATGAGGCTTTTTAATATTGTTTCCAGGTTCTTCCTACCTTGCACTGCCCCTGAAAATTGTAGATGGACAAAACTTTTGTAAAACTATTAGATGAAACCTATCGATCATTTTGTTTTTATCTCGGTAAAACCTCCATAACCATAAATAATGCAACAATTTCTTCCCTAGATGAGTCCACTACTTCACCAAACTATTACATCAATACTTCAATCATTAAATCAACATACTATTATATATATAATAATGTCATAGTATTAATATATATATATATATATATATATATTATGTTTAACATATTTTTTATATATATTTTAATTAAAATCAAATTAATGGATTAGACCACTACTTATCCACTGGTTGATCAATATTGTCCCAGTGACCCGAAGTTATGACCAAGTCAATTACCGCTTCATAACTATAGGTTTAAGAAGGAGTTTATATAAAAACAAATATCATTATTAGTCCTTGGTCCAATCAGTCCAAAGCAGTAATGTGAATAACTACTAAAAAAATACACAAAGCACTATTATTTACAAAGGCAAAACATCAATTTAAAATAAGTACCATCATCATTTGATTTTGTCAAAGAAAGTCGAAGCCCTCATTGTTGTTGAATTGACATGCATGCATCTAATAAATTTTAAATTTGGGGTCTCTTTGTTTTCTTGTGATTTATTTTCTTTTTTTCTTGTAATTCAATTGCCCTTTGCTTGAGGGTACTTTCCAACTTAGTATTTACTTTCTGGGCCTACTTAGGTATGACTAATTTATATTAGTATTACAGGTGTCCACTAATTAGTGGATAATCATTTTCATTATTCCTTGCTTGAGTTCATGTCTTCACCTTGCACCCTTGACTATTGATGCCGGATCAGATACAAATATGTGAAATCCAAAGTGCAAATTAATATATTAATATGAGAAATAATTTGTGTACACCATAAAATCAGTCACCATATGTAATAATTTAAATTTTTAAAATTTTTAATCTAACTTTTAATATTATATACTAGTCCAACATTTTTAAAAGTTGAATTAATAATTTTAAAAAGTTGAATTATTACAAATGATGATCGATGGTAGCTGATTTTATGATGTATATGTAGCTTTACTCTATTAATATTGTTATTTACAATCAAAATCAGGTTGAAATTAAACGTGCCAAATTTGATTAGCCTTGTGTTCACATCTAATCAATATAGTTATTAAAAAAAATTATTATGGGCCATGATCTATTTTAGGTAAACTTATAAATTTGGGATAAGACTTAATTTAATTTGGACACCCTTCACTGCCCTAAATCTTGAAACAGATAACTAGCACAAAATAGTGAAGCATATTCCAGTCTCTGATTAGTTGGTTAAGTGATCAGAAAAATGTGGTTTGAGAGTAATGAAGAAGATTAAGTAACTTATTGGTTGGTTATTGGTTATTATTAGTTAATTCAATATTGGAAAAACGTTTTCTTAGGGTCTAAGTTTGATAAACAACTCCTGAGCAAGATTTCCAACATATGGATTAGTGAGTCCACCAATAAGATTGCTTTAAATAATTAAAAGCAAATTTAAAAAAATATTAATTATACCCTTTACTATATCTTTGTTAATAGTGTGTTTGACTTGTATTATTACCAGATTCAAGATGTGCAATTGTGCATAGTATGTAGAAAATCGAGGATAATGATGATGACTTAAATTGCTTAGTGGGTCAACTTCATCACTTCAAATGTATTAGAGATTACAAGGATTTTTGTTTTTTGTTTTGGTTTTTTGTCTTTTTTTCTGAAATCAACAACAATGTGAACAAATTTTAAGGTGGTTTCGAGAGAGAGAGAAAAGTGGGTGACAGAGGAACAAGATTTTGAAGAATCTACAAAAATATTTAGTGTCTAATCAAGTGAAATACTAATTAATTAATAACTAATGACTTAATTGAAACCGACTAGGAAGAGTTTTATTTAGTAAAATTAAATTCATAGTATATATATATCTTCAAGAAGAGTCCAGAGAATTAACACACTGTGCCAGTATCAATATCAATTCAAGTAAGTTCTATTGGATTTGCTCTGGATTATAAGCTAGCTAGCTAGCAAGTTTATTCTTAATTAATTAAGAAATATTTCTTGGCTGCATTAATTGATGACATGACCACACTGTTCTATCTAACTAGATTTGTTTTCTTCAATATTCTATCAAACCTAGCAAGATGGAAAATAATGTAGAATTCAAATAGAATCATCATGACATATAGGCATATATAACTGCTTTCTTAGTAAACCTTGAATTTAAACTTACTTTTCTCGTGATTTTGGTAGAGTGAGATACATGTGTACCTTTCTTTGCGTCATTGAAAGAGAACACAATCTCCAAACTAAAAGGGTCTTCAAATGATTAAAAAGGGCTCTGTTTTCTATGTTCTTCTTTTCATAGGACAGTATGAATCTTATGATTCATAATCAACTTTATCTAATGTTGACATAAAATCATATCACTTTTTCCAATCTCAAAATAACAATGTACTGTATCTTGCTTAGGAAAAACAAAATAAATTTCATTCTCTGTATTATTTGGGATGGATATATATATTATATATATGTTACCGGTTTTCCAAGCATACTAAGGACACGAAAAAGTGTTCACAAATAAAAATTTCACAAGTTCAACCTTGACTTCTGGTTGTGTCACTATCCCAAGGCTTCCTTCTAGGTTTTCATGGTGTCATTGAAAAACAAGACAAGTTTACAATAGAAAGAAGCGCGAGTACGTGGAAATGAAATCACCAATCAAATTACAAGTTGTGGCTGGCACTAGATTCTCAAATCTCAATAGTGGTGATGTGGTGTATTGGTTTTCTATTTCCTATAATAATATCATATAGCAGTTAGCAACGTATACCGACTTAGATTCTTTTTAAAAATATCATTTCCAATTTGCGCTTCTTGCTAAAAAAGAGAAAAAAAAATGTTGAAAAAGATCTGTGTAATGCAAGGGTTCTTCAAGTTCATATAACTTGTTTCCCAACAATCACACAGAAGTCTATTTGAATGATGTGCAACAATTATGTTCAGAGGCAACACTATGTTTTTTTATGACTTTGCATTGATTATGGTAGGTCATGCTGGTTCTATACAAGGGTCCATTGTGTTCAAGTTATGGCATGATCACAATTTAATTTAAATGGACGCCATAACCATCCTTGAGTAATTTAAAGCCCTTTGTTGCTTAGTACATTCTTAATCAATGACAAATGCTTGAAGAACAACAATTTTTCAGCCAAAACAGTCAAAAAAGCTCATTTTAACATTTTATGACCCAAATAGCATTTTTAACCATGAGTATATTTTTAATGGATTGGGTAATTGTGGTTCAAAATTCTATTTTTGACTAGTATTATTTTGTACTCCTAGCAAAATTTAATGAGGAGTTAAACTTTCCCAACTGTGAAATCATGTTTATTTTATTAACTTGAGATCAAGTCATCTTGCTGTTTGAATTCAATGAATCAATGTTAAGTCTAATACTACTTAAACTTGTCTTAAAATTTTCATTAAGAAATTAAGTTCATTTCAATACTGTCAATTTAGTTTTAACCGTTGAACTCATTTCAATGCACTAATTCATCTCAAGCTCAAAAAATTCCCATGAATCCATGATAGCCATAATTTTTTTATTTTTTCATTTTTACACAATTCAAAAGTCAAAACCTTACTTAAAGGAATCAAGACTAAATTACTTGATTATTTTTTCTTTAAAGTGAATTCATCAATTAATAAATCATGCCAAAATTTTAAACAATTTTTTTTTCATGAACCGACTTAGTTCGTTGCCAATTCTAAATTTGAACCATACATTTTATTTTTCAGGCCAACCTAAACACAAAAGGGTAGATGCTTTGACGGTTAGTAACTGTCCACCCAAACTAGAGCAAGGTGTCTTCATCAAGATAAGGTGGTGACACAGACAAAGAGCACAATAACAAAAGCAGCACAAGCACAAATTTCATTGGACAGATCAAAGCGTCACTTTTGGATCACCGTGTCTGTTGCACGCAACAGGTGGCACAAAACCCTAGTGTGATCAAAGCTGGACCAGAATTCGTGATGCAGCTTAGTGTCTTGGAATGGTAGTACTAGTAATAATAATAGATATATAGTCATAAGGAATGACACATCACCAAATTTTGGGCACAAAAAGACTAAAACTAAAAACATGGTGGACAAAAGTGAGCAACTCCCACTTGAGCTTATATGAGCAATCATGATCAAGGTGTCACTTATTTTGACACAAATTGACATCGCCATGGTGATCCCTGTACCAGTCACACATCAAGGTTTTTGTGTTTTGAAAGCTACAGGGATGGTGATGGTGGGACAAGTGTCTAGGTCGACGCAAGAAAGGAATTCAATTGCAATTTTGCAAGTTATATAAATATATTATGGCACTATCAGAATTAACAATGAGGACCCTACCCACATCCAATTGATATTATTTGCGTATGAATGGAAAAATTGATAAAGATTTAGTGAAGCCAGCAACACCCCACATAATTTGTGACTACAGAGATTTTGGCAGTCCCTATTAAATGCTTGCTGCACAAGTACTACCACAGTAGCATTCATAATTATCCATAAAAAATGAGTCAATTCAGAAAGCACAAACCTTGAGGCAAATCGACGATGATCTGGGCGTTGAGATGTGCTCCCCAGTGACCCTTCATTCTTTATATCCAGTCTTAGCCCTTCCACCTGTGACCTTGAGATCACTAAAAAATCCTATGTGGGTTTCATATATCAATCATTAAGGGGAAGAAAATGGAAAAGGGACACGCTGAATTGGTGATAAAATCACAATTAGACACGACAACCATGATATAGTCAAAAACCAATTTTCAAACCATCATGGAAGACGGTACATTAAATAAAAGTTAAAGATGTGAAGAATCATGGTTGCAAAACACGCAACCCCTCAACAGGGTATTTGAGTACTGTATAATGTACACTCCTCAGGTTGTTGTATAGTATCCGAAATGAGCATGTGGACATACATTTGGGTACTACTGTTCAGTTCAGTTCAAGTCACAGTAGTGACACGTCTGAGGAAACCCCAATAAACTTGTGAGCAATCTCAATCAACACACTTGAGAAACAATCCAGTGCATGGAAATCTTAGCAGAAACATATGAAGAGCACAAAGGATTCCACATCCACACCACACCAATTATTGTCCTGGCTAGCTGTATCAGTTACCAGAAGATATGAAAACATTGTACTCATTTAACCGTCTCTGAAATTGAACCAACTGTGTCTGCAATTGAAGGATTCCTGCGGATTTTTGTGACAAAATTGTATTCAACTTGGAAATATAATCATCCAATTGATTTCCTGGTTGGTCAGCTTCAACAAGTAAATTCATCTCCTGCATAAAAATCACAACATTAAAGAAAATATCAAGCTAAGAAAGAAAATCACTAATTAACATTTTTAAGAGATTTATACAAACCTCCTTAACAATTTCCATTGTTTCCTCCACTTGTCTCCGGTGAGCAGTCACAAGATCTTCCTCTTCCTAGTAACCGAACAATGCAAACACCATTCAATACTTTCAACAGCCAAAAACAATTTATTTACATGGCACAAGAATATACCTTCAACAAGGCATTTAAATCATCATCAGGATCAGAATGGTTAGCCTCATAATGCGACCGATCTGCATGTTTCATGCGAGATTCTATCTTTCTCTTGTCCTCCAAAGCAGATAATTGGTTGCCATCCACCCTGTTACTTGTTTTCCTTGTTCTCTCTTGTTCATATGTTGGTCCCAGGTAATCATTTTCATTTTTAGCTTTGTCATTTTGACCACCCCTTTGACTCCTTTGTAGATCAGAATACATGGAAGGTGCCATACTTCCACCTATCCTGCCACTTGGAACATGATCCACAATCATTGGAGGAGAGGGTTCTCTTTCAACTGGTTTGGACCAACCAAATCGATTCCTCTCACTAGAAGCATATGTTATTTCATCCTCAAAGGTATCATTCTGAGATAAAATTGAAGACCCAGGCAATACAGTTGAGTCTCTAATGTTTGAAGAAGAAAGGTGTTCCCTTTTGGAGCTGTTACCTTTTGACAGACTCTTCACCCTGAAATGTGTCTGTCAATTAGAATACGTTTTGGTTGTTTTGATATCATGAGATCAATCACTTCCTTACCAAAAACTTTTCAAACTACATACCTATCAGCATATCTTAATGTATTAAGAGTATGCTCACATGATCCTGAGCTTGGTGAGATGCATGATATCATCACAGTGCGTGAATCACCAACAAAAGAGTCTCGCAGAACTTCCGTCAATTTGCTTCCTCTAAAGGGGATATGTCCTTGGTCACTGTCAAGAGCTCTGATGCATTCTTTTAATGCAAGCAAGCTTTTATTAATTTCAGCACCTTCTATTCTGGAGTATACAACAAAAGTCAGGTTAATCAAACCAAATAGGCAAAATAACATAGTAACCTCTGGCGATGCACCGATGCACACATACATCATTTGATGTCTTACAGTTGCTCACAAAAAATATCTGATGAAAGATAACGGATTCAAGAATTTATACATTTGAAATACAATTTTACCTAGTTTGCTTATCATTATCCGTGGTATCTGCACCACGTTCACTTCCAGCAAGATCTATAAAAGACAGCTTGCCCACAACTCGAGCAGGCTTTGAGTCTGTCCCATCGGCGGATCTCTTGATACAAAGCTGAAGTATAGCATGTGATCTAGAGGATTCCTCATTTGCACCAGTTGTACCAGTACTTCTTGCAGAATTTCCTTTCTCAATGAATTCCTTGATTGTCTCGACTTTAGATACTCTGTATTCTTGTAGGCCAACAATGCACACCTGCTGTTTCCCATCCTCTCTCATGAAAAGTTTCCTACAAAATCATAAAACAATCAAGCAAATAAACTCAAGCACAAGACTTTTTCTAGCCAAACAAGTTGATGACTTACTTTCGATCATTGAGGAGATCAAATACTTTGCCCCCATATATTTCAAAGAAACTAACAAACAATTGGAAACCTTGGTTCCAGTATGTATGGTGCATTAGTCTCAAAATATCATGGGATGCTTTCAGAGGCAATGGTTGCATAGTATATGTCTTCCCACTCCCTAAAAAAGTAAATTAACTTGTATCAACTAAAAACTTCAGAAAGAATAGAAGTTAGTTGAATTCTGAAAGGTTGAAGGATATTTCTACATTTTACAGTTTGGTAGACACTGCTAAATGTAAGAACTCCCTGCATTTTTCAATCGAAACAAAATATTAACCTGTTTGGCCATAGGCAAAGCAAGTTGCTTTTGTCCGTTGAAAAATCAGTGGAACTACAGGCTCCACAGTCTCAGCATAAACCTAGAAAAAAATAAAGTAACCATACTAGTAAAACCAGTGAATCATTACTGAATTTTATGTGGTAAAAAGAACCATTCGCTAATTAAATACTCACTTCCTCGTTTGAAACACCCTCATTCAGCACAGCATCAAAGACAAACTCATGTTTCTCAACATATTCTGTCAAATCAACCTGCACATATAGATGGAGTAGAAATAAAGCTTAAAGCTAGAACACTCATAAGTCTTAACACAAATGCATCATCACCAGCCAGAAAATAGTTGAACTTAGTTAATAATTGTCTTTCTGATGGTTATTATAAATTTATAAGGTAATGCAGTTTGATTCGTTTGGTTTATTTTCCACTTATGTTTACTTCCAGGATTTAGCTTGCTCTTTCAACGCAGTATTAAATTAATAAATAAACATAGAATCAATGCCAATATGTTGCGAGGAAGTTTATAATTTATGGAATGCTATTAGGCATAAGTAACTTCACACTGCAATTTATAAACTAAATACATAGCACTAGACACTAGATAGGTGGGATTTTGGTCATAAAGTAATATGAGCTGCCAAAAATAGCAGAGAAAATCATGTTATTACATTCAGAAATTTTTTTGACTCATGAATTACTTGTGAAAAGCATTTTGTATTTCTAAAAATTGCAAACTGAATACAGCAAAAGCAGCATAGGTTAATATGTAATGATGAGCTTAATAGCAAATCTTTGAGAACAATTTCAATAAAAAATTCATGACATGGAGATGCATGCTCTATCTTGTAAAACAACCTCCCACATGCTCTCACCTTGACTTTTCTTTCATGAACTGTGAGAGAATTTGAATCTATGGTAATAATGTCTTCCTCTTTCTTTGTGATTTCCTTCTTATTTAGCGGTCTCTTCCGAACCTGCAGCAGTAAGTAGAACTCTAATCAAAACGCAACAGCAAAAGGAACCAGACTTATCTTGATTATAAAAAGAAAAGGCAAAATCTAGTAGGCATAGAAAATAAAACAACGCAACACAGAGCATACCACAACTTTGATCTTAGCAACATTGTTTGCTCTCTCTTTATCTGTTGAGAAACTCCTAAGGACATTACTCTCAGGCAAGCCCCGAGACCTGTTTCCAAGCCTGTTGCCACCAATAATCGGCTCAGCATAGTCATCAAAACTTTGGCCCTGAACACAATGATCCGTTCAACACTTAATCATGAACTTGAATAAAGACATCTATGATCTATTGACAGAACCAAATTAAAATATCCAGCCACTTCCATGTTCACAACAAATCATGCTTAAAAAAATCTAATCAACCAGCAAAATAACAATAACATTAGCATCATCTATGCTCATTCAAGCTACTCAGCTTAATTCAAACTATATGGAAATTAAAACATTTGTTTTTGTATGCTTAATGTTTGCACGAAGCAGCTTTTTCAGCTAATAGCCGTCATTGATGATAAGTTTTTTTTTCTCTCTCTCGAATTTCCTAATCGCAAAATAAGCTTAATCCAAAAACACAGTCACCGAACCTCAGTTAAAAGCTCAGTATCGAAGGAATGCAGATCAAGCAGGCCACTGGTCAACACACGATCATCGTCGTTCCTCCTCAAGCTCGACGATCGAGAACCTAATTCCTGCAAAAGAAAAACGATTCGTTCCGTACACATTAGCTCGGTTTGCAGGGAAACGAAAAGCGAAACGATCGAAGAAAAATTAGAAGAAGAAAACAAAAATCTCACCTGCTGAAACCATCGTCCACGAGAAGTCGCTTCGAAGATGAAGTTGTCTGAGCTCTGACGCTGATGGTGCGAGTTCGATCGCGGCATCTGTGTCGCAACCACGCTCGAAACACTAGGAAAATTCCGAAGACTGAATTCTTCGTTGTAGCACAGGCGAGCAGAGAAATGGAAACAGAGAGTGTGGAGAATCTAAGAGGAGGTGGTTGTTGGAAGATACTTGATTGCTCCTCTCGTGGATTCGGAATTTTGTTTTTCTACTTTCTCTGCTTTTTCTCGCGTGATTTTCTCGAGAAACAAACAGTGGCTGTGTATGAGAGGAGGATGAGAAAGCGAAAGAAAATGATTTTCAAACTTCAAAAGGGAAAAGCGCTAATTACACTAGCTGGTGCAGAGCGCGTGGGATCTACGCAGTAATAATTGATGGGACGAAGAGCGCGTGGGCAGGGTCCAGCTGATTTTGAAAAGAGTGAGCTGAAGGTGGTAGTGTCCTACGGCTTTTGTGTTTTTTGACCTTGTCCCACGTGAGGATATGAATGTTTGACCACGCGCGTTGAAGACGTTGGAGTGTGAATTCTGAAGGGGTCGTTGGTGAGGGTGGGTAAATTGTCAAATGTCAAATGCTCCGGGCGGCGTTAATGGGGCTCACGTCCTCGACCAGTGCATGGTCCCACTCTCGTACGTCGCAGTTCATCGTTTTTTTTTTTCCTATTCGACCAACGGTATCTCCCAGCCCGATAGATTAAAGACTAATACGTCGCAGTGTGGAGCTTCATTTAAGGGTTAAACCGCTGGGCAATGGGTTGCTGCATACACAAGGCAGAGATCAAACCCCTGACCCTTGCTTAAGGGAACAAGTGAGCTAACCACTTGACCGACGGCCGGTTATCGTTAATATATAAATCATGGACTATTATGCTCCAGTAATAACGAGAACATATTTTTGTTGAGGATAACCTGGGTCCTAACTTATTGGGCTCTGAAAGCCCAAATATCAAGCTAGGCCCAATTATAAATAGACTGAGGGGTTTCCCTAATGCAAATCAAAGCATAGAGTGTACTTATTACCAAAAAAAAAAAACAATAGAGTGCACTTTTGAACAAAAAGAAAATATAAAAAGACTACTAGCTAGTTAGGCTTATATGTGGGCTACATGCTATATAATTTACCATCACGCCCAATTTAGGAAAAATCACAAGTATGACCCAAAAAAACAACAAGAAAAGGATGGCACATACTTTTTAGACCAAAAAGAAAAAAACCAAATTAACAAAAAAAAAAAAACAAATTCAGATTTTCAACATAATTAGAGCATGTTTTGGTAATGAAGCAAATTAAGAATTTGAATGTAAAAGTAAATCCATGTTAAAATCTAATAGTAATGGATGATGAATATTGAATAAGTGTTGAATAATTTTTGTATTCCTAATATTACTTAGGTTAAATCTCAAATAGCAACACAAATTACTTAATAATAATAGTTAATAACATGAAGATGAGTAGTGCTATCCACATGATTACTGTTATTTTTCAAAATTTTCTTTTGCGAGCATCAGCTACCTTCTTTTGATGTCCTACTCTTTGGACTTTTGTGCTTCAAAGAGACAAGGACTTCACCTAACTTTATGTGATGACTCATGAGATTACACAAATTTCTTCCCATCAATCGCACTTCTTCTTCTTAAGTCCACTATAACAACATTTGAACTTACGCTGACCGGTTGGTTTTGAAAATTCGCTAAAGCAAGGTACTACTAGTAATTTTATAAGCTAGCTAAACTTGGCTAAGCAAAAAACGAACCAACGAATTCAAACCTCAATCTAAAGCCATGTGATTCCAACTCAAAAACCCTTCTTGTTCATCAGCTTAACTACTACTATATTCTATCAAACACTTTATTCGCCATTTCACTCGGAACTAAGATTGTATTGTATTAAATAATCATGGTATGCATCCTATACTTTATTTTTCGCCCTCCAATTTGTTTTTTCTTCGTTTTATCTTTTTTTTTCATGGCCTAATTAACTTACATACAAACACAATTATTCAGTTTCTTTTGTTCTTTGTTTTGCAGTCTCTTACAATGTTAATGTTTAGGTCCATGAGTAGGCTTCTAGCATCTTTAATTTGTGAGCCTGCTACTTCAGTCACAACCTTGCTATATTACAGTGGTCTTCTCCCTCATAATGTGGTTCTGCTCAGAATGGTTCGCCAGGAGTTCCTTGATCAAGAAAACTATCTTTTCAATTTCCTCATTACCTTAATGAGTTGTTTTTGGTGAACACATAGACCAAGGTTTTGATTTTTTTTAATTTATTTATTTTTTAATAATTTTCAGTGTCCATTTTTATGGGTTATTACTTCTGTTAAATTGATCAAACGGAAAGAGAGCGATGGAATTCTTTAGATAAAGATAAAAAATATTATGAAAACGGTTTAGTTTTTTGTTATATAGTAATTTTTTTGTCTTGTTGTCTATACTTTTAGTGGTTGCAAAAGAAGTTTGAACTTAGGACCTGGTTCATGAACAATAATATTTCTCGTATATCAGAAATACGTTCAATTAATTAAGATCCAACGTGTACCATATATAAGACATGATGTGTAATATATGTATAGTATACTAACGTATAACACACATTACGTCTTATATATAGCACACGTTGAATCCTAGTTGAACGTATTTATGTTATACAATAAACATTATTGTTTTATGGAATTCATAATATTCAACCCCATCACTAGATTAGTTATGCTTCATTATTAATTGCGACAATTAAATTAGTTTTAATTTGATACCATTCAATACTTAATCGTCCTTAGTCGGCAATAAAGAAAAAAAATTATGACTAATTAGCTATTTAATTGCCACATGTGATGTAGTGGAAGTAGAATCTTTTGTAAAGACTAAAGATTACTCCCTTGACGTAGATTTTATCAATAAGTCCAAAAGAAAATGTTCAATTTACTGTTTTTCTAGTTAACTATAGAGGTGATTATTTAATTACTTTAACTTAATAATTTCTGACAAAAGCACTTCCGCAGGACCTTATCTAATATTTATTCACAATTCTAATCAGCTTTAATTATAATATTAAACATATATTGTATCTCAAAGATTGACGCAAAGCCTGATCAACATTGCAATCATACTATGTATATTTGCTAAACTAAACAAATTTGGTAGGTTGGTCTTTGTGATGACACATTCATGTTGATTTATTTTCATCACTTTTCAGTTATTGGTCTAAGTGCGTCTAACTAATACTTATATGCTTAATTAAGCATAAAATATAAACTAAACATCCAATATTGATTAGTTTGTCTTCTCCAACAAGGCTAATATTAAAAAATTAAATGAGCAATCTCTCTTGAATTAATGATCCAACCAAATAATGTTACTACACAGCTGTCGTATTTTCTTTTTTCTTCATGGAAAGGTCAAATCATTGACAAAAGATGAAATGAATGATAATGACAATTTTGATGATGAAATACGTAGGCACGACGTATATTGGTATTTGGTAGAGATTACTTGAGGATTTAAGTTAAATTCCACCTTCCATATAACGGGAGGACATATGCACGTGTTATTACAGATTATTTCTGAAACTTTAAATTGGGTGTTTTTTCTTTTCTTTTCTTTTCTTTTTTTACAATTGTAATTGAAATAATAAATTAATAATGACTTGATTAAAAAAAAGTATGACTCACTGTGAAAAATATTTACATTGATATTCTACGATTTTGAACAAATTAAGCATGTCATATGATAACATAGGTTAGTATTTATGTAGTACAATTATTGTATGTATTTTATATTATTGTAAATATTTTAACTCACGTCAAACTATAGAAATCTTATAGCCTTTGATATTAGGTAGTAAGAGTATGATGTCTAAGATAATAAAGTGCATGTGAAATGTGATAGATCAGTAACATATATTTATTACATTTTTTCCTTCAATTATGTATATTATTATATAAAAGGATTTCAAACCATAATTTTTTTTTATGTTCACGTACTCATTTATATAGTTATTCTTTAAATTTTAAAAATCGAGTAAATACATATAGATGGAGTGGTTATTTAAACGAATTTTGTTAGGGGGTACAAAAATATATAAGCTAAAAAAGTTAAAAATAAGAATTTTGACCTAAATTTTTTAGTCCGAAAAAATACATATGATTAAAAATGTTATTTAAATTAATAAATATTAAAATGAGTTTTTTTAATTGTTTTGACTAAAAAAATTATTTTCTAATATTTTATGAATCTAAAATTAGAGATCTATAGATGGGTGCCTCATTGGGTCATATGTGGAAGATACTCACATTTTTCATTCATTTATGGTTATAAATAAGTTATTTTGTCACTAACTCAACTTTTAAAACTTATTAAATTAATAATTGAATTATTATCATAGATTAGGTGAGGATACTAGTATTTTAATAGGGCCTGAAGTAAAAGCTAAATTATTTTATTTCCATTGTAAATGTATACACATTCGATCATAAATTAAAAATAAAAATAAAATTAATTTCTTGTAAGAATTTATGTTCACGTTAAAACTGCGGTTAAAACCTACCACAAAGTCGATAAAACAGTTCTGAACCCTAATCCGTTGTGCGTCCGAACTCCGAACCAATAAGCACATTAACACATTGATTTTCACAGGTCCCACAAATGAAAGATCTTTACCGTTCATCACGTTTCCCGCGCTTAAAAAGTGATTAAATCTAGCGGCTCACATAATTCAGTCCCATCCCATTCGCCCATTTCTCTCCGTCTCGCCCTTCATTTGAATAAAACCCCGAATAGTATACCAAAAACACCCCTGAAAAGTTAGCGTCAATCACCCGCAAAAACTAGAGGTTATTACCGTAATTGACCAACCTTGAAAAAGCGTCTTTTTCTTAACTCTGAAAAAGGAAATAAAATCCATTTCATTTTCATTTATTTTATTGAAAAATACCTGGGCCACAAAAAAAAATCAGCCAAACAAGATATGCATAACATATATAATATAAAATGCACAACGTATATTATATGTAGTGCACAACGTATATCATCTATTGTGCACAACATATATCACATATTGCAACATGTTATATATGTTGTGCACATTATGTGCTATATGGTGTGCACAACATATAATATTCATTGTACAATCTATATTATATATATTGTGCACAATTTATTAACTGTGTTGGCTGTTTTTTTTTTTTCGCCTCTAGCATTCCTCTATTTTATTTCAACAATAAAAAATATTCTTCTGTTTTTATCCATTTTTTTTTTATCTATTCTTCTCCTTTGTTTCAGTTGTTGGTCTTCCACTACATAGAGCTCTGTGTTTTTGCTATGTACAGGCAGAAGAAAGCGAAGAAACACGAATCTCACATTCTGAGCTGCCGAGTCACGAATCGTTCACTGAGTAGAGCTACCGAGTCAGATCTCCCGCCATGTTCGACGGCCTGCTCGGTCGAGGAGGATTCGCCGCGAAATGGTTTTGCGCTTCGATTTCTCTGATTCTTTGCTTCCTTCGTAGCTTTCACCTCATTGTGTTTTCTTTTATTTTAATTTTAATTTTCGTTTCTCTTTCTCTTTTTGGTTTGTTTTTCTTTTTCAGCAAATCGTTGATCAAGCAGACGAAGAATCGGATCGATGTGATAAGGAGGAAGAGGAGAGCGACGGAGAAGTTTCTGAAGAGAGACATCGCTGATCTGCTTTCGAATCGATTAGATGACAATGCTTATGGCAGGGTAATTGATTTTTCATTTGTTGAATAATCATTCCTATTTTTGTTTCGTGAAATTTATGGATTCGGTTACGCAAGTTTCTGAGCTGGACTCGATCTCTGAGAAAAATGCGCTGCTTCTGAACCTTCCGTTTTGGTGTTTTTTCACGATGAGAATTGCGTGCAAGTTTTGGTCTTGCTTGATTCCACTGATAGTCAAAAGGATTTTGATTTTCTGAGACATTGTTTTTTTCGGAATAGAAAATTTTCTTTCTATTTAGGGAACCTGAAAGATGAAAGCCTCGATATCGCTTAACTGTTATTGTATGAATGAACGAGATTTATGAGAGTTTTTGTTGTGCCAATAATTATTCGTGTTCTTAATTTTGAACGCAATGTTTTCTAAATTTTGAGTTTTAATCTTGCTCATGAGGTTGTTTTTCAGGCTGAAGGGCTTCTTGTTGAGCTGACAATGTCATCTTGTTATGATTACATTGAGCACTCCTGCGATTTATTGTTGAAGCACCTCTCGGTGCTGCAGAAGATAAGGTATGAATCTGTCAAAACGATTTAAGCTTAGATATATTGATGTTTTTTTTTTCATTTGAAACAAATTTTTTGGACTGTCTTTTTTCGTTTGAATCATAGATGATGATTGGATAAACGCAATTGGCGAGGTTTGATGTGTCTTTTATAATTGCTCTGGCTTGTGAAATTTTGGATCATTAGCATGGGTGATGTGGTATCATAAGTCAAACTAGGGACCATGCCCTGAACAACTTCTCAGTTCGCATATAGAAATTCAGAACTCATATTTCCAGCCACTTATTTTTGGGGTTGGGGTTGTCTGAAAGAGACAATTAATCACGGGTGTATATTGTTCAAAGTTCAAAATGTATCCTATCTTTTCGAATGTGATCCTATCTGAATTGCGTGTGTCGAACTATCATTATCTGAAAACTAATAATGATGATGCTTAATCATCTGCACGTGAATTACAGAAACGTTGAAGAATGGCCAAGGAATATTCGTTAATCATTATTCATTACCTAGGTAGCACCAATTATTTTATCAGGATATATAATATTATGTTGAGTGCTGATGCTGATGCTGATCTTTTTCTTTTCCTTTTTCTTTTGTGGGCTGATATGCATTATTTGGATACAAACGCGTTGTCTAAATATCCTTAAATTTTTGGGGGTTGGATAACCATTTCAAACTTCTCTCACATGTCAAATTATGGATAATTGACATGCTTCAACCTTTTATTTTTACAGTGGATGCCCTGAGGAGTGCAGGGAGGCTATATCTTCTCTGATGTTTTCTGCTGCAAGATTTTCTGATCTACCTGAGTTACGTGATCTCCGGCAGATATTCCAGGATAGATATGGGAATTTAGAATGTTATGTTAATCAAGAGGTCATTTTTCACTTTTCTATGTAATAAGGATTTTACATACTTTTGACTTGTTTATAATAAACTGACCCACTAAATTGCTAATCATCAGTTTGCAGCAAATTTGAATTCGAAGGTTTGTACATTGGAGAAGAAGGTCCACTTGATGGAGGATATTGCTTCAGAGTTTTCAGTAAAATGGGACTCCAAGGCCTTCGAGCTGAGGATGTCAAAATCTGCTGCATTTGCACAGGTGTTGTCCTCTGCCTTTGCTTTTTAAAAAATTGACTAGCTTCGTTGTCAAATTGAAAAGTTTGCATTTTCCTTGTAGAAAACCTTTTTATGAATGTTTCTGAAATTGTAGCTATCTCTCATATATGCTTGTGTATGTACCAAAAAAAAATATGCTTATGCAGGGCCAAAATACTTTGAAGTCTAACCGTTTAGGTTCGACTGATTATAATCATCCATTACATGGAAATGATGCTACCCCAAAAGGAGTCAAGCATGATGTTTTGTTACAGAAGACTCCTGACTATCCTAACGATGGGCACAGATTCCACAACGGAAAGGAAGCTGTTGCATCTAAACGGAATGAAAATCATCTTCATTCTAAACCCAAAGTCTCTGTCCCTGAAAATGGATTTAAGCCGCCAAATAGTTTTGATGAAGTCAATCCAAAAAGGGAGAGCCATGGAAATCCCTTACCACAAAGAGACGAGCTTACTTCTAAGAAGAGTGATGGAGGATATTGGAAGGAGGGAAGTATGCTTAAACCTATTGGAAGCTCATCCCGGGATAACAAAGTTCAACAATTTGAAGGTGGTTCAAATCTGCATGATAGTTGGGGGAATGCCACCCATCTAAGAGAAAACGAGGACACTGCCACTGCTAGGAAGTCTCCTGGTCATGCAGGATTTCGTTCAAAGCACAATGCGGACGTGCCATTTGCTGCTAATCATGGTGGGCTACATGATGCAGATAATGAGATGAAAGTAGAAAGGGATGAAACTCCTAGGTTGAAGTCCTACTACAATAATGCCATCCCACCTCCTTATGTAAAACCTAATTCTAAACTGAAGAACACCACAGCTGGCACCACTTTAACATCTTCACATGCAGACCGTGAGGGTGCTCCCACATATTATCCTCCTGTACATGAAAAGCCCGCCCCCATATATCCTCGAGTACATGAAAAGCCTGATGCTGCATCCTCGTACGAGAGGATCCAACTAGGTTTGGATACAGAACAGGATTCGGAAGCCAGTAGACATGAAAAACCAAGTAAACAAAGTGATGAAGCTGCTCCAGATGTCCCCATATCAAGACACAAATCTATGAGGAGGAAGCACTCTAAATCACGATCTGAGGCCAGTAATGATGCTGAAGTTGGTAGAAAATCAAGAAGCAGGCGACGCGAAGAAACAAAACGTGGCCTGCAAATTTTGTTTGACGATGAGCGGCACAAAACAGATGAAGAGGAAAGGATAATAGACAGATTACTGATCCATTATAGCAAAAAGCCGTCCATCCCCGTGCCTGAAAAATCAAGAAGAAAATCTAGAAGTCGCCATGGACATGAAGTTGATAACTCAAACCTGAAGAATGGACCTGATGAGACGCCAGGGATGGTCCCTCATCCACCGAGATCAGCTTCTCTTCCACATGAAGAAACAGGGGCAATAGGAGTCAACAAAGTGTTTAATCGTGCTGCTTCATTTCAGCCGGATAGATTGAATGAAGCTCGGCATGTGCATCCCAAGTTACCTGACTATGATGATTTAGCTGCTAGGATGGCGGCCTTGAGAGGATTATAAGGGATAGAAGTACCATGAATGAATGCTCATCTATTAGCTTGATCGCAATGATTATGATCATTGTGCCTAAATACCATTTACTGTTGGTTTTGTTGAAGATCACGGGGTGGTGATGCAATTGAAGATTGTTGAATATTCTACTACTGTACTTAGTAACCAGCCATGGCCCTTACCTGTGTTGGTTGATAATGGTTGCTCTGCCATCATCGTTAGTAATGTTGGTTACAGGCAACATTAATTTGAGGTTTTAACCTTTCATGATTGTAAAAGTTTGTAGTAGAAATTGATGGTGTTTCTATCTTACATGAGTTGAGGATATAAGAAATTGCGAAGATCACTGAAGTTTGATTCAACTTACACTGGCCTGTTATGTTTTTTCTACATCATTATATCTCAAACACATGGATACTCTATTTACCAAATACAAATGATAACTTATTTTTCTCTCCCAATTACTTCTCTAGAACAAAGTGATATTGTGAATTACACAAATTATAACTGGTGTTTATAACTAATAAGGATAATAAAATGAAGTCTATTATGGAGAGGGAGGTTTGGATGCCATCATCTCTTCTCTTCCCTAGATGGATTTTCAGTACTAGACAACAAAACATAGAAATTGACCAATCTGACCTTTAGTCAGAATCACCTAACTAGTTCAGAAACAAAAGCCTTTGCCCTTCCCTAGGACCATCGACCCTTTCCAAGATTCCCCCCCACCCCACCCCTTACACCATCAGCACCACTCCTCCCTCTTGTCAAGGGTAAAAAGTACCCCTTCCCGCCAAAAGAGGAGGGGCCTTCTTCACCCTTGTATATTATACTACTGTGCCCTCTCCTCCCATCCCGAATTCCCCTATCTCTGCTTCTGCTCTCTACACAACAGTAAACACAGAATCAACACTTGAAAAGAGAGAGAGAGATGAAGGGCACATCAAGAGTGATAATGGGAGCAACCTTGGTAATGGTTGTAAGCCTTGCAGTTGTTCTAGGCCTCATCTTAGTCCTCCTTGCTGAACTCTACTGCTCCCTCTTGCTCCGCCGTCGCCACCTCAGAAAAAATAACACCACCACCACCACCGCCATCGCCACCCCTCAAACCACCCCTTCATCACAACACTCTCCTCCTCCACCACCATTCAACAACAACAACATTTATTCACAAGGTGTCCTCCAAGCTCCAAGAACTTTCCTTTTCCCTTCCATGGCTTGCATGGAAGACCCACATGCAAATGCAAGCTCAAGCTCTCATCGCATTGGGCTTGTCTCTGTTCCTTCACCTCTGGCTTCCTTCATTTCAAGGGCTCCTCCAATTCAAGTGCATCAAGAAGACCCTCTTCTTCAATTAGGTTCTGCAAGTGCAAATGCAAGTGAAACTGTTTCTTGTCCTGATCCTAACAATAACAAGTCTTATAGTGTTGAGGAAAAACAGCACCTTGTGTACATTTCCAACCCCATTTACGAAAACGAAGAGGGAAAAGCAACTGATAATGGAGCAGCAATAATAAACACCCCATTTGAGACACCAGATACTTCACCTTCTCGTTTGGAAGGAAGTGGTGGTAGTGGTGGTGGATCTTCTTCTTCTTCTGATAACGATGATGTTGTTGAAGTGTCCTTTCCTCTGACTCCAATGAAGAAGCTCTCAACAGAGGCATGCTCTGTTTCGCTTAGGGATGCAAGGTCATTGGGAATAACATCGGCGAGTGATTCACTTAGCAACAACGGAATCTCGTCTTCCTCTTCCTCTGTTTCCCCTCGTACTTCTCCATCATGGTGATTCTCATCAATGCCCTTGTACAATGTCAAATCTTTTGTTCTCTTCTGTGCTCTGTTTTTACTCTTTTTTTCTATTTGTATATTTTCGGTTTGTGTCTGTATGATGATGAATACAAGATTAACACATTTAAGTATTAACTTTCTTAATGTGTTATAAAGTTATTTGTAAAATTTTTTGACATGGACAAAAACTTCATTCATTCGGATGTAGTTTAGAGCTGAAGCGTTGATCAAAATGGAGACGGAAATTAATTTCTAATGTTGATTTGGATAATAAGTGATTCTTTTGTTGTTGCAATTTTGGGGCCAGAAATTGTTAGGGTTTCTTTTTTCCCTAAAGAGAACTCCAAATTCTGAACTAGTGAAACAGTTGATAAACATAATACCTTTGTTGATTTTGGTAGAATTGTGAAGACTTTATAATAATATTTCTAGTTTTGTTTTTCAGATAAAATAGTTCATAGAAATTCATATATACTACAAAATCAACTATCAGCCAACGTGTAATAATCTAGCATTTTGAAACTATTAATTCAACTTTTTAAAAATGTTGGATTAAAGTATAATAATAAAAATTTGATTACTAATTTTAAAATCTTAAATTATTACACAAATGACTGATTTTACGATGTACACGTAACCTTACTCATTTTCACATGTTATTATTGCAATTTCTCCATAATGATAAGTAAATGATCATGTGGTATTCCTCATTACTATTATTCTACGTCTTTATCTTTTTGTTTGTCATATAGTCAATCAATATTGTTTATTAATATAAAAAAATCATTTTTTTTTGTATGCCTATATATAAAAAATCAATTGTGATAAGATTTTAAAAGAATAAAGAATTAAAATTGTAAAAAATAAAATTAGAAGCAAGATTACTGCTGTAATTTAAAGGGGGTTGTTGATCGGTAAGATCAAAAGTAGAAGCTACATACTTAGCTGGAGACACAAAGCTACAAATTTCTTTATACTTTTCAGGCGTGATCATAGCTCTTCTAACCATGTCACACTCATGCCAATATTTTTCATTAATTTTTATGTCTATATCTTTGTGTATAGAACTTCTTACCATTTACATAAGTGGAATAATGCACAGTAATTGTTTCTGTTCGATTCTCTCTTGCTTGGTTTTTGAAGGAAGTTGTTGCATTACCTTGTAGCACTAAAAGACAAGATTTTGTAATTTTTTTATTTTTTCCCCTTTTTTTAGTTTATTTATTTGGCAATGGGAGAGTGTGCACGTGAATTTTGAAGGATAAAACTAAGAGGGGAAGAAGGAAAATATAGGTAAAAGTATTACAACAATTATATATTCAACTACTATCCAACGTCTGTTATGTATCATATGTCATGTGTGTTATAGGTAATATTTGTTACAAATAACACACATTACATATGACATATAATATATGTTTAATACTAGTCAGATATATTTCTGTTATACAATGATCATTTTTCTTAAAAATATAGTAGTAAATTATTTAGGCTTGCTTTTCTTGCTTTTGGTTATGGTTCCGATGTATGATGCATTGAGGCTAAAAAACAGAAAAATAATGTCACTGCAACTGAAACCCAAAGGCTTTTCGGTATGGTGTGCCTTTAGTCCACTTCGTTAAGGACAAGCCTAGCTGTTTTTGCTGCTACTCTTTTAGGCAAGAAAGCATGAAGCTCCAGTTTTTGCATTCACTACTGTCAAGTTCATGAACTTATTTATTTTAAGGGTAATCGAATCTTAGGTTGATTTTCTTAGTGATCATGTAATATATATTTATTAGTTTTCTTATATTTTATATTATCTTGTGGTATGTGTGAATTTTACTCTTAAAATCAATGACATGAATTATATATGATGAAATCAAGTGAAAAATTAAGGTCATTCTCTTATTTTACATTATAGTTTTCTCACTGTAAAGTGTAAAAAATCATGTTCTAGTATTCGAAATTTTATTAGAGATATATATAATTCTCATGGTTGTTTCCTTTGTATCCAAAATACGCACTCAATATCATTACTTAAGAAAAATGAGTACTTATCACTCTCATCCAATTGATATATATATATGTTGATGATTTAATTTTAATGAAGTAGTTTTATTTGGTTATATATGAGGAAAGAGAATCGACTTTCACCACATGAAAATCCAAGTATAAGGTAAAAGGAGAAGTTAAAAACGAATTATGGTTATTCTTTTATTTATTTATTTATTCTTTATTAAAACATGAGAATAAATAATAATAATAATAAATATTTGAACATTAGACGTATGGGTTGTGATTAATGGTGCGTCCTTAGTCACATCGTAATGGGTGTGATTAAAAGTAGAGAAAATTAGTTTATAAAAAGAAATAGTAGAGGAAATTATACTAGTACTTAATTGCTTGAATTAAAGAACGAGAGGCAATTATTGCTTAGACCTAGATATGTAGAAGAACGAAACATAAAAAAGGGGGGAAAAGGACAAGTAGCTTCTTATTTAAAATGGGTAACTAATTTTTATTCAGATCGAAAAAATATATCCTTGGAAAAAGTGGTCAACATTGAATTATATTATATGCTAATGAATCCTTAGAAAAAAAAATCAATTTAAATAGGTTTAACTCCAATTATGATAGACATTGGAGAAATGGTGGATCTCATTGGAATCAATTACTATATGCAAAGAGAAGTTTGTACTATATGAATCTGTTACGATATGGCTAATCAAACGTTATTACCTCAATCCTTTAAATATGTTGTTATCTAATGAATGATAATGATTCATGATACCCAATTAACTCCAAAACATGTGATTAGATCTAATCCTACTAGCTAGCAACAAAAAAACATGGTTAATTGCATGTTCCATCTCATTGTGTGGTGTGTGAAATCACATTATTGATACACAAAATTCCATCTTATTATGGGAAATTAAAATGGAAAGCAAGAGTTTTTTTGGTGAGATCTTACAAGTTACAAAGTAAACTGAACAAATCCTGCAGTTCTCCTTCTTTGAACAAGTTATTAAGAGAACCAAAGTAAAAAGGTAAAGGAAAGGATTGAATTAATGATAGAGTGGTCCCCTAAAATACAACTAGTAAAATTTCGCATCCATTACTATTATCATATGTGCATGCATGTGATTCTATAGGGAACAGAGAGGCAATTGAATTATTAATTATATTAGGATTTAATTTTTTTCCACTAAAAGTATAATTTTTTTTTACAATCATTCAATTATGCACTGCTACCTCAGTTATAATTGTATTTTCTCTCCCTCATTCTGAAAAGTCATACAAACAGAGTGTTTTAAATGAACGACTGTGTAACATATCTTTACACTGTCAATGCATCAAAATTAAACTCATTATATTATGATTCTGGGTGTTATTATATTTGAAGTATAATAGACACATACATTATAATAGCTAGCTAGGCTCATGTATATACCATAAGTTATATAATTAAAAATGGTTCCAAAAACATATTAATTATTGTTGCAGTTGCAGAGTATTGTTGTATTGAGTATGTATTACTACTAAGTGCAGCAGAAGATTCTTCTTCGGCTGTGTTGAGGTGTGATATGGAGTCTAATTCCAGTTTGACGTGAAGGGCTAGCTTTTGCCAATCTCTTAGCTGCACAAATTAGTTTGCACCTAAAATTAATTAATTAGTGAGCAATAACACTAACATTGCATTGACTCAGAAAGTTTGCCCCTTTCGGGATGGATAAAATTCATAGAACTTTCTTGGTGGTCCTAAATTTAATTAGCTATATTACTCCATCAAGCATTAATTAAGTTGTTGGACGATTAATTAATAGACACAGCAAATATAAATATAATTAACTAATTAATTAATTAAAGGGGTCAATTATAAATTTAGTACCTATTTCATAGAAGAGCTCGTTGACATTGTGAGCAGTTTTTGCTGAAGTTTCAAGAAAAGACAAGCCGTTTTCTTTGGCATATTGTTCACCCTCCTATCAATCATAATGCATGTTTGTTTCAAAATCATATGGAATACGATACAAGTATCCAAAACAAAATTCTCTAATTCTCTGTTGACTTAAATATAGTGTTTTCTTTTTTGGGTCAACAAAGGCTAATAGGCCTGAACAATGCATTCAGTTAACCTTTTTAATTGGAATTGTTCCGAGCCCAAATGTCAAAAAATGGTTAGTTCATAAATCTACACTTCTCAACTCTAAATAAATCATAACCTAAAAAATGAAAAAGAATCATAATAGAAGGGTACTATACTAGATTAGAGACATGTACCTCGTTTCTTACTTCTCTCTTATCTTCTAAATCAGTCTTGTTAGCCACCAAAAACATTGTCACACTTGGACTTGCTGCCATATATAGTTTATCAAATAAAGTAAATCACCAAAACTTTCACAACATCATCATTGACAAATTAATTAAACTAACATTGCAAAATATACAAATGTAGTAGTTCCTCAAAATTTCAACTCTTAGCAACTTACTCTAATTAATAATGATTTCGAAACGGGTGATATATACCAAACATATCTTTTGGTATTATATTAGTTTAATTAATACCAAATAAAATGTACAGGATAATTTAAATTTAACTTAATTACTTCTCAAATTTGTTCACAAAATGTTTTTTGACAGTTTATTACCTTGTCTTTGCACTTCTCGAACCCACTTCTTTGCTCGCACAAAAGAATCCTAAGTCAAAAAAATGGATCACTTACTTCATCAGCTCAAATAGACATGCATCATTAGAATCAAGTGCCACATTTGATGAACAATTATCACTGAGAGAATGAAGATTTATCATACTCTGTTTCCTCATACATAGACATTTTTTATAACATAAAAGCATGCATGGATGGACCTAGTTACTTGTAATTTTACTTAAGAATAACTTTAATGATTAGTGATATATCATATATGTACATACAAAGTGGTATGTATAAAATACATATGTTATGATTTAATGGTAGAGAGAAAAAATTAGATGTTGAAGTAGGGTCACATTAAGATTCAAATATAGTAGAGTAAATGAATAATATATAGGTAAGAGAAAATATATATTAAAGTAATATTGTTGAATTTTAATAAGATAAAAGCTTATATCTCCGTGTTCTGATTAGAGTAATAAGTTAAATAATATAGGTAGAAAATGAAATGTAGTCCCCACTATGTTTTGGCAAAAATAAATTACTTCAGTTAAAAGCTTTAATCACTTAGCATCAAAGAAAACAATGATGAGCAAAGAGATAATTAAGATGAGAGAATAAAATATCTTCTGTGTCGTAGATTTTTATGTTATGCCATCCTGGACAAATAAAGTGAAACACTTTATCTCATATCATTAATGATGAGAATTGGTTAGTGAATATTGATAAATTATTACATTTTATTTTATGAATAATATTGATAAATTATTGTTATTACCATGCAAGTGATGTCATAGACTACAACAGCAGCGGCAGCACCACGATAATACATAGGAGCCAAACTGTGGTACCTTTCTTGCCCTGCTGTGTCCCATACATCAAATTTAATTGTTGCCCCATTTAGTGATAAGACCTGTGTGAAGAATGCAGCCCCAATTGTTGATTCCTGCACTTTACATTTATTACATTAATTAATTACAAGGTAATCTACAATGATGATATTAGAAACCATAAGGTAATAGACTAATAGTTATAACCTGGTACTCTGAAAATAGACCTTTGACAAATCTAAGTACCAAACTTGTCTTCCCTGTTCCCATGTCCCCAAGAAGTACCTGAGAAATAAAGGCCCATTTAATAGAACATTCACATTTTCCATTTGATTATTATTTTCTTTAGTGACAGAAATTTAACTAGAACATAATCTAGTTTAATTTAATTTAATTAACACATTAAAACAAAAACCACATTGTAGCAAACAGAATCCAAAGCTATATAGGTGCAGGCACAGTGCCTTATAATAAATAATTAAACTACATAATACACAAAACAAATGATTCTAGCTAGATCTCTTACAAAATCCTACAAATGAGTTGCTTATAAGTCAATTCAATATAATATTATTTTACAATAGAAATGAGATGAATTTAAGCTATCTCTTTTGTGCTAATACATTTTTGGATTAGTATGCCATCTATCCTAATCCAAATATAAGGTAAATCCACTCTGTGAAACAGAGCCTACTCTGTTTTTAAATCTCTAAAACTGATAAAAGGGAAGACATACCCACCAGTTTGGCTTGTAAAATCTTGTTTCCTGGCCTTGCCATAACTCAGATTATCAAATAGGAGAAACAAGAAGAAGAAAACAAATAGTGAAGGTTAGTTTTTTCAAGGATTGAAAAGAGAAGGCAATTATGACTAGGATGAAAGGGAATGGTTCTTTTCTTTTCTTTTCCCCCAGAGACACAAATCTTGTTTACACGGAAGCATTTCTTGACAAATGGGAGAGATTCAAGGCTACAACAAAATTTGAGTGTCACGCTGTATTTTACTTACCAGTCAAACTAACAAACTACTATTCTTCTTTCTCTGTTTCTGCTAATAATGTACAATATTTATGCTTGGTTTAGTACCCCCATTACTTACATACATACATACATATCATGATTATATTGTAACTTGTAAAGTTGTGTGAAGCTAATTAAATCTTCCTAATCATACATCAATCAATCAATTCTTTGGAAACAGCCTATATAACTTTTGCAACCATCTTAGGTGTATAAAACACCATGAGATATGATTTTGCTAATAAATGCCTATGCACGTTAATAAAGAGATAAAAATGAAAAATTTTGATTAGGTGATACAAGATTCATAGAAGAAGAATGAGATATTTGGATGATGAGTAGGTGATGGACTAATCCTACCTTAGTGAGATTTAACATGAATTAGCTCATCATGTATCATGACTTAATCTTTTTATTAATTTGTGATTTCTAAGTAGTTTTGTAAGTGTTCGATGAGCTTGAAGACATGTCCTTACTTCAAACTTGAAGGAGTTTCCTCTCAACCTAAACTATTCAATAATTAAAAAAGAAGAATTAGGCAAGGTGTTTTAGATTTTGACCAAATGTTTGAACCATCAAATAAATGGTTTTGAGAATTAATGGAAGGAGTTTAATTCCCAAAATATCTCAATCAATGAAATGGTGTTATTAAAGCTGAGGTCGTGAAATGTAATTTTAATAATAGAGCCTAAAGGAATGGACACATATAAAGTAAGTAAATAAACTATCTTCATAAGTACAAGACTTTCAAGATAAACTTAAAAGCATAATGTCAAGAATGAACTGAAGTACGAGACAAATTAAATCACATTGAATCAGGTAAGAAAAAGATTGAATATAATGAAACATGCTGAACAAGCAGATAATACTGACTAGGAAAAAGGTCAAGTCAGAGCATAAGAAGCAAAATAAACAAACAAATGCAATTTATGGTTGCTATATTATTTTATATAAAAAAAATATGATTTATATATATTAGTTAATTAAATAAAATATTTAAACTCCAAATTTAATATATTAATTTGATAAGATATTTTGAGATAATATTTCTCAGCAATTTAGTTTAGATCATAGGAAACTGATATAGTATTTTAGGCCACTAACTTCAACTTCAAACTCTACTAGTTGTCTATTGGATTTTCTCTCTTTTGGACATCCATAAAATTGGAAAGACGCTTCTCAAGTTGGGGCAATAATATTAGCTCATTAGATAGAAATCAAAATAATTGCAATAGTGACACGTACCTAATAAATTATATTCCATCTTTGTCAATTTTTATATAAAATAAAAATACTTTTCATGGAAGGACAATTATTGGAGCATATTATTCTTAAGGACCAGTAACAATATATTCTTCATAAATATCAAGATCTCCCAAAGCTAGATTATTATATATTATTGTCAACGTATAATTGGTACATGAAAATACAATCAATAATAATATGATGTTGAATTGATGCTGGAGGCTTGACACACATAGGACCTGGGAAATAGCCTTGCCTAAGCCTCATTTATATATATCAATAATACTTTACGTACAACGGAAATACGTCCAACTTGTATCTAACGTGTGCTATATATCCGTATTATAGAATGTGTGCTATACTATATCACATAATCCTATAACATGAATAGCACACGTTGGATACTAGTTGAATGTATTTCCGTTGTACGTCAAATGTGTACTATACATGACATGAAATGTGTGCTATACATATAGCACATATTCCATATTATGTATAACACATGTTGGATACTCGTTATATGTATTTCTGTTGTACGACTAGTATTATTGCATTGGATACTTGTTGAACGTATTTTTGTTGTATGACTAGCATTATCGATTATTTATGTATCAAAATGTTAAAAATATTCCAATAATAAAATTAGTTGTTGGTACAGGAAGTAGCAGGAGATGGCTTCATGTTTGGCGTAAGAGGGAATAAATTAGAGGAAGCCCAGCCATATGCTAATACCGTGTCGTCTTTTGACATTGTGACCACAGATTCTCTTTTTCTCTGGGAATTATTTCTTGTCATACATCTTCATTCAAAATTCTTCAGTTTTATTATAATAATAATGAAAATATATAATTTTGCAGATAGAGCAGAGCAGTGCATGGCCATGTGTGCAATCAAACATATGAAAGCATGAGCATCCCACATGGTAATTAGTTTACCTTCTTCTCATGTTGCCATTTCCCCCATCTCCTTATATCACCATGTTCTTTTGATTAGATTCCTCATCGGATTGGGTCCCCCTACAAATTAATTATAGACAATGTTTATCGTATAACAGAAATATGTCAAATTAGCAATTAACATGTGTTATAGATAATATGTGAATGTGTGTTGTACGTATAGCACACATATCTATAGCACACATTCCATGTTATATATGACACATGTTGGATATTAATTGAATGTATTTCTGTTGTTGGAGAAATATTATTGATTAATTATCAATTAATCCCATATTTTAATCAATAAGTTAGCATCACCCCTTGTCTTTTATTTTTTTTAGGTAAGGCATAGTACTTACAATAACTTTATATATATAAAAATCTATATAACTATACTAATTGAACTACTATTTCTTCTCTTAGCCTATTCTGCTTTTTTGTGAATCATAACTATATGGGTGGAGTTATTTACTTTATACTTACCTAACCTTACTTTAGTAAGAGGATAAGATAATTTTCTGTAGTTTCAGTATAATTAAAGACTTTTATAATTAATTCATGCCATTCTATTGAATGTTATTGATTGTATATCTAAATGTTGAGGCAATATATAAAGTTATGAAAAGAATCAAGCGAAAAAAGGTAGGTAAATTTTGATAGTAAAGAAATTAAATCTTAATTATTGAATTTTAAATAAATAGTCAAAACTAAAATGTAACATTATATAACTTTTTAAGTCATCGTGAAAAATTTTCGTAATAGGTTAACTATGAAAAATATTTTTATATTGATAATATATTAACTTTTATTTTTAATGATTTTATAAATCTAATTCAATAAACTAAATTGAATTAAACTAATCATGCGATATTATCAATTATCAAACTTTATATATAATAAGTTTTCCATAAAAAACTTTATTTATATATAAATCAAAATGCATAAGCATGAAATTCAATATTAATTCACAATTACTTTAAGCTCGCATTTTTTAAGTCTACACAAGCGTGAGGAAATATTAATTAGTTAAAAAAATTCCATATGAAATTTTATGCATTTTTTTTTTCAAGCATTCATTTTTAACAAAAATGACTAATTATTTTGAGATGAAAGTTTACATAAAAGTTAAATGTTTGCCCTCACAAAATTATTTTCGTACACACCTACAAAAAGTAACTAACCAAATGTTTAGGAAAATTAGTAACATAACATCTACAATAAATTAATAATGTATGTATATTATGTAATATATATATATATATATATACACAAATGCTTGGGAAAAAAAAATCAGCCAAAACAGTCATTTAACATTTTAATCCTGAGTATATTTTTAATGGGCTTGATGATTATGGTCCAAATTCCTATTTATGGACTATTTTGACTGATTTTTTATTGTGCCCCTAGCAATACTTATATATATATATATATATATTTATCAACATACTACATATTATATCTTTCATATTATATATCCATACATTATACACTAAAAAACAAAAAACGGCTCTAACCTCTATCCACGCCTCGGTTTGCGTGTTTTTTCCTATATAAAGTAGGATCCTAGTTTTTCACTACTTGTTTTGAACCTTCAATATTTTTCTTTCCACTCCTCCTCCATTACCATCTTCATCATCAATTCATTCTTCATGGCATCTCAAGGCAGTAAACTTACCGTTTCAACGTCACCAAAGAGTGATAGTAGCAGTGGCAACGGCGGCGGCCCAAAGGGACAGTGCTTGTGTTCACCAACAACACATGAAGGGTCATTCAGGTGCCGTTTACATCGCACTTCTTCAACAAACACCACAACACCTACTTGGATGAAACGCTCCAAATCCATGCCTGCAAATAAGGCTACTACTGTTTCTGTTTCTGTTTCTCCACAATAAATAAATATTTTTTTCACATACATGATCATCATCATCATACATATGATTGATAAATTGATTGATCATATCATCAAATATATATGATGGCTCAGAGTCACAAACACAAGCTATATGTTGTGAGTGTTTTGATTCATATATATGTGTATTATTGTTGTGTACCCCTTTTTTTTATAATGAATCATTATTGTTGATTCAGGCCTTATTCATCTAGCGCTCTCAATTTTTTTTGTGCTTAATTTTACGGGAAAGAAAAGAATCTTATTATGTGGATATGTTAGTGTAGCTAAATTTTAATTAGTGCTTGAGAAGATGGATGATTTAGTTGCTACATAGGTCTCAATTTGACTCTACCTTACTGATTAATTATATCGCAGAGATCTACATCTTCATTCTTTCAATGTTTATGGTTCGTTTGATTGGAAGTAAAAAATTACTTAAATTAATTAGTTATAGGATTTAATTTTCATATATGTTGCACAATTTTTTTATACGGTTACGTTTTCTCATTTTTATTATTAAGTAAATTATATAAATAAAATATTTTAATTTAAAATATATTTATAAGTGAAATATTTATGTGTGTTATTTTGTACATAAAATTCATTCAAATTTTATCATTAATTTTTACCTTTCAATCAAATATTTTTTTTTTATAAGTGTGAACATTGCACATGCTGCTCATTTAAAAGATTCTCTTCCTAAATTTGAAAGGAAATTCTAATTCTGAAAAAGTTAGGAAACAAATGGATGGGTGTTGGATCTCAAGCCGAGTTTACACATAAAGTAGTTATTATTGTGTGGATTTAGATCCTTATCCTACATCCTTCTAGATGAGCCTGACAATATTTTATGCAATTTTTCTTTCTTTTTTTTAAATAAAAAATTATAATATATTAATATATTATGATGCAATCGACAATGGAGGACCCTTTGGGCTTGGCGATACCAGACGCGAGATTCATATTCAGATCAGACTGTAAAAAGTGGAAATTTAAAGTCCTTTTTGCCATATATCACGGAGTAATAGTTTAATTTGCATCTCTTGGATTAATTTACAAAAACCTTTTTTTTTTCTTTTGTATACAAATATAATTTACTTAATCATCCTATGATGTTTTGGTTACCTAAGAGGAAGTGGGGTTTTGGCATCCACCAAAAATTGGAAAAATTGAGGCAGGAAAAAAAAAAGAGATGAGAGATATTTTTGTGTCTACTTATTATTATATGATATGATGATAATTTACTTGGTTCACCTCTCACCTAATTTGATTATTGGTATTTTATTTTTCTGGACAACAAGGAATTGGCATGGATGAGTTTTGAATGGCTTGTGATTTAAGGGTTGTGTGTTTGTAACTTTGTATATAAATGAAATTGAAATTGAGGATATAATTATAATCATGTGTTCAAGATTTTCAAATGACTCAAAACACAAGAAAACCACCCAAGCCCCCCTAAAACAAGAAAACCATGGGCAGAGATAAAGACACTGCAATTGTAATTATATAGTACTACTACTATACTTTGTTTGCTTTGTCGGCTTTTTCAATCTTCATCTTTCAGCTATAGTTTATTTCTATTTTAATCTATTTATTTATGAATAAAAATAACGCATTTTGATTCCTATGCTACTTATGTTTTAGAAAAATAATAATAAAATCAATATACAAACGGATAATGCTTCTGATTTTTCTGACTAATTTTCAAAACACGAAGCATGTACAAAGTCTTAATGCGATACCCCACCAAAACAGGATGAATCATCGCTTTTAAATAATGATGAAGAAGAATCATTACTCTAATTAATGTTTGAGATATTAAATATAAGCCTAATATGGCGTGGGATCTAATAATTCAATGATGACCAATTTACAAAATTTGTTGAGTCATATTCTAATGTAAAAGTACATTTATCTAAAATAATTAATTACTACTATATGGTGTCAATTATGAAGATGAAATTGATTTGTGTCCCCATGGTCATAAAGAATTCAATTCCTACCTGTGTAGCATTTCTACCATTGGATGAAAATTTGTGCACCCACTGTCCGTGATGATTTGATTAAATTAGCACTCAAATTTGTTGCCATCATTTAATAATGCTCTGGCTAATTATGTTTCATATGGAAATATATATTAGATATATTATAAGGTGGGCCTATATGAAGAGAATTAGGCTCTCTTATTCGATGAATCATGTTAAAGATATTACATATTTAATATAAAAGTTATTATGATAGTTTATCCCATTTTTAAGATAATACTATTATAAACTATACTAGATATCATTATCATCACTAGTCTAGATATTCTAAACCAAACCACCACTTTGAATTTTTCAATCTTTTTAGTTTTTGGGATATTTTTTTGTTAATGGATTCAGTCACTATCAGTATCACGAAATTCGGATTCTTGTTTAGTTGTAGATCAAGCTTATCCAAATAACTAATGAAGAGTGAGAATACTCATAATAACAAATCAATCTACATATATATTTTTGGTCAAATCAATCTACTCTCGTGCATGCTCCTTATTAAGAGTGTGTATATGGGCCTGGGCTGACCCAACTATCAAACCAACGTGGCCCAATCAAATTAGTATAGATTAGAAGTGAGATGTTTATCTTGTTACCACCAGAAACGAAATTGATTTGTGTCTGTCTCTACACTCTTTTGTTCATCATACGTAGGGTTAGGGTTGGTCATGCGAGTGTAATCACCATTTGCCACAGTGAAGGAGCTGTTTATATTTCATTGGACCTACTGTTTTAATATAGTTTAATTTTGATCTACAGATATTTAATAATGAATTGACATATAACTCAAAGTCTCTAACTCAATCATTCACTAACTAAAAAGTCGTACAAATTTATGGATGTGATTTACTGACAATGTAAAGTCATAGACTTTCGGTGCATCATAATTGAACTTATTTAAATATTTATAAAAATATTTTACCTAAAAAATCAATCAAAATCAAAATTAAGAAAGGACGAGTTTGTCCGAAACCGTAGGAGGACACCACCACTGATACAGTGATACGTCCTCATACCATAAACACGACACCATGCCCGGAAAGGACGACTTCGTCCCTTACTCGCCTCTTCCCTCTAACCCTAATTCCTACCCAATTCCCAATCCCTACCCATACCCACCCCATCAAAACGTCGTCGTTCTTCTCCCCCGTTACCGCCCCCAATCTTACCGTCTCCGCCGCCGCTGTTGCATCTACTCCGCCGCCCTTCTCCTCTTCCTTCTCCTCGCCGGCGCCGTCTTCCTCCTCTACCCCTCCGACCCCGAAGTCCGACTCGCCCGGATCCGACTCAACCGGATTAATATCCGAACCCACCCGAGTCCCACACTCGACATATCCTTCTCTCTCACCGTGAGGGTCCGCAATAGGGACTTCTTCTCCCTCTCTTATGACTCCCTCGCCGTCTCCGTCGGGTACCGCGGCCGTGAATTGGGGTTCGTGAATGCTGCCGGAGGGAGAATCAGGGCGCGTGGTTCGTCCTACGTGGATGCCACTCTCATCGTTGATGGCTTCGAGGTTATTTACGATGCGTTTTACCTGATTGAGGATTTGGCTAAGGGCGTGATCCCGTTCGATACCGAAACGCGTGTTGAAGGGAAGCTTGGGCTGTTCTTCTTCGATGTTCCCTTGAAGGTACTGCTTCTTCACTCTAGTCCCTGAAATTGATGGAAATAGTTGCTGAAATTTTCATCTTTGATGATAGTACTTTAATAATTTGTCAATTGTGATGATCCTTGATTTAATGAAGTTTGCTTTGGAGTTCATAAGTTATTAAGTCGGGTACTGGTTTGACTAATAAGGTACTAACAATATGATTGTCAAGTAATATTAGGGACATAACTCATAAGAAGTTATTTTATTGAAGTTAGAGACTATTATTACAGAGGTTTACGCACTAAAGTTGCCATTCTGTTTGTGGTTTAGTGGGTAGCTTATCTTGTGGTATTTTGGAAAGTTGGGGATTTGTAGTTAAGTATGTTTCACGGGGAATATTAAGTTGTGAACTTCAACATTATTTGAATTGAATGGTGTTTGCTTAGTTTGTTTGAATTTGAGTTTGATATTTGATTTGCTTGAAAGATGCAATAGTGAGTGGTTTTTCCATTGAAGGTAATCAATGAGAAAATCAGTTTTTGGCTTTACATTGTGTAATGCAGAAATTATACTGCTACTTTATTTATTTTTTTGGGGTCTGGAGGTGTAGCTCTGAAACCTGCTAAGACTCTCATGTTTCATGTGTGGAACTTTGATACATGGCTGTATTCATGATTAATGTGTGTTTTCCCCCTGTTTGATACCTTTATATCTAAATATTTTATTCTCAATACAGGCAACTGTGTCGTGTGAAGTGGATGTGAATGTAAACCAGCAGACAATTGTTCGTCAAGACTGCTATCCTAAGGTGAGAGTTTTTGTTTTTCTTTAGGTAAAAAACAGTGTACTGTGTACCATTTTGTGTGCATATTGTGGTCAAGGAATGATCTATTTCATCTAGGGACTATTAACCACCATACAGAGGCGTTCATTGTAGGGTCCTCTATATTCGAAACTTTAATTGTTGAGCCGTATATATCAATATCCATACTTCTTTTTCTGGCAGGGTTTAGTCATCTAGTATCACCGGCTAATCTAAACCTTTTTTTTAACTGCGTACTTGGAATTATAAAACTTCTCCTTTTTCTGGCGTAATTGACCTGGAATTCCTTGCATTTTGGTGGTTGATTTTTAGCCAATTTTTGTTAGTTTATAAGCTTCAAAGTCTTAATCTTTATCCAACACTTTATCCTTGTTGTGTATAAGCCAATTTCTGTTGGCGTCATTTCTTCTCATCTTCTACATGGTTGTCCTTACATGTTTACTTAAGTTAGTGGTTAAATGATACTTATAGCCTATGTGTTTGTTTTGCCTACTTTTAAGTTTTGCTATGCAGAATCGTGTGGTGTTTGGTGCATTCTTCTATTTCATATAGAATGATTTTATTACTGATCTGTTATTCATTTACTTTCAGTCACTGGGTGATCCACTGGTAGATGATCAGAGCACAAATATTGGAGCTGAAGATGCATAATGTGGTATTCATATCCTCAGGCATGCTTTCTTTTGTTCATACATCGGTGGTGTGTTCTTCTGTTCATTGCATTGATTTCATCGTGATGTTTAGTTGCATATGCTTCCCACATGACACACCCTTGTAAATTCTGATTGACTCAAAAATACCAGCATCTTGTATTTATTGTCTTGTGAATGTATGGGGTAGAATTGATGAAAGTGGCACTTGAGAGTTTCTGCCCAGTGGTTGAGAAATAAAATTATGAAGGTTTTTGAGAAAACTATATCAATCTACAATCTCTATGTTTACAACAGTTGGATTTTACAAGTCACTATTGATACTGCCCTTTTATATCGGTTAGAACAACAAAGAGCCCAACATCTAATTGAAAAGGAAAAAAAATGTTGAAGAATAATGTGATATCAATTACAATTAGGCGTCGAAGATTATGTATCTCGTCATTCGATTAAGTACATCCTTGAACTGATTATATCAGAGATTCCCATTTTCTTTTCGGGGTCTAATTGTTATTACTTATTAGTTGTATCACCTAATAGAAGGTAGAGCACTTGTGTTATAAATTGTAATATAAACTTCTGGTTTCTTATTGTCAGAAAAAGAAAAGAGGAAAAAAAGAAGCTGCTTCTGGTTTCTTGTAGTCTACTATCAGGAACTACATGAAATATCTAGTAAAGCCTCTCCTTGTCAAACATAATCGATCATCACTGTCGATGTATTGATTGAACAGAAAAAACAAGTGGTTTTATTGTGAAGGCAAGAAGGTCCTCATAGTGACATGTAGAGTGTTCGAAGCATTGGGAGGTCATAGGTCCTAGCACATTAGCACTAAACTGAATTAAATTATTAATTTCGATGTCAATTTCAATCTGTTGGTGGAATATCTTCTTCATGTGTGGTTATTGGGTTGCAATCTAGCATCAGATTTCTGGTAGCAGTCTATTTTCACAAATATTCTGTCCTCAATGGATTCTAGCAATGGCCAAAGGAACCAAAAAAGGCTTTTCTAGCATGTGATTTGTAGGTGGTGCCAAATAAATATGCCCTCTAATGAAATATAGGAATATAAACTAAGGGTTCAGATACTTGTTTTCTTTCTTTTATCGTACTTAAATGATTCGGTCCTTCTGATTTATGCCTTATTCCCACAGAGAAGAGTAGATAGGTGTTCAAAATTATGCTGCTTTAATTTTCAGTGATTTGATTTGAGTGTTTGTAACAGGATGCTACATGGAATTTCCCTTATTGCCTTACTTTTTATGATTATGTACCTAGAAATGTAAACCTATTGCCTGAAAACAAATTTGGGATCGAATTACCTGATGTGCAAGTTTGTACATTTCTCAGCATTGATCAAAGTATGTTAGAAAGGTAATAAATCAATGATATATATATATATATATATATATTACCTTGTTAGAGATGAAAAGATGAACATTTGTGCAAACGTTTCTGTTACTCCTTAAAAAACAGAGGATTGACATTTGATCAAAAAAAAAAAAAAAACAGAGGATAGACAGAGAAAGCAATCACATTTTTCATGATTTGTTATCAAAAGCAGCATAACTCTCACAAACTTTGTGATCAAATTCTATCAAGAAAATCCTAAAAGAAGAGAAAATATATATATTTAAAATTATAAGCATGCTTACTTATATAATAAATAATAACATTCATTCTGTACTTCCGGAATTAAATACATCTTATGAATCAATGCCCCCATCACACTACTTAACTGCTCTGCCACGCCACACGTACTCCCCATGATGCTGGCGGCACCGGAATGATCCGGGATGCTGAGACGGCGAGCACACGCATCGCTTCTCTGAAGCGGCCTCACCCGTGGTAGCATGGGTGCCGCCACCGGCATGAACCTGCCCTGTTACCTCCCTTTGTGCATGCCTTGCCACCTGCAAGAGAAGCCATCTTCTATGCACGAACAAGCCTTCTCTGCTCACAAAAGGAACTCCAGGGTGACACATTTGCCGCTTCTTCTTCTTTGTCCTCTTCTTCTCCCCTTCCACTTAATAACATATGTATATTATTATTATTATAATATATGTGACTCTGATCTCTTTCTCAAGTTAGTTAAGAGTTCCAAAAAGAAAAGAATCTAGGGGTTATATATACATGACATTGTAGGAGAAGAAAAGAAAGGTGGTGAAAAAAGGTGGTGCATAAGTAAAGGCTTGAATTCGGTGCTTGGCTTTGGCATAAAGGGGCATTTTAGAAAGATTCCCTTTGAGATGGGTTTGTGTTATATTTTGCAATTTGCAAGGAAAATGAGGTTAGAAGGATTTCCATTTTTTAGTGTGTGTGTGTGTGAAGAGGCTGAGGCAAAACCACACTTTTGCCTCGGTCCAAAACTCACTAAATGAACAAAAATTTCCAAACTGATGTGGGCCCCACCATTAGTGATCGAGAACCTTTCTGAATGCATATGTCTGTGGTGTAGCCACCTGTGTTGTGTTGTGTTCGGTTACTCTAATCCAAGAACAGTTCCTGTGAGCCATGCATGTGCCTCTATTATATTGTGACATAAATGAATCATTCATGGTTTCATAGGCCACCGCCTGAATTTTATTTTTTTCAGGTACCTTTTATATGGTATTTCTTTGTTTTGTGATCAAATCCTGTAAAATTTTGTGCTCTTAACAATTGAAAATTTTCAATAATTCATAAAATGGCATGTCAAAAGACTAACCATTATAAATATGATTCTGAACATAAAATCAATAAAGTGAAGCTACAACAAGTTTTGCATGGAAGGAAAGAAAAAGGATTTATATATTAACTTGACATAGTTTATAATTATTATTATTATACTTATATAATAATGTCTATTTCATCCCACCCTGTTTTTAAGGAGTTGTGATAGAAAGTGATGTTATTGATATTCCCGATTATGTAGAGGGGGTAGGTAAATGAGGTTGTATGTTGAGGGTGGGTGGGTATGACACAAAAGGAACATTGTGTGATGGTTTGCCTAGTTGGATTCTCGATCATAAAATAAAGCCTTTGTTCTCTTTCAGTGTTTTGCTTTGCACTTTCCAAGTCATCGATCAGATCAGGATCTAAACCTAAGTTGCAGCTTCTTGCAACACAGGCCTGTCACAGTGTCACACTGTTAGAAAACACAATTTTTCAATATAAGCAATTAACTGGCTAAAGAACAAAATGAATGTGGATGTAGCATTTGGTAACAGAGTATGGGAATGTCCTGAATTTGATGATCCTCAAATAACAATGCATATATTTAACTACTCTATCTTTTGTAGTTGCTTGAAATGGAGATTTTAATTTGTTCATCAAGGGAAAAATGAACAAATTTTTTTTTTTGGTAACATTTTTTTTTTGTTTTCCACGGTATCCCCCTCTAGGAAGGTGAAGGACTAATCCGCCACGGATCTGAGCTCCATTTAAGGGTTTGCCGCTGATCAATAGGTTGCTGCATACACAAGGCGGGGATCGAACCCCCAACCCTTGCTTAAGCGGACAAGTGAGCTAACCACTTAACCGGTTACAAATTATTATTATTATTATTATTCCTGGAGATGATTATTCAACATGTGAAGATACATGATGAAACGAGCGATGATATCAATAATTGTAAGTATTTTCAAATTTCCAGAAGGAAAGCGAATTCGTGTGAACCTCATAGAACCAAAATAAGGTCTTTTCCACAAATGTGGTAAATGCATACAGTCAAAGTAAGCGCACAGTTCGTTTGACTTTTTCAAATTTTAGTATGACATGCCTCTGCTCTGCTAGAATTCCCCATTTCCTAAACAACCAACAAGGATCCCCTTCTATAACCTTTTCTCTTAATATTAATAATAATAATAATAATAATAATAATAATAATGTATTTTAAGTCACGTTGGTTCATGATATTATTATAATAAATATATATACCTATAACAGCTTGTGTATGCTTTTAGTTCGAGAACATATCAAGTATATAATAATTATGTGGGATTGCATATTTATAATGAGAAATGATTTGCGTACACCATAAAATCAGTCATCATCAGTCACCATGTGTAATAATCTAACATTTTGAAATTAGTAATCCAACGGTTAAAGATGTTAGATTAATGTATACTAATAAAAGTTGAATCACTAATTTTAAAATATTGAATTATTACATATAGTGACTGATTTTGTGGTTTAATGAGATAAATTTTTATGTTTTTTAAAAAGGTTTTACTCAACTATCTAATCATATATTTTCATTGATAGCTTAAACATGTTCCGAATACTAACACGTGTAAAAATGTTAATTGCATTTATGAAATACAAACATGAATTTGGAAGAATGTTAATTACACATCAAATCATCCTTACATTACAACCTCCACGTATATATATATATACCTAAGCGTGTTAATAAAATAAAAAATTAAATAAATTTAATCACAATTAAATAGTCAAAATTACACGAATAATGAGATGCTATATGAACAGGTAACATGATCTTCTTCAAAACGTGGACAGGTATATAATAGTGTTAAAAAGTTTCTTGCACAAATTCGTGGATTGACCTTTGAATATAGAGATTCTAGAGAAGTTGGGTGGGTGGTGGTGTTGAATCTTCAATAGTTGTTGCGTTGCTTGAGAATCCAATGCACAAAAGCAAGAGAAAGGCATGTGTATTAGACGCAGTACACATAAATTAATTTAATTTATTAAGTATTATTATTGCGTGTCCCTACACGAGTCAACGAGTCGAAACTTGAGACTCGTCCCTTTAATTTCTTTGAAAATTCTGATTGACGCCACCACAAGACCTTCCTCATCATTTCCCTATACCTCAACCATATATAAAAGCCATCAAACCCTTCATTCCCCACTCTCCAAACAAACTCACAACATTTCTTCATTTTCAGATTCTATAATAACCTTCTATCTCCTCTTTCTTTTCTTGGTTTTTTCCTCTCCTTTGAAAATTTGGAAATGAAGGCAGTGACAAGCATTTTGGCTCTTCCAATTCTCAGTTTGATTATCATGGCAATCTCCCAATTAGCCCAAGCTCAGGACTTGGCCTTTTCTCCTGCACCTTCTCCTACCAGTGATGGTCAGTTAAAATATTATTTATTTTTCTTTAATTATTGTTTTTAACTTTTAATTTTTGAAGTATTGAAAATTCTCTATTCTTTTCAGCTTTTAATTGAAATTTGTTTGTTTTATGTTTAACGCAGGCACTGCTATTGATCAAGGAATCGCTTACGTTCTTATGGTGGTGGCGCTGGCGCTCACATACATCATCCATTAATATATATTTTTTAGCAATATTATTATGAGATGAGTAATATATATTCTTTTTCCAATTTTGTATTTTCTCTTCATATTAATATGAGGAAATTATAGTATTCTTTTGTACTGTAATTATTGTTGACGAATTTCAGTATTATTATTTATTTATTTATTATATAATCTGGCACATTGCTGAATCATCATATCGTACTTGGTGATGAATTATTATCTATTCAAGCTTTAATCCCTTTCTTTATAGATGCGGTTTTGGCGGATAGGGTTGGCACACTTGGTTCAGCCTTCCGCCCACGCTAGGCGTGGTTTGGGTTCGAATCTTGGAAAGTCCTCTTTGGTTGGTAGGCGATCTTTAAATTCTATCATAAATCCTCGTTGAGGTTGGTGATATGCCCTGGTCTTCCATAAAGTGTGTCTCCCCTAATCTAAATTTTCAATATAAAAAAATAGACGCGGTTTTGCCTTTTCTACTATCAGAGTTGAGACCCTTTTTTCTCATTATTAATTAATTATTATTAATTTATAGACGTGGTGGAATTCGCAAGCAACACGCACAAGTTGGTCAAGGGAACCTAACCAATTTGAATTCAAAATTATTTATTTATTCACTAATATACGTCATTGCTTGGGTTAGGCTATAGCTATTGCTACACAGTTTGGTTCCTCAAATTGAATCAATTGGCTCTATTATTCATTCCAGCCACTAAACAAGTTAAAAACTGACATGTCAAAAACCTCCGACTAATATTGTTATATAATAAATATAAGAACTTAAGTAAAATGCAAACTCTTTTGGAGCTTATATATCTATCTACTGAAAACAATAACCTCCTACCAAATTAGATCATATTATACTTGACATTACAATTCTTCATATTTTAATTGGTTTCACTCCAAAATTGCCTTCTGCCCAAGATTGTCGAATACACGTTAAAGCCCAAAAATTAACGAACCCAACTAACTTCAATTCTACAATGCACTTGTTAACTTTAAAAAAAAAAAATTAAAAGGTGGCACGATGGTACCTCACCTTCTCCCTTAACCATGTGGTTGGGAGTTTGATCCTCAACTGATGAGAATGAAAAGTTTCTTGTGGGCAGTCTTTTATCGCTTAGTACGAGCATGCCCAGGACAAACTAAGGAGGACTGGACATTATTGTCGACAATGGACACCTCCTGTTATACAACAAAAAAAAAACTAAAATTTGATCATAATAGTATGACATTTTATATCTTTTTAGATATGAATTTCATAAAATATCTTTTTGAATTACTTATTCTAGTAATCTTAAAGAATGTTCTTGGGATGCTAATTAACAAAACCCTAATCTTATCCTTTAATTATTATCTCAGTACGTAGTTGTATTAGTATCTCAATCAATATACATAACTCGATCATGATATTTATGGGGATGAGCACATGTTTCTAATGTAAGAATTCAATATATTCTAGAAAATCTTCCGATGGCTGTCTCTTCAGAATCCAAACATGTTGTAAGGCACAAAAATATAGATATAATAATAAATTAATTATTGATTTGTGTCCCCACCTGAGTCAACGAGTCAAAACCGGCTGACTCACCATCACAACTCACCTTATTCTTTCGTTGCACCTTCCTCAACTATAATATTACAATATAAAGTGCCACCAATTCGATCTTTTGTTTTTCTTTTCCTTTTTCATATAGTTTTTTTTTGTGGGGGAAATGAAGGCATTCAACATTTCGGCTCTCACATTTCTGATCATGGTAATATTGTGTTGCATGGCCCAAGCTCAGCAATTGGGTCTTTCTCCTGCACCTCCTCCGACTAGTGATGGTGAGTCAAAATAATGTAGTAACCATGTTCTTAATTAATTTTTTCAATTACTGAAATTCTCTATTTTATGTCAGTTAATTATTTAATGATTTGTTTATTTATTTAACGCAGGCACTGCTGTTGATCAAGGAATTGCTTACATTCTTATGCTGGTGGCGCTGGCAATCACATACATCTTCCATTGATTCCCCCCTCCCTATTATTTTTGCGATTATTCATATTCTTTTTTATGTATTTTCTCTTAATATTAGTCTGAGGAAATATTTGTAGAATTATTAATAATGAAATCAAGCAGTATTTTCTTGTTTTTGGGGTTATTGAACTGGGCTTTAAAAGCCTAACAAAGAATAACGATCTCAAGTACATATCCAATACTATCAAGAAAGCACTTGCAAGCATTATTATACTTGAAAAATTCAGTTGATCACGTGGCATGCTGCTCCAAGGTACAGTTTTGAAATGCAGCAGATTGTCAGGTGCATCACGTGCCTAATATACAATATGGAATATGATCCATACATTCAGTTCAGGGTAGAAATATTTGGTGTAGTAAGTGTTGGGGTGTGTGGGCTCTTTCTAATTAATTCACTTCCTATTTCCATAACCAATTGATACAATATTATGAGTAATTTAGACATGGTGTGTATGTGTATAAGACAGATATAATCTCATTTCTCTACACATTACTCCTGAGTCGAGACACTTGAGATCAATGGGGCAACCAAATGAGATTTTATCTATTGATTTTTGCTACAAGGTTCTCAAAAAGCACAAAAGTAAAAAGTAAGGTCCTAGAGAATAGCCAGTCCACTCTTTGTTTCAAATCCAAGACCATGTGCCTATATTCCAATTAAGTCTTGTCTTTTCTCACCATGCTTATTTTTAGCACACTACTCTGGTTTGGTGTGTACAACCAGCAGAAAATTTACTTAGTTCTAGTGCAGCCATATATGGATAATAGCAAAAACAAGTGCAATTCTTGTAGGAAATATGACAACTGCATTATCCAATTGAGAAGCTGTTATTATTGTTGCAATCATCATGATGCAAATGCCATATCACTATCAGCAATTGGGTCAAGCAAGTTGAGATGGAAAGTGCTGTGGATGAAGTTCAAGAAGGAGAAGGAGAAGAAGAAGCTTCTTCAGGCCCCTTATTATGATCCATACACATACTCTCAGAATTTTGACCAAGGCACTGCAAAGGATGAACCTGAAAACCTCTCTAGATCTTTCTCTGCTAGGTTTGCTGATCCTTCTGGAGTCATTCTCAGGAAAAGTTTAGTTTAAGGCAGTTCCATTGGAATTTGTAGTTCTATTGTTCTATCTCTCTCTATATATATATTATTCCAATATTAAATACTACATAATATGATGTATGATTTTGCAGCAGGTTCTTCTATTCACTTCTCTGCATATTTTTATGCAATATGTTAATATATGCAGATTTCTTCAAATATCATGTAGTTGCATGCTTGGATTGGAAAATCCAATTTTTTCCCTTCCCTAAATTGTTACCCTTTTTTCTGCTTCTAAACTCTCATTTCTGTACAATTTTATTGGCCCATTAAGGCTTATTTCATCAAGAGAATTTTTTTGGCCTTCTTAGATG